>OX457080.1:23053240-23750740 GCA_949752815.1 Conops quadrifasciatus | reverse complement strand
ATGGTTAAATGCAGTGAAGCAATTTGCTTTTACATTGTTCGTAAAAAGAGAGAGAGAGAGCATTTGCTATGCCATATTCAATATTATCGATTTCTGCGAGAAATGGCCGGCTCATTTGCCGTTTAATTAACTTCATTAACTCCATAAAACAAAAGGTTTATGAAGTTTTGTAAACTCCACGGAACAAAAATTTTATAATTTTATAATAAATAATTTCATAAAATCGTATGTTGAAATTTTCACACAGTTCTCTCTTTTATATACTATACACATACATATGTACATATGCATTTAAATTTTAAAATGTCTATAAATATTAAGTTATTAAGTTATTATTACTTATCCTTTTCTAATTAATTTTAAAGAATTTTTACCGAAAAAAAAATTGGAAATTATAAAATTTTGTTACCCAAAAAAGTCGCAGCTAGTCCCAAATTATATGTTCGCCGGCAGCAAGTAAATTATGATTAAATAAACCTCAGGCAAATTTTAACAAACGGTACGACTCGGTATGTATTTTTTACGGAATTATAATTTTTTGTAATTAGACTTTATAATTTAATGTATAATATTAATCAAACAATTGATTGAAACAATTTATTCATAATGTCGAAAATTTCTGGCACAATTTGAATTTCAGCTTACATTTATACAACTTTTATTAGTTTATTTATTTTTTCAATAATAATAACAATATGCAGATTAAATTATTTTATAATTTAATTAATAAACAATTAAACAATTTAAATTAGTGAACTATGTTATTTACACAAAATTCGAAAAATTTTGTGTTTTTAGTTCTTAGTTTTATTCAGACTGACTATTTCTGAAAACTATGTCACTGAAAATAATATTTATATAGGATTTTATTGTATTTGATAGTTTCTTTTTTTTTTAACACGGAATTAGAAAAATCAAAGCACTTGTTTCGATTTAGTTTAATGAATAACTAAATGTAATCGTTTGAAAGCGCTGCGGTTTTATGCCTTCACTACGCTCTAGTTATTATAAAGATTTCAGAGAGATCGTAAAAAAGTTACGCGTGTGGTAACAGATAGAAATAAACTTGAATTCAACTATCTCAACCATTTGAACTAACTAAACTATCGATACGAGTATAGTTGTAATTATTGCCACACAATGCATATATTTTCGTGTATCATGCGAGTATGTACGTAGTATGGTATAAAAAACTAAACGAGTTGGTATATCGTTTACGATATAATCGTTGACCGAGTCCGACAATAATCGTTAACCGAGTTTGCAATTAGACTAAATATGCATAATATTTTTCTTATAAATAATTAAATATAAATTGTTTTTTCATAGTTTTTTTCATATACAAAAATGCATTGTATAATGTTCGTAAAAGACTCGATTGGATTGAAAACGATACGAAATTTATACCCGCAAAATTTTTAAATTGCAAATCATTAAGGCCTACAATATAATGTTGAGCAAATAGTGCAAGGACTAATCCGTGCAGGACTCGTCCTTACCTTAACACCTTGCAACTGTTGCCATTCATCTTCGTTAGCAAGTTGTTCATAGAAACACTTTTACTACTTGGTTTTACTTTGAAAAAAAAATTATCAATTATCAATCAAAAATTGTTTCTTAATGTCCCACGTCAGACGATTAAAGAGTTGGACGAGTCCAGCTGGTTCTCGTTGTTTTAATATTTGCATATCATTTGACATGCGCAAACATTATTCAACATTTACGATTCCATACACACGTAATTAGGAATACGCTCGCGAAGAAAACAACTAAAAACTCGTTGTAAATAAAGACTTAATAAAGACTGTTTGGTTTGGCTAAAATTTAATAATTTTAAAAAGAAAAGTTAAGAGCTCAAGTTCAAAACGTTGTTACTTAATGAATATTTATTATAGAAATTAAACTTTTACTAATTTCAAATTTTTAAATATTAATACAAATTTTAAAACAACTAAACTTTTGTTTATACTACAAAAACAAAAACTTATAATTAACAAAATAAACAATACCGTAAATTACTCCTCCAATAACTCAAAATTTAATTATATAGAATATACGTATTTATCTGTATTTTTTGTCATTTCATTTCATTTCATTAAAGGCAAGTCATCATTTGAAATTTCTAATACGATTTTTTTAATCTACTAATTAAAGGTTTTTGATTTATTAGAAGTAGTATTTTATTTACCAGATTCGTAGTTTAAGAGTACAAGTTTTTACATTTACCGAAAGCACCTTTCAATTTACCAGAAGTTGTCTTTTATTTTACTAGAACCAATCTGTTTTACCACAAGCAGTCTTTTATCTACCAAAGACGGTGTGTTTAATTTTATCAGAAGCAGTTTTTAATTTAACAATGACAGCTTTTAGCCAACAATAACTGCCGTTTAAGACAAATGTGTGTCAAACTGACAGCTACTTTAAAAGTAATTAAAAGTTTTCACACTTCAAAAACAATTTCCTTATTTTTTAATTTTTCAATTTTTTAATAATTGAAAAGGTCAGTAAGTATTATTGAATACAATAAACTGTTGATTTTTTATAGCTCCTGTCTGTACTTAATACTGTAACTAGTCTTAATTATACTAAATCTTATATATATATATATAAGATATATATATATATATATTCGTATATCATTACTAATGTGTGTGTGTGTTAAGCAGTGTAAAAAAATAACTTTAAATAGTTTTTTTTATAAATAAATTTTTTTTGTACTTATCTTCTTGACCTTTTGTGTTTAGTTAATGATTTGTTGAGTTGTGTGTTAAAGTAACAACTAGATGTTTTTATTGTAAGTACATTTTTTATGGTAACTAATGAATATCACCACTTTTATAACCAATGTTATTAATTATAATTACTTCCGTAATTAAAAATTCTTATATATTATTAAAAAAAAAATCACAAGACACCAGATCTCATAAGACTTTTCATAAATTGAAATGATTTCATATCAATGATATTAATTAGATTATCATTAATATTATTATTAATATTTTTTTTTATTATTATTATTAATATTATAATTGATTATTAAAAACTGTTTGTCACACCGTTTAGTTTTTTATCTCGGTGTCATAGTTTGTACATATGACCTTTAGTTTACACTTTTTTTCCTTCGATCGGTTACTCCCATCAACTCACGCATAATATCTTAAGTTTTTATAATTTTATCCGAATCTTCAGCGCTAATAGTGAACTACTTCACAATAATTAACAAATATTTCGGTAGTTTCTTAAAACTTCTACGAAAAATTCTCGTTTAAGTGCGCAACAGTACTAAATTACATACTAAATAAGCTGAATAAACATGCACCGAATCAACTTGTACAGTAAGAATATTATTATTGTATTGATTGTTTTTTTATTTTTTCAATTTTATACTTTCAAAGTTCAACGCGTTTTATTTGAGCAACAATTGACTGAATAAACCAAGACGACTGATTTTTACCATACTCGCATATTGTTTTTGTGTTTGCAGTAACAGTGGCACAAATTGTAACACAACGAATTCGAAATTTGAATAATTTTTAAAATTTTTATTAAAAACTCTTCATTTTCTTCTTCCTTGTTTCTCTTTTGCGATTAAAGGTCATAACAGATATTATCGTAGATAACTTTCAATGCAGGTTTTGAACTGATTTTCAAAATAAGAATCACGGGTTTTTAAGGTTTTTTGTGTTTATAAGAAAGTAATAGCTTCGGCGCTTTATGGTACATCTATACCAAGGTTTCGTGATTTCTGGAAATGGCTTTATTAAAATTAACGAAGGGCCGATTTCACAATGTCCGGTAAAGTGCTAATCAGGACTTTCTAACGTCGAAATCTCTTACAAATTGACGTTTGAAAGTCCGATTAGCACTTATTGACCCTAATTGGTATGAACACAAAAAGACTTCAGTTTTTCTAAAAATCGTTTTATTCATCCATTGAAGCATACTCATATCTTGCGATAATTGGAAGAGTTTAGATATATAAAATCAGAAGCCGACAACGAGCCAACGAGAAGCTCGGTAAAATCTTGTTCGTCCGCACTAATTCTAGTTATATTTAAATTAGATAGATATATGTATGTATTTAGATAGATAGAAGTACAATAAATATCACGAAAATACAAAAATTGAACATTTTGCGCCTACTGTAATCGTTTAATAAATTATTGAATTAATTTACAAGCACATGTTAAATTATTTATTAATTAAAGTCATTACGAAAAAACGGCAAGAACTGCGCTGATGGGGAAAAAGTTCGACCCAGGATAAATATTGTTGTTGTTGTTGTTTTAACGACGCTGTCATTTGTCGTTGTGATCATTTTGTTGTAATCGTTATTACAATTTTCAATGGATTGAAGAAATCTTTCACGAAGGAAATACTGACGAAGTTGATACTCGTTTTATTACACACGAGACACGTTCACGTAAAATTCACCAGTTACTGCCATGTGCGGTAGATTGACGGAGAACTAGTACCGGTTCGCCAGAGCTGGTAAAAGCGCTAGTGCGGAACTAGAAGCTTATTTTTTAAAAATTCTATGAGTTAATGAGTTCGTTAAAACGAAAGAAGACCTATTTTTATAAGACCAGGGACCTCCTCTCCTGAAAGGAAAACAAATGGGTGGTTTTCCCGGGCTTGGTATTAATTGAAGAATATGTAAATTATAATAAGTTATTTTCTGTAAAACCAAACTAAGGGTAATTTAAATTTATCAACGGCATAAACAGCATCGCAATTTAAAACGGCATTCGAAGTCAAATTAGCTCAGTAATAAGCAAATCCTTGTAGCTTACTTTTTAAGTACGATATAAAAGAAGAAAATTTAAAGATAAGGTCGTGATCAAGAAATTTCCTTCAGAGGAATGACATACAATAATCAACCCACAATTCTGAAAGCAATACGATATGTTTTACATGACATACAACACAAACTCTCAAATTTCAAAAGTTCAAAAGATTTTGTGTTGCCAGAAAGAAATAATACTTGCAAAAATAAGTATGTTTTGTTGAAATTCACCACATGACGTCACGGTTATATGTCATGTCCCTTTGACATATCCTTCATAGAGGTCTGCATGAGACGTCTCGAATGATTCGAAATTGACATAGCAGCATTTTTGCGTTGATGCAGTGCTTCCACTTAATTTCGAATCTCACGGCTATCGGAATCATATGTCGACAACAACTGCCAGAAGGTAATTATAAAGAGACATCTTAATAAAATTGCAACTCATATCATACACTATGCATATAATACAAAAAAATTCCAAAGGAAGCTTTAAAAAAAAAACCCACGACAAAAGAATTCGTATGAATTCGTTAAAACGACAGCGAGAGAACAGCATAGGAAACTACATGAAGGTAGTAAAGTATCAATCATATCATTTGAAGTTTTTTACTTTATTATATATTATATACTAACATTTATAAACCGGTTTCAATAAACATAGATTCCATGTCATTAGCTTATAGCACATTGTTACTGTTTTTGTTTTTCACATTTAAATTATTGCGTTGTATTACAACGATTATCTAATAACAAATTTAATATCGGTAGATGTTTGTATATGCATCCATTTTGTCTTTAGTTACGTATTGTCTGTATAAAAAATTGCTAGTTATTATCATTCTTGTTATTTTCATAATTGCTCATAATAAATACGATATGAATATGTTTGCTGCCTTCGAAATTAAATGAAATCTAAATAGAAAACAAATTACAAAACTATTTTAAATATAAATATTTTCTAATAAACTCTGTCTGGTCTTTTCTTAGCTGCCGTAGCGTAAATACAATACGAATTAATTGAAGGAAAATGTTTTTTTATAATAAAAGAGGTATGTATAAAGAACACAGTTGTTGAAATAAATAAAGAGGTATGTAGACCATTCTTGAGCATAAGTGTAAGTACAAAGGAATATTTTAAAAAAATATATAATACACATAGAAAATCCAAATAAAATTAAATAATAATTTAAAAAATATAACATGAAAAAGCACTTCATCTTCCTTAATCCTAAAATACTCTAGCGTCTTATTTCGGTCTTATTTTCTCATACATAAAATTCTGTAACCGATTCTTATCCGGTATAGTCAATTTACGTTTATTAAATTCAAATTGTGCCAATGCGAATTCGTATAGATTATTTTCCATTTGCCAGATTTTCGAACTCTTTATGGCATTCACTGTCATCTCGTTGGGAGCTATTTTCCATGATGTCTGACGTAAATGCGATTTATTTGAGTGTTGATAATGTTCACGAAAGCCATTAAAAATTCTAAAAAATTAAAAATTTATAATTAAATAAATTAAGAGGACCAGAAGAAGACTGACAAACCTTGGCAATGAACGCTCTAACAAATCGACAAATTCTTCCATTTCTTCGGTAACGCCCACCAAAAAATATTCGTGAACCAAATTGTGCTTTGCTTGATTTAAGGCCCATTCGCTGCCAGGTTCCCTACGAGTAAAACATTTATTATTTAATTCATTTAATGTCATTGAGATTTAAAAAACATATATGTATTTATTATTTACCAGCACTCAGCAGCATGACCACAAAAGAATGGTATTTGCAGCCACATATTTTTTGGATCACAGTCTGGTTGTTTTGATTCTACGCATTCATCGAAGGTCTAACAAAGAGTTTTTAAATACATAAATAGAATACAATAATCATCGATATTACTAATATTGACCATTTTATTTCCAGCTTTTTTACGCACTAAATTCGGTCTATAGTTATCTCCATAACGCAAAAAGTAATAATAGGAAACAAGTCTATCGAGTGGCTTACGAACTAAGTTAATGTAAATTGGTTTGTGTGCAATTTGGAACCTATAACCAAGGAAATCGGAAGAAAACCACGAATGTAATAAAATTACTTATAATCATAGGAATTTTATATTACTTGGAGAAGTCAAGAAAAGCCATGTGCCCATGATATAGAGCTGGTTTCATGACTTGCCACTTGGAAACGTTCCGTACAAAACTAATCTGTTTAAGAATAAATTCAAGACAAATTAAGCGGTAAAATATATTTATATAACAGTTTATAACAAATACCTGATTGGGCAATGAGAGGACATGCATATTAGCCGTGACATTGATATGCAAGACATGGAATTTGTTGCGTTTGCACAAATCGTATGCAATGTTCACGAAACTAGTGGAACCAGTTTTTGGGACGCGGTTGTAAAGCACCACTAAATTTTCGTTGTAATCGTAGTTAGCTTCATTATAACTGCTTCTGGAAATGGGCTGGGTTGAATCCGATCCTGCCACTGCTATCTTTGACAACGGTTTAACCACAGCTTTGAACAAAAGAAAACAGCTAAACCAAGAATCAATTTCAATTTAAATTCTTGCTTACCGTTATGTAGAGTTTCAAAGTGAATCTCCGACCAGAGCAACCAATAGCAAGCGCATGTGACCATGCAGAGTGCCACCAACAGCAACCAATAGATGTGTTTATTGAAGAATAACATATCTTGAATTATCCAGTTTGTCGACCATCAACTTCTTCACCACCATCACCATCACAAATATACGAGTAAATATCTTTGGAGCAGTAAAATTTCCGTCAATTCTAGTCTCAAACTTATTTATCAAAAAGTCAACGATGTATTTTTAAGTAATTTACTTTCCTTGACTCTATCAAAGATCTTGCTCTTGCAAGGCCTCTTTGTTATTATTCGGCAACGGCCTAAAATGAATGCAAAATTTTACCTGAAATATTGACATCTGTTTTTTTAGTATAGTGTCAAAACAATTGTTTACGTTGGCTAAACATAATACAAACATGGTGAACCATATTCTAAATATTTGTGAAGTCAGTCATAGCTTTAACACAGTCGGAACCGCAACTGCGAACTGCAACTGCAAATACGGTCAAGCTCTGTCCGAGAAACACAACCATAACGGCAACTGCAACAACAAACACACAAGAAGAATAACAAGAACAACAACAACAACTACGGAATACGCAAAATGCAGTTATCAAAATTAAAATTAGTTAGACTGCGAACTGCAAGAATCAAAACTGCAAAGGGGAAATATAACTTTTTTCTCGTTTCCCATAAGGCCCATGTAAATATTGACAGTTGAAAAATGCAGTTCAGTTGCAGTTGCAGTTGCAGTTCCGAATGTGTTCAAGGCATAAGAGTTTTGATGACAGAATTCATTGTGAAATTTTTTCCTTTTGTTCTATTTTACACTTTCCTCTTTTTCACACCTATGAACTTAATCTTTTAGAATTCTTTAATATGGAACTTTCATTGGAAGCTACCGCTTGCCCCTCTTTTCAACTCTTTTGGACCAAAGTAATAGTATCCTCTAGTACCGCGGTGGGCAAAAGCCGGCCCGCAGGCGTTTTTTGTGTCACTCGATGTAAAGAACACTAACATATAATCTGGTATTATAGGAAGTAACTTGAACTCCCTGAAGCAATAGTAAAGGTTTTGTTGACATTTCAATCACATTTTTCCACTAATCTATTTTTAATTTAAGAAAACCATCTGGTAAGTTTTTTGGAAAAGTTTGTCTTAAAGTTTTTTGTTTTTTAACTATGCCAAGCAACTGTTCCACTAGGGCGACCTTGTTTCCCACTAGGGAAACCTTGTGGATTTCCGCAATTAAAAACTGAACGCGAAAACGACACTTCAGAAAACATGATTGTTCCAGACACGAACACGGACGGACGTTGACGCTCGACGCTACTAATCTGAACAAGGCTTTAGAGGATTTTCCGAATGAAAACGTCATTGGGTACACAAGCTGACTTTTTCAAAAATAAGTCATTGGTGGCTACAAGTCCATAATTGGTAACACAAAGCACATGTCAAATATTAAAATTAGATACGAGGTCTGCTCGTTTACTTTTCTAGTAAATAATAGTAAAAACTTCAAATTTTGTAAACTGAGAGAATTTTACTTCAACAGTTATCGAAAAAATAGAATAATGTAAAAATTTACATTTGGGAGTAAATAAAAAAAATTTAATGGTTTTCTATTCCCAAATGGAATATCGTTAGTTCTATTCTTTACTAGTCCAAATTTTGCCAGTAAAAAATAGTACGAATGATTTTAGTTATCACTTACTAAAATTCTCTCAGTTATCAAACGAGTTCTAGTACAAAATAGTAAAAGTTTGTGCTTTCTAGTACTAGCAAGCATGTTATCGAACCAACCTACGGTCTGGGAATCAAGAGAAATCAATTATCTGAGAACAATTGTCCTTAGAATAAGAAACAAATGTGTTCGGCTTAATCTATTTCTAATTTGACACCCACAAAGTGATTTTGCTCTTCTTTTTTTATTCTTTTGTTTACATTTTGATAAATCAAAATTCAAATTTTTACCAACGAAATATTCACGGAATAGATTCCGAATATTCTAATGGAAATCAAATTTCCGAATGTATTTTATTTTATTATTAATGCAATAAACCTAACTTTTCAATAAATCTATAATATTTTCAGAATGAACCTAGAAGAAAAACTTATCAAACTTGTTCGCGCACACAAAGAGCTTTATGACTTAAAGGACGAGCTCTATAAAGATGTACCTCATAAAACAAAATTGTGGGTAAAGATAGGGCATAAACTTAACTTAAATGGTAAGTATATGATATTAATTCAATTAATTTATAACAAAAACCATATAAAATTGCAGGAGAAGCTTGCCGAAAGCGTTGGATTGGGCTGCGGAGCTGCTACCGCAGATCCAAGCAGTCAGAAATAGAAGCGTCGCGGAGTGCCGCAACCTTTCCAAAAAAAAAGTGGCGGTACTACGACGCCATGAGATTCTTGGACGATGTGCACAGCTGCAGAAAGTAAGTTGTTACGAAAGTAAGTTGAAAGTAAGTTGTTAAAAATTTAAATTTTTAAAAACTACTCTTGGTTTCAGAAATATTGGAAATATTTGGGACGACACTAAACATTTTAAAAGCTCTAGGGAAATGACACTGCCGTCTTTGCCAGCGACTTCGACGGCTAGTGAACCAGTTGTGTCGCCTGTTTCGAGTTTGCCATCATCTCCATCGGGCTTCTCTGTTAAAGCGGCTGAAGCAAAAATTCAAGATGAAGTATTAAATTAAACTTAGATTTTTTTTTTCTTTAGTTCTAATACACCTTGCTTTATATTTATACTTTTTATTAATTTCAGGATGAGATAGACTCAAGCATGTCAAGCTTTCTGCAGGCAGCGTCAACGGCAGTTGAAAATGTATCCACGAGCTTCTTGAGAGGATCGAAGCAGACAACGACGGAAATGATTTTCGTTGGTCTGGCTAATGCCCTCAATGACGCAAATTTAGATTATCTGACTTTAAATAATATTCATCAGAATGTTACCCAATACGTTTACGAGGCTATTAGAGAAAGCTATGATAGAAAACGTTAGTTCCGCATATCTTTCTTTCTTTCTTTTAAGAGACAGCTATTTATGTATTATTAAATTTATATTTAACATCATATAGGATACATACAATGGATATGATAGTAATTATACATTGCGTCCATTACATTACTATTATTTTGTTTTTGAAATAAATTGCTTTAATTTTGAAATTGGTTGTATATTTCTTGGTTTACTGTTTGAACACAGGATTTGAATGAAATGACATTTTGTGTTTTGTTCGTAATCAAATGAGATAAAGATAACCGAATCCGAAAGTATTTAGGGTTAGTGCTTCCAAATGTGTTCAAGGCATAGTTCTGCTAGAGATCATGACGAATGGTTGGGGGCCATGTAGGTGCAATATTTCTTGATCGAAGAGAAGAAATTAATTATGTACATTTCTTCTAAAGCACCTTTTTATTTTTTTGAAGAAATTAAATATTACATATAAACTATGAAACCTCAGCCATTAAGAGAAGAGAAGCTTTAGTATTTAATTTCTAACTAAGAATAGTTAATATAGTTAACTGTTTTAAAGGAACAGATCTTCGCCTTGAGGATTCTCGATAAATACAGTAGTTTTATCCTGATTCAAAAATTTGCAGTAAGGACCATTAGCAAACTCTTTAGCAGAATAACTGACATTATTCTGCCTATTTCGTGAAACAATAATCATATGCTCATTCAAGCTTTTATCGACCTTTTCTAAGGCCGTTAATTTAGTTTCAGGTTTTGACTTTACGAACAAATTAAAGTTGATGCCATACAGTCCGAAAAGGATTTCAATTTCTTTGCGCAATTGATTCAGAGTTATTCCTTCCTTAGTTTCTGGATGCTCCAGTAACAGACTGGCATAACGACTCTTGGTGAAGCGCAACGGCATATCATCGGCCAATGTAATATTCACCCAAGCAGCACAAGGTTGTGCACTCTCTTCGGTAGAGCAAATAGTTAGCTCCAAATCGGCTCCTTTCAAGTCGAACGTTTCCCTTATTATTACTCGTTTCCTACCAACACTGGCATGTAAATATTTTAAAAAGTCCGATTTAATAGCGGTCTTAATCATGGTATGGTAAGCCTTTAGCACTTTCAGAATTTGTTCATTTTCTGACGAGTTTTCCTCATTCAAAGCATAATATATTATAACCGGATCCGATGGTATCAGTTGTGCCTTCTTTTTTAACTTCTGCACACGATTTATCACCTCTCGGGCATAACCCTCTTCTAGTAATTCGTTATTAGGTGTCATATCCATTAACACAAGCACCTCGCTATCGCTGTGTGCTTCAAAATTAACTCCAATCTGTGCGGATATACAGTAAATAATGCGCACTTCGTTCAGCTCTACCCGGTGCCCACAAATATCGTAATAACCAGCAGCCATATGACTCTGTATATCCTCATCTGTTAACGCTTTAATCGATGCCATGACCGCCTTGAAGTCACCCTTAAGCCGCTGACCCAACGACTTGTGGTCTGGTTCGGCTCGTAGAGTGACTCCATACTTTTCCTTATCGGAGCTCAAGGTTAGCTTCCGAACATTGAGCTCACTAAGAATGAACTCTTTTAGATTTTCAATGGCCGCCAAACTTGAGGGATCCTTATGAATGACAATAATCTCTGACACTGGATATTTGACAGGAAGTGTACGGCGATCTCGCATTACCCGACCCAATTCGACAACGGCTTGCATTAATGCAACCGATTTCTCAATATCGGAGCGTATAAATTGCAAATTGCATACCGGCATCATTTCAAAATGCACCGATGTCCCCGACGACTTCACCACGCTATTCTGGGGTTTGAAAATAATCAAGCGCTTGTAGAAGTATTCCGATAAGAATGGCGTAAAGGGCGCCATCATTGTAACCATCGAGAAGAGAACATCGTACAGAGTATCCAGAGACTGTATGCATTCGTTCTGACCCATTTCTCCCTTGATACGCCGACGATTTAACCGTACATACCTGATGATGCAGCGAGAAAGCAAGGACATTAATTAGGTATTTATGAGCAACACCACAATAGGTATACATACCAGTTTGTGAGTTGGTCGATAAACTTCGTCAGACGAGGCACCACCGTGTAGAGTCGATACTGTTTCATTTCAGTTGCAAAGAACTTCACCAATGATTCCTTAAAAGACAGAATCCAAATATCAATGATGGAGGCGCTCTTTATGCTGGCGCTGTGTCGAGCTGGATCGTACATGTACAGAGATTCATCTTCTTTTTCATATCGTATGATGTTTTGTACCAAAAATCGATATGCATTATACCAAGGTAAGAAGACATCTTTTATAATATCCCGAACGCCTTCCTCTTTGAAGCGCAACGTTTCGGCTCGCACCACCGGTGAATTAATAAGATACAAACGCAAGGCATCAGCGCCATACTTATGCACCACATCCAACGGATCGGGATAATTTTTTTTGCGTTTGGACATTTTCTGGCCATCAGCGGCCAACACTAACCCATTAGCGATAAGATTTTTAAAGGGCGGCTTATTAAAAAGGGCCGTGGATATGACCAGCAACGTGTAGAACCAGCCACGCGTTTGATCGATGCCCTCAGCTATAAAGTCGGCGGGGAAATTCGTCATGAAATCATGTTCATTTTCAAAAGGAAAATGCTGCTGAGCGAACGGCATAGAGCCAGACTCGAACCAACAATCAAAAACCGCTTGAATACGCCGGAGTGGCGGTCTTCCCAACACCGCCGAAGGAATTTCAATATCGTCTATATTTTCACGATGCAAATCGGTGACTTTCTTTCCGGAAAGCTCTTCCAATTGTTTAATGCTGCCAACGCAAACAATCTCGTCACCGCTAGTTGATCGCCAAATTGGTATTGGTGTTCCCCAATAGCGATTGCGGCTGATCTGGAAGAATGGATTTTTCAGCAGATGGTTACGCAAATATAAACCAGCGGTACCCTTTTTGGGTACTTACAGCCCAATCACGCGCTTCCCTCAGCCAATTTCCGAAGCGTTTCTCTCTAACAAAATCCGGAACCCAATAAGTTTGTGAACTGCACGCCAGCAGACTCTTGGACATGTGCTCCACTCTAACAAACCAGGAAGGCACGGCCTTGTAAATCAGGGGCGTATCTGAACGCCAACAGAAGGGGTAACTATGCTTTACTTGGCCCACGGAAACTAAATTCCCGGCTGCTTTGAGCATTTGGATAATGTTCTTGTCAGCATCCTTTACGTATTGACCTGCGAAATCCCGAACCTCTTCAGTGAAGCGGCCCGAATCGTCCACAGGACAGATAACAGGACTAGACTTAGTTATAAGCCCAGCAGACAAGCACACCCTATAATCATCCTCACCGAAGTAGGGAGCATTGTGCACAATGCCCGTTCCCGAGTCTTCAGTAACATAATCATCGACGAGTATACGAAAAGCTTTTGCTGCGGCACCAAGTTTCTCAAAGTATGGAAACAGGGGCTTATAGTGCTTGCCAGCTAGCACTGAACCTTCGAATTTATCAATAATCTTGTATTCTTCTGGTGTTTTGTAGACGTAGCTCAAACGGCACTCGGCTAAAACGTGGTAGCGATCACTCTTCAAATCCTCCACTTTCACATAAATCATTTTCGGATTTACACAACAAGCGTAGTTTGATGGCAGAGTCCATGGTGTTGTGGTCCAAATCAGAATGTATGTGTTCGTTTCGTTTATTAATTGAAAGGCGCACACCACGCAAGGATCGAAGACTTCTTTGTAATTCTGACCAGATTCGAAATTGGACAACGCCGTGGTGCAGGCCGTGGAATACGGCATCACCTTAACACCTTGGTAAACAAGCCCTTTATCGAAAAGCTGCTTGAAAACCCACCAAATCGTTTCCATATACCATGGATAAAGCGTTTTATAGTCGTTCTTAAAATCAATCCAGCGTCCCATGCGTGTAATGATTTCTTCCCATTCGTTTGCGTAACGCATAACAATCTTTCTGCACTCATCATTGTATTTGGCGATACCCATTTTGGCCACATCTTCAGGACCTCGTATATTCAATAACTTATCGATTTCGAATTCCACCGGTAGCCCGTGACAATCCCAACCAAAGCGCCTGTCGACATGGTATCCTTGTTGATAGGCGTATCGAGTAACAATATCCTTAATAGTTCCTGCTAAAATGTGTCCATAGTGGGGCAGACCGGTGGCAAAGGGAGGACCATCATAAAATGTATATTTGGGTTTCCCCTTAGACAAGAGCATAGACTTTTCAAATATTTTCTGCTCCTTCCACGTTTCAAGAACACGTTGCTCCTCAGCGGGGAAATTTATGGTCTCCGAAATTCGGCACACATCTTCACGTGTCTTGACATCTGTTGTTGCAGCAACCATCGTGTCACCAACCTAAAAAGTCGATTTATTGAACAAATTTAATGCAGTTATGAAGTTTTTTCCAAAATTTCACAATGTTTCGCAGATATCCAAGTCTTCCTGAAAGTGGACACGTTCCTCGGCAAATTGGGACATAAAAAAAAACTTGAAACTGTCAGAATAGAATGCGTCTAGTGTCCGTTAAATTGGTAACTATTTATTTAGGTTGTTTACAACAGCTGTCGAAGAAACTTTGTTTTAAAAACCGTTGTCATAGGTACAATATATTTACCCTTCTGCGTTTGACATACAATTCGTTAATTTCTGATAGTACCATTGGCCGCCTGCAGCATATTATTTTGTTCAGGCTTACTTCTTTAAGTGAATTGGTCGATAAACGGATAGCTTGCCTCAAGAATATAGGATCGTTGTAAAATTGAAAAAAATTATGCAACCAACTCAAAATTTAATTGTCAAAAAACTGTCAAACTGCACGATCATTGCGGATGTAATCCATTTGCTTCTGACCGACACTCACAATTTTATTCCAGAGACGATATCGTTCCGAATATCGTCTTTTTATATGCAAAACAAAAACAAAAATCGTCTTTTTGTTGTTGTTTTTGCATATAAAAAGACGACTTTCGGAACGATATCGTCTCTTGGAATAAGGTTGTCAAGCTAAAAAAAAAAACTTGATTGATTAAGCCGGTAAGCTTAATAGCCTGAACACAGTCATTTCGTCGACGATGAGCGATGATAGTTGTCAAACAAACAAGAAAAGAAGAACAAGACGTACTATGTGGCTAAGGAATTAGAACACGAGCGACTACCGACGTTGCTTTCGTCGACGAATGCAACGAAATTTTATTTTTTTCTCGTTTCCCATAAGAGCCAATGTAATTTTGACACTAGCGACGTCATTTGTAGTCAACGAAATTTGACTGTGTTCAGGCTATAAAGCAAAGATAAATGGTTTATCTCTGGTTTAAAGTTACCTCCTGTACGTCACAAAATCGCATCCCTAATCCTCTTAGCGACCCTGTTGTTTTAAATTTCCGCTATTTTGTGATGGCCTTCATTCAAGCCGATTAATTTGAGTTTACCTTTTTTTCATTTGCACATGGCTATTCGGAACTTTTTAGTTACACGATAGGTAAAAGTATGTCGCTTTTTGTTTTAGATACAGCAGGTGATAAACAACTTCTTAAGAATGAAAGAAAAACTACGAAATATACCACCCGAAACTTACTTGACGAAAAAGCAATTAATCATGTTATTGAGATCGCTGATAATGATGCTGAAGACGAAGCAGAGGACGATGGCGATTACTACGGTACAAAATCAAAAATAATTGTTCACTTAATTGGAGAAAGTTAAATAAACAGTTTATACAGGTTTGCCGCCACCGAATGTGGATCTTTCTAAGTTGATTGATGAGGCATTGCAGCGTACAGAGTTGCCAAAAACCAAAGCTGAGGAGGAATTGAAATATACCACAGACCGTGTGAATGGAGCGGTTGCTAACGCACGGGAAACTCTATGCTCGAAACGCAAACGAATATATAACTTGGACTACTCTGATTTCAATCCCGTAACGGGGAAATTTGATGAAGAGGTAACGCTAGTAAAAACTGACGTTGAAAAGGAATTGGAGCACTCTGACATAGTGGGTGGCTTGGAAAAATTAAAAGAATTGCCTAGCCTTACAAAGAAAAAGCAGCGTCAATTAGCTAGAGTAAGTATTTTAATGAAATTATTTTTAATGAAGAGAAGCAACCATCGCACTATGATGAAATATTCGACAGCATAAGGCTTTGGATAAGTCTAGCAGCCATTGAACATTGCTTGAAAAAAATTTCATTTATCCTAAGACTCGTATATTGTACTGACAACAGGGTTCAGTTTCTTTCGTTGTAATCTTAGTAACAGCCTCGGAGCTTGTGGTAGTTGCTGTAAGGCCAGCGGGACAGTTAAAGGCTTGCAATTATAGACTATCGTTTGCTAGACAGTATACTCAAGCGATTTAGATGTATGCCAACATTTATTTTGTATCCCAATCCTCATCCTTTTCCCCTTTTCTTCCTTTTCAATGAAACTTGTGAATTAGTTGTCGTATAATACGTTATGAAATTTTTTAGATGTTTATTTGGTTCACATTGATGACTTCTTTAGTAAACTGATAGCTTCTCTAGTTGTTAGTTCTCTTGGCATGTTCGAAGTCTATATACCTTAACCCCTCCTCTATTTTTAACATTTTACAGCTGGAGCGGGAAAAAACTAAAGGCACCGGATGGTTTAATTTACCTGCCACTGAACTTACCGAAGAAGTCGAAAACGATTTAAAAGTTCTACAAATGCGTTCTGTGCTGGATCCGAAACATTTTTATAAAAAGAACGATTTAAAAGTTTTACCGAAATATTTTCAGGTTTGTCTGGGAGTGACTTACTCTGTTCGAAATGATTACGTTTTTAAATCCTTAAAATCGCAAATTACCTTCCAAATTGTAGATTGGAACAGTTCTGCACTCACCACTGGATTATTATAGTGAACGTGACACGCGTCGCAATAAGAAGAAATCGCTGGTGGAAGAACTACTAGCCGACGCCGAAGTGCAGAAATATACAAAACGTAAATACAAGGAAATTGTTGCGCGAAAGGAAAGATATGCGCACCGCAAGGCTATGAAGAAGATGAAAAAGCTAAAAAAGAATAAATGAATTGGTTTTGTTTTTATTCAAATAGAAAATATATGCATAGTGTAAATTTTGTTTGAAAAGTGATACGAGTATTTTTATGTTTTTATGGATTCTCCAGCTTACAACTGGAATAACAACTATTACTATTACTTACTATTTTCAATAATGTAATAGCAAACAGATCTAAGCGGGGGTGTAAGAAACAGCAAATCGATAAATAGCTAAGGTCCGTAAAAACTCACTATGACAACAAGAGGCTTGCTTGCCATTAAAAATTAAGCATCCACAATAGTTTTATCAGACCAGCCCGGTTTTTTTTCCATACTATCTTAACTTCTTTCAATACAATAAGATGCTTAGAGATCACCACCTGTGGACATCATACTGTTAATTTAAATGAATTGAACGGAAAGACCTTCAGCTCCTGTGAAAAATCTAAATAAAATAGGTCCCTTGCGCACACATTCCATTTTATACACTTACTTTTTCGGTTCAAAATATTTATCCTTAAATCTTACTGATAAATCACATTTTAAAGTAAAAGAAATTACTCAACATTCGCCTCTTTTAATTTTAATTCCTGTAGGATGGTGTCTGCTAATTCTCGAAAATTACTTGCATATTCAGAATCTCTATATTTAGCTACCATTGGTTGGCCATTATCACAGCATTCGGTAATAGTTTTATCTAAAGGCAAAGATATCAGCACTCGTGTATGCATTTTGGTCACGAAATTTTCTTTTGGATTTTTAAAGAAATCCAGACGATTCTGACACTTATCGCAGGTTGCATGACTCATATTCTCGACTAAGCCCAAAATTGGTATACCTAATGTTTTATACATTTGTGCACCACGTAGTGTGACTTCGAGAGCAGCCCTCTGTGATGTACTGACTAAAAGGACTCCCGATATTGGTATGTTTTGAGATAAAGAAAGATGCACATCTCCCGTACCCGGGGGTGTATCTACCACTAGTATATCTAAGGGACCCCAAGCAGCACCCTTTAACAAGCGTTGCAGAGCCGACATTACCAGTGGACCACGCCATACGATGGCATCGTCTTTTTTCGCTAACAAGCCCATTGAAAGACATTTAACACCGAAATTTATAGGCGGTATCATTTGATTTTTTTCATTAACCAATGGTTCTTCGTGTAAATTCATCATTAACGGTAGAGAAGGACCAAATATGTCGCCATCAAGTAGACCGACACGTTTTCCCAGTACAGCAAGTGTTACAGCTAGATTCACTGAATTGTTTTCTTTATAATTATTCAGAAACGGACATTTTACATTACCACTTACCAGCAACAGTAGACTTTCCAACCCCACCCTTGCCTGATGCAACCACGACTATATGACTTACATCTGCCAAGGGTGCTCGTTTAGGTAAGCCACGAGCCATTATCGCCTGCTGATGGGCACTAAGCTTGCTGGCATAACTTCGCTGAAGTCCATAGAATTTTCAATACAATTTATTATTACGATATAAATTAGTGTACTTACTTTAGATACATGGTACCAACTGTGCCACAATAACTTCATGTTGCTAAAATACATTTATCAAATCCAAAACAACCGTAAACTTCTGTAAAAAAATGAACAACTGCAAAATAATTGTTGTTTTCTTTCTAACAAGAGACTTTATTTCAAAAACAACACCGGTAACATCGGCATGGCCGAATCTTGTATACACTACACCCTCACCAATCGAATCAACAATTAAGTGGGCGGGTGACGCCTGTTTTTATTCTGGCTTATATTTACTTTTAACAGTGACTCCAATTTTTTTTTGCATTTTTTATTCTTAGTGCTCTTGGTTCTGACCCCAACAAGCAAAAAAAAAAAAAACTTCGCTCTCCCTTGGGGGCAGGGCTGGAACCCTTTGAAATTTGAAATAAAATCGTCTATATCTCCGAAACTATGTAATATATTTGGGTGATATTAATACCGATAGAAATCTAATAAAAATGTCATTAATTTATGTTAAATAACTTTTTATCGATATGTGTATAGCTTTATAAATAAACGCAACTTAAATTTTTCAGTACTATTACTTCAGTACTAGTACTAAAGATGCTCATCTCCCGTACTCGGGGGTGTATCCACTCTATCTAATTGACCCCAAGTAGCACCACTAACAAGCGTTGCAGAGCCGACATTACCAATGGACCACGCCATACGATGGCATCGTCTTACTGCGCCCATTTTTTTGAAATACCTTTAGATACAATTTTAATTTTAATCTGTTCTACTAGTAGACACCCTAACCGACACAAAATATTTGCGCAAACTTTTTCTCGGCAATTTTGAGACATATGACTGTAGAGTACGTTTTTTATCACACAGCGCTACAACTTGTATACTATTCTCGGTTTACAACCACGCTTCGTTAAAATTTCGTTCAATTTTCATTTAAATAAGGCGCTAAACAACCCTCGCTCCCGTACGGGAACAGCTGTTTCACAAGAGGTTTCTACAGTTTTACGCCTGAACACTAGACTTTTTGCTCGTTTGCAGAATTATTATAATTACTCGAAATTCAGTGTTATACGCATTGGTTGTGGAAATAAACGTGTTTTTTATATGTAAATGCTGTGAAATTGTAAATAATTTCATTTACTCTCATATTTACTCTCATACGTTGAGTCTCTTCAAATAAAAGAATATAAAAATTGGTTGAGCATGGCCGGCTTTCTATGAAAGCGTGATATAAAATAAGAAAATGACTATGGAATATTTGTTTCCTGTTTCAAGATATATGGTTTCGAGACATCGGTATCCGAAACAAAAAACAGCTTTTCTCTTACCATAATGAAGTATTTTTAGTAGGCAAATGTAAAGGCGTAATTTCCGGTAAGAAATAAATTTCCATGGAACAATAAACTACGTGTAAAAAAAATGTCAGAGAAAGACAGTGGGATTATTAGTATTATTCCGCAATGGGAATAACTATTGCTCAATTGGAATAACTATTCCTCAATTGGAATAACCATTCTTCAATAGGCCAATATTTTGCCAATGAAGAGCTTTATGAAAAAATTTGAAAAGTCGGACGAAAATAGTACGTCGTTTGTAGTAAAGCTCCGCACGAATAGTATCGAATTAACGGAAAGAAATACAGAAGGAATACGGAAAGGAATAAATGGTCATTCCTTTAAAAATTATTCATTAGACATTGCGGCCAGAAATGCATTAGAACCAGATTCATTGCCATAAATTTCTATTAATTCAACGATGGAAAGCGAGGCCAAAAAGTATGTTGACCGGCATGGATATTACCCGGGTATGAAAAGAAGTTGCAGTAGGGCGAATGCCAAAAGAAGAAAACCGTGCAAAAAAGCATTAACACGAAATGGCGCCAGGTATGGCTTAAGTAGACATTTGGTACTCTTTTTCTAATAATTGATTTTTAGGAAAAGTAATATTGACAATGGATGTCTCCGAAGATAGCGAAATCGAGAAAGCGGAAGTATGTTCCAAACGTCTTCAAGGCGCAGATGCACACGATCTGATCTCTTGACCTTCTTATGGAAAGGCATAGTAGAGGCTCACTGCAGTGTGGCTCGAGTTTGACGATTGCTTCAGTGTTACAAAAATTGCAAGAATCTAAGAGAACTCTGGACGATCAAGTTGGATAACTTTATACTAAGTCATACAACAATTCATCCATCGATGTCAAGTGAATATCGTCGCCGAGAAGTTCAACTCAGTGAGGATAGTTTTCAAGTACATTATTTATTAATAATTTTTCATTATTTATCAATAAGAGTAAGGTTAGTTACTGAACTGCATTGTCCTGCATTGGGTTGGAAAAGCTTTTCTAAAAATTAAGAGTGGTTGTAACCAAAGAAAGTGTGAATGTGGAGATCCCTTGGTATTCCAAACCCAATGCTTAATTTCTGGCGAAATTATAGCTGAGGCAATGCACTTTTATTTAGCGAATGGAAATTGGTTGATATAAGCTGTGCTTTTGAATGTACTATATTGGCACCGAAATATTTTGTTTTAACTGCGATTATATATAGCAGCGATTTCTAGAAATATTTGGATAAAAGATCATTAAGATTTGTAAATGTATCAAAAAACCAAAATTGGTTACTGAGAAAATTTTTACAACAAAAATCATATGATTGCCATTCCCTTGATCAGGGGTAGTCAACGTTTTCACACCTACCTCCAGCTTCAATAATGCTATGAACATTTTTAGAATAAAATAGTGTTTTAAAAATGTTCACTATTTTAAAAAAATCAATTAAACTTAAAATAAAAAATTAAAAAGATTCAGTATCAGATAAAACGCTTACCGCTCACCGTTAGGGCTGCCATGCCCACTAGTGGGTGGTAGTGATCAGGTTGACTGCCACTGCTCTTGATCTTCACAGATAAAACATTTTTCATCTGGTACCACTTTAATTTTATGGAGGCATGTTTTACAGTATGTTTGACCATATAGAATTCTATATTGAAAGGTTTATTGCTGTAGCAATTCAGTCCTGTTCCATTCTATCGAAACTATCGTTCATTAGTAGGGAATAGTTTTATGTAAGAATTGCCTTTAGCTTGCTTTGTTACTGAAATTCACCATTCCACTCGTTTCTAATAATATTTTTAATCTTACGGCTATCCTCCTTAGACGTAGGAGGAATAGTGACAGTACTGCCTGCTCTTGCAAAAAAAAAAAAAAAACAACTGGCTGTTCATTAAAAAATATACCTCTATGTGAGGGGCACCAAATGATTATGACTTTAATAACATTCGATTGGACTATTTTTAAGACTAATGAAGATTTTAACTAGAAAGTTATTTGAATCGGAGCAAAGATTGAAACAGTACAGGAGTTTGCCTGTTATACAGTGTGATGACTGCTCTGTTAATGTTTTTCCCCCTCTTTTATTTAATCCAGAGCCTTGTTTAGGGCGACAAGTTCCCCCGTTAGAGAGGAGAAATTGTGATCTATGTTAAAGAAAAAAGATAGTCACGCCGTGAATTTTTCTTTCCCAATAAATCTTCATTTTATTCAGTTCAATAGATTTCTGGTACACTTTATTTTCATTACAATTTGGGTTATTAAGAATAAGTTAACTCGATCGTATGCCTTGGTGATGTCTAGAAATGCCACAATTACTTTTAACTTGTTGGTTTTGGCTTTTGCCATCATGTGGATGACTTCATTAATGCACATGAATTATATGCAAAGCAAAGGCTTGGTAGTATGTAAATTAATAAGTCTGGTATTTGCATAGTATACTTTATTTTATTCTTATACTTTTATTTTATACTTTAGAATTATTCTTCTTTTCCATCTTATATACGTTAATTTTAAGTCTTCTGTCTTCTGTGTTAATTTTGAGTCTGTGGGCGTATATTTCTTACAAAACGTATTTTAAATTTAATCAAAACTAATTTTTAAAAAAATTACATTTTGTTAAAATTTAGATCATTTAAAAACTGGGCCCTTTCCCTTATCATTACATATCATTTTTTTTGCATTCTCCCGCAGGAAGTTGAGGATATTCGCCATAAGCCAGATGACGAATATTTGGTTTTGTTCCGGCAGGAAAAAATTTGTTAAAAAATGTTAATTAAAAAGGTTTAAAAGTGCTTGAGCTCCTTGTCTATCCGCCAGGGTAGAACTTGTTGCATGCGGTTTTTTGATGCGTGAAGTAAGAAATAAATATTAATGTTGATATCCTCTTGTTAACAGAACGTGAAAATACTTACCCATTTAAGAAATGTCAAGTCTGCCAGAGTAGATGAAGCCTAAAAAGAAAAGGAATAAAAAGAATTTAATTTACTATTTAATTTTAGTAATAATTGTGCAGTATTGTTGTTGGTAAAACAATTTTGTCTGCGTTTTCTGGGTTGCAATGTATTTTAGTGCAGGGTACTCCACCGGTTTGCCGGAATTCGAAAGGTTTTCGATGTGAACGCGAGCTTTGGACAAATGTTTGTTGAAACATCCCTTGTCGGATGGTAAATTTTTCCCAGGGAATGGCCTCATTAAATTCCGCTTCAATGGGAAAGCGTTATCAGCGACGAAGTAATTTGGGACTTTCTGGGACCCATCAGGCAACCATTTCTCAGGTGGAACTTCGATTGTCATAAAATTTTTTCCCGAAAGCACTACGAAAAAAAACTCCACTTTCGCTTTGACTGCCCAACTCCCCAATCATTTTCGAGCCGTCGATATTCCTATTTTATGAGCCCAAGCGAGAATTTGCACATTTACTCCTTGCGTCAAAAATTAAAATTTAAATAATTGAATACTCTGCAGGAGTTTGGTTTGGTAAACAAAATGGTAATCAACAAACGAATTTCGGGAATTATAGCGTTTTTGTTTGAAAACCGCTGCAGTCTGTTTCGCAACAATTCCAAAAGCACATTGAAGTTCTCTGGGTTCATGCGATAGGCTTTAAAAAAGTGATCCTTGTCACTAAGTTGTTGTTGCGCACATGTTTCGTAAAATCCCAATTCATTACGCCTCAAATTCACGGGGCGAACCCACCACCTCCTTTGGGTTCTTCTCCGTTGCCGTAACATTTGTACCTATTTAATATTTATTTATTTATTATTTCTTTTCATTTAAAGAAAACGAAGAGCTTTGCCACGAGCGGACAGCGATAACCACATGTGTCGTGTAAACACATCTGGTGTGAACAGTATTACAACTCTCCTTGATCCTTGGTTGATATTCTTTATCAACCGACATGTCTCCAATATCGCAAAAATTTCCGCCTGAAAAATTGTTACAAAATTGCAGTGAGAGATGCGTCGCACTTATCTCCGACCTCGGCGGGGTGATCGAAGTGACCGAAGCCGCAACCGGAGCGGACTGCCGTGGTGTCGAATCGTGGTGGTTATCGTGGTGGCGAATCCTTGCGACCAATACGTCGAAATGTATGGAAATACTTTCTCTTGCGACAATAGTCGTAAGTTTTGCGTGGCCATTTCCAGCAGATGAGTACTTTTTTCCTGGATTGGCTCAGGGATTGTTGGCTTACGCTTCCGCGTAGAGTCCGAAGCGCTTATCGATGAGGACGGGGTTAGTGTAGTGGGTGTATCCGGCGTGTCTGGTGTCTCTGGCGTTTCTTCTGTCAACAATCCGGGAACCTCCGGGATATCTTGCAGGTCTCCAATGGTGTTGTTAGAAACAAATTTGTTGTATCTCGTTCACTATTATGTAGAAACGAGTCCAAAAAACCCATTTGTTAGTAGTACTTCCACTGGTGGGATATTTCTGGCGCACCACTACCTGACGGCAGTGAACAATGCCTATGCCTTATAAAAGTATCGCGGAGGCTCTTCCATTTTTTCGTGCTGTCATCTGAAATTAAGAAAATGCATTGGTCGCAAGAATTCACGATGCTAATCAGCGGGAAATATTAAATTTTGTTTAAAAATTTAATTTACTCGTAACACCTAGGCGCTCGCCAATTATACACCAAATTTTGTTCTTTTTCAGGGTATTTTTATACCCTGGAGATGACAGGTTGTATAACTCCTCGTATCGCCGCACTTTTTCGATTAGTATTTCTTCTACGTTCGACATAACTTCCACTTTTTAAAAATTTGTTGAAAAAATCCTTTTACTTGTAAATTTGAATAAATTTGCAAAAGTTAAAAACATATGCTTTTAGTTTACATTTTCTATACAAAAGCAACGAGTAAAACCAGCGAAACAACGAATCCTCCCGTTTTTCTGGAAGAAGTGGCCATTTTTTGTTCTGAGAGTGAGTAAAACAAAGACAGTAAAAACCAAGAGAACAGCGCGAAGGAATAGATCTATCGCACCGCGACACATCGCGCGATTCTGTAACGTCAAATGCCTATAGAAAACATATAGGAAGAGTTTCACGCATCGCGGTATTCTGCGGTTACAAATACACATGGGATACGCGACCGAGTCGCCAAGTATTGGCGGGGAGGTTATCATCGCGTCTGACTACCAAATCATTGATTGATCATCAGGTCCAAACTACAATAATGGAATAATGGAAATACTCCCATTCCACTTCTGACGTTTGTGAAGTTCATTAAGGTATTCTGCTTTCCACCTGTTTGAGCCTGTTTTGACGTAGTTTGACTAAATTAGTACAAAACCAATTTAGATGTAGTATTGACTATCTGGTGCTTTAACCAGCTAGTCGTTTTATGTTAGTATGTTTGCGCCTGTTTTGACGTAGTTTGACTAAATTAGTACAAAACAAATTTAGATGTAGTATTACCAAGCAATGTCGCACAATGAAAGAGGAAGCTCGCCAAGTCATCACGCTGACCGAAGTGACTGCGTTAAGTGTGGGAATTTGAATTAGTACAATATTCTCGGAATTTTTGACAGTATTAAATTTTATGTGAAAATGATTACGGCCTTTTGCACAAACACCACCGATTGCAGAGTTGTTGATAGATGGCCTTGAGGTTTCGCCACCGATTAACAATCTTGATGGGTTTTTCGAGAATTTCAGTTTCAGCTGGGGCCAAAAGCGAACCGCCAACTAGAAAATGTCCGGGGGTGAGTACTTGTAAATCTGTGGGGTCATCAGACATACAACTAAGGGGTCGAGAGTTTAGGCAAGCTTCGATTTTGTGAAGAATAGTTGAGTATTCCTCAAAGGTGAATCGCAATTGATGCACTTGCTTGTTAAGATGCAATTTAAAACTTTTGACACAGCTTCCCACAGACCGCCCATGTGAGGAACTCTAGCGGGAATAAAGTGCCAAAATACTTGGAACTTGATTTGAATTTATTTTATTGAAAAGCAAACAAATATAATATTACAAAATATTTATTCTATTGGTAAATACAATTTTTCAATTTAGAATTAAATGAAAATTAAAGTTAATTAATTATACCCTACACCCGAAGGGATGAGGGTATATTCACTTTGTTCTTCCGTTTGTAACGCATTAAAGGAGGCGTGGCAGGTATAGAAAAGTATATATATTCTGGCTCAGAATCACCTCCTGATTCGATTTAGCCATGTCCGTCCGTCTGTCTGTCTGTCTGTCTGTCTGTCTGTCTGTCTGTCTGTCTGTCTGTCTGTCTGTCTGTCTGTCTGTAGAAATCACGATTACAGGAGAACGAATAGAGCTAACGCCATAAAATTTGGTACGAATATTCTTTGTCACCATAGGCTGTTTGGTATTGAAAATGGAAAAAATCGGTCCAGTGCCACGCCTACTTTTTATAGAAAGTATGAATTTTCCCGTGCTTTTAGCACAATTTCTCAGCTTGTAGAGCGAGTTTAAAGCTAAAATGTCATTCCTGAATCCATGGTCTCAAACTTAAAGACATTCCCAGAAATGGGCGTGGTCCGCCCACTGGCGACGAAAATCACGAATAGAGAAGAACGAATGGAGATATAGTCTTGAGATTTGGCACAAATATTCTCTTAAAAATATTCTAAAAAATAATAATAAAAGAAAAAGTTATCTCACAGAAAATGGGCGTGACACGCCCACTGGTATACCATACCATATAATGAGGTATTTGTTGAGAAAAGCGGTGCTGTAAATGAGTTAATATATCAAAATTTACTATCTGTAAATTAAATGAAAGTGGGCGTCACCCGCCTACTTTTTATTGTAACTTCGACAGATACGGGTGTAGGGTATATAACCTTCGGCCAGGCCGAAGTTAACGCCTTTACTTGTTTTCTTTAAATTCTTAGTCTTTAACACAGACTATGCTATAAGTTTTGTTTATGGCCACAAGGCCAAGCTTACGTTTTGGATGTATGCAGACGAGAGTTAGATTGTAGACGTATCTCCAGAGAAAGAAATGTAGCCTTCTTAAGTTTTGACAAGACTTCCTTTATTTCCTTCCTTTAAACGTTATTTTATAACGTTTTTTAGGTTTCTCTATTGAATTTTTTGTACAGTCTCGCATTAGTTTTATTGCACCGCAAACTTCAAGCATATGTTGAAGGCAGAAATTGCTTCTGCTTGTTTGACTACATCGGCATCCGCTTTTTCGGTTGCACTGCTCTATGGAGATGCATGATCCTCTTTAGCATCCGAAGATACAAGGACCACATCTTATTCCACTCTTCTATATCACCAATCGTGCACTGAACATTCGGAAAAAATCTTGTAGCATGTACAAGACTTGAATGATGCCTCATTAAATTCTTCTGATCGCGTAATCCGTTGCAACACAGCAAGTGGAAAATCTTCATCATCGACAGTATCCAAAAGATTAAGCCAACATTTTTCGATTATTGCAGCAGTTATTTTATCCGTATTGTAAAGCATAAAAATAGTGGAAATGCATAAAAAAAGCATAAAAATATCAGCACTTTGTAGGACGTTTTCCGGGGGGTGACTTGGGGCATTATCCAAAATTTTTATTCTACCTATATTCTAAATTGAGATACCCCTTTTACTCCATCGACAGCAGCACTTCCTAATGTGCGCAATTCACGTCCTCAAACTCGTCCTTAAAGAATCCGTTGAAATAACTGAGTGCCTGACTATGATTTTTTTTCTGGACAAGCGTATGATTCGTGCTCTGAAGAGCCACAATTTAAACAGTAATAGCCCGAACACAGTCAGGTCGCTCATTGCAGCGACTGGAGCGACTAGAGCGACTGGAGTTGTCAGACGCCAGAAGTTGATTACAATCAAGTCGCTTGCTACAGCGATGAAAGCTGTCATTTGCTTAGCAGAACAATATTTGTTGAAGTTGTTTTGCAAATTTGTCATACGCGCGTATTTTCCAACTTGTAATAAAGACTAAATTAGAAATAGAGCAGTCGCTGCAAGTTCAGTCGCTGGCGACTGAGGGGAAATTTTATTTTTTTCTCGTTTCCCATAAGAACCAATGTAATTTTGACAGCGACTAGTCGCTGGCGATCTGACTGTGTTCGGGCTATAACGCGTTCTGTTGTTGTTGTTTTTTCGTTCAATGTTACTTTTTTGGTTATATGCTGTTGACTCGTCGCGTTTTTTATTATTCGCAATAGATTCACTTCCCCTCATTATTTGTTTATAGATTCGAATTTTTTTGTTCAATTCAGCAACTGTACGCGCACCATATAAAACAGTTTTGTTTGGTATTGTGTTCTTGATACCATTAATCACATAGTCGAATACCGAAACGTTATCAACATTACCTTGGCTGGTTATTCCAACATGCTATATAAAAATTCAGGACAAGTTTCATCAGCTCTTTTTATTGCTTCGCGGAGATTTTTGTGAATTTCTGTACTGGAAAATTTTTTTCCAAATTCACTCAGAAACGCACATTTAAGCTGATTATATGATACCTACTTCGCTTCTCATTCAACCAATAATTTTGCTACTCCCAATAGCGATTTTTTACAAAATACGAAACGTTGTACCATCCACGTATGTATGTTTATTGTACGGTCACCCAAATACTTGCGAACTATGTTCTCAACAAGTATGTATTGGAATCATTTATTTCCGTCGAACTCGGCGGCCAACTAATTTCTTCAGTTGAATATATGACTCTGTCTTTTTAGAGTCAGAAAATATTTATGAACCTTTTTATGAACCATTTTATTATTTTCTATATTTTATTTAATTTCATTCATTTTACAAATAAGAAGAAGAGTGAACAAGTAGAAGAACAATAAAATAACATTTTTACATTTAAGATAGCAACATTGTAACATTTACATGCAATAGATATACAATTGTTTCTTGTTGTTTCGTCACAATACCTATTGGCAGAGAAACAACAGGAAACAGTTGTAAATCTATTGCAAAAGACGACGATGACTGCCTGCTTTAAAATAGCTCCTTTCCAGGTTAGGCTAGTTGCCACTTACTTCATCGCAAATAAATGCGTTGCCAAACATATCTTATAAATTTTGATGGCTCGGTTATTGAAATTTTGAAAATGTAATTTTCCTTTGAAGAGAGAGAAAAGATAATAAATTTACCCTTAAAAAAATAATAAAAGAAGAATACGTTTCTTACATTTAACAAGTAAAGGCGTTAACTTCGGCCTGGCCGAAGGTTATATACCCTACACCCGTATCTGTCGAAGTTACAATAAAAAGTAGGCGGGTGACGCCCACTTTCATTTAATTTACAGATAGTAACTTTTGATATATTAACTCATTTACAGCACCGCTTTTCTCAACAAATACCTCATTATATGGTATGGTATACCAGTGGGCGTGTCACGCCCATTTTCTGTGAGATAACTTTTTCTTTTATTATTATTTTTTAGAATATTTTTAAGAGAATATTTGTGCCAAATCTCAAGACTATATCTCCATTCGTTCTTCTCTATTCGTGATTTTCGTCGCCAGTGGGCGGACCACGCCCATTTCTGGGAATGTCTTTAAGTTTGAGACCATGGATTCAGGAATGACATTTTAGCTTTAAACTCGCTCTACAAGCTGAGAAATTGTGCTAAAAGCACGGGAAAATTCATACTTTCTATAAAAAGTAGGCGTGGCACTGGACCGATTTTCTCCATTTTCAATACCAAACAGCCTATGGTGACAAAGAATATTCGTACCAAATTTTATGGCGTTAGCTCTATTCGTTCTCCTGTAATCGTGATTTCTACAGACAGACAGACAGACAGACAGACAGACAGACAGACGGACGGACATGGCTAAATCGAATCAGGAGGTGATTCTGAGCCAGAATATATATACTTTTCTATACCTGCCACGCCTCCTTTAATGCGTTACAAACGGAAGAACAAAGTGAATATACCCTCATCCCTTCGGGTGTAGGGTATAAAAATGTAGCGCATGAATATAAAATAGTGTTTGCCGGGGTAAATTGTTATTACATGACTTAATAAATCCCTTTATTAAAAAAGCTGACAACATTGTGCAATATCAATGTTATATGCATCTCTTAAATGCTCAGTGGAGTTCAGTCTAATTTTGTAAAGCTTCCACCCAGGAAATTGATTTTTTTCTGGGTTCTAATTGTCGATGTTTACTGAGAAAAAAACCTTTTTTAAACCGGTATTATTCTGTATGTCAAACAATTCCATTTAAATGTCTTCGGGAACTGTATCCACATCGATATTAAATGGCGAGGAAAACATTTTCATAATTGAAATTGATAATTGTAATTTAAATTCGTTGATTAAAATGTATATATATTGTGCGTATTTTTGAGTAGTAACGTTTTCTTTTTCTAAATGTGGAAAGTGAGACACATTATTCTGCAAAAGATGCTGTTTCCACAATTTTAATTTGCGTTCAAAGCCCTGAATTTTATCATACAAATTGTGAATAAACTGTCTTTTGCCTTGAAGTTCCACATTAAGATCATTGAGATCCTAAGTTATGTCGATAAGAAACCCAAAATCGCACATCCATTCTTTATTACCAAAATGAGGAAAGGCATATTCCTTCATATCCAAGAAAAATTGTATTTCGCTTTTTAAGTTGTATACTATTTTTAGCATTGCATCCTTTAAATACACGGTGATTTATTGCGCGCGACTTTATAAAATTTATCAGTTTAATTATTGGTACTGTGACATTTGGCAAACTCAATCTTTTCGCACACATATTTTTCTGGTGAATTATGCAGTGGTTAACGAATATTTTCCTTCTTGTGACCTTATTAATGTCTTGAAAGAGCCTTCCCGATACCCCTACCTCCATGTTTGACATTGCTCGTGCTCCATCTGTCGATATACCAATAATTTTTTCTAATAAAATTGAAAAATTTTCCAACACAGACTTTAGTTGCACAGCATATTTAATAAGCAGCGAGTGTGAATATAGTAAATTAAGTTATAAATTAACCCATTAAAAACCAAGGGTCTAAAACATGTTCTTTTTAATTTTTTTATATTTTTTTTTAATTAATTTGAGCACAAGGAATATTGCTTCTAATAAATCGAGTTCTCGGATTCTGGTACTTGAGTTCTTGGGTTAACTTTCCAAAAGTGGTTTCTTTATTCCAGACAGGTGATTGTAGAAATGAGTGCTTTTACAGCTCGCCGCACGTTCTTCCTTTTTAACTTTTTTAAGAACACGGAAAACAGCCCGAAGCAAAGAACAAATCGCAAGCAAGTGCCAGACGGACGGAAGTTAAGAAATGAGAAACTGTGTCGTGTAAACCCAGATGTGTTAAACAAATATAATTTATTAATTTTAAATTAATAAACGTTCTTTGAATTCACCTATGGTTTTCGCACCATACAAAACAATTTTATTGGAAGATGTGTCAGAAATGCCTTCAATAACATAAGTCACAATAGAAGCATCATCAATGTCAATCTGACAGGCAATATCGATTATGAGATAGAGATATTCTCTAAACGTTTCATTCTCCTTCTCCTTCGAATTCGTTTATTAATGCATTCTGCAAAGTCTGATACGACAATGGTTTCGCTTCACATTCGATACACATTTTGGCAGCACCGCTTAACAATCTTTTACAAAATATAAAACGCTCCTAATTGAATGTAAATGCATATGTTTTGAATTCGCACAACGAGAAAGTTTCTTTTTATTAAAAAATTCTTATATAAAGCGTAGGCTTTTGAAAAAAAGGCCTTGGATCCGTGAGGTGTTTGCTAAAGAACACAATTTGGAGAATTCCATCATCTGCATTCTGATTTAATTAAAGACCCTCAGAAGTTTTTTACATATAGAATAAATTACTTACTTATTAGTAATTACTTATTACTTAATAGTAATAAAATAAAATACTTACCAATACATTCTGGATTCAATCATTGAAAAATTTTCTAATTTTAGAGAAATAATTTCGCCCAATGAGCGATTATCATTCTTATGTAGTTCTTTGATTATTTGTAGTATTTTCAATCATCCCGGAATTAAGAAACGAGGACTCGTTCTGTTCTGTTTCTAAACTCTTAAAAAACGACGATTAAAAATACCGGCATAAGAATGGCGCCTTCAACATTTATTTAATATACTCGTACTAATAGCTGTTCCTATTACTTATTTCGACAAAATTTAGCTTACCTTTAAATAAATCGGTGTATTGCGCCATACCTATCTTTTCCCATTTCAATTTTATAAAATCCACCATTTGTCAGTTTTCACTTGACAAACACAAAGAAGGCGCGACTGCACGCAACAATAAAAAAACTCAAACTAAAACTTCGACCAACAAGCAATGCAGCCAACCCAATGCGTAGAAGGGAAAACAGTGTGTTGAAGCTAGATTGTATTTGCAAAAATATAAGGAGGTATGGCTACACGGCACTTGAAACAGGAAGAATCGCAGTGTCACATTGCTATGTGAGAAATGAGTATAGCACTCCAGCATATGCTTGGATGTAATATATTTTATACGTAATACTACAATATTTAATAATGTTACATACTATGTAACATGATTATTAAAGCTATGTATTAAAGGAATTTAATTTACATAAATAATGCTTTGCACAAAGCAATTTCAGATATTTTCTCGACAAACTCTTGATTCTTTATAGGTGATTAATATACATATATTTGTTGGAGTAAATATAATAATATCCTTGTAATGTAACATAGCATTTCTAAGTTACCCGGAAGACAACATAATAACAAAATTGATACTAAGTCATCATGTAGGTCCACTTTAATTTCCTTAACCCTTCACAGCGCAAGTTGGAGTTTCTTGATAAAACTCATTAAATGAAAATATATTTACTATAAATGACAAAAACACAAATTTTAGGTGAAATTTTTTTTTATTATATTGATTCTCTTAAAAAAATCGTCTGTTGCATAACTGCAACATTGCGCTATAAATAGAATAACATGTGAAATTTATTTACTGTGGACATTTTTAAAACAGTTGTTTGTTTTGTTGTAGCATAACGCCACACCACACTTCTCACACATTGTTTGTGTGAATCCTTTGCATTTAGGATATTTACATCTTGCCGTTTTCTCAATCCAAGTAGGCAATTTGAATTTGTAATTTACTCCTTCTCTTTGTGCTCTCTTTTGTGCCATATTTGCATAAAACTTCTGCTATTTCTATTTTTAAATTAGCTGAATTAATGGTGTTAGCTTCTCCGTACGCTTCTTTAATGCGTCGGAATAGCAGCCACGAATTGCTCATTAGCAAGTCCATAAAATGATAAAGGAGACGAATATACCACCGCTTACTGCGTAATTTTATTTTGTGAAGCGACATTATGCTGTCCAGCAAATCAACACCACCCATATGTCGGTTGTACTCTTCAACCACGTAGGGACGATTGACAGAAAGCTAATCTGTGAACTTCTGTTTTGCTTATTTTTGCGAGCACGATTGGAGGAGTGAACGAAATGAGAATAGAGACCAATTTGTATTTATATACATATGCATGTGTTGGTGTCTATTTTTAAGAAGTTTGAAAAAGTAAACGAAATGAAAATAGGGAGTAATCGTTCTGTCACCTTTTGTTTTGTTTATTTTTGATGACAAGATTTCTTGAGCAAAGCAAATGTAAACAAAGAGTTTTAGCCATTTTGTTGTTGTTTTTTGCAAGATAATAACCAAAACATATGAAAACATTTTCATTGATTTTTAGATATTTAAACTTTTTCTAGAGAGTTGAGCCATATGGGCAAAAATAAAGTAATATTTAAGAAATATTTTAGTATAAAATATTTCAGTAAATATAGCAACTTTTTTAAATTGTTTTTTTATATAGTTAAACATTTTTTTGCTAAATTTAAACTTATAAATAATTTATGGCACAATCTTAGAAAACTTTCGCTAACAAAATTATAATCCTATTAACTTAGGTTCAAAAGATATTTCATTAAATATACATAGGAAAATTTTAAGTATCGTTTTGAAGTACTTAAACATTTTCTAGGTAGTTGAGGCATATGGGCAATAATAAAGTACTATTTTAGAAATATTTTGGTACCAAAATTATAATCGTAATCACCGTGGTACACAAAATTATAATCTTAATCACCTTGGTACACAAAATATTGACTAAAATAATATAAAATAAAATCGATGATAAAACGTATTTAGAATCGTACGGTTAGAATGACCGTGTTCACACGAACAGTGATAAATACTTGAACTGAGTTGTTATTGAAAAGAAATATTTTTGAGTAAAAAACTATATATTTTGTTTTTTTATTGCTTTTAACCTTTTAAATATTTTCGTACAATATTATCTCGTTGATCCTTATAAAATTTTACCATTATTTTAATTCCGAATTTCTCATATCGCGTAACATAAAGAAATCTTGAAATGGCTTTTCAATTTTTAATTGCAAAAATTTCTAGTTGCGGCCGCAAGCGCCGACAACCTTGCCTTTGGCCACACACGACCAAAGCATACAGAGAAGTATATCTTTAATATGCGTTCGGCTGTAAACCTATCAAATTAGTTATCTGTAAGGAGTATATATCGATTGTTATGTAAGCAGGCATATAGAGAATACATCTTTAAAGTTGAATCTAATATACGTGGTGATCAGTGGTGATACGTGGTAGAGCATTCTGGAATTTTGTAAATACCAAACGGAGGAGTGGGGCTTTATGATATGGAGTCCGACAATGCAGAAAAGAATAGATTAATCAGTTGGTTGATGTTTTTTTTTTTTGTGTTTGATTTATGTTAAATTTTGGATTTCTTGATTGTTTTAGTTAAAATTATTAATTTTGTGCCGATATTAATTTGCCGGTCAAGAGGCCGGTTAAGAGTTATATTTATTGTATTGTATTGTTCTGTGTTGTTGAGCTGATTGGTTGTTGTCGCTGTTTTGCACTTTTATTTTTTCTTTGTTTTCCGTCGGTCTAACTCGAACCACGTCCCGATCACTACTCCTGTGATCGGGACGTGATATATGTGATCTGACCTGATATATGTGATCTATTCGCCGACTAATTTAAATCAACGTATTCTTCGTCGAGTTATTGCTTGGATACATATTCATAACTTTTATTCGAGCTCTATTGTCCATCTTATCATTGACGAATTGATTGTCCCTAATGCCTTAAAAGATATTAAATGCACTTATAATCCTGAGCCTGACAACATTCCATTGTGCATTGTTAAATACTGCGCCGCTGAGTTAGCATTGCCGATTACAACACTATTTATTGGAAAGCTCAATGCCCCCTCGAAACTGTTTGAGAAGGTAAAACAGTCTTATGGATCAAAGTGCTCGCTGTTGCAATCTGGATGTAGTTGAGACTATTAATGATTTGGGAGTAGTTCTAGATTGGAAATTACGCTTACATAAGCTTCATATAAGCGGCGTGACTAGTGGAGCAAATAGTGCATTGGGATTTATAAAGCGATCCCAAGCGAAGTGATTTGTAAATTTGAATTTTTGTGTCCTATGTGTTGGCTAAGGATTTTGATGACTCCTATATTACTAAGTTACTTCAAAATCTCCACTGGGATAAATCCGTGAACTTACCGTCTGATGAATCCAGACTAAAACTAATAAACTTGCCAACACTTGTTAATCGTCGAAAAATGCTAAATGCTATTTTTATCCTGAGCTGTTTATCCGGTGTTACGGATTCCTCATATTTGTTAGTCAACATTCTCCTTAATGTCCCCCGTCGTACGTCGAGACCATATAAGCCTTTTCATTTAAGCTTTTGAAGATCGTCATACCTACAGCATGAACCTCTTCGGAATGCTTGTTCGAAACATAATACTGCTTATTCTGTAATTAATTATTCTGATTCTGTTTGGTTAGTTTAACGGAAAATTATAAATTTTTGTCTTATTCCTGAGTCTTTTTATTTTTTGAATTTATTTACATGTCTGGAAAACTATAAGGCAATAAATGTGCTTAGATTAAGTCTTAAATAATAAATAATTATAGTTATTTATTAATTATGGCACATATAGTTTCGGACAAATGGCCGCTTCTGGAACTTCTTTAATAGCGTATTCGTTCGATGTAATTTTCGAGGACTTTTTTGGAAGTTTCGGAGGATATCTCGGCTTTAACTTAATAAATCTCGAATTTAACTTAATAAATTGTGGATTTTAGTTGCCCTAACGTTGCAGGTATATAGGCGGAAACACGACTTTTTAAAAAAACCCCACAGAAAAAAAAATCCATTGGCATTGTGGTGTGTATGAGTACCAAATAAAAGACTACGTTTTTATTTCTTACGTACATTTTTATTAAGATATTTCACACCACTTATTTTATAAATATTTATTAATTATTAATTACTAGGAGTTGATTTAATAATTTAGAAGTTCGCGTGAACGTTTTTTGGGGAGAGTGCGTCTGTAATACCGGCCCGACCGATGTCAGCTGACTTAGACGAAAAAGTTTATGATCGTAACAACTAATTGTGCTGTTGCACGAAAGTAATTTTTTTTTGTTTTAGAAGTACCTGTCGTGTAATCTGATTCTTTATACCTTTTCAAAATTTAGAGACTATTCACGTCTTTTATTTGCACTCAAATAATGGTAATACTGCATTGCAAAACTTTTCCCATCTTTCATTCAGATTCTGTTTGAATGGATGCAATAAACGAAAATCCAATTCGATCTTCTGTAAAAATGAAAAATTAATTATTTGTTATTATTATCAATTATATATTAAAAATAAGTATTTGCTGTAAAATAAGTGTCACTAAAGAATAACCAAATGATTGTGTATACAGAGGCCACTCTTCAAGTATTTGCTGTATATCAGTAGCTTCTTTTAAAAACTGTTTTCTATGGTCAAATGTGGAGCGCCACCTTTCTTGTTCTTCATTAAAGTACACTTTACTTTTCTTTTAATAGTTGGCATATTTTTTAATAATAATTTTTTTTAAAGTTGCAAACAATATAAATTGTCAAGAATATTTTTTAAATATTTTCTGTAACCGCAATGTTCACAGAAAATATTTCAACCTCATTTCTTTTTCTTATTTGTGTCTTTGGCTTGTTGGTTTTTTTTGTCCTATGTCTTGGCTAACGCGGCATTCGTTTGCTAGTGGTGAATCGACTTTCCGACACCTTTTTCCTTTATGGTTTGTGGCTTCAAAAACTAACAAACGCAAAACTCTGTTGTGCGTTGAACAGAGTTTTACAGTGGTCGTTGTAAGGAAAAATGTAATTTTCTCTGTCAACGCACGACGCTGTTTTTGTTCGAATGTGAGTAAACGCGGCACCCATCTTAAGCACAATTTAGCACAAAGATTGTGTTCACAGAACAGCTTCAGTTCTTTCTTCAACTACAAGGATTATGTTTAACATGAAAGGTTGTAGAAATATTAGGAATAGAAAGGATATACCCAACTTACCACGATTGGAGCTAGAGAGTACTAGTGGCCTCGACTGCCCTGGAGGAATCTGAGTTAAACTAGTCTTTGCAAGCTCTTTTATACCCCTAGCGTTGATGAAGTGTAGCAACCAAACTGTCGCGTTATTGGTGAACTGTTGTCTTATTATAATATATCTGATATCGTCATGCCTATTGCAAAGCCCCAACTATATGTAGTTTCATGTATTGTTGCCCACTATTCACCCCTCTATCGAATCAGAAAGAATAACCAGTTTATTGAAAGTGGATAGCCTATCTACACTCGGGTTTCTATATATGAAGCAGAAGTGCAGGATGTGCGACTTTTGAATTTAACCCACAAGGAGCTAAATTCGGCATCCGACGTGCTTAAGTGTTGCTGACACTGGTACGCGACGAGGCCTCTGTGGAGGGAAAACAATGGCAGTAGGCGATACCCAGGCATTCGAAAGTCCAGTGGATCTACACCCTCGGCCACCTAAGTCTCACCTAGTGCCATTATATGAGTATGATGAGTGCACAAATGGGCATATACCACAAAGTAATTCGCTCTCAAACCACGTATATTCGTGGAATCGTGGATATTTCGTCATCACCGCGCACTGTAAAGCAAGTGTAGAAGGTAACTGCACAAGCGGCTAAGTGTGTACTGCAGACAAGATAAGCACGACAAGTTAAGTGTTATTTTATGTTCACTTGATTTGAATTTATGTTAATTATGTATATTTATTTGTGTGGCAAACAAATTATTTGTATTGTTTTGTACTATTTCACGCCGTTCACTTTATTTTTCCGCCGTTTGGTCTTACTATTACCACGTCGCGATCACTACTCCTTCGTCTCTCATTTGGCTTTTGGAAACGCAGGACTACAAGTTTTGCACCGATACAGTAATTCGGAATGCTTAGCATAAATAGCTTTATTGCAGATATAGCAATATAACCTGGTTTTTCGCTGGCGTGGGCACTGCGTGCGCACTGCGAACGGCATAAAACATATTGTCAGTATGACCAATTTTATTTGTCAGGTAAAAGAAATAGTTAGATAAGAATTATTTGCAAAATACGATGTTATCGAATTTCGTGGCTACTAAAACCGTCTGGAAAATCGAGACACATCTGCCCACACGCGATGCGTTCATTCAACTCACTCCGGCTCTCATCGTTTATTGTCATTTCGGCTGCCCTCTCTGTTCTAGAGTTACCACCTGTCGCTGACAATATAGAGGGCAATATAGCTCCTTTTTAGTTTCACTTTTACATCAATTGCTTTTACAGCATTTTGGGATAGCGAATTTTGGGATAGCTCTTTAAGCGTGTATTGGTGGCTCGTTCTTCTGTGTTTGGGGTGGCTAATTGTTTAGTTAGCAACTGTAGAAATGATCGCCGCTGGTCTGTTATTTTAGTCGGTTTCATTTCGTCATAAATAATAAACGCGGCTAATGCAGCAATATCGATCATCTTATAGAATATTGAAAGCGGCCAACGGTTTGTTTATCGCTTGCATGAGTGCCAAGAATCTGGTCCATCGTGTCAACCCCAGATTTATGGGCGCTGTAGTCTAGGATAACCATTGGCTTTCGCTTTTCAGTTTCGTTGTCTACCACACAACTGTAGTGCATTGTAGACAGCAGCAGGACCGAATTATTTTTCTTCGGCACATATGAGCAAAATGAAACATCGCCTTTGTAGAACCCAAACAACCAGTTTACAGCTGGGTCGACATTATGCTGTCCAGCAAATCAACACCACCCATATGTCGGTTGTACTCTTCAACCACGTAGGGACGATTGACAGAAAGCTAATCTGTGAACTTCTGTTTTGCTTATTTTTGCGAGCACGATTGGAGGAGTGAACGAAATGAGAATAGAGACCAATTTGTATTTATATACATATGCATGTGTTGGTGTCTATTTTTAAGAAGTTTGAAAAAGTAAACGAAATGAAAATAGGGAGTAATCGTTCTGTCACCTTTTGTTTTGTTTATTTTTGATGACAAGATTTCTTGAGCAAAGCAAATGTAAACAAAGAGTTTTAGCCATTTTGTTGTTGTTTTTTGCAAGATAATAACCAAAACATATGAAAACATTTTCATTGATTTTTAGATATTTAAACTTTTTCTAGAGAGTTGAGCCATATGGGCAAAAATAAAGTAATATTTAAGAAATATTTTAGTATAAAATATTTCAGTAAATATAGCAACTTTTTTAAATTGTTTTTTTATATAGTTAAACATTTTTTTGCTAAATTTAAACTTATAAATAATTTATGGCACAATCTTAGAAAACTTTCGCTAACAAAATTATAATCCTATTAACTTAGGTTCAAAAGATATTTCATTAAATATACATAGGAAAATTTTAAGTATCGTTTTGAAGTACTTAAACATTTTCTAGGTAGTTGAGGCATATGGGCAATAATAAAGTACTATTTTAGAAATATTTTGGTACCAAAATTATAATCGTAATCACCGTGGTACACAAAATTATAATCTTAATCACCTTGGTACACAAAATATTGACTAAAATAATATAAAATAAAATCGATGATAAAACGTATTTAGAATCGTACGGTTAGAATGACCGTGTTCACACGAACAGTGATAAATACTTGAACTGAGTTGTTATTGAAAAGAAATATTTTTGAGTAAAAAACTATATATTTTGTTTTTTTATTGCTTTTAACCTTTTAAATATTTTCGTACAATATTATCTCGTTGATCCTTATAAAATTTTACCATTATTTTAATTCCGAATTTCTCATATCGCGTAACATAAAGAAATCTTGAAATGGCTTTTCAATTTTTAATTGCAAAAATTTCTAGTTGCGGCCGCAAGCGCCGACAACCTTGCCTTTGGCCACACACGACCAAAGCATACAGAGAAGTATATCTTTAATATGCGTTCGGCTGTAAACCTATCAAATTAGTTATCTGTAAGGAGTATATATCGATTGTTATGTAAGCAGGCATATAGAGAATACATCTTTAAAGTTGAATCTAATATACGTGGTGATCAGTGGTGATACGTGGTAGAGCATTCTGGAATTTTGTAAATACCAAACGGAGGAGTGGGGCTTTATGATATGGAGTCCGACAATGCAGAAAAGAATAGATTAATCAGTTGGTTGATGTTTTTTTTTTTTGTGTTTGATTTATGTTAAATTTTGGATTTCTTGATTGTTTTAGTTAAAATTATTAATTTTGTGCCGATATTAATTTGCCGGTCAAGAGGCCGGTTAAGAGTTATATTTATTGTATTGTATTGTTCTGTGTTGTTGAGCTGATTGGTTGTTGTCGCTGTTTTGCACTTTTATTTTTTCTTTGTTTTCCGTCGGTCTAACTCGAACCACGTCCCGATCACTACTCCTGTGATCGGGACGTGATATATGTGATCTGACCTGATATATGTGATCTATTCGCCGACTAATTTAAATCAACGTATTCTTCGTCGAGTTATTGCTTGGATACATATTCATAACTTTTATTCGAGCTCTATTGTCCATCTTATCATTGACGAATTGATTGTCCCTAATGCCTTAAAAGATATTAAATGCACTTATAATCCTGAGCCTGACAACATTCCATTGTGCATTGTTAAATACTGCGCCGCTGAGTTAGCATTGCCGATTACAACACTATTTATTGGAAAGCTCAATGCCCCCTCGAAACTGTTTGAGAAGGTAAAACAGTCTTATGGATCAAAGTGCTCGCTGTTGCAATCTGGATGTAGTTGAGACTATTAATGATTTGGGAGTAGTTCTAGATTGGAAATTACGCTTACATAAGCTTCATATAAGCGGCGTGACTAGTGGAGCAAATAGTGCATTGGGATTTATAAAGCGATCCCAAGCGAAGTGATTTGTAAATTTGAATTTTTGTGTCCTATGTGTTGGCTAAGGATTTTGATGACTCCTATATTACTAAGTTACTTCAAAATCTCCACTGGGATAAATCCGTGAACTTACCGTCTGATGAATCCAGACTAAAACTAATAAACTTGCCAACACTTGTTAATCGTCGAAAAATGCTAAATGCTATTTTTATCCTGAGCTGTTTATCCGGTGTTACGGATTCCTCATATTTGTTAGTCAACATTCTCCTTAATGTCCCCCGTCGTACGTCGAGACCATATAAGCCTTTTCATTTAAGCTTTTGAAGATCGTCATACCTACAGCATGAACCTCTTCGGAATGCTTGTTCGAAACATAATACTGCTTATTCTGTAATTAATTATTCTGATTCTGTTTGGTTAGTTTAACGGAAAATTATAAATTTTTGTCTTATTCCTGAGTCTTTTTATTTTTTGAATTTATTTACATGTCTGGAAAACTATAAGGCAATAAATGTGCTTAGATTAAGTCTTAAATAATAAATAATTATAGTTATTTATTAATTATGGCACATATAGTTTCGGACAAATGGCCGCTTCTGGAACTTCTTTAATAGCGTATTCGTTCGATGTAATTTTCGAGGACTTTTTTGGAAGTTTCGGAGGATATCTCGGCTTTAACTTAATAAATCTCGAATTTAACTTAATAAATTGTGGATTTTAGTTGCCCTAACGTTGCAGGTATATAGGCGGAAACACGACTTTTTAAAAAAACCCCACAGAAAAAAAAATCCATTGGCATTGTGGTGTGTATGAGTACCAAATAAAAGACTACGTTTTTATTTCTTACGTACATTTTTATTAAGATATTTCACACCACTTATTTTATAAATATTTATTAATTATTAATTACTAGGAGTTGATTTAATAATTTAGAAGTTCGCGTGAACGTTTTTTGGGGAGAGTGCGTCTGTAATACCGGCCCGACCGATGTCAGCTGACTTAGACGAAAAAGTTTATGATCGTAACAACTAATTGTGCTGTTGCACGAAAGTAATTTTTTTTTGTTTTAGAAGTACCTGTCGTGTAATCTGATTCTTTATACCTTTTCAAAATTTAGAGACTATTCACGTCTTTTATTTGCACTCAAATAATGGTAATACTGCATTGCAAAACTTTTCCCATCTTTCATTCAGATTCTGTTTGAATGGATGCAATAAACGAAAATCCAATTCGATCTTCTGTAAAAATGAAAAATTAATTATTTGTTATTATTATCAATTATATATTAAAAATAAGTATTTGCTGTAAAATAAGTGTCACTAAAGAATAACCAAATGATTGTGTATACAGAGGCCACTCTTCAAGTATTTGCTGTATATCAGTAGCTTCTTTTAAAAACTGTTTTCTATGGTCAAATGTGGAGCGCCACCTTTCTTGTTCTTCATTAAAGTACACTTTACTTTTCTTTTAATAGTTGGCATATTTTTTAATAATAATTTTTTTTAAAGTTGCAAACAATATAAATTGTCAAGAATATTTTTTAAATATTTTCTGTAACCGCAATGTTCACAGAAAATATTTCAACCTCATTTCTTTTTCTTATTTGTGTCTTTGGCTTGTTGGTTTTTTTTGTCCTATGTCTTGGCTAACGCGGCATTCGTTTGCTAGTGGTGAATCGACTTTCCGACACCTTTTTCCTTTATGGTTTGTGGCTTCAAAAACTAACAAACGCAAAACTCTGTTGTGCGTTGAACAGAGTTTTACAGTGGTCGTTGTAAGGAAAAATGTAATTTTCTCTGTCAACGCACGACGCTGTTTTTGTTCGAATGTGAGTAAACGCGGCACCCATCTTAAGCACAATTTAGCACAAAGATTGTGTTCACAGAACAGCTTCAGTTCTTTCTTCAACTACAAGGATTATGTTTAACATGAAAGGTTGTAGAAATATTAGGAATAGAAAGGATATACCCAACTTACCACGATTGGAGCTAGAGAGTACTAGTGGCCTCGACTGCCCTGGAGGAATCTGAGTTAAACTAGTCTTTGCAAGCTCTTTTATACCCCTAGCGTTGATGAAGTGTAGCAACCAAACTGTCGCGTTATTGGTGAACTGTTGTCTTATTATAATATATCTGATATCGTCATGCCTATTGCAAAGCCCCAACTATATGTAGTTTCATGTATTGTTGCCCACTATTCACCCCTCTATCGAATCAGAAAGAATAACCAGTTTATTGAAAGTGGATAGCCTATCTACACTCGGGTTTCTATATATGAAGCAGAAGTGCAGGATGTGCGACTTTTGAATTTAACCCACAAGGAGCTAAATTCGGCATCCGACGTGCTTAAGTGTTGCTGACACTGGTACGCGACGAGGCCTCTGTGGAGGGAAAACAATGGCAGTAGGCGATACCCAGGCATTCGAAAGTCCAGTGGATCTACACCCTCGGCCACCTAAGTCTCACCTAGTGCCATTATATGAGTATGATGAGTGCACAAATGGGCATATACCACAAAGTAATTCGCTCTCAAACCACGTATATTCGTGGAATCGTGGATATTTCGTCATCACCGCGCACTGTAAAGCAAGTGTAGAAGGTAACTGCACAAGCGGCTAAGTGTGTACTGCAGACAAGATAAGCACGACAAGTTAAGTGTTATTTTATGTTCACTTGATTTGAATTTATGTTAATTATGTATATTTATTTGTGTGGCAAACAAATTATTTGTATTGTTTTGTACTATTTCACGCCGTTCACTTTATTTTTCCGCCGTTTGGTCTTACTATTACCACGTCGCGATCACTACTCCTTCGTCTCTCATTTGGCTTTTGGAAACGCAGGACTACAAGTTTTGCACCGATACAGTAATTCGGAATGCTTAGCATAAATAGCTTTATTGCAGATATAGCAATATAACCTGGTTTTTCGCTGGCGTGGGCACTGCGTGCGCACTGCGAACGGCATAAAACATATTGTCAGTATGACCAATTTTATTTGTCAGGTAAAAGAAATAGTTAGATAAGAATTATTTGCAAAATACGATGTTATCGAATTTCGTGGCTACTAAAACCGTCTGGAAAATCGAGACACATCTGCCCACACGCGATGCGTTCATTCAACTCACTCCGGCTCTCATCGTTTATTGTCATTTCGGCTGCCCTCTCTGTTCTAGAGTTACCACCTGTCGCTGACAATATAGAGGGCAATATAGCTCCTTTTTAGTTTCACTTTTACATCAATTGCTTTTACAGCATTTTGGGATAGCGAATTTTGGGATAGCTCTTTAAGCGTGTATTGGTGGCTCGTTCTTCTGTGTTTGGGGTGGCTAATTGTTTAGTTAGCAACTGTAGAAATGATCGCCGCTGGTCTGTTATTTTAGTCGGTTTCATTTCGTCATAAATAATAAACGCGGCTAATGCAGCAATATCGATCATCTTATAGAATATTGAAAGCGGCCAACGGTTTGTTTATCGCTTGCATGAGTGCCAAGAATCTGGTCCATCGTGTCAACCCCAGATTTATGGGCGCTGTAGTCTAGGATAACCATTGGCTTTCGCTTTTCAGTTTCGTTGTCTACCACACAACTGTAGTGCATTGTAGACAGCAGCAGGACCGAATTATTTTTCTTCGGCACATATGAGCAAAATGAAACATCGCCTTTGTAGAACCCAAACAACCAGTTTACAGCTGGGTCGACATTATGCTGTCCAGCAAATCAACACCACCCATATGTCGGTTGTACTCTTCAACCACGTAGGGACGATTGACAGAAAGCTAATCTGTGAACTTCTGTTTTGCTTATTTTTGCGAGCACGATTGGAGGAGTGAACGAAATGAGAATAGAGACCAATTTGTATTTATATACATATGCATGTGTTGGTGTCTATTTTTAAGAAGTTTGAAAAAGTAAACGAAATGAAAATAGGGAGTAATCGTTCTGTCACCTTTTGTTTTGTTTATTTTTGATGACAAGATTTCTTGAGCAAAGCAAATGTAAACAAAGAGTTTTAGCCATTTTGTTGTTGTTTTTTGCAAGATAATAACCAAAACATATGAAAACATTTTCATTGATTTTTAGATATTTAAACTTTTTCTAGAGAGTTGAGCCATATGGGCAAAAATAAAGTAATATTTAAGAAATATTTTAGTATAAAATATTTCAGTAAATATAGCAACTTTTTTAAATTGTTTTTTTATATAGTTAAACATTTTTTTGCTAAATTTAAACTTATAAATAATTTATGGCACAATCTTAGAAAACTTTCGCTAACAAAATTATAATCCTATTAACTTAGGTTCAAAAGATATTTCATTAAATATACATAGGAAAATTTTAAGTATCGTTTTGAAGTACTTAAACATTTTCTAGGTAGTTGAGGCATATGGGCAATAATAAAGTACTATTTTAGAAATATTTTGGTACCAAAATTATAATCGTAATCACCGTGGTACACAAAATTATAATCTTAATCACCTTGGTACACAAAATATTGACTAAAATAATATAAAATAAAATCGATGATAAAACGTATTTAGAATCGTACGGTTAGAATGACCGTGTTCACACGAACAGTGATAAATACTTGAACTGAGTTGTTATTGAAAAGAAATATTTTTGAGTAAAAAACTATATATTTTGTTTTTTTATTGCTTTTAACCTTTTAAATATTTTCGTACAATATTATCTCGTTGATCCTTATAAAATTTTACCATTATTTTAATTCCGAATTTCTCATATCGCGTAACATAAAGAAATCTTGAAATGGCTTTTCAATTTTTAATTGCAAAAATTTCTAGTTGCGGCCGCAAGCGCCGACAACCTTGCCTTTGGCCACACACGACCAAAGCATACAGAGAAGTATATCTTTAATATGCGTTCGGCTGTAAACCTATCAAATTAGTTATCTGTAAGGAGTATATATCGATTGTTATGTAAGCAGGCATATAGAGAATACATCTTTAAAGTTGAATCTAATATACGTGGTGATCAGTGGTGATACGTGGTAGAGCATTCTGGAATTTTGTAAATACCAAACGGAGGAGTGGGGCTTTATGATATGGAGTCCGACAATGCAGAAAAGAATAGATTAATCAGTTGGTTGATGTTTTTTTTTTTTGTGTTTGATTTATGTTAAATTTTGGATTTCTTGATTGTTTTAGTTAAAATTATTAATTTTGTGCCGATATTAATTTGCCGGTCAAGAGGCCGGTTAAGAGTTATATTTATTGTATTGTATTGTTCTGTGTTGTTGAGCTGATTGGTTGTTGTCGCTGTTTTGCACTTTTATTTTTTCTTTGTTTTCCGTCGGTCTAACTCGAACCACGTCCCGATCACTACTCCTGTGATCGGGACGTGATATATGTGATCTGACCTGATATATGTGATCTATTCGCCGACTAATTTAAATCAACGTATTCTTCGTCGAGTTATTGCTTGGATACATATTCATAACTTTTATTCGAGCTCTATTGTCCATCTTATCATTGACGAATTGATTGTCCCTAATGCCTTAAAAGATATTAAATGCACTTATAATCCTGAGCCTGACAACATTCCATTGTGCATTGTTAAATACTGCGCCGCTGAGTTAGCATTGCCGATTACAACACTATTTATTGGAAAGCTCAATGCCCCCTCGAAACTGTTTGAGAAGGTAAAACAGTCTTATGGATCAAAGTGCTCGCTGTTGCAATCTGGATGTAGTTGAGACTATTAATGATTTGGGAGTAGTTCTAGATTGGAAATTACGCTTACATAAGCTTCATATAAGCGGCGTGACTAGTGGAGCAAATAGTGCATTGGGATTTATAAAGCGATCCCAAGCGAAGTGATTTGTAAATTTGAATTTTTGTGTCCTATGTGTTGGCTAAGGATTTTGATGACTCCTATATTACTAAGTTACTTCAAAATCTCCACTGGGATAAATCCGTGAACTTACCGTCTGATGAATCCAGACTAAAACTAATAAACTTGCCAACACTTGTTAATCGTCGAAAAATGCTAAATGCTATTTTTATCCTGAGCTGTTTATCCGGTGTTACGGATTCCTCATATTTGTTAGTCAACATTCTCCTTAATGTCCCCCGTCGTACGTCGAGACCATATAAGCCTTTTCATTTAAGCTTTTGAAGATCGTCATACCTACAGCATGAACCTCTTCGGAATGCTTGTTCGAAACATAATACTGCTTATTCTGTAATTAATTATTCTGATTCTGTTTGGTTAGTTTAACGGAAAATTATAAATTTTTGTCTTATTCCTGAGTCTTTTTATTTTTTGAATTTATTTACATGTCTGGAAAACTATAAGGCAATAAATGTGCTTAGATTAAGTCTTAAATAATAAATAATTATAGTTATTTATTAATTATGGCACATATAGTTTCGGACAAATGGCCGCTTCTGGAACTTCTTTAATAGCGTATTCGTTCGATGTAATTTTCGAGGACTTTTTTGGAAGTTTCGGAGGATATCTCGGCTTTAACTTAATAAATCTCGAATTTAACTTAATAAATTGTGGATTTTAGTTGCCCTAACGTTGCAGGTATATAGGCGGAAACACGACTTTTTAAAAAAACCCCACAGAAAAAAAAATCCATTGGCATTGTGGTGTGTATGAGTACCAAATAAAAGACTACGTTTTTATTTCTTACGTACATTTTTATTAAGATATTTCACACCACTTATTTTATAAATATTTATTAATTATTAATTACTAGGAGTTGATTTAATAATTTAGAAGTTCGCGTGAACGTTTTTTGGGGAGAGTGCGTCTGTAATACCGGCCCGACCGATGTCAGCTGACTTAGACGAAAAAGTTTATGATCGTAACAACTAATTGTGCTGTTGCACGAAAGTAATTTTTTTTTGTTTTAGAAGTACCTGTCGTGTAATCTGATTCTTTATACCTTTTCAAAATTTAGAGACTATTCACGTCTTTTATTTGCACTCAAATAATGGTAATACTGCATTGCAAAACTTTTCCCATCTTTCATTCAGATTCTGTTTGAATGGATGCAATAAACGAAAATCCAATTCGATCTTCTGTAAAAATGAAAAATTAATTATTTGTTATTATTATCAATTATATATTAAAAATAAGTATTTGCTGTAAAATAAGTGTCACTAAAGAATAACCAAATGATTGTGTATACAGAGGCCACTCTTCAAGTATTTGCTGTATATCAGTAGCTTCTTTTAAAAACTGTTTTCTATGGTCAAATGTGGAGCGCCACCTTTCTTGTTCTTCATTAAAGTACACTTTACTTTTCTTTTAATAGTTGGCATATTTTTTAATAATAATTTTTTTTAAAGTTGCAAACAATATAAATTGTCAAGAATATTTTTTAAATATTTTCTGTAACCGCAATGTTCACAGAAAATATTTCAACCTCATTTCTTTTTCTTATTTGTGTCTTTGGCTTGTTGGTTTTTTTTGTCCTATGTCTTGGCTAACGCGGCATTCGTTTGCTAGTGGTGAATCGACTTTCCGACACCTTTTTCCTTTATGGTTTGTGGCTTCAAAAACTAACAAACGCAAAACTCTGTTGTGCGTTGAACAGAGTTTTACAGTGGTCGTTGTAAGGAAAAATGTAATTTTCTCTGTCAACGCACGACGCTGTTTTTGTTCGAATGTGAGTAAACGCGGCACCCATCTTAAGCACAATTTAGCACAAAGATTGTGTTCACAGAACAGCTTCAGTTCTTTCTTCAACTACAAGGATTATGTTTAACATGAAAGGTTGTAGAAATATTAGGAATAGAAAGGATATACCCAACTTACCACGATTGGAGCTAGAGAGTACTAGTGGCCTCGACTGCCCTGGAGGAATCTGAGTTAAACTAGTCTTTGCAAGCTCTTTTATACCCCTAGCGTTGATGAAGTGTAGCAACCAAACTGTCGCGTTATTGGTGAACTGTTGTCTTATTATAATATATCTGATATCGTCATGCCTATTGCAAAGCCCCAACTATATGTAGTTTCATGTATTGTTGCCCACTATTCACCCCTCTATCGAATCAGAAAGAATAACCAGTTTATTGAAAGTGGATAGCCTATCTACACTCGGGTTTCTATATATGAAGCAGAAGTGCAGGATGTGCGACTTTTGAATTTAACCCACAAGGAGCTAAATTCGGCATCCGACGTGCTTAAGTGTTGCTGACACTGGTACGCGACGAGGCCTCTGTGGAGGGAAAACAATGGCAGTAGGCGATACCCAGGCATTCGAAAGTCCAGTGGATCTACACCCTCGGCCACCTAAGTCTCACCTAGTGCCATTATATGAGTATGATGAGTGCACAAATGGGCATATACCACAAAGTAATTCGCTCTCAAACCACGTATATTCGTGGAATCGTGGATATTTCGTCATCACCGCGCACTGTAAAGCAAGTGTAGAAGGTAACTGCACAAGCGGCTAAGTGTGTACTGCAGACAAGATAAGCACGACAAGTTAAGTGTTATTTTATGTTCACTTGATTTGAATTTATGTTAATTATGTATATTTATTTGTGTGGCAAACAAATTATTTGTATTGTTTTGTACTATTTCACGCCGTTCACTTTATTTTTCCGCCGTTTGGTCTTACTATTACCACGTCGCGATCACTACTCCTTCGTCTCTCATTTGGCTTTTGGAAACGCAGGACTACAAGTTTTGCACCGATACAGTAATTCGGAATGCTTAGCATAAATAGCTTTATTGCAGATATAGCAATATAACCTGGTTTTTCGCTGGCGTGGGCACTGCGTGCGCACTGCGAACGGCATAAAACATATTGTCAGTATGACCAATTTTATTTGTCAGGTAAAAGAAATAGTTAGATAAGAATTATTTGCAAAATACGATGTTATCGAATTTCGTGGCTACTAAAACCGTCTGGAAAATCGAGACACATCTGCCCACACGCGATGCGTTCATTCAACTCACTCCGGCTCTCATCGTTTATTGTCATTTCGGCTGCCCTCTCTGTTCTAGAGTTACCACCTGTCGCTGACAATATAGAGGGCAATATAGCTCCTTTTTAGTTTCACTTTTACATCAATTGCTTTTACAGCATTTTGGGATAGCGAATTTTGGGATAGCTCTTTAAGCGTGTATTGGTGGCTCGTTCTTCTGTGTTTGGGGTGGCTAATTGTTTAGTTAGCAACTGTAGAAATGATCGCCGCTGGTCTGTTTTTTTAGTCGGTTTCATTTCGTCATAAATAATAAACGCGGCTAATGCAGCAATATCGATCATCTTATAGAATATTGAAAGCGGCCAACGGTTTGTTTATCGCTTGCATGAGTGCCAAGAATCTGGTCCATCGTGTCAACCCCAGATTTATGGGCGCTGTAGTCTAGGATAACCATTGGCTTTCGCTTTTCAGTTTCGTTGTCTACCACACAACTGTAGTGCATTGTAGACAGCAGCAGGACCGAATTATTTTTCTTCGGCACATATGAGCAAAATGAAACATCGCCTTTGTAGAACCCAAACAACCAGTTTACAGCTGGGTCGCAAAGCACTTTTCAAAAACCCAGACGGAACAAATGTTTTATTTAAGCTAACCCTTCCAACAAATAAAGTTTTCTGTCTCATTAATGTTAGTACCACATCCAATGATAAGAAGAAATTGTCGGCTTAAATTGTGCGACCGGTATGAAGGCATTTTTTAACCTATACTTTTTATTATACAATTCTCGCCTTGATTAACTTAGCGGTCCTGACCTGGCAACTTTCCGGAATTGTATATCATGCCGTTTAGGGGGTGTCCAAATCTTTCGGAGTCACACAACAGCCATACCTTTATTTCGTACTTAGTTGGCTTAGACGGAAAATATATTGTGTAAAACGTGTGCTGCCTCTATATGAAATTATTGCTCGTTTCTTGTAAGAGCGCCTTGAAATTTCTATGTTTCAACGCGTTGTCTCCCCCTCTAATTTTGTTAATGATTTGAATAGAAATTCTTATTACATCTTGCATATTAAGACTTTTCGAAAATAGTACCTACAAAGCCATTTTGCTTTTTCACCATTACTTTTGCGCCGTCCGTACATACTGCCGATAATTTACATGTCACAAAAAGAAAATAAGATGGAATCCACGATATCATAAATTGTTTTGCCCTTAACATGTTCATGTATTGCTACTATTGAACTATTGCTACTATATAACAAGATGGCAGCAGTCATATATGACTGTACTTTCATCTAGGGCTATGGAAAAATATTTGCGTTGTTCAATTTTTTTTAGTGTTAGCATATGTTAAATTAATGCACTAATACTCTCAGTTCGACGAGTTATTGTATCTCTTGACAGTAGAATACTGTAAAATGTGTCAACGAGCTTTTTCACTTTTTGTCCGAAACAATCCAGTACCAACTTACTATGTTCTTTAAAAAATATCCCACCTACAAAAGGCCTACAATGCTTTGCTAAGGCCAAACTGACTACATATGGAGCTTTTAATTGCGCAGTGGACAAAATTACTTTTTCCATTTCTGTAATAACTGAAGGTGTGGCAGTAACGTCGATAGCAGGTTGTTTCATTGGAGGACGAACAGAAACCTTTTCTAAATATTTTTTTTTAAGTCATTAAGAATCCTTTTCCGCACTTCTCCTTGATAATGATATGATACTCGTTATGGCCAGTAATGTAATGTCTTTTTAAATTAAACTCTCTGTTGCTTTCACTTATTTTAAAACAAACCATAAAAGACTTATATTTGACTTTTTTTGGGCTATTGAAAGCAAATAAATATTTTTCGAAATCACCCATTGTACTCACCATTCGATGAATGAAAAATCGAAAAAAGCTAACAAAAATATTTAAATTACGTATTAGTATTATTATTTGTTTAAAATAAAAGGTAAAAGGGTCAAATCGTAAAAGTGAATCTTGTAAAAGTGAAGCAAAATTTTTCTGACTGTAATGCAAGAAAAATTCCGTCATCAACCTCTCAAGAACGCCAAGATGTTGAATGGCGTTCCTGCCCGAGCCTCACTCGTGGGTTCTGTTGTTTTCCGATGGGCGGCAAACAAATTTGCGTTTATAACCGAGGTCAATCGCACCAAGCCGGCGCTGACCGCATGCTCGATCACCAGGGCCCCAGATTTTCTTTGTTCGTATTAAAAGGAAAGAGAGGTACTTACATGTTGGTGTCCCATGTATAGGACTCTAAACTTTATTTCTTTACTTTAAAGTAGAGTGAGTGTGGGCCATATCTCCTGAAATTTAAAAAATCAGTGAATTATAAACAAAAAATTTATATATATATTTACATATATTTTTACAGCTACATATATTTTTGTAGCGTATTTCTAAATAAAATATATAAAATAATTATAATAACCATCATGGCTATAATAACCTTTTCTGTTATAGTACAGGTGTCTTCGGTGGGTTTGCCCTTTTATTCTGATGTGTGTGGGTGGGTCTAAATTTTTCGTAAAACTTTTGTTTCATTTCACTTTTTGCCTCCTTAGACATTTAAAAGCGAATTTGGACATAAATTTGCTCATAATAATTAATTTGAATGAAATAATAATTTAAGATATTCATAGTATGTAAGACTTATCAGAGAAGATACATAATTCTAATAATTTGCATGGTGCTTGCATATTTTGTTGCTTATTTTCTGTTTTTTGGCATATTTCCAAAATTTTGTGTTGGTAAAATGTAAGAAGCATATTATACTAATCTAAAAGCTTAAAATTATATTTTCCGTGCTTAGAATTATCTTCTCTGCTTATTGAAAAACTTTTGTACACCATTGTTTATAACAACATTGTGCAACAGCAACCGCAAAAGTTAGATGTCACACACGATTTGTGAGGTTAAACTCGTTTACTTGGGCAGACAAATTACTAACTTTCTAATATTTGTTCATCACTGGAAATCTGTGAATAAAAATGTCCTTATCTGTACCAAAAGCACCAGGTGTTGCACAAATGTTAAAGGAAGGCGCCGGGGTTAGTAATAATATGAAAAAACAATTAACTCCAAATAAAACTAAAACCTATGCGGTGAATGCTGGTACCAACTGAGACTTTTCCAGTGTGATGTAGATTAGTCGTTATGAAAATCGATATTTAACACTGTAATATCTTGCGATCTTATTATATTTCCGACATATAATGTTTATCAGCCTTATTAATGTTTATCAGTCATCCTAGAAAACAGTTTTGTAACAAGTGATGCGAGTGCTATAATGCGTGAATTAGATGTTGAACATCCCGGAGCAAAATTTATGGTAATCGCCAGCCAAATGCAAGACGCTGAAGTGGGTGATGCCGCAAATTTTGTGGTTATATTTGCTAGGGCACTGTTCAGGCTGCAGAAGAATTACTACATCTGGGTATAACCACATCGGAAGTTGCGGATTGCTATGAAAAAGCATTGGATAAGTCAGAAATACTACCGAAACTGGTGTCATGAAATCAGAGATTTCCGCGACATTGCAAAAGTTTATAAATGTCTAACTGCTGCATTTATGTCGAAGCAACATGGACGAGAAGAATTCCTTACGAATTTATTTTTTGGCTGACAACTTGAGTTCCAAATTCGACTTGCGACGTTTGTCTCGCGCTGTCAATGCTACTATAATGCTACTATAATTCTACTGTCAATGCTACTATATTACCCTGAATTACAAAACCCAGCCAAGAAGTGCTGAGTTATTGCGATAAAGTGTGCATTAAGGATATAGGTGACACAACAGTTGTTGTTTTCAGGTAGTCAATAATATAACATGACCAGTTTAAAATTAATTTTTCGTTAATATTAATATTACCCTGCAAGATCTTAAGGCATTGTAAATGCCCTTTTGGCATTGTAAAGAATAATGTGTTTTACACCAAATTCATTAAAATCAAAAGCAAATTATAGTGAGTTGTATTCAATTTGTAACTAACTTTTTTCTAAGTAACTTGTGTAAACTAATCTTACAGCTAAAGTTTATATGAGCGCTGAAAGAACGATGCCTATCAGTTACATCCCCAACTTACACGACGTCGTACTTAAAACTTCGTAAAACTTTGGTTGGGGATTAAATTGGGTGAAAACCTAAGTCATTTGTGTGTTCACAATCGCCTTTATTAACTATATCTACGTAATCTAGTCCCTAATGCTTTAGAAATAACTATACCTAACTGGATAAATATAAACTGTTAACTATAAATAACTAAATAAACTGGAAAATATTTAAGGTGTAACTCGGCATGAGTTACCACTATTTGCCTTATTTCCCCAAAGAAATACTCCAGGTGGTCTTGACAAAGCCTCCTAGTCTGCAAAAAGAAGGAACCTCTTCCAAACAAATATTCCCATAAATTATCTAAGCAAGCTATATTTATCCACCATCTTTTAATAAAGGAAAATAAATTCTTTATATCAGAATTCTTAAAATCTGTAATCTTTAACAATATCAGACAAGCCCTTGCTTTTTTAGAAAAATCTATCTGTTCTGGTGTGTTAGAGAAGACTTGTTTTTATTTGGTTTGTATCCTTAAATTTCTGCTATTAAATATAATGAAAAGCTTGTAAAAAAAAAAAAAAGTTAAGTCAGAGGTATTAGGTATAGTTGGAACTTTAGAAGCATCAAATTTGGTGGACCTATGTAAAACATTCATACCAGAGACTATCGTGTTACTTAAGACCTGTGCTGCTTTCAATTTTTCAAATGAATTTAGTTTTATATGGTCAAATGTAAGCTTAGGACAACAGCGGGGTTGTAATGTACTGTCCACTATCATGATATTGTTTGGATCGACTGCCCGGAGGAAAAAAACTGAGTCGTCAGTCTTCCATCATCTCCTTTTATACCCACAGCGATGCTAAAGTGTAGCAACAAAACTATCGCTTTTCGCCGAACTGTTGCCTAACCCTAATTTATCTGATTTCCAATCTATTGCGCATTAAAACTTCATGTTTAAGAACTGTTGCTTCTCCTAATTTATTCAATCTTCGCAATCCTATTGCGCAGTTTAAATATATTGAAAGTTTCTTATCTCCAGTTTATTACGCATTGAAATAAAACTTTATGTGTCCGTCTACTGTTTATCCCTTCGTTTGTTTAAATGTCGATATTTAGAACCCTCGTTTTTGTCACCCTTTTATTTTGTTCTTTATAACTGTTCACTAATTGCAGCCATGCTTAAGAAACTACTTAAAATGTATAGAGTACATATATTACTTAACATACATATATGTACTATATTACTTCAATGCTAGTACATATATTACTTAAAATGTATTGAATAATAATAATACAAAAATATAAATGTGGCGACTAAATTTATTTGAGCGTCGCAAGACTTGGCTTTGGCTCCTCCAGGACACTTTAAAATACACGTACGTTCCATTATCGGGATAATATTTTGTGTAAAAAGGAAACAAATTTTGCCAGAAATATTTATAGTTTTAAGAAATGTTGCTGTTTTAAAAAATTATATTTTCACCACATAAACAAAAAAGGTTGGATTTTTGCAGTCAATACAAGCAGGTACCAAAGGGATAGGAAAATACTATACAAAAGATATTATTTTTAAAAGTTTGTAGAAAAAATATTTAATTTTTATACATTATGGGGTCATTAAATTTGCTGCAGTGAAACACACCTCAAATTCAGCTCAGCTTGAGCTCGCTAAGTTTTTCTGTAATGTCGCTGTAAGAGAAAAGCTAAAAGACATTTATAATTTTCAATTTCACTATAAATTTTATTGTACTAAAAATAAAATTAAATAATACTTAATAATTAACTTTACTTAAATAGTCTTACATTCGTCCAATAGTAGATTCTTAGCTTCATTATCTAATTCAATAGAGGTTGATTTCCATTTTTGGCGAATGTTCGACAAATAAGGAAGCTCTGCGGTTTTTTGAATCTATTATTATTATTAAATTTTTTTGAATCTATTATTTTGCTGCATGCTATAACTTCAGAGATTATTTGAAACCGCATGATTAAAGCAAAATCTACTCCTGTTATATGTGCTGCAGTTTCCGGACTGAGAAGAACCTTCTAGCCGTGTTTTCATCATTTGTGTTTCCTTCTCCTTGTTTAGGCTGACCAATTATTAGTCCTAGTTGTCGATATTGCTCTTATATTTTACTTTTCTTGCGTTTCCTCTTCTCTTGATTTGCTTCACCACCTCTTACTATCCCTGATGCTCCAAATTCCAAATCGTAACCCAACTTAAGAATATGTTCCATAAATCGTATTCTAGCATGGAGAGGGCACATTCCAAATTCGTACTCTCCTTTGGAGACATTATCTTATAGCGGTGTTTGGCTTAATTTACTTGCAGTTTGATGACATATGATGCAGCTTGATAATGCTTTTGTTCCTGTTAACGCTTGTCCAACTTCGCCATCAATCATAGTTAGAAGAAGTTTTATTAAAATTTATTTCAATATTTTGGTCATTGATGGTAAATAGGACTGGTTGTAGTTCATTAATTTGACTTCTGATTTGTTCAACTTCTTTATTTATGAGGTCCTTTGTTTTCTTTTTTAATGTAAATTTTATTGGACGGCAATATCTTGTTGAATATGGCGCCTTATTTTTTCATATGTCAATCCATGCCGTTTTGCTATGTAACGGTTCCGATTCCATGCTATAGGTAAGCATCTGATGAGAAAGCTGCATTATACTGTTTATATTGCTTTCGGCCAGATGAGCCCCATTTACAAATTAAAGTAAGACTGCAATCCCCAAGGCTCTTTAAATGATTTCCTTCCAGTGTAAGTAGAGCAGTATGTTCGAGAAGGTCATTACTTTTTAGTTCTGCCGAACTTTCGCAGGAAACATTATTTTTCGATAGTCCGTTTGCGTAGTTTTATTTACTGGCTTTTCGTCAGTTTCAAATCCAAAAAAAGAGCCAATAAAGCCAAATAAGAGAGTAAATTTTGTGTCTTTATTTGGAGATGAGATGCTTAATCTCCTCTTTTCGTTTTCGTTGGTTTAAACAACAGCTATTGTTTAGACCTCCGAACGGGGAGGTGAGTTGGTGGGAACTCACCTGTAACAACGTACAATCAGAAGTTTTGAGGCTCATATCATGCATTGCTGTGTGATAAGCACACGTGGCCTCGTTGGCCGTAATAACTAATTCATTATAATTTTTAAAAAATGTTTTAATCGATGAAGTACTTGCAGACGGCGTTACACCAGCCTTGTGTTTCGCTCACTTTAAGTGATATTTAATGTCCGCTCGTCCATCGTGTATAATAGAAAACTCTGAAGAACAATGTTGGCATTTCACTCAAAGCATTTTTATAAATTGGTAGTCTTTTTGTAGTTCATTTGTGAATACACAATTACCTGTCAGCATTTCAAACACAACTGTAAAACTTTTGAATTGAAAATTTAAACTGAGATAGATAGATAAATTTCGCTTTGAGGTGCTACGTCAATAAATGCAACTGTTAACGTCCGTGAAAATAGCTACGGTAGTTAGCTACAATTGGGGTGATTTACACTTACAAAATACTCCGGTATGAGTATTTTTAAAAAATCATACAAACTAAAAAAAAATTGAGATTAAGATTTTAGTGCCGGGTTTTTCAGTGCAAGATTAAGCTCCACCTAGTCTTACACTTCAGTTTATCTGTTGATGTTAAGTGCCGTTTAATTTAAGCGGTATATCCTCAGAAACTTCTTAAGCTTAGGCTTAAGCTTCATATTTTAATTTTTGAAACAACAAATTGGGAACATGTCGTTTTTATTTTATAAAATAGGTTTTATACGTGTAATGCGCTTATATTCACTGAACTCAACCTAAACTTTTATCAACAATTGGTTAAGGAGGAAAATACACATATTTAAATCTTTTATTAAATTAAAATTAAATTTAAATAATTTAAAAAAGCCTAAATTGCATGGTACAACATAATTATAATAGTTTTTTGAGTCTGGAAAGATTAAAATTGTGTGCCCAGATATCTTATTTAAGACTTTTTGAGCAACCCGTCTAGGACGCTTAAAAATTTTACAAAAACTGACTGCGAAACCCGTTTACAATAGATAATTTACGAAAACAATTCACAATAGCACCACAAATACGGCTTAGCTAAGCCTGCAACATAAGGCGCACTGTGAAACCCGACAAGCTTAAGAGTGAAGCTTGAGCCCCTTGGAGGTGGTTCAGCTAAACTTGAGTTTAAACTAGCACTGAAAAACCGAAATTTTCCTTTCCATTTTTTTTGTATTGTTTTTCTGAGAGACGTTAAAACTCCTCCAGTCAAGCTGGGTAGTCGTCAAAAAAAAAAATTAAAAATTGAAAACTCTCCAGTTAAGCTGGTTGGTCGTACGAAAAAAATAAGCAATTGAAAACCCTCCAGTCAAGCTGGTTGGTCGTACGAAAAAAAATATAAAACCTTCCAGTCAAGTTGGTTGGTCTTACAAAAAAAATGGGAAATTTTTATCAGCATACTGAATAATTGAACCTGGCAAGTAAATCTTAAGCCTACGTCACAACACACACTTAGATCTTACCCGGAATCAGGTCGATTCCTGGTGTTCAAAATCGGTTTTAAGTTTAAGTTTAAGTTTATAAATCTGGTGGAAATTATGTTGCCGTGAGCAAACGAAAACAAAAGGTGATTTATGAGTGTCTTGGATGTTTGATTTCTCAATGTTGATTTCTCACCATGTTTATGTTTGATTTCTCAATCCATAACAACAGTGTTGTTGTTGGGCAAGGGGAGGCATTGGATTGGAAAAGAAAATCTTTTGCCGAAATTATTAACCTTTCTTTGTTCTTAAAAACACATTACAAGTTCATCGCTACAAAAAGACTGGTGGCTGCGCGGATTGCTCTATTAGCAGTATTTGAGTTTACACCTGCATTTTAATTTTGTTTCCTTTTTGTATCTACGTCTACGGAGTTTGAGATTTTTTTTTTTCAACAAGTTCATATCGTCTCACTATTCTTCAATAAAATAATTCATTCCTTTAAACTCCACTACTTAAGGGCAGGAGGTAATGCGCATTGTCGTTGCCCGGCCGGTATTTGAAATCTTTATAACGTATAGGGCTCCTTGTATCATCCGCTGAATCCTTCTCTGCATACAGTTCTCAACCTACCGGCTGCGCCGAAATGTTGTCTATCAAAACCTCGCAAGGTCACCGTCGACCAGTGGAGTTTTCAAGATTACACTGAGTTCCTTCGTAGTCTGATTATATTGTGCTGAAGCGTCTTCGCCGGCAGTCCTTACAAATAAAAAACACTTCGCGTTGTTTTTAATATCAGACAACTTTATTTGACTCTACTTTTACACTTTTAAAGTTTTACTTCACAAAACCCAGAACCACAACTGCAACCAAAAACTTTCACCACTACTGACTCTTATGCCTTATTCGCACTATGCCAGTAATTTAGTCAAGTAGCGAATATTTTTTTATTTTTGAATGCACTATCAGTGCTTTAAACAAAATTTAAACAAAACAAACATTTAAACAAAATCGATAAAAAAAGCGAATTCGATTTCCGTTTTAAATTTCTTTATTTTTTCATTTAATTTCACTTATTTAACTAGACAGTTCTGTTTCTTGCCTTCTCTCCATTCGATCCGCACGGTAGTCAGCCAGCCAAAGAGAGCGAATTTTTCTGATCGTTGTTCTTTTGAAGAGGAATAACGGGTCTTTTTCAGCTTCGCATGCTTCTATTTGGAAGCTTTCCTTCTATTTCGAAGCTTGCTGATGGAGCTTTCAATTCGGTCAGTTTAGGGACCGGTTACAATAGAGGACAATCCAAGTGTATACACCGCGTGACAACCACGACACTAAGAGGGTATTTGTAATGGCTAGAATTTTTAGTCATTACAACACTAACCATTCACGTCCATTCCACCAGAGAGAGGACGAGCAGAGATCTAATGGGAATAGACCACGGCTAAGTCTGCGGGATTTTGGGCAGATTCCACCTGAAACCATCGAGTGTGATCGACGATTGTGGGTGCTCAGGGTGCCCACTGTAATTAAGGAACACTAGTTGCGTTTATATATGAGCTTATATATTTTCATATATAAGAATGTGCAATTGCTTTTTGCAAAATTGCTTGAGAGAGTGTGGAAATGCAAATATATAGGTTGTTTCAATGAATACATGAATACATGAATTGTATTGTCGAAATACTTATACGGGCACGATAACACACGCGAGAGTGAGTTCCCTCTCATATATGATACGAGAAACGTGATTTTGTACGTACATATGTGGTAATTTGTTTGACAAATTTTGCATGCTTTTCTTTGTTCTGGTACAGTGGCTGAACGGCCACATTGCGGCAATAGGTGTTCCATAAAATGTTTTAATACCATTTCTTACAGAGAACTTAATAATAGGGTATTATCCGGGGATTTTGTAACCTCTCTTCGATTTGTGGCGGACAAGGGATCTCAAAAATTTTGACGTGCGTCTCGTCTCGACACTCTAGTGTCATTTACTATTTTGTGTGTGACGAAGGATACAAATGCTGCCACATCCAGCATGTTGTAAAAAAATGCTAATAGCCAGCTGTTTGTTTGACGCTTACATGTATATTCTCCTTACATCTGGTCCATGATATCTAAGCCTTTTTATTTTTTTTGGGCTCTGCAAATTTTTGGTCAATATGACAATAGTGCCACGTTCTTTCGGAAACAAAATTCTGTTGAAAGTAATTGGCGACTGCATTGCGGTAGCATTTCTTTTGGCACACATTTCTTATTTCGACGTAGTGTTTCAACCTATGCAATTCCTCTGATTTCAGTTTCTCTTCACCTTCGAGAGTGGTGAAGAAGTTAACAGCAACAACTGTCCTCCCACTATTGGCGAATTTGGAAGTAAGCTCCGGATTTCCATTTGATGATTTGCAAGCCCATACATTTATGCCGTATTTCGCTAGCTTTTAAACTATGTATTGGGTACATACCTTATATTGCGTACATATTGTAAACATACATATTGTATACATATTGTACATTTTGTTTTCCCTCTATACGGAAATAACTGCTCGTGTACAGTGATTGTTTCCGTCAGAACATATGAAGTCTCCAAGCTGCGGTTAAGCATAATCCTTTTTTAATTAATATTAGATTTATTAGAGAAATTCGATTTTTTTTATATACAAATTGAATTATAAAGTAATCTTAAAACTAACAAATTAATATAGAATAGTTGGCACAAAAAGGGGCCTAACTCTTAAGCATAATCCATAGATCTCTAATGGGAGCTACTTTCTGTTGGGAGAAATGGGAGCTGTTTCCTTACATTGTCAAATCTAATAAAACGATTTATAGCCCAAAAACGCCCCAACGACTTTGTAGCTCTGTATACAGGATCCCTGTTTGTTTTCCACAATTCTTTTGGGTGTTGCATGTTGGAGTGGTTCATATCAGCAGGAAGTAAAATGCCAAAATAGGCATATAATTCCTGTTCTGTTACAGGTTTCCAAGCCATTGACGTGTGTGATTTATCTTTTCTCTTGGGCTTCTCCATTTCCTTTTGAGCCTTTCTGTTAGTTTCTCTAGCGATCAAAACTACCATTTCGAAAGTTATTATTTCCTTTAAAATTGATATAGGGCTCCGTCCGATTCCTCGTCTAACCACACCTCCCGCACTTCGAAGAATATTATGCCTCCTCAATCGTCCTAAAAGTCCGCCAGTTTTATGCCATTTCGATCCATCCCGGGCGAGGAAGTAGTTATTGCATTCATCAGAAGCATGCGTTTGCAGAAATGCATCATTTTCATCATGTAACTCAGTCAAAGTATCTTCATCACTTTTTAAAAAAAGTAAACAACTTATAATACAAAATTTAAAAAGAAAATATATCAAAAACTTCAACGAAATCTTCATTTATAGGTTCCATAATCAATTCTTCTACCTCTTTACTTAAGGGTGTAGAAGTTTTGGTATTTTTTGTCCTTAAGGATAAAATGTAGGGATCTGAGGAAGTAAGCATTCTAAACAAATCCTCGTCGTACTTTTCCGTGAACACTTTCTAGTATTGTGCTCCCTATAGTACCTGTAGTCCTTATTTCGTTTTTCTTAAGCTTCTTCCGATAACCAATTGGCAGTATATGGTTTTTGATTATTTGTTCGCCATGCATCAATACTTTATAGACAGTATTGATAATGCGTTATAAAGATCCGCAGGCCTTTAGCAAATTTACCAAATTTTGAAGGGTTTATTTCCCTGTTACTCGAAATAACTTGTAATATAACTTTAAGATTAAATATTAAATTTAAGTCTATTTCAGTGATCCGAAAAGTAGTAATTGGATCGCCAAAAAATCTCCTAGCCGTATTGCCATAATTTGTGTTCCCAGCAGCAATCTTAAGCATGTCGATGATGAGACCTTTCTTTTTTAAATTCTGCTTGAGCTTCCTTCTTCTTCTCCTCTCTGAGAAGTCTATTTTCGACATTCCTGACGGTTCCTCTTTCACCAAAATCCAAATTATACGAAATCTTCAAAATATGTTCCATAAACCTGATTTTTATATGTAAAGGAGATAGACCAACCATTCCATTAAAATGGTGAAATGGTTATCTGGTTAGGTTATTTATATTATAGTTATATAACAATTTACATTATTTATCTATACAATTTATATTATTTTTTTTTAGTTTGTTTGACTTTTTCCGTTCTTCACAGACCTTTTTGTAGTGGCAGCCTTTGTAAGTTTTTAAGGAAGTCCTCATCTCCCTCATAAAATATCTTTTCTGCATACCCATCCGTTTTTATAGCTTCTGTAAAGAAACAAAAATAATGAATATTGCATACAAAACAATTTTAATTAAAGAAATTTGCTATGCCTCCGGTTCTTTTTCTTCTTTCCGCTACCCTGCATGGCCGCCCCGACTAGCTCATTTTCCAGGGCGAGGTTGCCAACCCGCCACAACAGGGCATTCGGAGGTTAACAATAAAATTTCGGCTGTCAGAAAAATCTAACGAAGCAACATCAACATCAACCCTTACCTTTCTTTATCCCTGCTGATGACTCATCATCAGGCGCGCGAGAGCACAACCACGAACAATATTTACAAAAAAAAGAAGAAAGAACAGGAACCTGCCTTACACATACAATGTAAAAAAAAACGATGTTACCCAGGCCAATCCGACCAAACCGATCCAAGTATGGGCACACTCACAGAACTGCGTTATTTAATTACTGGCTACTAGCCACCCGGGAGCTCTCCGGGACGCTATTTATATGATCTCACACTTGATCGAAAAGATTTAGCAACAAAAAAAAACCCAGACCAAATGTCGGCTTTGCCCGTTACACTAGAACACAAAAAAACAACTCAAGCTTAAAATGCATCGCATCCGAGCAAGACAATTACTAATAAAAAAAAACTAAATACTATTGTACTCCCGGCGAATCACTTCATACGTAGCAAGTAATAAGCACACGCGTGTGTACCAGCTCAGCGATACAGCGATATAGGGATGTGTCGGCATATCCCTATATGTACCACTACATACAGGTATATTGAGGTATATACACATATACATACATGCGCACACTTGTGCCTTGTGCCGCTACTTGCAGTATGCGCAACCGACGCTGCCTGCAACTCTCGTAAGTACAGCACAGAAATAAAACACTTGTCTTGCGCGGCGCGGTTCCTAGCGCCGAGAAAGCTCGAATCCTTCCGTGCTACTCCTAGCTACTTGTCCGTGCTCAATCCTCTTTGTTCCTGCCGCCATTTCACATCCCTTCCTTTACCACTTTCCAATATTCCTAGAAAAACCGCATATTATCCAATTGATTCCATACAATTTCCAACCCCCAATCTTTTACCACTTCCCAATTTTAAACCCTTTTCGCCAAATACTCTACCTTATATTTCCACTGAATATCCTTACAGCTTAGTTTTCCTTCAAATCCTTTGTACTCTATGTACATCCATGTACCGCGCCGCCAAAAATTATCAGCTCAATTATCGCGCACACACTCGCCGACTGAAACCCACCACAGCAAAAACCCCAGATTTTTAAACATTACCCATACCGGCAACAACAAACCCGGCAAGACTTTGTACTACATTCTATTTATCCTTTCATTTTCCTCAGCAGAAGCCCACCCCCAACAAATTTACCGAAAATGGCTGTCATCAGTGGCTGGTATGCACTTCCTGACATTTCATTCGTCTCGAATGCTTAATTCCAAGGTTTTATGTATTCTGCAATAGTAAAAGTACTTTTTGGGCCCTAATTTTCTCCTACTTTCGCTACTTTGTATCTCCCATGATTTAAATAAATATTCTACAATCTTGCCAGGTCCTAAAAATGTTGGTGTTAGTTTCATTTTGCTACCGTACTGGGTTCGTTTTATTGCTACAATTCGTTCAGTTTTTACTCTCCACCAATTACCCGATTTCTATAAAAGATTTCGTTTGTTTTCTGATTGGATTTCAAGAATATTGTTGATCACAATGCTTTTATTGTTATGCAATGCAATTATTTTATCCAGTACAAACTAGATATGAACAAATGTTGATCACAATGCTTTTATTGTGATTGCTTTGCTATTGTAGTATAGCGGGTGCAAAACCAGCTATACCGAAATACGAAGTCTTTTGAAGTTTTATTATTGTTTTGTAGAGTATCTAGTACAAAACCAGATAAACCCAAAATAACAAGGTGTTACTTCATTGTGTTCTAATTTGCAATTAAAATTTTATGGTAAATCACTGGTGACTACCGTTACGTTGTCTCATCCCTTTTTTTGGCGCGTATAAAAAAACGCTGCGGAAATGTTGATGTGATGGAATGCCAAGGTGAGACAACAGAACGGTAGTCCAGCTGCAAATAGAGTAACAATTTTACTTAGAAATATAGAATATGAACGTGAATATGAATATGAAGTTTAGGAATGTAGAATACAGAAATGCATTATGCCGTACAGTATGCTGTACATATGTATGTTAGAGCAAAAATATGTAGGTTTGTATGAACAAATATTATATCTTGCTTTTGTTCGTGTTTCGTCTCTGACAAAATTTTATTTTGCTAACATTTCTTCGTCAGCTAAACTTTTAATTTCTTGATTAAATTTGATTCGCACTTCTATTCCTGTTTAGATTCTAAATGGGAACATTTTGTGCTTCTGTGAGAAGTGTGTTGCGTGCTGCTTCATCGCCTGTTGACAGTTGTCTAAAAGTGGAAGTTGTAATGTTAATTATTTATGAAATACTCACTTGAATTAGGCCAGTTGTCTTGAATCTGAAACGAAATAAAGAAAAAAATGAAATGAAGAATTAGAATACTGTTTGTTGATTTTGCCGAATTTATTGTGGTTGCTTTCATGGTGGTGGCCGTCATGTAAATTTCTTGCTTGGCGTTCTGGTCTTGTCTTTCGTATGCATTTATATTTTAAACAGAACGTCGCCTGAAAATAAAATTAGGATTGTTGGATATGTTGTTACTTATCTAGTTGTCTGTATCTAAAATGAAATAAAAGATTTATTAAATTGGGAAATAAAATAAAGATTTATGGATTTGCTTACGGTACTGTGTTTGTAGGTTGTTTGAGCTGTCATCTTCACTGGGAGCAGCCATTAAATCCCTCATTATTAAATAACATCATTAAATCCCTCGTTGTGTGTTTTGGGGTTGTAATTCGTAGGCGTTAATAGCATATTGTGGAGTGGAATTTGCGTAATTCCGGCGCTGCCAGACAACAGTTACGAAGTCAGGTCTAGGATACGAGAGGTGAATATGAATGAACGATATTTCATGAATGAAGGGTTGCGAAAGGTAGGAAATAAATAACAGGCGAAAGTCAAAGTAAAGAAAAGTCGTGCTACTTTTTTATGTGCGCCTGACACAGGGGCGGTACAAGTTGATGGTTTGGGTACCAATAAAATTTTATAATGTTTGTTGTTTTTATGGAGTTTTTTTCGGTCAATTTATATACATATGTATGTGGTCGTAAAAATATGGTAAAAATATGGTCGAGGTTTTCCGTCCGCAGAGTTTCACAAGCCTGGTGGCTCGGGCTGGTTTTATAAGCCAAGCCCGATTGCGCTAGGTGAATGAAATACTGCGGGCGAACAACCGTTGGCAAAGTGCAAGTTGTTTTTTTTTAGTTCGTTTATTTGTACAAGTTTTTTTTGTTGAATGTTTGAAGGGATGAATAAGATTCCGCAGAGGAAACATTTATTAGTTTTAGTGATAGGATTGGAGTTGCGGCCTCGCGGTTTTTCCTTCGTCTTGAGCCGGTGACCTGATTCTGGATATTGGTTTGGATTTAATTGCGCCGGACTGGGACACGCCGCGGATGAACAACTGCGGGCTAAAACTAGTAGGTGTTGCATGATAGTACGTGTTAAAGTGATTCGTGCAGACAGTAAAGACGTGCGCTCTCGCCAGGTGTTTCTCCGGGTCTTTTTGACCCAAGTGGCCTGAAACGGGTTGAGTTGTAAAGCCGGAGAGTAGTTGCACTGGTACTTGATGGCTCGGAGTGGCGGGCTTTTTGATAAAATTTCTTTTCGATTCAACAATAGTATACGGATGGATGCCATTCCGGCGTTATCGAGATTTCTTTGTGCGCTTCGCTTTTTCGCTACTAGCAGCTATCAACTGAGTGCTGGCCAAGACTTCTTTGTCTCCATGTCACAAGCAAAAGTAAGCCAATAGCTAAGTAATAGCCAATAGCCAATAGTGAAGTAATAGCTATCCTGAACGGAATAGCAGCTGAATACATATATTTCCCATCGGAAGAAAGTTCGACTGCAGTAAAACATAACTTTTTTCAACTGGCTTCATTCCCTGGAGTAGTTGGAGCTGTATATGGAAGCCACATTAAAATAATGCGTCCGAGCAGCGACGTCGAACACGCTTATTATTGCAGGAAAGGCGGTCATTCCATAAATATTCTGGTCGTATGTGATGCGAATTGTCTCATACGTTATCTGAATGCAAAGTTCCCATGATGCCTACATTTGGAAGCGGTCAACAGTTTTGTCCCATCTAGAAGACTTATAGGCCAGAAATAAAAGAAATTTTTGGCTTTTAGGTGATAGTGGTTTTCCTCTCCAGCCGTGGCTGCTAACACCGATCGGTTTGCCAAACAGTGCAGTTGAACACCGTTACAACAGATCACACAAAATTACTCGGTGTATAATAGAGCGCTGCTTTGGGTTTTTAAAGAGTAGATTCCGATGTTTATCGAATCAAAACTTTTTAGGCTACAATCTGGCAAAGGTTGGACAAATTGTCAATGCATGCTGTGTACTCCATAATGTGTTAATTGCGGCAAAAGTACCTATTAATGAAGAATTTTTGCTATTAGAGGAAAATTCCAACGATGAAACTTTGCCTAATGCAGAAATCTGCCCTAATAATGTTTTTGCCGAAGGAATGCGAGTTCGACAAAGTGTAGTAAATGACTATTTTACAGAATAAAACTAAAAAAATTGTTTTTAAATATTTTATTTTTTTAAAGAATATAATTTTCGTCCCTCCATATCGAGCTTGGCCATCCGCCACCTCTCCTTGGCCTCAAACTTCCTTTCTTCGAGCTCGAGCTGGGCCTTCCTCTACCCCTTTTCCGCCTCGAATTTTTGTTCTTCTAATTCGATCCTCCTTTTTTTTAATTGTACTGCTTCCCAGTGTATGTCCAGCGCATTCTCTTCAAATGTCTCCGTTTGCGCCTTCCTCCTTTTTTTGCGGAATTGGATGCGGGGTCGCCTCCCTCACCGCAACACTCTCCACGGGAATGTTCATCGGTTGCTATGAAAGATAAATTTGACCAACGATTTTACAATATTTCGTATTTTATTTACACCCTCTATGGCAAAAATCCCTTCGACATCGTCCTCACCGCTGACTTGCGCGGGCACTAAAAGTGTCAGCAACCGCTCCTCAAAAGGGTGGAGTGCCTTTGTCCTTAGCGGGCCATTGAGCCACTTCTGGAAAAGTCAGCCTTCCTCAGGGCTTCTCTCTCTTTTATATGAACTCTGAAATTAAATTTTTAATAAATTCTTAATGTATTATGTAAACTGTGAAGCAGCACATACTTTTGGTCGCACCAAAACTTCCTCCACTGCTTCCAATCCTTGTTGGCCCCACCAATTGCATTCAATTGGAATGCCAGCTCTTCCCACCTAGTTTTCCTAGTTTGGGCGCCATCCACGGATTACCATCTAAAACAAAAGCGGATTAATAAAAATTAAATAAATATGATTTTCTAATATACATATTATAAACTTACTTGTCCTGGGAAAAGGCAGTATTCATCTCCATGAAGGAGACAAGAAAATATTTTTGGTTCTCTGTCGCTTTTTTAGCTTTTGTAGCACTCATTGCACTGTTGAAATAAGAGTGCAAAAATATTTCACTTGTGTACACTTTTTTGACATTTGTATGCACTTTGCACACGCCCGTAATACGAAATCAGCGGTGTACACAAAAATCGGTACACTTCTAAATTCACAGGATCGTAATACGCCCCCAGTTCATCGTCTTATCCTTTCCTTTTTCCCCACAGAGTTAAGTATCTAGAAGAAAATGAAATAATAAAATTTTTTTGTGGAAAGTTGTCAGTATCAAGAGAGGGGACGATACGTTTTATTTTGTATTTTGAATTGTTATACATTACATGTGCTTTTATATTATATGAGGTTCTACGTATTTTATATTATTTACTGTGGTTATTTGAAGTTTTGTTGCAGTTGATTTCTGATTCACGCCTTAAAATTTCGTTTTTTTATGGTTGTGGGTTATTATTAGATGACAAAAATCCTGTTGTGGCGGGTTATGAACCACGCCCCTTTCTCGTTTTCTTTTAAGCTAGCTGAGAGGACCACAACAGGGCACATTGTCAAAAACTTATATGTCATCATAACAAGTGTTATTAATTACTTGCTGTACTTGACCAACCTGTCTATGCTAGTGGGATGGATCTTGAGTTAGCTTTATACGTTCGACCTGGGCATTCCCGCGTGGAACTCCAGTCGTTATTAGAAGATCCTTTATCTTTTTCTTTGACAATGCTCTTTAAAATTGTTTGAGGTGAACGCAGCTGCTCAATCTGAAATTAGACGTTTCGGGTTACCGAAAATTTTCGCTTGGCTACGTAGTTTTTCGATAACTTCCTCTGATTTAGTTGGATACAGCCACACAAGTTTTGAAAATCCGTCAATGATTACTAAAATGTAATTGCATTTTTTCCGTGTTTCTGTAAGTGGTCCAACATGGCCAACGTGGCCAACATCGATATGATATGTACGTAATGGTTCACAATCTGATGAGTGTTGGAACGAATTTCCGTCATCCCTCTCAAACGAAAAGCTGCTTTTCGGCGAAAAGCCAGCAAAAGTCGCTTAGAACTCTGATTTCCCCTGAATTCTATTATATACACTTCAATCAAAATGACATTCGGACACTTTCAAAGAACCAATCAGAAGGCAGCATTTTTAGTTTGTTTACATTTTTATTTATGTATGTGTATGAAAAATTATTTGGAAAATTCGCTTTTGCTTATACTTTTCATTCAAATTTTCTCGTCTGAACAGCAATTGAGGGGACATTTGAAAAGTCTACTTTCGAATCAAAAATTCGGTCCTTCTGAACACCATATTTTTGCATATTTTTGGCATTTTAACTTTGATTTTATCTACAAATTTCTGTATCAAATATAATTGCCAAACAGCTGTTGATACTCAAACATCTGCCAGAATTTTACAATACGAAACACAAAATATAAAAAAACTGTTCACAGTTAAAAGTCTGAGTTATGACTTTACTCAGACCTTATAACTTGTAAGGGAAACTGTGAATACGCTTAATATATTAAATAAAACTAGTAAATTTTAATAAAGTCCAAGATAGAATAAATTTCGGGACGGAATAAATTAAGTTTTAGAATAAATCAATCATACGATTTTAAATATAAAAAACCCGAAATTCCAGAAATTAATACATACATATTTATGTGTATTAATTGCAAATTTCTCATTCTGATGTTGACAGATGTAAATTTTTAAAGTTAAAAACATTTTATCTTTATTTTAATTTTCAAAGCCTAGAAATCATCTGAGGCAAGGGTCGGCAACCTCTGGAGTTAAGAGCCATTTCCCCCCCCCCATGTTTACAGAGCGATAAGTACAATAAATACCAGATTTCGCAATAAATGCTAATTATAATATTGTAATATTTTTGGTAATATTATCGATGTGTAGGTAATTTATTATTTCTTATATTACCGATGTGTAGGTAATATTAGAAAAAATAATATACCTGCTGTAAAACAAGTATTTATTGCGAAATCTGGTATTTACTATAGATCTGCCGCGCATTTTGATGTTTGCGCGGGATTATTAAAAATTGCTTGACAATGACAATATTGCAGCTTATTTTTCAATACTGATAAACTATTCAAGAGCCACAAGTATGATTCTACTGAACCGCATGTGGCTCGCAAGCTGCAGGTTGCCGACACGTGGTCTAGAAATTCAGAATTCGGAAATTGGTTTATAAAGTTGTATACACGCATACTGAATCCCATTGCGAAAACCTTCAGCATGTTTGCGGGGTTCACAATGGGGTTCTCAAGCCGCATTTAACTTGCTTGGTAACAATTAGGTTTGAGAGTAAAAGTTTCGGCTTTTTTTCAAAAGACTGCGTGGTACTTCTTTATATTCTATTGTCTTTACCAATACAGTTCATTCAAAAACACAGGCAAAATCATACCATATTTGTGCTTTCCTTTACTTTAGAAAAAAAAATTGTCCGGTATTCGCTTTTTGTTAATAATAGTCAGTAACCAGTAAATAATAGTCATAGTTAATAACAGTCATAGTTGACATACCCCGAAAAATTGTTATTATAAACATCATTATTATCTCAAACACTACTGTCATATAAATAAACACCCACTTATCTCTCTAAGGCATTTCTGCTATATTAATTTAAGTTGTACAATTTAAGCTATTGATGATACATTATGTACAAATATGATAATAAAATAAAGAAGAAGAGTATTTTCTGTTTTTCAAAGTTTTTTGTCGCCTTTTTTACTTATATGTTGACGTACATATGACTTTATTTATAAACCCATAAGAAGGTTTGAAGGCTCTTAGGCAATTTAATGGTTGCATTCAGAACGGTCAAGCCATGTTGGCTTTTTGCTTAATTTTTGTCTGAGGGGGTAGAAAGGTCAGAAGGGCTGACAAGCATTCGCCATTTTTTCTAGCCAAAAATTTGTATGCTGCATCTGTTCAGAACTTTCTTCTCTGTCACTCATTTTCAGTGTTTTATTTCCTTCTCGTGTGGCGGCCACGTGGAATTTGGCATAAAGTGTTGTTGTTGTTTAAATGTTGTTGTTTTTCAGCAAAGACTCAGCAAACGTATTCAGAGCACATGATTTATTCTGACAAGAAAAAGCCAACACAGCTTGACCGCTCTGAATGCAACCAATGTCTACAATGGCTAACACACAGGTACGTAATAATATGGTTCGTAAACTATAAAATCGCTTCCTAAAATAGGCAAATTGGAGAAAATAAAGCGTTTAATTGGCATCTAACATTACGTATTATAGCGACTACCAGCAATACATTAGCGTATTATAGCGTAAGTATTTTTTTCACATACAGTTTATATGTATGCACATATGTATAGGGTTCGTAAAATTTCGAAAATGGGATAATTATGTCCAGACTTACGGACAAACAATGTTTTGATGTAAAAGAAGAATTCAAACATATGCATACATACATATATTAAGGGGGCTATATCGTACACTCTGACAGGACAGTAGTTCTTGTATCAGCTTTGCTGATTTCTGAATTTGTAATAGATTTTGCTGGTAAACAACAACAAATTTGGAAAATAGCAAAGCAGACACAACAACTACTGTCCTGTCAGAGTGTACGATATAGCCCCCTTAATATATGAAAATGCTGCGGAAAGTTAACCTTGTTTTGTATTGATTATTGGTTATGTTCAGCATCCCGGGCTTTAGAAATATTACTGCGACTACCAGCAATACATTGGCGTATTATAGCGTAAGTATTTTTTTCACATACAGTTTATATATAGGTCTACTCGGGAAAATTAGTTCTCGTGTAAATTTTAATTTAAATAGTAAGGTCGTTAACTTCGTTTTGGTCTACTCATCTTGTGGGTGGTCGTTTGAAAGGTCGTATGGTCTTTAAGTTCTAGGTGCGAAAAATTACCAAAATATCCATTTATGTACGATTTAGACCCCTTTATGTTTCACTCTCACAAATTAATAGCGTCTATAATTTAGGTATATTTTATGCTGTAAACAAAACCAAGATGCCAAAGTCTATTTCGATATTAGCGGTATTCGCCGCTTGTGTTGTTCTTCTTACAAGTGATTTGCTTACATTTTCTGGCTAAAAGTCACGTTCGAATTTCTTTTGAAACGAAATTTTAAGCAGAAAAGAATTGCATGCAATATTAACATACTAAATGTTAACATATTAACATACAATGCGCGTGCACTGTGCAGTAATGTGAACTAATTACAACCAAGCGGGTTCACAGTTTCGAATTTGTTCACTTTTGCGAATGTCAAAATTTTAGGCAAAACATATCCCCATTTTATCCTAATTATGCATTTTAAAATGGAAATTTACATTTATGAAACCAAATTTAATTTTATTCAAAAAAGTACCAAATACAGAAATATATTTATTAAAAAATGTTTAAGTATTCATTTCACAAGAATGAAACGCGTAGTGTACCTACTCAAAAAAATCAGTAATTGTTTTCTGCTTTTTCTTTTAATAACAAAAACTTTTTGGAGCTCATAGCAAAAACCAAACTGTTCCGTGCCCGAACTAAGTGCGTATGAATTAATTCGTATGACCTGAACACGCGTGAACTTGTAATTTTTAAGCCAAACACGCACAATTCGCAATAATACAAAATTCCCCGAATTTAAAAATTTGAAAATTTCATGTATTTATGTATTTTCAATATGTAAGCATTCATATAAATATGTTTCATATTGTTTATCTTTTAGAGCTTTCAAGTCTTGTTCACTCTTTAGAGTAGTCAATGCAAAAAAAAAAAATGTTCATATTTTGGAGTGTTCATGTTTTACGGTGTTCACATTACTGCGCGTGCACTGTATTAATAATTGAGTTAACTATTAGCGTGAATATTAATAGTAGGGTTGTTTCTCAGCGTTCATCGACGCTGTGATTTAGTGCAGCCGCCAATCAAATGGCAGCGATTAAAATTCCCTCTACAAGCTGAGAAATTAATCTATAAGCATGGATGAATCCATATTCACTATAAAAAGTAGGCGTGACACTGGTCCGTAATCCCCCATTTTCAATACCAAACAGCTTAGGATAACAAAGAATATTCGTACCAAATTTTATGACGATGCTCTATTCGTTCTCCTGTAATCGTGATTTCCACAGACGGACAGGGAGACGGACAGAGAGATGTACAGACAGGGCTAAATCGACTCAGAAGGGGATTCTAAGCCAGAATATACATACTTTTTCTATACCTGCCACGATTTCTTAAATGCGTTACAAACGGAAGAACAAAGTGAATATACCCTCGTCTCTTCGAGGATAAAAGTTTGCTTTCTAGTACTAGCAAGCGCTATGAACGAACCTATTATTAGTTTAACGTTTCGTTTATAAGAAATGTATCGGCTTATTTCTAGATTCACTTTCTTATTACGAAAACTCACTGATTCGTGAGCCACGGAACCAGAGATAATGAGATGCAATACTCGTTGAAACAGCTTAACCGAAATACGTTTCGTAACGTTTGCTATCGATTCCTATAATAAAAAGAATTGGGTAAAAACCCCCATGTGACGCCTTTGGGGTGGTCCCACCCACCGCCCACTATGTCCAAAATCCGTTTCGCGACATTTGCTATCGATTTGTGCAATAAAAATTTTTTGGTAAAAAAACCCCCGTGTGACCCCCTTGGAGTGGCCCCACCCACCGCCCACTATGTCCAAAGTCCGTTTCGCGACATTTGCTATCGATTTGTGCAATAAAAATTTTTTGGTGAAAAAACCCCCGTGTGACCCTTTTGGGGTGGTCCCACCCACCGCCCACTATCTCCAAAATCCGTTTTACGACATTTACTATCGATTGGTAAAAAAAAATTTTTGGTCAAAAAACCCCCGTGTCCACTTTGGTGATCCCCACCCACTGCCCACCCAATCAATTTAATTTAGAATAAATATCACATACATATCATATATTTCCTATCAAGTGTAACAATAAAGATTTTTTTGCCAAAATCTGCCTACATGTCTTCTTCTTCTTCTACTTCAACTTATACTCTATCATACACACAGTGAGGTCTCAATCGCCAGCAAAGGACTTCAATTCCTCCAACCTTAATTCCTCAAAAGGAATTGAAATTTTCAATTCCAAATCCAATTCCAAGGAATTGAGACTTATAATTCCATTCAATGTGAAAGGAATTTCTTTGCTCAATTCCAAGTCCAATTCCTTTCAAAAGGAATTGAGGCTCACTCAATTCCATTCCTTTTGCTTAAAAAATTCTTAATTCCAAAGTCCTAATTCCTGAGGAATTTACTTGGAATTGGAATGGAATTGAGTTTCTCCAGCTCTGGGTATCGTTTAATTATATAAAAGTCACGGTGACTGCTGTCACAGTTCTTTAAAATCACTGAATCGCTCATCTCTATTGTCGTTAATTTGATAACGAAAGAATGGAAATTTATGCTGGCAATGCCACCATTTTATAAAGGAATGTTTGCGAACATCTAAAGTTATCGATGGCTGCGCTTTTAACTTGACGTTTTCACACACAAAAATTTTATTTTAATGATTTTCCTCTTTTGTGCACGAATGGAAAAAAATTCATGTGGAAAAATAGCTTAAATATATAGTGTGGTGATATAATTGAACAAGGAAAAATTACTTTTAAAAACGAAAACAACGAAAAGAGAAAAATTGGAAACGTTAAGTAGGTAAGTGCATAATAAATACGAGTACAATGCTGAAAAGCAGAAATGACAGTAAAAGAAAATATAGCAGCAAGAATCAGAAATAGGAAGAAAAGTTGAATTGAATTGAAAGCAGCCAGAGTCAAAAAAATGTAGGAGAAAAATGCAATTAAATTCAATTAAGATATATATGTATATATATATATATAAGTTGTGTTAATTTGTGCACGATTATTTATTTGCCATTGCTGCTGTAATATTCACATAAAGTTCAATTGAAGTCAAACAGTGGAGTCGCAATAATCCATACGTGCCGTATTGTCTGGCAAGTCGTCGTCGCCTTCATATCGATCGAAAACGGAAACAGTTGCTGTTGATTTGAGGCTTCACCATTAACAAAAATAAGGAACGAAAAAAAAGTAGGCAATGCAAAGCTTTTAAGAAAAATTTTATTATATTTCTGGCAAAGGCAGACAGACATAGTTGTTCTTTGTAAAAATTTGTGGAGTTGCAATCCTCCTACGATTGTACGATACAAACTATACCACTTTTTATCTTACAATCTTGCATTTCTTAAATAAAAAAATTGATGAATTCATAGTTAATAGATTTATGTGTTTCTGTTCAAAAGTATTTGCATAATCGATAACTTCAGAAACCTGATGGAGCTGAATATACATGCGACATTTTGTTTTGTTAAGAGCTCGGGAATAATTCCTGCTTAAGAATTAAAAGTTGAAGTGAAGAAATTATTAATATTCTTTTAACTCTGAAACCTAAGTTTATGTCTTCTAGTTGGACTCGAGCTCGTTAATTATACACATTCCAAAAGCATTATGCCATTATTTTAAGAATTTCGAATTGATTAAGTTTAATTAGATTTCAAGTTGGTTGGTCTGGTCTTTGTGATGTCATATAATTTTTAAGGGAAGAATTTACATTCAGGCTATGAAGACCTATTGTTTTAGCGATCATAATATCGCCATTTTCAGCTAGAGCGGATTGGGGATTTTTTCAAATTCTATGAATATGGCACTAAATCTCAATACAAAACAAAAAACTTCTGGCCCAATTTTGTAAAGACGAACTGTGAGCCTAAATATAATCACAAAACGTTGCTAAAATATATCCTAGATCAGTATTTTTCCAAGTTTTAAAAGTCGTCTGATTGACTAAAAATCTTCGCTTTCCACATTTCTTTTTTAATATGATGAGGTCATAAAAATTACAGAAATTAATTAATATTTTGATAAGTGAATTGTATGGACTCTAATTGCACGTTTTGAATGTACACGACTCGACCCCAGGGCACCAGCGCACCATGCAAATCGTATATTAATGTTTAATCTACTTTGTTATACTCTCTATTTTCATTAATTGTTTAGATTAAGAGTACGACGAACATATACGATAATGTGTAGGTACACATTTTTTAATGCTGTGGTATTGATATTTTAAAAATAAACTTCCTGATGTTTACAAAATTAAACGTATAAAATTTCGTGCGTTGTACATACTTGTACAGTGATTAATGCATAATTGTCCAGTAAAACATTTTCTTTGAAATTTTTGAAACTATTTAAAAAAACCAAATAACTCACTTTTCTCTACCTGTTAAATAATTGCAGTTATGGTCATAGCCAGCAACGAATGGCTTAATAACTACGAAGATGAACAGAAGCCTGCGTCAGCTACAACAACAGCAACAGCGACAGCGACCACAACAAACATCAGCGACAGTTCCGATAACAACCCAACGAGAAGTTCTTCAACTTCAACAACAGCAACATCTGCCACAAATACGGTCATTAATTCTGTTATCTCTACGATCAACTCAACATCCCCAACAACCACAACAACAACAACAAACACATCCCCGGCTACGACATCCGAAGGAATTCCAACAGCAGTCATTGCAGAAAGTGTTCAGTCAGTATCGAAAACAGCCGAAATCAATAGCAATACCATTAAACCATTTGAACAGCTGGATCGGCAGCAACAGCTGCAGCAACCACCAGGCGTATCTATGGTCAACACTAAACGGCCAATGATGGACGATTCCCTAAAAAGTGACCGGGAAACTAACGAAATTGGAAATAATAATAGAGATTTGGCCAATACCGCATTTATCAGTAACAGTCCGCCATCAGCGAATTCGCTTTCGAACACCTCGATTTCCACCATTCTCGGTAGCTCCTCAACCAACATCATTACGGCTCAAACTCATGCAAACAGCAACATTGGTCCGAGCTACAATCCGAGTCCCATAACACCACAAGCCTTGAGTAATGCTCTCCAGTCGGCATTAAGTGCCACGTCGAACAATGCGACCGTAGCGGTCAGTCTGCCAAACAGCTTTCTATGTTCTTTGGGCAATGTTGGCATTAGTCCCAACGCTACACTTCAGCACACCGCCAACTTGGCCAAACAATTGAGTTCGTCGCTGTCGGCACTCGAATGCCAAGCGCTTTCATCGAGCAATCAACACGGCGGCGACAGTAATGCCGACAACAGTATGCGCGGCGACCATCATCACCAGCAGATGATCGATAATAATGGCCCGGCCAAGATCGTGCTACACTGCGAGCCGAATTCTCATCCCTTTCAGACGCGCACCATTCTTCTGACGCCCAACATCGAATGCAAGGTGGGTCGTTTGATAGCGAAGAGCAAAGCCACGGAGTCAAATGCCATATTTGATTGCAAGGTGCTGTCCCGCAACCACGCGGTGCTCTGGTACAGTAACGATGGCAAATTCTGGGTTAAGGATACAAAATCCTCGAATGGAACGTTTATCAATGAGAACAAATTGGGCACCGAATCGGCCGAATTGCATTTTGGTGATGTAGTGAAGTTTGGTGTCGACGTCATGGAAAATTCCCGAAAGGAGGTGCATGGATGTATAATAGCCGGTGTCAAGCTTTATCTGCCTGATGGTCGAGAGACGATTTCAATTGAATTGAATACAAACCAGTTGCCAGCACACTCCGGCGAGAGTCGGATCAGTTTCGATGAATTGCATCGTCTGAATCTTTACATGCAAGAAGCATCACAGCGCGAAAAGTTGCTCAAGTCGAAGCTATACAATATACAAAATATACTCGATGCGACGCGCAAAAACTCAGCACTCTGCTGGCAATCATTGATAGCAGAGGACCAATTACTACACCGCATTCACTCGCTGGAGAAAAAATTGCAATTGATGGAGAAGAATGTGCCCGAGAATGTTTTGAGAAATGAGGTAAGCATTGGTGCGTACCGCACGCCGCCCGCCCTCATTACGCGTATATAAATTATAAAGAAACAGTCGGGGATTTTTCTGTCGATTAGGATGGATTTTTTTGAAATCCATCGATGTCATTAAGACATTCTCGTGAGATTCTACTTTTACCTAAAATCATAATGTAAAATGTAATGTAATGTAATCTCTCGTGAGATTGGAGGGTCATCCTGTTTTCTACACAGATCTTCAGGTTAATTTCCATTTCCTAAATGTGCCGCTTCAACTTACAGTAAGAATGCTTCCATGCTTTCCACTTTGTTTCTTTTTTTACTTTGTTTGACTTCTGGTAGAGTCAAAACGTATATTAAAGGTTATCATATTCAGAAAAGTTTGACATATTTCTAAAAGTTGGATCTTCACGGTATATGTATAAGCTTCAGACTCAGACTCAATGTCATACAAACCATGCGATTGTGGTGTAAAAGGGATATAAAAAAATTGCGTTCTTTCAATCAGCAACTTTTATTTTATTTAATTTATTCACTTAATGTATGTAGTAATATACTAAAATTGTTGTATAGGTTCTAAAATTACTCGATGATAAAAGTTCATATCAGCATTCAGCCAAAGAAGCCTTACGTAAAGTCTATCAGGAACGTTGTGATGCCATGCAGATGCTTTCCAAAATGGAATCCGCCTATATAGCGTCCGATGACGAATGTAAAATATTGCGTGATCAAATCATGAACACTAAGCAAAGTCTGCAAGATGTGAATACTCGTTTGCTCGGCTTGGAAGTGGAATATAATGAATTCAAAGAAGAAAATGATCGCAAGCAGCAGGAGGCTAAAGAACAATCAGATCAACGTACAGGCGAGCTGATGGAGACGTTGAAGCAACGTGATTTAGATTGTGAAGAGTTGAGACGGAAAATTTCCGAATTGTTGCTGAAACGTGCCGAAATGCTCGATGGTGATGATGAGGGGGATGATGATGATGATGATAATGATGATGAACAGAAGCTCGAGAAGCAAGCGATTGAGAAATTAGATGCAGCGATAGCGGATGTCATGGATTTGGAAGATGACGATGACGAAGACGACGACGACGAAGAAGATAAGAATAACAAAGGTGATGATGATGAACGTGATGGTAAACGAGAGGACAAGATTAATTCTAATGATAATGCAGCGATGAAGAAACAAGAAAAATCAAAATTCTTTGTAATGAGCGATGGACCAATCGATGAATTTTGTGACAGTACCAACGAGAAAGAAGTAAGTTCTGATTTAACATGACAAGTTTTTGTAACAAAATCAAACCAATAGAAGTCGCTTCTAATAAGAATTTAGAGATTTAGCGAAAACTGAAAGACCGTACATTTTTGTATGGTTAATTTGCGTATACGAGCTAGTTTCATTAAATTAACGGAATTGCCTGAAGTGGAAAGCTTTCTTCAAAGGCGGGAGAATGGAATAATATAGCTCACTGTTATTATGAGAGTTATTGAAGTACCGGACTTATTGAAATACCTATTATATATTTAAGCATACGCCATGAGTTTTATAGAGTCCGTGCGTTTAAAATAGTTATAGTTGTAATAGATTTCTGACGGATACGCACGCAAACGGACTCTCTGAAACTTCTTTAAATAAGTTAAAGCTACATTAACTAAAGTAGTAAGTGTATAATATCATATACCGTTTTAATGGTAAAAGAACAGGCTTTTTACAAATATATTTATAGATTATTTATACAAAATAAATAGATCTATAGACATCTTAATATATACGTTAAGAAGAAAAAAATATTGTTTCGAGGAAAAATTTACATATTTTCACAAAAATTGGTATAACTCTTTAAAGTTTAAACGTTGTGATATGGACAAAAAAGTATTTTAGATAAATGGTAGGCAGTAAAAAAAATGGGTACTTCCGGTCCGATCTAACAGTAAAAAAAAAAAATTAAAAAATGGGAGCTGGGTACCTATTCTTAACTTGTTCCATTACTTCTAATCTTTTCAGTACTATCAAACACGAACGTTAAAAATCAATTTTACATATTTTTCACTTCTTTAGAAAACTGATGCAAAATCTCCCAAATCCTGCGTATTATCGAAAGACGGTGTTCCCACCAAACAGAAAATGGGCAAAAAATCTACAATACTCAAATGGTTGGAAAACTCCGACTTGAATGAAAAGGAAGGCTCAATGGATATTTTCAATGCAATTTGCAATGAATCGGATTCCAGCGATGGCAGCAGCGAAAGAGGTGCAGGCACCAATAAGCAACTGGAAAACAACAATAAATCGAATCCGTTGAACAACGACGACAATCATCAAAGCGAAGAAGAGGAAGGTCTTACATCGAAATGCAAAGACTTCAATGAAAAATTAAGGAATGTACAACAGAATCTTTCCCAGCTAGAAGCAGAGATTGCCAATGAAACGAAAAAGGCAGAAACCGTAACGGCCGAAACTTTACAAGGCGAGGTCATTGCCGAAGAATTCCCGACAGAGGAAAATGCAGAGGGCAACCATGACGACGACGATGATGGCGACGACAATAATCTTGAAAGTGAGGCGTTGAAGGCGTCGTTAGAAAGTCCAACGAAAAGCAATGGCTCGGCGAAATTTAATATTATATCGAGTAATAATGCAAGCTACATGCTACTAAAGAGCAGTGTGTCCATGTTACGCGAAGCATACAATGAGATTTGCGAAAATATGCAACACCAACAGCAGCGCCAACAACAGCGGAAACAACAGCAACGACAAAAGAAGGAGACGCCAACCACTAGTGTTCATACGAAGTTGAAAAATTATGCTCAGCGTAGAATTAGTAAAAGTGCTGGCAAGAAACTAGCCTCCCAACTCACAGCACTTCAAAGCAGTCGCAGCCCAGAAGCTGAGTCTGAAGAGGCGGCAAAAATACGCAATAGCCCCAAAGTAAACGAACACGTCACAGGAGAGGAGGATGATGATGATGATGTGCCAAGTGAGGCAACTGCCAGATTATCGCTGACGTCATTGCAGACGATTAAAGAAATTGCCAGCGCTGACGAAGAAGAAGCATCTGAAAATAGCTCCACCGTAGCCGTCCCTGTCGCTACAGATGAAAGCAGTGGCAGCAGTAATCGAGTAAACTCACAACAACAACAACAGAATATCGATGGAGTCATTAAAGTTTATCAATATGAAATTAAAGAGCTTCATGCAAAGCTGGAGCTCTCCGAAACTGATGCACAGAACACCTTGGAACTGATGCAAGTAGAGTGTGACACGTTTAAGGGTAAAGTAACGGAGCTGTCGAAACTCGTTGAAACACTGAATGAGGAGAAGCGAGCGTTGGAGCAAGTGATTGCACAGAATAAATCAAATGCCGCAAAAACGGAGGCATGTTTTAAAGAAGAACCGCTGCCCTCTATCCAGGCACCGGCAGTTATCAGTGAAAAATTAACGCAGTCGTCAGCGATAAACAAAGGAGCAGCTGCTGATGCTGCAGTTGACGGCGAAGGTGCAACAACAGCACGGCCTCAAGAGGTGCAAGGCCGTGGCAACGTCCCTGACAACGACGGCGACGGCGATACTAATCAGCAACAAGCATTTGAGCAACAACTACAAGAAGAATTTGATAATGAAATAGAAGTTGAAGAGGAGTTAATAATGTACAAAGAGCGCTTGGACCAATCGCAGTGTGAGAATTTGCGGCTGCGCAATGAGATTTCCGAAATGGTGCTGGCAACGGATGCTTACACTATGAATTTGTTAAAGCGTTTGCTACCGTATGGCGTAGTTGTTGTTGCTATTTTAGTATATTTTATATTTACTTATTTGTAAGAATTTCTAATAACAATTATCGGCCCGGCCAATTATCTACCGCCTCCATCACCACTACACATAAACACACACACACACACACACACACACACCATTTCATTCCCAAATCGCTTAGACTTGTACGTAGTTGCGCAACAGTTTCTTAACCATTGAATTAACCATTTTGTATTGTAAAAACTACCAACGTCTCAAAAAAATTCAGTTGTCATGAAAAAGAATGAAATCATGTATTTACTAAATTAAAATGGAGAATTTCGATGTGCACGAGTACAAGTATGCATACAATATATAAAATTAAGTGTAGATATTAGCATGTAAAAAAAATTAATTAAAAAAATGAGAATTAATTGAAATCATTTAATTTGTATTCAAACAAATGATTTGCAAAGCATTTCTATACTAGAAACTGAAGTAAAACGATAACAACAAAATAAACAAAAATTTTCTAGTATTATGCATTTTTTACAAACCTTTTGCATTATTCAACTCATGTCTTATAATAATTTGAATGAAAACTAAAGTAAGCGTGAGAAAAAAATTGAATTGTTGACATTTTGTACATTATACGCTTCAAATAAAATCGTTGAATTTTTGAAAATACATAACGTAATTGCTATTGTTATAATATTTTCCTTTCAAATCAAATGTACTCAAAATGTGCAGTGCTGATGTATGTATATTTAAACTTTTCGATTTGTTTATTATTGCTATTTTTTTTTTATTTACGTCTAAGCAAGTTTTTGATAGTATGAGACGCAATTTGAAACGTTAAATAATGTCAATGTTTTGCTTTTGCAGCATTCTGTAGCAGTTTAAAAGGAAATCAATGAAATTATTGAAAATTATTTTGTTAAATTATTTTTATGATCATGCTCGACTTCTGGATCAAATGAATGAATAAATATATAACACTAACAAATTTAGGAAAGTACTATAATCAATATTTTTTGTTTCTAACAGGCTTATGCTATAAACACGAACGACGTCATTACACGTCCTTTTGTTCTGCTTCGTCATACGTGGATAAGTTTAGATTAGCATTCAAAAGCTCTTTTACTGGCAACAAGCTACAGTTAGCTCCTTGAGTTTAACCCCAAGGGTAAACTGAGGGGTGAAAATAGCAGGTTTTTAATAAAGATTACCAAATACAATGAACAATTATGACTCCGTTTTTAGTTACGCAACACGGTTGTAATTGTTTTCATTAATTTTTCAAATTGTTGCTGCTTTTCTTTCTTTCTTCTATTTTGTTTTGCTACCAATCAAATTTTAAGCAGACAGAAGAGAAAATTTTATTTAATATTAAGATAATTTCTGTGTCTATATTTATTTTATTGTTGTATTTCAATATTCCAAAGTTGTCAAATCGACAATATTAATTATTTAAAAAAAGGGAGAAATTCTATGTGTTAAATTTTTCATTTCTAACAACATGAAGTTTGTCAGAATTTTAATGAGTTCACAAATTTTTTTCCATTAATTATACTCCGGTCGATCTCGCAATCGCGTCAATTCGCTCCAAGCGAATTCATACGTACGTTAAAAGTTTTCAGTTTTTCAGAAAAGAAGCCAGTTTAGAAAAATACTCATAAGTTTTTGCGTGTCAATGTTATATGTATGTTTTTGTTATTATTTAAACTTGTATTTTGTGCACGTATCTTACTCGTGTGCATAATTGATAGCACACAAGCTGTATGTACATTATAAAATAACACATCATGTAATACTATTAACGGAAAATTTTCTTTTAACAAAATAAAACTGACGAATCGTTATTCTAATAATTTTATTTTCGGCTCAATTTTTATGGGACAAAATATTCAGTAAAAGACACAAAGGATTAAAACAATCCTTTTCTTGGAGTATATTATTACATTTGTGCCTTCTTGATCAAAATAATAATGTAAAATATGAAATTGAATCATAATAATAAGGGGGTCGATATTTGAACTGGGTCTCTATATAAACTTGTTACATATTAATGACAAGTGGGAGCAAGGGTTAAGATTCGCACTTGCAATCCCTAAAAATCTAACTGGTTGCTAAAATACTCGTTGCTCGTTGTCTACTGTTGTCAATTTATATTCACGACTCAGAGCCATCTGTGTGCCAGCGCGTGAATTACAGTACTCTTATCAGGGCTCCCTTGCGCGAAAATAAAATGTATTAAAAATACCAAATTTTCACAATTTTGCTCGAAGATATTCAATTATGCAAGGTTCATATTAAACCAAACAAATTGCTAGTTCTAAGATGCATTAGGCCTTATTAAAAAACCTTTTAATATTGGACTAGCTGTAAATTTTTAATCAGGCTAGAAATAACTCTCAATACTCACTTCAAATTCGTCGTCTAAACAAGCATTACAGAGTAATTAAACCGACAGGTAGAGAAGAAATTTTCCTCAACGACTTTTGTCCACTTGAGGTTCCATAAAAGTAGGTTTCCAGATTTAGCAACACTGTCTGCCATCAGCACTACTGTCAGTTCTTAAATTTTCTTGTACCAATCACACATACCTCTACAGAATATATTACAATTGGTAGAGCTTCCCCAAAGCAAAATTTTTACCTGTTCGCATTAGATTTATACTCGTTGGTGTGATTCGCCATTTCGCGAAGTTGCTCGGTCGTCGTACGGTACTGCGGATGCGGGTGTATATAAAATGTGAAAAGTGATTTATGCAGATTATTGATAAAAAATTAAAGAATGAAAACACAAAAGTAGTAAATATTCCTAAATAATGAAAAAGGTTGATTTTAGTGTGTATGCAATGAGCGGAGCAGTGTGAAATCAATATGGGAGCATACAGTCTCTTCATTTCTGAATAATTTCTGAATAGATTTTAAATGAAAAATAATAAAATATGATAGTTCATGGTGGATACATGCGAAGTTATTCAATTTGCATTATAAAAAAAAAACTGAATAATACTCGTATAAAATCGATTATTCAATCAATTCGAGGAGTGGGTTATAATACATATTAACCTAAGCTCTAATTGTGTAAAAATGAAATGAAATAAAATTCAGAATAGGTAATTTTTAAATCCTTTGGGGTAAATTTAAGAAGTTATGTAAAATTTTCATCTGTTCAAATTCATCTGTTCAGAGAAGAAAATTTATAAATTTGTCCAGAAAAATGTGTATATAGTGAAGAAAAGCAAACACGAAACAACTACAATTGCATACTGCCAAAGGCACACATACGCGCACACGCTGTGCAACAAAAAACAGAAAGAAAAGTCAGCACAGAAAAATAGGCTGAGTGATTAGAGATTTTAAAAAAGGCGATTACAAATAAAATTGCAATAAAATTACAAATAATATTTGCTAATATTTCGGGATTCCAATGAATGCTAATAAATCCCTTTCACTTGTGTCCTCACTTGTGTTGTGTGTTCAGTAGATTGTTGTAATTTTGACAGTCACCTGCTCTGTTCAATTGCGGTGCGTGTTCAGTGACGATTTGTGTCGAAAATATTTGCTTATTCCGGGAATTATAGGAATTTGTAAATATTTACAAGAAGACTAGATATCACATACAATTTTTTTGCAGTTCTAAATAATTATTATCTAAAATTCAAAATATTTTTGCCACATTTATAAATAAGTAAAAAGTGCAACTGGAATAAATCCATTCAATCTTCCAAAATTATATAAAAAAATAAAACAAAACAACTATCACGCGTTGTTGAATCAACGCCTTCTGTTTCCGCCACCGCCACGTCTAATAAAAACTTTCAAAATTGCTAAATCTATTTTGCATTTTTTAAAAAAGAAGAAGGCGCATCATAGTAGTAGTAGTAGCAGTGGTGGCACCAAGCAGCAGGAGGGGGCGTCAGTTGAGCAGAAGTTAACCAGCAGCGACGACCGCTTGTCGTCGCAGCCGTCCAAATCGTTGCTAGCGCACTCGTCATCGTCATTGTCAGTAGCCGCGGCCAAAACTTCCAAGTCTTCGAACGCACTGAACACAAGCGATCAAAAAGCTTCTGACACCAAAAAAGCCAGCAAGAAAAGCCACAAAATAAAACTACCCCTCATCGTTCACCACACTTCCTCCTATTCTGCGGAGCCGTCATTAGCAGCAGGAGGAGACGCTAACATAGCAGCTCGCGCTTCGTCAACATCAGCACAAGCTTCTGGCTCCTCTGCTACATTTCGCCTGCCTTTATTAAGCGGCACACTCTCGAAAATGGGCAACAACGCAACCACGTCGAATAAAAAGGTGGACGCTGCCGAGACAGTGAAAGAGTTCCTCGAACAGGCCAAAGAGGAGTTTGAGGAGAAGTGGCGACGCAACCCTACAAACACCGCCTCCTTGGATGACTTTGAACGCATAAAGACTCTCGGTACAGGCTCCTTTGGCCGCGTCATGATTGTTCAACACAAGCCCACAAAAGACTACTATGCCATGAAGATCCTGGACAAGCAGAAAGTAGTCAAACTAAAGCAAGTCGAGCACACACTAAACGAAAAACGAATCCTGCAGGCTATCCAGTTCCCGTTCCTCGTCTCTTTGCGCTACCACTTCAAGGACAACTCCAATTTGTATATGGTACTTGAGTACGTTCCCGGTGGCGAAATGTTCTCTCATCTGCGAAAGGTCGGCCGTTTCTCGGAGCCGCATTCGCGTTTCTATGCTGCGCAAATTGTGCTCGCCTTTGAGTATCTTCACTATTTGGACCTAATCTATCGCGATCTGAAGCCGGAAAATCTGCTGATCGACTCGCAAGGCTACCTCAAGGTCACCGATTTCGGCTTTGCCAAGCGAGTTAAAGGTCGCACCTGGACACTGTGCGGAACTCCCGAATATCTGGCGCCCGAGATAATTCTATCGAAAGGCTACAACAAGGCGGTCGATTGGTGGGCCCTCGGTGTGCTGGTGTATGAAATGGCAGCCGGTTACCCGCCCTTCTTCGCTGATCAGCCGATACAGATTTACGAGAAGATTGTGTCGGGAAAGGTGCGGTTTCCTTCGCACTTTGGCAGCGATCTCAAAGATTTGCTGCGGAACTTGTTGCAAGTCGACCTAACGAAACGTTACGGCAATCTCAAGGCGGGAGTCAATGATATTAAGAATCAGAAATGGTTCGCCTCGACAGACTGGATAGCGATCTTCCAGAAGAAAATCGAAGCTCCCTTCATTCCACGATGCAAGGGGCCCGGCGATACAAGTAACTTCGATGACTATGAGGAGGAAGCGCTGCGGATTTCGAGTAGCGAGAAGTGCGCTAAAGAGTTTGCCGAATTTTAAGTTGACATTTGACCCAAGGTGTTTGCCATAGAGTGCTTTGGCCGTTGTTGTGAGACCTGATTATAACAATCACCACCACTAATTATTAGCAGCAAAATAGCGATCATCACAATAACAACAAAGCAAAAAGAGACAGAAAGAAACCCTAAAAACTATAGAATCATCATCATTGCCATCGCTAAAATGAGGATTATACTGATGTCGATGTGAAATCGAGGAAGGAAGGCGATATAACACATGCTTTGGAGACATCTACTGTATTCATTTATTTTATTGTGGTTCTTCAGCTGATTTTTGTGCATGACGTCAGCAGTTGTTTTCAAGGATTTAAAGATCTCATCCTTAGTCAGAGCTTATCTGCATCTTCCATTAAACAATGTACAATATCTATTTTGCATTGTGTTGTTGCAATGTGAGTGCGAAAATTGAACCGAAGTATTAGTAAAGAGAGAAGAAGAAAAAATAAATTGAGGTTAAGTGTTTTTCAACTCTCTCTCTCTCTCTCTCTCTCTCTCGTGCAATTTATAGACTGAGTTAGTGAATCTGTGAGTCTGTGGCTTTTGGGAACACATGAAAAAGGAATCCGTGCTAAACAATCATCTACAAAGTCCTTCAGAACTTTCAAATTGTAAGTAAATATGTATGAACTTATCGTATGTATTGAAAAACATGCTTTAGTAGAGATTTTTATTAGTTTTATTTACTTACTTTTTTCATCAACTTTCTTCTCTCAATCTAAATTGTAAATGGCACAACTTTATTTATTGACACTTTATTACTTTGAACTCGTTTTAGAACAAACTCGCAACGCATCGTGTTAGCATAAGATTATTATATATGTATGTATGTATATTAAAATGATACTATAATACTTTGAAACAACTCTGTAAACATTTATTCCTAACTCTATGTATTCCTCACATGAATACGACGCAGCTTTTAGATGTCTTTAGTAAATCAGTTTAATTGGCATAACGAGTTATGTAAAGCGCCTTTAATGTTCGTTGAAAATGACAAGTCATGTGGTTTGAGACTTTGCTGCGCGAGTCGCGTCGTGTTTGCGAATTTCCCTGCACGCTCTATAAAAATGTATTATAATTATAAATACAAAGAGTTATAACATTTAAAAATTTGCATAGCATTTTTCAAATCGAGTTCAAGGCTTTCGAAGTGAATTATGAATGTTTATTTACCTCTGACAAACACTGAAGAAATAATATTTTTAATTCGTTGCTATGGCCAATTTTTGGCAGCTGGTTTTTTGGTTATTTATTGGCGGGGGGGTAAATGAAAAATAAAAATCAATACATATATTTTATAGTTCCAAAGAGAAAAGAAAAATCATTTAAAACTTAAAATAAGAATAAAGTTTTTACAGTTTTCCAATAAACGCATACCTACCAAAGTACATACACTTAACTTGTAATAACGTGAACAATCTGAAATCTTCTTCAACACTTTTTTTTCGATTGCACTTAGCAGATTTTATTGATTGTGGTACAAGGTAATCTCAGGACCCCTTTTTTAGTTTAAAGATGAAGCCAGTGTCGCTTTAAAAATCATGTTATTATTTAAAATAGGTATTTATAAAAAAATACTATAAGATTCAGTATTCCTCTTTAAAGATTTTTTATCTAAAAATAACAAAAAGTTTGTTTATCTTTTCATCAGATAAAGTTAAAAGTAGACTTTAAGTTGAATAATAAGAAGAATAATAAGAAGATTATAAGGCTCTACTTTTAAAGGCTCTCACACTTTTTTCACAATTTCGAAGAATTAATAGAAGGAAAAATACGTACAAGATTTAGTGGTTCGTTCACGTAATCGCAAATGCGTTGTAAACGCAACAAACGCACAATAACGTAACGTAATGGAACGTAACATACATACTAGAGCTGTGCGCGAGCCGTTTTGAAGGCAGCTGGGCACAAATCGGCACTACTGCTGTTTTGTGACTGCCGTATGAAAATCGCAATAAACAGCAACTGCTGTGGTGCCTTTACCCGACCGACATTCATTTTTACAGCTTGTTCGAAAATTTGCAGTTGCTGTTTTAATGTTGATGCATTTCTATCTCGTTCCTTCCGCTTAATCTCCAAAGGAACGAAAGAGACGCAAACAACTCTCCCTCTTTCCCTCCGCTCAAACTGCATAGGAACGAAAGACAAGACTTTGCGCCGCTCGCCACTCCGTCGATGGTGCTTTGTTTTCACCAGAAGCGTCTGAAAACCAATTAAGAAATTAAGAAGAAAAAACTCTACCTCTTTTCCTCAGCTCATACTCCAAAGGCATATTTATTCATTTTTCTATTGAATTATCGTTTTTTAGATAAGCTTTCGCCGTCGTACCATTGCAGGCAACAGACCGCCGTATAAGCGTCTAAAAAGCATTCCCAAATTAAGAAGAAAAAACTTCCCCTCTTTCCCGCCGCTCAAACTCAAAAACTATGCTTATCAATTTTTCCATGTAATTGTCGTCTTTTTCTTACTTTGTTTTTGTTGTAAATGGTCCACAAATTGTAGCCCCGAACAACGATTGAAAACAATGAAAAAATGTTCTGCCACATTTTCGAGAAAAACTACAAAAAAAAGAAACGAAAAAAAGGGAGAGCACGCAATGCTTTTTTCTAATTAAATCCTAGGAGACGGCTGAACGTATGTATGTATTTAATATGTATGTGCATTTCGTGTGTGTATCCTCTCTTATATCTATTTAGCAATTGTTGGCTTTAAAACTGCTATGTCATTTTCGACTGCCAATTTTGTTTATGTTTCCAGCAGAGCAATAAAGCAATAAAGGCTGTGTGTGCAAATCTGAAATGTTTTATCAATTTTTACTGCTAAAACGTTGTGTGTTTTAGAAGTGGTTTTAAATCGGCTTGTGCACAGCTCTAATACATACGAGTATGTACATATTAAGAATGTGAGGTTGTGAACCTTGCTCAACTGAACTTTGAATTTCCATGGTTTCTATGCAAATTGTATTTTAATACAACCGAATTGTTTTGGGTTGGGGGAACATGTTTTCTCACTATATGTACATGTATATGGCTTTTTCTGACTATATGTCGCGTATATATTTCTCGCTTTGATTGATTAGACTATAATCGAGCATTCATAATCGATAATCGGAGAGTGGAAGAATTCTATTCTATTATGAAAATTATTCTTCGAATTTGTACGAAATGTTCGACATACAATTAAATTTTTAATTATAAATAATACTCTAGTTAAAAGTTAAAATTTAATTGTTTAATGGAATTTATTGTATATAGTTATGAGTATAATTTAAAAATCCTAACCTAACATTTTTTTTAATACCCAAATTTAGAGAAGAAAATGAATGAACAATGAGAATATCAAACAAATCTATACCTTCAATCAGAAGCTTACTTCAGCGAAGAGAAAAAACAAGTCTATTTCGATTATAAAAGTTTGTATTTTTTTAAAGATTAGACATTGTTTGTCTAATTCCATTCTGAAAATTGCAACGCTATGGCTGCTCTTAAAATTCCATTTGAAACCAAAAGAATCTCGCAAATTTTACAGGTCATCAAACAAAATTGAATTATTATCGATAAACTGCTGATTTTTTCTGATTTGATTTGTAAGAAAATAAAAACTTTATTAAAAATATAAGGCAAATTGTTTAAGGTTTTATTATAAAAGGTCTAAAACATTTTCTCCTGTTATACTTACTTACTTTTCGAAAATTTTATTTCTTTGTATAAAGCCAAATATGGACACATAAAAAGTAATTGTAATTTTTTTCTGGTTTTTCTGCTATAGACTTTAAAATTCAAAAGCATTCAATTTTTGAATGCTCCGTCAGGAAACAAATTAGGTTCATTTAAAAGATAACCATTATCTTGTAATCTGAAAGAGACCTATTAATAAAATGCTTCACTGGCATTACGCTTACTCGATGTTATTTTCGAGCGCTCTTCAACTTTTCTAATCGTTGGAAATGTGTTATTTTATCATTAAGTCTAAGTACATAATTATACAGGCTGCAAACCGATTACGATGATTAGAATGGGTTGAGACAAGAGACAAGCTCTGTTCCTGACGATTTTCGAAAAGTGTTATAAAAAGGGAAGAAATTTATTAAAAAAAAATGCAATTTTGAGATAATTATTGTAGTTGTAAATTTCCAATTTCCAATTTAAAATTAAAAAAAAAAAATATAAACGCCAAGCACTCTGTATACGACATAATAAAATACATGATACCTATAAACATTTTCTGACAATTTCGGTCTTGAATTGAAATTCCTAAATGCCATTATCAGTTTGTACGAGTTTTTGCGCAAAAAAGCAGTTCAGTTTTTTTGGGTCTACGAGTTATCTACACCGCCTTCTGTTTCTACAACACCGTCATCAAATACATTTAACAAAGTATTGTAATTTAAGTGTAATTATATGTTTTCTTAATGATTTATTTATTAATTGTTGTTGCTTTTTCTTTTTTTTTTGTTCACTTGCAGCAATCATTCGTTGCAGCTTAAAGGTCTCACATTATTTCATAATTGCTTTTAACTACGATACAATATAACAATTCTTTTAGCGCTTAAAGGTTTTTGAATTAAAAGCAAATTCTGGCAATTGTCTATGTAGAGAGTTTATTTGGGGTCACCGTTACAAGGTGGTTCTTTGTACAGGGTGTTGCGTCGCATTGGGTCAAGAAGAAAATTGTATTGAAATTGGGAATAGTGGGATCGTCTCTCCCGATATTCGAAAATTATTAATATTAAACGTGAAATTTCGTGATAATTATTGCCGCCTAGATTTTCTTACAAAAATGACTGCAGTAAGAGCAATATTTTTTTCTTAACTGCAAAATTTTCTATGCAAAAAATGACAAATTATGCTGCTTTAGATTTTTATCTTATGCGGAGTATGTATGCACCCTGTATATGTTATTTATTTATTGTTTCATTGTTTTCCATTGTTTTATTGCTTTTCATTGTTTCATAGCTTTTAATAGTGTTTTTTTATTTTATTTATTTCTGTTTTTCATTATACTCGTAGCCATCAAATTTTTAATTGAATTTCTTTACGCCGTCGCATTTCTGTTGATTTTTTTAATTGAAATTTTAATAGTCTCTTCTTCTTTAAACCTTGTATGCAAATTTAAATAGTCTGAATAATGAGTTGGCTGATTTTTCTATGCTTTTTCTTACAATGATTCATTCATTCCTTTTATTGTAGCGCCTTTTTGCTTAAAACGACAGAGAATCTCGCGCAAAAAGCTTAATAAAAGTATGTTATATACATATACGGCACTGGAAGAGTTTAGCTCTGTAGTAATAATATTAAAATCTATCCGCATATCTTCGAGATAATAATTATAACTTATTTATTCAAGACTTCTATGGACAGTTTGTTAAAAACTTTCTTAAAAACTTAAGAAAATCTTAAAAACTGTGCAAAGGACTTATTTTATTAAATTTAAGCAATAAAATCGTAATCATAAGGAATAAAGTAGCAATAATATTTATATTTGAAGACATTTGTGGAATCGTTCAATCGATGCTAGCGTGAGTTAAAAACTATCGTATACATATTTCCATTTTAGCAAGGACACTTTTCCACAAACTTAGCAAATACATAAACACTTAAGAGTTTTGAAATAAGGGTCATTCATTGTTCATTAATTACATTAAGGCTTTTGGTGGAGGGGGGGGGGGTGCGTACGTAGGATTGAGGACAAATATGCGAAGTACTCGCAATAAGTACATTATAAGACATACCCATTATATTGGCTTTGTGGCCACCTTTTAACGTACTTTTTTACACCTGAGCGTCTTTGCTATAAAACGCTCCATCATCCAAATGATTATCATTTGCTTATTATTGATTGAATTCTCGAACACCTACACTACACTTACCCTTCATTCCTGCTTCAGGCTTTCTTATTAATTATGTATAATATATTGGATCGAAGGCATTTGAGGCACCCTAACGAACAACTGCAAACCGACGAACTCTTTGCATTCGTCAGCGAAGTGTGACATTTCGCCCTCTCGGTTCACTGAATTCAGTAAAATTTTTATTAATGGTCAAAGTGTTACTCCTCTCCATCCTTCGATTCCTCTCTCTATCACTCTTCGTCTGCTAGTTTTATTTTTTTCCATTTTTCATTTACTTTTTATTTTTTTTTGGCAATTTTTTTATTTCTTCGTCAAACGGTTTTGTTTTTATTCCACCTAGACTTTTATTGATTTTTTGTCGTTTATCTGGATGGCAATTTCTTGTTGTTACTGTTATATAGTCATTGTTCTTGTTGTTGTTGTTATTTTCGTTCGAGTTATATATAATATCGTTGTTCTTGTCTTAGCTAACATCAGCTTAGTAATCGATACGTAGTTGCTTTGTTCAAGAAAATTTTCCACCCTTTCGCGTTGGATTGATTGCTTTTTCCACTTCTTTAGAAAATGTCGACATAAAAAAGCAAGTAAGAATATCAAAATAATAAATACTGTAGTATTAATAGAGTAATGTATTTATAATTGAATATTCGTACTTCAAGGTGTGCCATCGTACTATCAATTCTATTCGACTGTAGCCGGCTCTATTAGATTGTAGTATGTACGCTCTAGTCCACTACAGACGACTCCATTTGACCCCATTTGACTGCAGCCAATTTTATTCGACTCTATTTGACTGTAGGCGACTCTATTCGACTGTGGTCGACTCTATTAGACTGTAGTCGGCTCTATTTGACTGTAGTCGACTCTATTTCACTGTAGACGACTCCATTCGACTCTATTATTCCACTGTAGCCGACTGTAGTCGACTGTGGTCGACTCTATTCAACCGTGGTCGATTTTATTCGACTGTGGTCGACTCTATTTGACTGTGGTCGACTCTATTTCACTGCAGACGCCTCCATTCGACTCTATTATTCGACTGTAGCCGACTGTATTCGACTGTGGTCGACTCTATTCGACTCTATTCGACTGTGGTCGACTTTATTCGACTGTGGTCGACTCTATTCGACTGTGGTCGACTTTATTCGACTGTGGTCGAATCTATTCGACTGTAGTCGGCTCTATTAGACTGTAGTCGGCTCTATTAGACTGTAGTCGGCTCTATTAGACTGTAGTCGGCTCTATTAGACTGTAGTCGGCTCTATTCGACTGTGGTCGACTCTATTCGACTGTAGTCGGCTCTATTAGACTGTAGCCGACTCTATTCGACTCCAACTCCCTGTAGTCGGCTCTATTTGTCTGCAGTCGACGCTATTCCACTGTAGACGCCTTCATTCGACTGCCACCGACTTTATTCGACTCGTATCTGCCTGGAGTTGGCTCTCTTCGACTGTTGTCGTCTGATCGATTGTAGTTGGTTCACTGATTACTATTCTACCATACTCTCAGGGTTTGGGATTGAATTTTCAAGCATTTTTTGTGTAAACATTTCATAGTATAAGAATAATGTAGAGAGAAAAAAAAATCATAATTGAATTTACAGTTTTTCCACTGATGTGTTGTGTATACGATAATAAAAATAATCGTAAAAGTAGTCGTAAACATTTACGAATGCTCAATAGTTTAGACATTCATTATCAGAAATATAATCAATAACAATTGTGTGTGACAGTCACCAGAGTGAGAGAGAAAGAAGACATTTGTATAAATGTACAAATGTACATATATGCAGTCGACTCCTCGTACACTCAGTGTAACTTATATATAATCATACAAATTAATTACAGTATTCTGATTCTTTTTCTAAAATGAAATGAATCAACAAAAATTCGTATAAAAAATCTCAGGCAAAGCTACATATCATAAATGAATTTTGTATAGACATTAATTTTTCGGTAAATAAAATTTTATGCAATAGATTCGGTTTGAATTTGTTCACTAAAATTTTGCTTGTTAAAAATTTTAATTTTGTTAAAAAACTTCAGTTGATTTTGTTCATTGAAGAAAACGGAAAATTAGACAAATTAGAAAATCATTATAATTAGAATAGATATTTATACTTTCTTTCTGCGGCGTTAAAATTACTTTCGCGACTTTTTCCATTTTTTATACTTAACAAATTTTATTTTTTATCTTTTTGAATTTTTTTTTAAATTAAAAAAATTTTTTTTTGGAAAATGAACTTGAAGTCTGCAGCTAATGAATGACCTTGTTGTGCATTGTTTTATGATTCTTTAAATCTGCTTATTTTTGTCATTCATGTTTATTTATCTAGTATATAGCTTTTTCTATAGCGGCTGAAACGGCTTTAATAAACGAACTAATTAAAACAGGTTTTCAGACATTCGACAGACATCATGCGACAATTGTTGTTAGCTGAATTTCTAAAACAATGAAACCAGTTTTGAGTTGAATTAATAATTATTATTGTACAATTTCGTGTTAATTTTAAAATATAACTTGTAAACTAACTATTTAGAAGGCGTTGGGTGCTTTATTGTCTTTAATTTTCTAAGTTTCAATAAATTACGCTGTCATTTCTTACTGGATATTTATTCAATAGTTGCGCTCTTCTTTTGTGGCTTTAATATTGACGATTTCTTGTGCTTGCTCTAAAGGATTTCTCTATTTTTTAATTATCTTACAGTTGCGTTGAGTAAAATCTCACAAACAACAACAACAACAATAACAACAGCAGCAGCAGCAAGAAATTCTATCTATGATGATTATATTGCCTCATGCTCATCGTCATCATCATTATCATCCCTCAAATGAAAAGCAAAAACACCAACAACTTCAAGAACAACAAAAAAGGAACAACAACAACAACAACTGCAGCAATAAGCAATGAAGAGAAGAAGAAGAAGAAGAAGAAAATGATGTCTTCTTGGCTGAAATCATTTTTAGGCATGAATTAGAAAAAAACAATAAAGCAAGTAACACTCACACACACAAACATCAATCAAACTAAAAACAGGTAAACAGGGAAGAAGAAGAAAAACATGAAGAAGAAGAAGAAGATAAAGAAGGAAAGAAGAAGAGAAAGGAAAATGAAGACAGCTATAGACAACAAGTTTGGAAGAAAGTAATAACAATATCACGAGACTATTTTTTAAATGTAAAAATTAAGATCTAAAAATTTAACTGATAATTAAAAGAAAATTATATAAAAATTTACTAAGCCACACACACACATCCACACACTTAAACATATGCAAAAAGAACAAACAAAGAAATGAAGTTAAGAAGTTGTGTTAAATTCATATTGTTAATAATTGATTTATTACCAAAATAAATAAAATGTAATTCATAATTCATTCGAAGAAAAAAAAACCGAATTTTAAACACAATGTAACAGAAACCATTTAACCACTTAAATAACAATAATGCAGGCAACAACAAAATAATCGCTTTCCAGAAGCCGTAACCGAATTAGGTAAATGATAATGAATGTAAACATTGAAAAGAAAATATAAATAAACGGCAAAAAATTTCACAAAATAACACCAACAACAAGAGCAACAAACACAGTTCCAGCAAAGAGAGGGCAATGTGTTTTTTCGTAAAAAAATAAAAAAATTTTTGTGTCATTCAACAAGCATTCAAATAAATAAAAATCTGAAGATAACAATAATGATTAAATTAAAAACTTATAAGAATGAGAGAGAAATAAAAGAAAAACAACTACAAAAACATAATAAATTAATACAATCAAATAATAGTAGTACATATACGATACAACAACCATAGATGAGTGTAAGTTATTTAACAAAATCTAAAATAAAAACAAAAAAAAAACAAATAAACGTGAAAAACAAAAATTAAAAACAATTGAAAAATTTAAAGGACAAGTAAAAAATCTAGTTCGTGAAAGAATAATAACAATAAAACTGAAAGAAGCATTACATAATCATAATAATTAATAATTATTTAAGTTATCGTATTATTTTCTTTAAAGCCAGTTACGGCGGCAGCAAGAAAAGATTTATTATTAAATTTATTTAGCAACAAAAACAACAACAACAACAATACAATCATGTGCAAAAATATTATTATTATTATTATTATTTTATCATATTTAGTGAAAATTTTAAATAAAACTAAGCTTAAGTTTATATATCTAATTAATTAATTAATTCTAAGTGACAAATTTAATGGAAAAAGAGTATTTTATTTTGCAATTTTTTCTTTAGATTTCATAAATCTCTATTTCATACTTTCTGGAATATATTTTTTATGCACTATAGATAAACTTTTAATACTTATTATTATTATTACTATTATTATTATTAGAATTCTTGTTACTTTTTACCCTTCCAAAAACTATGTATACATTTTCGATTCTTTAATATTTTTCTTTTTTTTTTTTTGTTAATTCATTATGTACTATTTAATGTTTTACGTTTTAAAAATAAAAACCAGAAAATGCCAAGAATAAAGCAATTGTTGAAAGAAGTTTAAATGTAATAAAACAAAGAGATAAAGAAAAAACGAAAGCAACATTGAACAAGAAATTGTCTCGATTTCTTTGTATGGTAAATTAGTCATTATATAATATCATTAATTAATTGTTAAAAGCATCACATTTTCTTTACGATTGGAAAAGCAAAAAAAAAGTGTAATTTTGCATTCACAAAAAAGAAATAAAAAGATGAATACAAGACAGCAAAAAAATAAAAAAATAAATAAAAAAAAACCGATTTAAGGCACATAATAAATATTTGCAAAAAAATCCCAAATAAAATAATAATCTTAATAATATAAGATTATTCCAACAAAAATTTGTTAATTTTATGTTTTGAAATAGTACCTATTTTTTGCTTTCTTAAGAGTTTTGTAACATTTGCCAGAATATAGCAAGATTTTTGTTTTTTTTTTCTGTTTGCGTTAAGCGAAAGTGTTTAGTTCTTGTTTTAATGCGGTAAAAATAACAATTTATACAATAAAATCTAAAATTTAAAGAAATACGCAACACGCTGTTTAATTTCTGTTAACTTTTCTTTTAGTTGTTGTTTTCATTTAATTGATTTTTTATATGGTTCCAATGCATCTCAATTTTATCAATACTCTATCTATCATTTGATCTTCTTCATTCGCATTCGACATTCGAAATTTGTACTACAGCAGCAGAGAGCTTTAGAGAAAAGTTCCGATTTTTATTGGAAACTGTCGACCTAAAGCTGTGTTAAACTGAATGTTTTAATGTTCTAATTGGAACAGGACGCTCGCTTGTATGGAAGTGGCACATTTTTGCGTATTCTACAGTCTTTGACGGCAGCTTGTTAACATATTTATTAGCCATCCAACAATGCGGCCCTTTAACAGTATAGTTTACTATTGTTTGGACAGTGTAGATAATAGTGAACAGTGCTCTTAGCTTAATGATCACAGTGTAGCTGATTAATATGATGTTTATATAACACGGATTTAGATAAATCCAGGATTTCGTTTGCATTTAACTTCAATTCGTTTTATGTACACACCATATAACAGTGTAGCCAAGGTCCATTGTGGCTAGCACTATGCTACAGCTTGTTAACAGAGGAGCAATGCGGTCAGTTAACAGTGTATCTGACTAGCTAAATAGAGCCTCAATCTACAGTTAGCCAAAAGTTTCCTGAATCATCAATATATTTCGCTAATAGTTAAACTAGTTTTGTATAGTTTTTGAAACAATGGGGCTGCATAGAGTACTGTAACTAGCTAACAGTGCAATGCAGTCAGTGCAGTCAGTTAACAGTGACATCCAACAATGTGTTTAGTGTTGACAGTGTAGTTTGCTAACAGATTAGTAGGTAATTCTGTTACTAGCTTCACGACAGTGGAGCTTCTCATTGTACTTATTGAAAGCACAATTAGCTAACAGTGTAGCCAAATCGACAATACAATTGGCTAACAGTGTGGCAGTGCACCGAAGCTAAGTTTCGGCAGTATCCAAATTGTCTCATTTTGAAAAAAGCTTCTTGGTATTAGTGAAAATACAAGAATTAATTGAATTATTCTAAGCTTCAGATATTTTGTTTGCTTTTTAAAATTTCAAATTTGCTATCATAACATAACATAATCATAACAGCTATCATAATCATAACAGTGTGAACACGAAAATAGAAAACGCTATGACTATCTGACTAATTTGACACTTTTTATGAAAACTCATATGAGAAGTCGTATGACTTATCAGGTAGTATAAAGGGGCTTTTATTAAATCCAAATTCAAAGATTTTTTCAATTTTTAAAAATCTTTAATTTAAAAAATTTTTCACACACTAAAACAAAGAGTTGTCTGTCTACAAAAATGTTATAGAGACTTTAAGAAATTATTACAAACAAAAAAAAATAAATTAAATATAAATTTAATTAATGTACACCGATTTCCTAAAAAATACATTTTAAATATTAATGTGTAGTAAATGATAAAAAAAAACTAAATAAAATTAAAAAACCAAAACATAATAGCAACATAAATAAATTATACCGCAAAACCAAAAATAATTTATTCAAATTAAAAAATATTTTTTCCGAAGTGGCAATATTCTTAAATTTGAACAAAAAAACGGAAATTTTTTCTCGTCGAATTCTTTTTTACATCTAAACACACAAACGATATATTAAACGCGTAGTATGTATACTTATACTTATAAGTCTAGAAAATATTTGAAAAATAATTTGCAATAAAATCTATAAATAAATAAATTATAAAGGATAGATGTTTGTTAAATATAGTAGAAATAAAAAATTAAAAAAAAATTCATTACAAAATTTTTACTACATCAACTTTCTTGAAATGTTTTTTTTTTTCGAATGATATATCGCAAAAAAAAAGTTGCCAGATGCAACTAACCGTTTCAAAGTTATGAAACTTTACAGTGAAGCGATGAGAAAAACGCCGAATACTTTTTCCCCAACCCAATACATATATTTTTTTAAGGATTTAACCGACAAGATTTTCAACTTTCACGTTTCAAGTTTTCTATTTATCTACGAGTATGTAGAAATACGCTTTTGAAGATTGAAAAATCGTAAGTTTTAGAAATAATTAAAAATTAGCGATTTGCCACGTTCGCTGGCAACGATGGCAAAACGTTATAAAGTGTCGAATTGCAGCCAAAGCACATTGCGGCAGCGGCAGCAACAGCAACAGCAAATTATATAGAGGCTTATGGGTGCTGCCGCTGCCCTGAAAAATAGATTCTATTACGGCAGCAAGCAAAACTCTCTTTTTTCCACTCTCTTTTTCACTCAGTGTTGCCAATTTTCACTGAAAATCCGACAAATTGTATTGAAAAATATACGGAGATTAAGCTCTCTTTCAAGACGAGAGAATGGGATACAGAATACAAAAATAAATAGCCGACTTGCTGTCGCTGCTCTAATGTACTTTGCTGAGCAGCGAGAGAGAGTTGCTGTTGCTGCCGCTGCCGCAATGTGTTTTGGCTGTTAAGCTCAACAGCTTGGCTGTTAGCTTTGGCTGTTAAGCTATTTGTTTTTGTATTCTGTATCCCATTCTCTCGTCTTGAAAGAGAGCTTACTCTCCGTATATTTTTCAATACAATTTGTCGGATTTTCAGGGAAAATTGGCAACACTGAGTGAAAAAGAGAGTGGAAAAAAGAGAGTTTTGCTTGCTGCCGTAATAGAATCTATTTTTCAGGGCAGCGGCAGCACCCATAAGCCTCTATATAATTTGCTGTTGCTGTTGCTGCCGCTGCCGCAATGTGCTTTGGCTGTTAGACTCGTTGGTTTGCTAACTTTTTTGTATTAGCATGAAGTAGTATGTATTTTAAACTATAAGTACTTAAAGTAAATTTCATTATTATGTAATAGTTGATCGTTAGAGTGCAATTCAATTAATTTTGACATTATAAAATTAAATTCATTCGTTACTTTTTTACAGCTTTTCATGTTAAATAGAAATAAAAACCGATGACAGAATATTTGTAAAAGCGGTTCGGTCTACAAAACTGAAAATTGCGGAGGTTGTAGAAATTTTTTCGAAGAGCAGAAAAGGAATTCCTCCTCAAGCTACGTAAAGTTCCTTCTAACTAGTTCCAACTACTAGACGTTAAATGCTATAAAAGATATTCAGAAATTCTCATTTTCGTGTGAACTCATTGCAGTAACATTGTTCTTTCATGGCGTTACAGGTTTTCCTTTTCCTACTTTTTGGCTTAAAATAGATTTATGATGATGGTAGAGTAAAATATTCCGTTAAAAGATAATTGCCAATACATAGACCTACATACATGTATATATGAGTACATAAGAACAAGAACAAGAAGACCTGTGTTGATATTACGGGGCGAACAACTGACGAGCTACTTTATGCAATAAACGGCTGACGTTTTTGGAGAGAAAAAACGCGTCGAATTTTTTTCGCAAGCAAGACATTTTTTCCTTAGCTTCGACCAAGGAGAGGAGACTAATTCGTCTGATTTACGGTGAGTTAATCGCAAAACAACGTTTCTTGTTATTCGTTACTCGCTTGAAAGAAACGATCAACTTTGATCAATTACGATAAAAATTTACACGGAATAAATTTTTGTTTTTTTAATTGTTTAATAGTCTTAATTTCTATTAAAAAATTATGTATTATTTCTCTAAATTCTATTTTCGAGTAAGTTGCAATGATTGAACTTTCAAAAATAAACTATAATAAAAATTAATAAGAAAGAAAACCACACACATTTTAAATAATCACCAGACACACACACACACTGCGTACATACTCGTACGAACACACACAAACATTGCTTAGTAAGAAAATAAACAAATATATAATTTTGAATAAATGAAAATGTCATGAAAGGAATTTCCAAAAATAAAAAAAATATGTACAACCGACACCATTAAAATCGGCAAAGAAAAAAATGCAACAACAGTAAGGATGAGAACAAAATTAGCAAATTCTATAAATAAATTAAGGATTAAAGAGCGTTACTTAATTGAAGAAAAAACACAAAAAATCATTAGGAAAAATTAAATGCGGACAAATTTTAAGTAGAAAAAAATTGGAACATTAAAAACATTAGAAAGAAAGAAAAAAGAAATAAAATATTGAAGAAATAAATAAATATTAGAGCAAAATATTGAAAATATTATGAAAAACTAAAGAAGATAATGAAGGATTAAAAAGTGTAGAAGGAAAATTTTGTGGAGAAAGCGAGAAATAAAGGAAATAGACAAAGAATAGAGCATGCGTGTATAGAGCAAAATACATTTGCTTTAATTAAATATACCAAATTTAATTGCAAAATATTTCATACAAGCATGATAAAAAAATGAACCGCCGCAATCAAAGAAGAAAAAGCAAAAAATGAATGAAGAAATAAACTCGTGCTAACAGAACTCATTTAATATAAAAATTTACCGAATTTTACGTCGCTTCGATAAAGCAAAAACTTATTTAGAGCAAAAAAGAAAACGGACTGCAATTTCCCAAAACTTACGAAGCATTTCGTTCGTTCCCGCAAAGCTGGTATGACACTTCATTTTTCTGGATTGTTTTTCTTTCGTCAAGCTGAAGATTTCGCTGCTAATGGAAGTAGGCATGAGTGCGAAGTATGCGCTATAGTGTACATTCAAGATATAAAAATTCAAGAAAAATTCGATTTTTCAGATATTGTTCCTTAACGTTTCTTTTGATCTTAATTCTAAACAACTTTGACAACAACAATTTACAAGCATATGTATGAAATGTTCTAGCGATTCTCTATTGATCCCTTTCTTGTAAGAAAGAAAAATCCCTTCTTACAAGAAAGGGATTGTCTATAGCTATCTAGCTTACATGCCACTTAAAAAACAATACGAAAAAATAAAGAGTCATACCTGCTTAAGCGTTTTCCAAGAGTTTATAAATCGAAAATCTTGAAATGCATCGGAACGCTCCATCCCATAATCTTCGATATACGCTTGTTATCAGTTTTTAGCCCCGCCCTTCCGATTGTAATCGATAATGCAATGCAAAATTGAAGCAACATTTGCATTTGGTGCTCCCTAAAGAGATAACCACGGCATGGAACAATGAAATCGATTCAATGATAATCGGAGGAATGAACGTTGATATAAAAGAAGGCCTAAAGTTATATCCATCATTTTTACTTAATTTCTTGTTTGTTTTCAAATACAATTTTGTATCTTAAATTTGAAAGGTACATTCTATGAAAATATCACAAAAATATTTTTATATTCTATTAATATAATTTTAACTGAACGTTGCAATACCCACCCACACACACACCCACACCCACACACACACATGCATTCATATACGATATAAACAAAATTGTTTTTTTAATTTCAACATTTCCAAAGGTTTCCGCGCTACACTTTAACAATAAAATGATTTCAAAATTATTGTAACATTAGTTTTACAAATTAGAAATTAAAAAAATATTGTAGTTGTTCATTAAAACAAAGTAGCAGAGCAAAAAAAAAAATATAAAAAAAATATAAAAATATTATAAATAACATAAGTTTAACTTTTAAATCAAATCCTCCTATAAAGTCATAACATAGTAATTTTTTTTTAACATCTGTAGTTTTCGAGATATACGCAGCTCGGTAGTTCTGTGAGGAAAAACATTTATATCTCTTCTTCATTCTTAATTTTACTGGAACAGAATCGGATATCTCGAAAACTAGGGTTGTTAAAAAAAAACCAATATGACTTCCGAAATCTACGGTTATTTTCCTTTCAAGGACTTTAATTTTTATTGTTGGATAATAAAATGTTCGATAAATAGTGTAATCAAGCATGACACCAAAATATTTGAAATAAAATTAAAAAATCATTAAAAATAAAAGCACTATAAACATTATTTCATCAAATAAAAAATAAATAAAAATAAACAAAATAAATAAATATATAGAGGTAATTTATAAATTTTTCTTTTGTAAAAATTTAATAAATTCTGAATAAAAACGAGAAGCCAACAAAATAATTCCAAGACAAAAACCAGACAGAATTTTTTTCAAAAACAATCATAAAAATAAATTACAAAAAATAATTCAATAAAAATATTAAGTACTTAATAAATAAATATTAAATAATAATTTCATAAAAAAGATTAAAAAAAAATTAGAAAAAGTAAAAGAGCTACAATACAATACAATAAAGGAGCTCGCATAAATAAATGAAGTACGACATAATAATACCGTTAATTAAAAAAAATTAAGTAAAAATGAGTTTCAAATATATAAAAGTTGCATACTAAATATACATTTAAATTAAATATAAAAAATGAACAATTAATTTTATATTTATTATAACGAAATAATTTCTTATTTTGATTAATAAAAATCACTTCTAATTAAAAGTAAAATTCATATTTAAATAAAAATACAATAAATAAAAAAAAATTAAGAAGTAAAACAAACTAACAGTAAAATAAAAAGAAAAAGGAAAAGAAGTAGTGAAAACTTGTAAACAAAATGAAAATTAAAAAAAGAAACCCAAAAAGAACACAAAATAAAGGAAGAAGAATTTGTGGCAAGAATATTTCAAAATTAATGATGTAAGATTAATTATTAAAACATTGATGAAAAATCAAAATTAACAAACAACCAGTATCACACACACACATACATGCATACATATATATCCATTTAAAGCCAAGAAGAAGAAGAAGAAGAAGAAGATGCTTAAGTAATTGTGTGTCTGAATTCTTTAATTTTAAATAAGCGAAGAAAACAACATTCTGCAAACACAAAATTTACTAAACTCAAGAAGAAGAAGAAGAAGAAGAAAAAGAATAATAAATTCAAGCAAAATAAATTCACAGAATTGTGCAAGATAATTATAGAAATAAATATTGTAAAAAAAAAAACAACTCAACAAAAGAAGAGAAGAAAATTAAATAAAACAGCAAGAAAATATATGAATATTAAAAATTAATTAATGAGTTTGTATTTAAAGTTTTATTTTATTTTTTTTCTGAAAAGTTAAGGAAAAAGCAATGGAATTTGATTTTTAGAACGAATTAATTAGTCTCAGTTAATTGTGATTATTTCATTATATTGTAATTAGAAAGATTATATTATTATTATTGTCTAAAATACATGTGTCATTCATGGCGATGAAGAGACGCTTAATGAGGTTGTGATAAACTCATTTAGATTAACGCTATGGACTTAAACTTATCACAAATAACATTTATAATTTAATGGATCGAACAAGCGGATCGAGATTACTTCATCACAGTAATTAGAATAAATTTAATTTGAGATTACCTCATTTAGCTCAATATTGATTAATATCTGTAGTTTGTGATTAACTTACTTTGAATATAATATTTAGTAAAGCTAAAAAGTGTCACATTAGAGTTAGTCTCATTACATTTTAAAATTTAAACGTAATCAGTTTAGTTTAGAAGCTTTAGCATTTTTAGCTGAGGCAAAAGATTAACTGAAGATATCTTGCTAACAGATGATCATACAATGATATGATCATACGACAATATACAGATTTATTAATCGGCAATCATCAAGCCATCGATCTTCTGACTTATATACCGAACGTCTGACAAATTACAGGTAAAACCACTGTAACGAAGAATTTCATTGCCCAAATTAAAATAATTACAAATATTTTGAAATATACTAGTAGACTGTGCAAGCATACAGAGATAGAGTAAGAAAGATAAAGAAGAAAATTGCATAGATCAAGGTTTCCCAAACTTTGTCTGAAGTGCAACACTTCGCAAACCTGAAAATTTTCAAGTGTTTCGTTATTTTTTTTTAGGTTTGGTAATCCGTACGACATAGTAAAACATAACACAATTAAAGCACTTAATGACTTTGGCGATTTTGAGTCCTTTTATTGCATATCTTCTTGGTATCAGGCATAATATTACTAAGTTGCATTCTGATATCGGGTGTATCGTCGAGCCTGTTCCTGCATTTTGACTTCGTTGCTGCATAATACTAGAAAAAAATGTCTAATCATTGATTTTGTGATCACTCGACGTAGAAATTGATAATTTAGCGATCATTCCATTTAGTGATGCCTGGAGTTAGTTATCGCCATTGACTGATTTAGGGATCTTTGAATTCATTGATCGGTCATTCATCGATGGTTATAATAATAGCTCGTTTCAGTTTTAGATCGACTTTTAAATTCAATGAATGTAGGAATCGACTGAGTTAGTGATTTAACGAGTTATAGACTGATTGAATGATCAGTCTTACTGATTGACAGATTTGAGAGTTGATATATTAAGTAATCTAAGGATTCATTGATCGTTTGGTTTATGAAATGACTGATTTAGTGATCACTGATCACTCTGTTAAGTCAACGATCGCTTTCGTAGTCAATCCAGGAATCGAATTAACAATAAATCCATTGATTTACTAATTGATAGATATTGTGAACAAGAAATCTGGTGATCGACGATTTAGTGATTAAACGATTTAGTGAAGAATCTCTTTTAGTGATCGATCCATTTAGTAATTCCGAGCTTTAGTGATCGATGAATTAAAGGAAGAAAGATTTAAAAGTTAAGATTTAAAAGATTAAAGATTAAAGGAAGATTTAGCTATAGAGACTATACAATTTTATTTATAGATTATTTTAGGAAACGATCGGTTTAGTGAATAATTCGGGCGAAAGATTTATGATCGAGCAGTTTGGTTATGAGGTCAGAGTTGATTCATATTAAGTGGGTCAGGGTGAGATCGGTTTAGTAATCAAAACGATTTAGTAATCACAGTAACCCGAATAGCGAAATAGCGATCATATTATTGTATATATCCTCGTAGGGGAGAAGTGTAAATATTTTCACTGCGTGATCGCAGGCAGACAAATATATAAAAAAGAGGGGAAAAATGAAAAAGTAATAATATAATCTCTATGCTAAATATCTAAAAATAAAGCAATAAATTTATCTTCTCAATCGCATGCAAATCTCAATCGTACGCTAAATGAATAGACGTACATAAATACAAAAATATATTGAGAAATAAAACTTATTGGAATGTCAACATTTGTTAAAGCAATTGACGTCTTGGGCTGATGTCCGTTCACGCGTTCCATTTCGTGTCGTACGTAAGCGAGTTGTTGTATAAACGACTGAAGAACTTCGTAACCATAGCGTAACAATGAATCGATGAGAGAAAGGAACAAAAGTATTGGAAACCATTGAAATATATCGATAAAATATATGGTAAAAGGAGCCTAAAGGCAACAAAACGTTGTAAAAGGTATGATAACTATTTAAATACTCGTAAAATGTAAAAATAAACTCATGAAGCTTGCAACGGACTTATAAATTATAATACAAGTATAATAATGAAAATTTTTAAATAGTAGATATCTTCTCAAATAATTTGGAATATTTAATTTAAATATAAATAACGGAAAAAAGTATTCCGGCATTATGCTAAATATAATTCATCAATCGTTTTTAAATGACAGACAGATGATCGATTACGATGGTGAGTAATCTGGACAGTTTCTTCAACTTGAAGATGAAATAATTACAATATCGCTTGTACTTTTTTGAGGTCTTTAACCTTTACATAACGTCCTCCTTCTTCACCATAGCACTCTCGAATAATGACACACCAAAGCACATCGAAAAAGAAGAGAAGCAACATCAAGAGATAAAAAAAATTTAAATTAAATTTTTTAAAATTAATGGAACACGACAAAAAATTTTTTGAGTCATGTCGACGTGAGATAAAATGTGAAACGATAAAGAATGGGAGCATTTACGAGTACATATTTGCATAGAAAAATAAACAATTCGATCAGTCAATTTGCACTAAAGCTCTTTTGCATGCGGCATTGCCGCCTAAACACATTGGCCAACGTCTAGCAATGGCGTCTCTCTCATTTTTCGGAAGACGTCTTATTTTTGAAGAAAGATAAAGGTTTTTATTAAAGAAATGGAATTATTTTTAAGGTCTCCTCTGAAGTAAATAAAGTAAAGTAAAGTTTTTGCGATCACAAAAAAACACCTAAGCTCGTTTTACAAAAGCCAATCAGAGATTAGAAATGGATCTGTCTCAGCTTTTGGGGCTTCCGCACGGCGGGTTGTTGTCGTAGACCTACCTTAGAATGACCAATAAACTGAAGCTTCCATCGCTGGCAGCTCGTCAATATGCTTAGGCTTCTACGCCGCCGTCTATTCAAATGACCAACGAGTGGCGAAATGTTCATCGCCATGCCAATTAACACCGATTTTCATGCACAAATAAAAGCTAAAACGAAACAGAGGCGAGGAAGAAGAAGGAGAAAATTTCATTTGTAAATAAAGCAAAAGCAAAAAATTACTTAAATCAACGCCAAAGTCAGACAAATCAAACGTCATTCTTTAATTGAACGAACAAATTGTCTACAACTACAAAGCGACAAAATGAAAAGAAACGCGCCAGCACACAAAGGAAAAAAAAAGTAAATAAACTGAAGAATTATTCTGTGGCTTTAATATGAATTTAATGTTTTTTTAGGTAAAATATATTTATTGTGATTATTTTTACGCAATTTTATTGAAGAAAAATTGCGTAATAAAAAGCTATATGAATTTATATAATAATTATTTCCACCATTTGCGATTACTCAACAACATCGAAAAGGGACAGTTTTATTTTGGAGAGAGACACGAAAACGAGGCACGCTTTTGAGTTAGGCTTTTTGTTTTGTATCTGATTTTTATCTGATTCTGTCGATATTTTGAACATTTTGCTGCTTTTCTGTTGTTCTACTGTTTTGTTCTCAAGTTCTTGAACTGTCATTTGTTTTTTCAGTTGAGATCCGGGAACACGATCTCGTTCCCAGTCGACAACGAGAGCTAGAACTGTATCACGTGACATATGAACGCCAAACTAAAAAACAATAAAAGAATATCAAAAAAGGCGTGTGAATAAACTAAGTAAAGACGGATCCGTCCATCCGTCTGAGTTTGAGATATGGGCGAAATTTGACCCGCGACACACCTACCTTATACGATATATTTCTCACTTTCGAGTTTAAATATCGTATAAACCGCGTCATAGAGAGCATGAGATTTGGTTAACATGAGATTGGTTAGATGAGATTTGGTTAATCTCGAATAACTTATTGCAAATTTTACTTTACGAAAATCACAGAAAGAAGAATTCAACAATTCAACAATGCTTCAAATCAAAATATATATTGTCATTTTATGAATTGAATTAAATACGTACGCTTTTTCTTTGTGTCTACGCTTTCAACGACTAAATATGTACGTAAATGTACATACGTTGTATGTGAATACAGACTGGGCGGGCAGACAAACAAGAATTCGAGTTATTCAGGGCAAGAGTCATTTGCATTAAAAATAGTCTGTGTAAGTGTTAGAAAAGAAAGAGAAACAAAAGGTTATTGAAAAATTAAATGAAAAATCGACAGCGTTTTTGTAGTACAAATTGGTCGAAATTAAACGAAATTAAATTAGAAAAAAAAAATATCTAAGAAAATGAAGAGATTATGACGAGATCACGACGAAATTAAGATAATTAAATTAAATATTTGTACATAAGAAGTTTTAAAAAAAAACAGCCTTTTTCAGTTACTAGAAAATCGAGTATATTTTTCGAAAATTTGTGATATTTTTAGTTTAATCAAAAGCATAAACTTGACGATTATAATCAGCCAACAATAAATTATTTCTCTGGCTCATTTTAATATTCCTGCTTATTAATTACATAACTAATACTACAAACGCAAAAAACTTGCTTAATTTTAACGCAATTATTTTTAAATTTTTTTCCTCCTTTTAATAAGGTTTTAATTGTTTTTACAAAGTTGTTACAAAAAAAATTGATTAAGATTTCAATCGACTTTTTGAGAATAATTCATGAATTAAAAATAACAATAGCATTTTTACAGCAACAATTACAGAAATAAAACAGTGTAATTAATTAATTAAAATTGCTTTAAATCAATGTATGAGAAAAACAATAAATTATTGGCTCGTTTCTGTTATTCCCTTTTAATAATTTCTTAAAGCTAAAATGAAATAGTATTTAATATTATAAAACTATTGCGTAATTGTTTTTTACTTAGCCACTGTCCTCGTGGTTTTGTCTTCTTTTAGTTCTACTGATTACTTTATTAATTTACTAGTTATTTCTTCCCAATTAATTTACTCGTTAGTTGTGGTTCTAACGAGCTTATGAGTTCATAAGCTCATCTATAGTTTTAAGTAGATTATTTATTAGTTGGTAACTAATTGATTTAATGAGTCCGTTGAAAAACAACAACACACGTTAACAATTTTAAATTTTTTTTGGAAACTGGATGGCACTGTATATCGTATTTCCTATGGTACGAAATCGCTACGAAAATCGCAAAACTTAAAACAATTTTTTTATGAATACGTTTTCGAGGAATGAATTTTTGAGTTTTTTCTGAGGTAGTTTGACAATTTGGCCCTTATCTCGTGTTAGGAGCGACCAATCTTATCGTAGAAGGACTTTTGGACTTTTTTCTTTGGGATTTATGCCAACAAGTCCACCCGTTTATCCGGTTCCATACCTAACTCTATACTGTATACTTTATGAATGAATACAAAAAATACTCAAATTTTAAATAAAAACCAGGGTTTTCAATCAAACCAGGGTTTAATTTATTTATAGAATTAGGACGATGTTTCAATAGTGTTTTTTAAATTGAATTTATTTTAGAAACTTTTAAGGAGTCTTTTAAAATACATTTGAATACTTTTTATATTCATAAAACACTGACAGTGACTGGAAAACTTCTTTTCATAAATTGAATAGAGCAATTGACGTCAATGTTGTCGATCTTAAATGACATTCTTAACACGAAAACAATCAATATTTATGTGTACATAAATTGTTTAGAAGACGAATATTAATAAATAGAAACTATTCACATAACATATAATGCTATATAATGTTAACAAAAATATGAAAAATATTTTAATAAAAAGTATTTGTATTCTCAAATGTCATGAGAAAGTAAACAATGTCTGAATATTTAAGAAGAAGCTCAAGTTCAATATGTTTATTGAGGAAAAATGCTAAATAATCAGAATTTAATATACAAACATATTTTTAATTAAAATTGAGGCGAAGGGAAAGAGTGAAAAAAAAGTTTCCATCTAAAACCATTCAATTAAATTAATTTTATTTTATTTATTAATTTGATTAAACTATAAAATCAAATTAATAAATTTTAATTTAATAATTGATTAATATTAAATACTGTAATTGTTTTAAGTATTCCTTTTATTTTACATTATATATTTTTAATTCTTTTTCAACATGAATTTTAACCCTTAAAAATGTTTTTAATTGTTTCCGAGTTTAATTTTTTTTGTCTGATTCTGATGTGACGAGAAAATTCTCGGTTTCGTCTCCAGAACTCCGAGACGAGCTCCAAAAACGGGATAGCCTTTGCACTCGAGACAATAACGAGTTGAGAAGCTTTTTAGATGAGAAAAAATTTCGCTCGCTGAAGTTTTCCTGTAAATTTTACTTGTTGTCAAGATAGTTTTTTCACGTTATGAAACCAGATTAGACGAAATCTGTCTCCGTTTTGTTGTCGAGAAAACGAAATCGCTCAAATCTGGCATAATCTCGCTCTTGCGCACCGCGCTAGTGATTACGCATCTGGACACAGTGTATTAATTATGAAGTTAAATTGCTGTTTTCACTGACAGTTTAACAGACCCAAATTAAGGGTGAAGTGCACCACCCACCCGCCTAAATAGAAATCTACTAACCGTGCTTATTTTCTGATACAGTACATTGACAGCAACCGCTGAAATGATCAATGTTGCTCTTAATTCTGTGGGAATGACCTCACAAAAAATGTCTATTAAGCCGAAAACGGTAATGGTTTTTGGTGGGGGTTCCGTTGGGGTGAAGTAATATGATGTGTATGATGGAGGCGTGGGTGCGAACGAGCTGGCCAGATGAGAACTTATAAACATGGTGTGAGCATAATAGTTAGCATTCTCTACGAATTCATTATCGTTCTTATCGTGTTGTTAAGTGGAGCATTTCGCGCATTTTTTTACATCTGAATAAAAGTTGACCATTTGTAGCACCATTTAGGAAAATTTCAATATTAATAAATATGCTGCGTTAATAAAGGCAACATGACAAAGGCTGCAGTGTACATGTCCCAGTACATCAATAAACCTATAAAATACTAAGAAAAAATGTTAAAGACTTTACATTTAGATAATTAATGAATTAATTTATTTCGATTATGTAATACAATTTTTTATGTACATATATTAGTTACGAGAGATATTTGCCACCACGTGAGATTTTCAACCTGAAAATTTATTCAGGTTAGAAAACCAATGCAAACGATACATCTCGATAACATCATTTTATGCAAAGTATTTGCTTGGTCCTCTTATATCCTCGTGATATAAAAAATTCAAACAACAACGATAACAACAACAATTCGAGACGAAATTGAATTTGTTCGTTGTTGGTTAGAGGCGTCTTTTTTTATTCAACTTATTGTGGTTCGTGTAAATGTATTTTTTTTTATTGATGTTTTATTTGTTGTTGTTATTGCTTTGGCTTCCATTTGTGCTGTTTTTGTTGTTTGCATTACTTGTTGTTGTTCTTTCTGCTATTTACATTACTATGATGGCTTAGTTGTTGTTGTTGTTGTTCAGCTTTTCACTAATGTTTACTTTACACAACTACTAGTTAATAGATTTCCTCTACTCGTTACTTTTGTTGACTCTAGAAAATGCAATGAATTAGCTCAGGAGTTGGCAAATTTTTCTTTGCGGTGGGTTGTTTGTTATTAACTTGTTATCTTATGTTAGGAAAGATAATAATATATAATATATATATACATGTATACCAGAAATGTATACATATATATACATATATGTATATGTAGAATACAAAAATTGAAAAAACAGTTACTTAATTACTTTTCTTAATTTAATCGCCTCATAAATTTCAAAGGCCGTTATTAAAAAAAGTTATTACTTTTTATTGTTAAATTCCCGAATTCATTTAATACTTCTTTAATAAATTCTTATTTATTATATATTATATCACAAGCAAAGTAGGTCGAAAATTATCAAATAAATGGCTTCGTGAATTCTCTAAGCGAGAGATGGACAAACTACGGCTCGCGAGCCACCTTCGGCCCGTCTCAAAAATTATTCCATTTTTATAAGAAATTTTTAAAAATAGTGCTGCTCAATCGTGTTATTTATTTAACAGATTTAACAGACGTCGCCAAAAACAACCAGGTCGACACAGACTAGCAACATCGACCCGTCCCTATTGGAAACATGTGCATATATAGTTTTTAAAATTTTAAAATAAAAATTAATTATATACCTTATTAATTAATTAATTAATTAATTAATTATTATACCTATTGGCCCGCTAAATTTTTTTCTTCTGTCTTTTGGCCCGCTCCCAAAAAAAAGTTTGCACATCTCTGCTCTAAGCTAGTTATACATTTTTTAAACTAAATTTTTTTTCTGCACGTGGCAACTCTGACAGTTAACGCCTTCCTCGAGATAAGTTCGGCGGGTTATTTAGTAATCATATTGAAAAGGTTTTCTTGAAAAAATTGCTCTCGCTTAGACGTATTTTAAGTAAGAATAAAGAAAGAAGTCGTGTAAAGAAATGCATGCTTTCTCGTTATGACTAATTCAATTGTTTGTTGTTGTTGTTGTTGTTGTAGAATTGTTACTTTTTACTCTTTATTTACTTGGAAATGATGATTGCGGTCACAATTGAATGGAATTGAATAGAAAAGAACAAAGAAAAAACTAGAAAAATAAAAAACAAAAAGTTTTTTTATTTCCACCAAAAGATAGTGATAAAAAGACGACAACAACAAAAGGCAACAACCAAAACTAATAGAGAGAAAAAAAAAATAAATAAATAAAAGAAACGTTTAAATTATTGTATTTATACGCAAACAACGAGTAATTGTGTGCAAACGACAGCCGCCATGATGACACTAATAAAGAAAAAAGAAGCAGCAGTAATAGCAGCAACAACAACAACAACAACAACAACAACAACAACAACCACTGTTGCTTGTGTCTATTTAATATCATAAAATGCAAGCCGCAATTTGCACACTTTATAACAAATGCACACAATCAAATCATTACGAATAATCGACCTTGTAACGAATTTTTTGCAGCGACAATATGCACGTATTTACCACATTTAAATACACACACACACACACACACACACACACACGTAAATAAAAATATATACATAAACTTTTTTGGTTAATATCAATTACAAAATGATAATAACGCTCAAAGAAGAGAAAAGAAACAAAAATAAGAGAAGTTAAAGCAACAATTATGTATAATCGGTGGTATCAGAAATAAATGCAACCATGTTTTTAATGTTGCAACAACAACAACAAGAACAACAACAACTGAAATGACAACGTTGAGAGGAAACACGCAAAAATAACCAAGTGAAGAGATGTACCGCCTCAAACGGCAGCTACCAAAAAACTCACAGCACTTACTGTCTCAAACAGTCTCATCGACCACGCCTCCTTTAATGCGTTACAAATGGAGGAACAAAGGGAGTACACCCTTAACCATCCAGGTATAGGATAAAATGAGCACAATTTATAAATAGCGATAAAATAAAACTAATTTATTAGAAAAATTTAAATTGTACGTGTTCAGATTTTTTCGGTGATTTTCGAAATTAGCTAATTTTAATTATGAAAAGCTAATCGGTTACGATTGTATGCGTGACGTATACAATGCGTGATTGTATACACACTGATGATGACATCAAATAAATTGGATTATAGCAAATGACGCATTGACAACGGGCGGTTTGTCAGTGCCAACGAATGCGAAAGCTTTTTTTTAATGGATTCGTAACTGACAATGGCAAACGGCATTGTCAATGAAATTGATGCCAGCAGCGAAATCATCCGTTTGTAAAAGAATCCATACAAACTTAAACGATCGATTGACAACAGCAATATTCTGACGTAATTAAAAGAACAAAACAAAAAAATTGGGAGGTAAACACAAAAACAGAAACTTTTGAACTTGTCGAAATGTTTTCTCTTGCAAAATTAGTGTCAGTCAGTCCCAAGCACGCGCTCTTTTTTTGCAGTGTTGCCAACTAAAACGTCAATTTCAATTCAAGAGATAAATCATTTTATCAGCTGATTCCAACTTTCACTGCATAAATAAAAAAACTATCTTCTACCAAAATGGCAAAAGCGATGAGAGAGAAAGAGAGAGTGAAACAAAATAATTAGTATACTTTCTTTATAGAAAAACGTATCGTATAAAATGTCTTGATAAATTGTTTCCAAAAAAACAAACCAAAACGGTAACAACGCAATGGTCGATTTCTTATCTTCTTCGAAATCTCTACATCTTCCGCAGCGATAAGATATTTCCTTAGAGATTAAAATATTTAGTAATGTTTTTTTAACCAACATAGTCGAACATAGAAAAAAGACAAAAGTTTTGCGTCTCACCGATCAAAAACATTAATCAAAATTTCAAAAGTAATGTTTATTTTCTTATAAGATAAAAACAAAAATTTTAAAAAATGCTAAATTTTTACAAAAACTGCGGTTACTTTTTTATTTAATTGCAGCACAAACAATTTTTCTGAAGCTCTGAAGTAGGTCGTTTGACAGCCAGACAATTGATCTAAATTTGAAATTTTTCAGTTTAATATCGACGCCCCAACAAAAAATTTGTATTCATATCAAAAATGTATACTCAAGAATTATATTTTTATCTTTTCGAATGGAGTTTATGTTCAAATAGATATATTTTATGAAAGATGTTTTAGGAAAGATGTATCATTTGTCGTCTTTGGCGACTACAAAACCGGAAGGAACTCTTTGAGCAGACGGAGAATAATAAACAACTAGACTTTTAAAAGCCATCCTGAAGCTAAAATAAATCGTGCATGTTCATTTTTCTCTGTTTTATGAACAAAGACCGGTCTGTCGGTCGGGACGGCCCGGTCCCATATCGGTCTACCTGCTAAAATTTATTTATAAGTGTTTAAAAAATTATGTTTTTTGTAAAATAAACGAGTAAAAAAATAAAACAGGTTTGAAAATACTTTGAGTATTGAGAAAGAAAACAAAATAAATTGTTTTTTAAAATTTCTGGCAATCTTTTCATTCGTTTGACGCCAGCATTTTTTTAGTTATTTGCCACTTGTCGTCTCTGCGGTGAAGCAGCTGTTGCTGTCGCTCACTGCAGTGCATTAAATTCTACACTATGCTAACAAAAGCAAAAAAAAAAAAAAATTGCAAAAAAATTAATAAAAAAAATTATTAAAATAATTAACAAAGAAAAAAACAAGAAGCAATAAACAATTAACTTCAACAAAATAATAACTACAATAAAATATCAAAAAAAAGAGTAATAAAAAAGAGTAAGAAAAATTATTAAAAAAAAAGAGTAAGAATAGCAAAAAAAATTGACCAACAAGAGAGCAAAATATGTCGGTGCAGTAGAATCTTATCGCAGCGAGACGCGCTAGAGACGTTACTATTGTTTAAGTTGCTTTATTTGCCAAACGAGCTGTATAAACGGTTGTATACAAGCGTGTTGACATAATCGCCGGGCCCCAATGCGGTCCCACAGTCGGCGGTAAGATAGGTCTGTTTGTAGATTTCTAACCAGGGTTGCCAAACTCGTTTCCAAACTAGTTTGTGTAACTGAAACACACTAATTTGCATTTTTATCTAGGAGTTTTTTTTATGCTAGAGACAATATAGTCGAGGACATCATGCATGACATGTCGTCGAAGACATAATTGACAACCTTCTGTCCATTCGATTTTCTAAACGCCTTCTCCTTTGTGCAAACTGAACAACAGCTGATTCTAATCAAAGCAACAGCTGATTTCGGCCGGATAAAACTTTGCATTTGAAGATTCCGTGAAAATAGTAAATAAGGCGCTGTTAACTTTAGGGGGTTATTCCTGAACGCCCGGGCCTTTAACTCCCATGAATTCTTCTCAATTATGCTTTGTTCCTTTTTGGGTGTTTGCTGATAAACAACAACAACAATGGAAAATAACAAAGCAAAATCGAGAAGAATTCATGGGAGTTAAAGGCCCGGGCGTTCAGGAATAACCCTCTTAGTGTCAAAGCGGAAGAAAATTGTTGTTTCATTTCACAATGAATATATGTACATATAATAAAAATAAATTATGCCTAATACAATGCTATATTATATACAATACAATAAAAAGAAAGTTGTTAACTCATTAAGTTAATTTTCTAACAAAAAAGCCAAATATAAAATGATACATATTTTATTTTTATTGTATGTATGTATCTCTTTTACTGCAAAAAAATGTCGCAATGAATGTCAGATGCATAGTCGTTGTATTCGTTGTCGTAATTTCGACGTTTGACGTAAACATATTATATCATGTATGTACGTTTTCGCATTATACAAGTACAATTTTTCAAAACTTGTCATTTACGAGTATGCAATTCTTCAAGTCGTTTTTCCTTTTTGGTTAAGGAGAAAAAATGTGGTAGGCATGTAGAGTTGGCTGCAGAAGCGGGGCGGGTGAGGAAGGCGAGCTAGGAAAACTGAAAAACAATGACAATCAATACAATTAATACGACTGAAGTCTAACTAAAGACCAAAGAACAGTATAAATAAATAAAATGAACTTTCGGTTAGACCTACGAATGAGCAGGATGAAAGAGAAACAGAACGAAGAAGGAATGGTTCGTATGAACATTAATGTCATTAAATAATACCATTCATGTCATTGCACAATATTGAATTCTTTATGGTAAAACTGCTAAACAAAAACTGATAAAGTTTCGTTTTCTGTGAGAAGAGTCGATAGAGCCAACTGTCAGTATGAGCCGTTGATTTGAAAATTTTGTGTTAAGAAAATTATAAAGGCTTCTAAGGAATTGATCTCTAAGTATTTTGTTAACATCTATTATTAATATTATTTATATTGTTCATGTAGTATGTATTTTTCGTATTGTTTCCTCGATAATAATATCGATTTATTCGATGAGCATATAAATTAATCGAAAAAGAAGTTGTTCGAAAGAAGAAAAACTTATATTTTTAGTTTTCTGTTACAATCGGAATGAATCGATATAGCGAGCTTGCAAGAATTTATCAATCTATCATCCAATACTACGCCAATAAATGGAAGGTTGGTTGATTATTTTTTATGGAAACTTCCAAGATATTCTAATCGATTATTAAAGCACGCAAATACGTTTATGGAATCAACTTGCTTCAGCTACTTTTTCTATTTACTAAACATTGTCCTTCTCCGCAGGAAACGCCTCCTTAACCTCTTTCTTAGAACTTCTTTCTTTTCTCTCTTCGATTGAGAGAAAACGATGAGCCAGCAATATACTCGTACAAAAGGGATAGATAAATAAAATATAACCCTTAAGAAGAAGAAGGTAAAAAGTATTCATATTTTTTTGGTAGTGTTTGTTGTCTTAAGGAAAAGGCGGCGCAATTTGTTTTTCTTGTTTTACTGTATATCGACGCTTATGTAAATACGCCCTAACATTCTCATTCCTTGAAAAAGAATAAGAAAGGAATTAAAAAAGTGAGATTTTAGTACAAAGATAAACGAATAGGGACCAACGAAAGCATTAAAAAGGAAATGAATGCTATAAAAATGTTAGAATAAAACATAACAAAAAAGTGGCATTTTTCCTGCTTTATTTTTTCTCCTTTATCGTCTCTCATGGGTTAAAGTGTCATTGATCTTTTATTTGGCCTTGAACCAGACAGAGAATTTTGTTGTTGCTTGTGATTTTCGTGCTTTGAGATTCTGTTACTGGGTTTTGTTCTATCGAGAAAAATTGTTTATTCCTTTAAAAACTTATGAAGAAGAAAATGATAATATTTAAAATAAAGACTCAAAAAGAATCCTTGTTTTTTTTGGTGCGTTACGTTTTTATGTTACACGTTATTCTATTGTTAAGAAAATATTATGCAAGGAAATGGCACATGAAAGAGTTTTCGTCACCGATTCATGAACGATACGTCGAATTTTACGTTAAATTTTGAGACATGTGTCCAACGGCGTCATTGAAGCCCTTTAAATCAATGGCCCTTTTGATTTTCAATTTTTTCAAATTTTAAAAATTTTTCAAATTTATATAATGCAATCATATTAACGGTTTGTCCCGTACCCCGGCGCCACCCTCGGTCGTCAACGGGCAGGGCGATTTCGTCGTGAATACCATTGTACCTCTTTGTACATACATACATACAAACATATGTATGTTTTTTGTTTTGTTTTTTTTAATTTCTCCTTGTGTAAACTGGTGTCTATATTTAGGTATTTTTCCTAAACTTATTTGGCTTTTTCGATTTTCTCTCTTAAACGCTGGGGTCTGTTCTCTCTGAACTTTAATCTTTCTCTCTCTCTCCCTCTCTCTCATCCGCTCTGTAATATTTTTTCTATTATTCTTTTGACCTTCAGGGTTCAAGGTGAGCAATGATATATGTTATTGTTATTGAAAAAATTTGAAGGGAAGCAGCACAGTGCGTGGGATTTTATCAAAATCAGCCAAAACAAAAGTTGATCTTTCTTCCGATTTTGTTTTTTTTGATTAATGTTTATATTTGAGGCCAGAAAATAAGTTTATTGCATGATTTTATTTAAATTGGGTTAAATTATTCAATTCAATTGATTTGAAATTACAGAAACAAATGAATGGTTACCCGTACAATCAAAAGAAAATGTTCGAACTGTACAAGAGAGGCCTAGAAGTATGCAGCACGTTTTCTTAACGAATAAACTTTTGAGCTGGTGCTTGTTAACCGTAGATGGGATGCAACACCATGTGTCCTATCCCAAGAAAAAATACTTTTTTTGAAATCAACATTAAATTTCAATCTGCACTCACTGCATTTATTATAAATTACAAAAATATTTTGATAATTATTTAAACATTGATCTCAATATCAATCTCAATTGACATTCTTTTATTCTCAATTGCCTAATCTCAGCGCCAAAATTAATTGAGTCTTGCGTCCCCGCCAGAATATTCATCGAAACCGATGAAACCAACACTTTTCGATTAAATTTACACTCTCTGCAAGCCACAGCCGTGGCTAAGGTAACGGTTAAGCCGTTAACCGTTCATTTTGTCTTATTTTCCTTTTTTGCTGATCTGTAAAGACAACGACTGAAACGAATGCAGCCGCATGGATAAAATGTCGATAAGTCGTTTGTTGGTCGAAGGTCAAGCTGTGCGAAATTTTGTTCGAAAGAAGAACAGAGACAGACAGAGAGAGATAGCAAAGGTCTGTGTGCGTTTAAAAGATATCAGCTTTCAAAGCATAAAGCACGAAAATGGAACCTTTCCCATCAAGGCCATGTAACCCTTGCAGCACTTTTGGTAACCATCTTTTTTAAACAAGATGCTGTCTACAATTTTTTACAATTATTTTCTACTGACTCGACAGTTTTGCTGGTGGTTTCTATTCGTGGTCTGCGGCCTTTGTGATTTCTTACACAAACTTTGCACGAAACGGCTGCAGGTTGGTTGGTGCTTCTTGAAGCTCCTGCTGCTGACCTTCTCCAGCGAGCGCCTCAAGACGCGGTAGAAACGCGTTGAACTTGATTGCCGGTGTAAAAGTTTGCTTTAGGGTTAATTTTAATGACATTCTTGTGGGATTTTTTTGGTCAGGACTTTTTTTTTGTTATTGTACTACGTCTCGATTTTCTTTGCTAGATTTCTTATAGTTTCTGTATCTTAGAGAGAAAAACATACTTGTAGTCTTTCAAATGCTTTAAAGTTGTGTGCAATTTCTTATTTCAGTGATATTTAAACTTAAATGTTATAAAATTTAAAAAAGTTCTATACCAATTTTTGTGTTTTTTGTCCTGTGTTTTTGTCACTTTTCCTATAGTTCCATCGGTAGTAATGTCTCTCCCTATCTCTCTCACTCTCTCACTCTCTCCTTCTCCAAACTCATCATATTCGACCAATTGACGTCATCCAGCAAGCTCCAGTGTTGTTTATTTCTCTCGTTTTGGCTTCATTTGGTTTTCTTGTTGTTGTTTGTTTTGATTGATGATGCTCTGAGGTTTACCGAGCGGCCGCACGTTGTCACGAGCATACAACCGGAAGTAACAAAAGCTGTTCGCATGACCCGACACGCAGCAACGCGTGAAAGAGCGAATGAATGAATGGACTCGTCTGTTATCGAAGCAATCCAATTGAAGTTTTTGTTTTTGGACGATCCCTTTTGTATTGATTAAAAAATGCCTTTGAGACTTTCTCTCTGGCTTTTGTTTATTGATTGAATTGTTGTTGTATTGTGTTGAGTGAGTTTGAATAAGCTTGTGTGTGTTTACTTTAGGGCTTACTTTGTGTAGGTACTGTTGGGTTGTAATTGATTTGCGTTGTGCAGGCATGAAAAATGATTAATGATTGAAATATTGGACCAAAATTGGACTAAATCGAAAAGAAATGAAAGTATAAATTAAAAAAAACAACGATTGAGTCAAATGAACGAAGCTTTCAAAAGATTTTCGGTTTTTTCCGAAGAGACTTTAAATGATATCAGTTAATGCAACAAAGAGTGACATTCTAAATTCTTTAAAAAACAAAAAATATATATATTTTTATGGAAAAATGGCGTTTTTTTTATTACGAGTATAAACTACAAATTCCAGGATTAAGAACACAATGCAATATTTTTGGTGAATACTATCTTTTAAAGCCAACAAAAATCATTTTTACAAAAAGCGGATTATTAAGGCCAACATCAAAAACAATCCTTGTGATAATGATTCAGAGATTTGTGATTTTTTGCAATCTTCATTATCGTTAATGTGCATTTTCGATGATGTTGATGATGATGAGGAGTCTCGTCGAAGACCTCACAACAAACACTCTTCAGTGGATTTATGCTTTTAACGACTTTTTCTATGTCGATAATCGTTTATGGATTAACCATCACATATCTGATTATGCGGCACTCCTCTAGTGAAGTTTATATATTTCTGAAACTACTTCCAGTATTAAATTGGGTCACTTAAAAATAACTATATTTGCTTTGTGTCACTCTAACGGCGGCTGCCTTTTGCCTCCTTCTACCGAGCCATGACACTCGTTTTCCGGCTATTGCGAGTCTGCATCTGTTAAGGGTTCACACCTTACAACAACAACCATACTTCATACATACATACATACATACATACATACATACATGCTCCATATACATCCGCACTCAAGTGTCGTAACTGTTTTAGCAATGATTGTAGCTCGTGGCTTTCAGAACACATAAACGAATCATGCAGGACATTTCACTATCGTGCATGATTGTTGTTTGTGAATAAATGTTGTGCAAATCATCGATGCCAACTTCACGCAAATGGAATAAAATCGTCTTTGATGAGCGAAGGACAGACAACGGAGTGAATTGTCGTGGGTGATACAACGGACAGACAGACAGACAGACAGACTTGATGGTGGAATTGTTGCTCATTAAACTGATTCTTATTGATGAATGCTTTCAAACCTTTCAAGGATCGTTTAGACAAAACCATGAGATTCTTCAATGACACAGAGTAAGTCCGTCCTAGACGGAGTCGCCATTGACTGTTTTCGATCTAGTTAAGAATTTTTGTTAGCTATTATTTATTTATTATTTAATTAATGAATGTTGTGCAAATCATAGATGACAAATTCATGCAAATCGGAGTTTAAAATTTAGTAAAACACAAAATAAGAGTGAAAAAGAGTGAGTATAATGTGTCTTTCCAAAGGCACATGCATGACGAATTTTCCTCACTGATTCATGAACGATTTTTCATGAATTAATTTTTGGACTGGTATACATTTGTACGTATACGCAGACTCATACATACTTTTATATTGTATATGCACTTATGTATGTATATACACAGACACATACACACTCTTACATGTGTTGTATTTACATACTTTTCTCGCGGCAAATTCAACAAAAGCTACGGAAAAAGGAAGACTACTATTTAAAGTGATTTTCATTATTTTTGGACACAACAGCAAAAGGTGTTTGCTTTACGACACCAGCAGCAAAAAAAAAAAAAACAACAAAAACAACAACGAAAAAACAAAACAGCAACTACAGCAATAGGTCCAACAGTAAAGCTTTGGCGATTTCCGGTCCAATGAACTGTGAAAATATTGTATTGAAGTACGATTATATGCGGATGTATCTACGCGCATGCAACTATACAGTTTCCAACAATTACTACTAATTTTAGATTATTTAAAATTATTATATTTTACGAAATATGATAATTTGCGAAAACTTGTGCTTTTTGCTTGTGCAATTATGTCAGAAATTACAGCACAATTTTAAAAATTACGCTAAAAATGTTAAAGAATTGATATTATTCGTAAAAATACAGTAAAAATTTAATTAATCATTGAACAATTATTAATCTAGTGTTAATAATTTTCCTTTCTGTTGCGTGCGTTATTTTTATAATCAGCTTATTATACTGATACGCTTTGGAGCATAACCTTTCCTCCCTCAGCCTCTCACATCTACGTGAACAGATTTAGCTCGTGCATATCGATATTGCCTTGTAATTTAAATTTAATTGTCCTTAAGAGAAATTATCTTCATAAAGCTTTTTCTACTGCCATGAACAAATGCCTTTAGAGTAGTTGTTTTTGTTGTTGTTGGTGGAGGTGGTGGTATTGATGGTTTAGTTGTTTGTGGTATTCTGTTTGTGCATCTGGCATAAGTTATGGCCACGTTTATCAACCGTTGTATCTCAACTAATATTGTCCTTGTGCTTAAATGGTCCGCTTATTGGCATCAAACCACCTATTCTTGGGTCAAGCAAGGTCTTCCCACTACCCACCGGGGCGATAAATTCGCACATCCGCCACCTGCCTTTCTTCATAGTGAATCCACCCTTACAAAATCCACCGATATAAAAACTTAATTGATTTATGAAATGAAAAGGTTCGGGTTTTATCAATGTGAAAGTACAACTTTTGATTAGGTCTGGATTGGGAATTATTTTAAATTTTTAAAAGAAATTATTTATTTTTTATTGAAATTAATTAAACAAATTTTTTTTGTGTTAAGATTTGAATTTTAAAGTCTATATTCTATATTTATTTTATATTTATTCTTCTATATTTATCTTCCACTTTTTTTGCAGTATTTCTTTTGCGAAGAGTTTTGGAACGAATTCTATTTTCATGTGTCACATTACGCTTAGTTCACAATTTTAGTACTCTTCATTACACTCTTGAAATGTATAAAGCTTTGGTACCTAATTGGTTTAATACGAAAGGAGCTTTGAAGCACAAGAGATATAACATTTTTGAACATTCGAACGTTTAGGAACGTTTGTGATAAAGCCAATTGCTGTGAATACGCCACCACTACTACAAATACACCACTATTTAGCGCATTATCTTCGCTCCGAACCATCATTTAAACAATGGTTGTTAGCCTTGCTAACCCATGGCGTCTATGTGGCGAGTGTGTGTCTATAAAATCTCTACCATCCGAATTGGTTTCAGAGCAAATCATGTCTTTAGAAAATTATAGACGAATCGTGTATGAAATATACTTTTAACTACGTACATGAATTATCCTCAAAGATTCGGCCAAATCAAGCTAAAGCTCTCCAAAAAGCTTTGCTATTCGAATGAGTACATGTAAACTTATTACCAACGTTCATTTTTTTTTTACCCTACAAGGGAAGGGATGAGGGTATATTCATTTTGTGCTTCCGTTTGTAACGCATTAAATAAGGCGTAAATAGCAAGCTAAATAGCAAGTAGGTATAGAAAAGTATATATGTAGAATCAACTTCTGAGTCTATTTAGAACTGTCCGTTCGTCTGTGGTACAAATAGAGTGCGAAATGAAATTTGTCACGAACAATCTGTCACAATAGGCTATTTCGGATCGAAAATGAGAAAAATCGGACCAATGCTACACTCACTTTTTTTTAATAATACAAAAAAGGAAATTTATTTCTTTTAAAAGCTGACTTTCTCAGCTAATAATGCCGCCATTTAGCTAAAATTTTAATAACCTGTTAACAATATTGGGAAAAGTAATCTCACAAAATGGGCTTGATCCGCCCACTGGTATATTATAGCATGGACCACCATACATTTCTGTTCAGAATCGATGCTGAATATAAAATTTAATTCAATTTAGTGAAAGAGAGAGGGAGAGAGAGATAGAGAGAGTTTCTTTATATAAATACATATTTCGAAATCGGCAGTATTTTATAGGACTATACAAATCTATCGAATCAAAAAGGTTTCTACCGCTTGTGATAGTAGAAAAATTAATCACTATTGATTTCATGAAAAGGAAATTTTCGAATTTTCTATCTAAACATTGTTGACTCATCAACAAATCCGCCTACGCCAACACCTCCTTTGAATAACGGACGCCCCCTCCCTTCTATCTTTTACCGATGGCATGAAAACCTGAACACATAAATGGCGACTATATAAAGCGATGGAAGTGGACACATTTTGTAGTTTTATTCTTACAGTGACAGCCCTCGAACGACAATTAATTGAAAAATGTCCTTTTGGGCTATTCGCACTGGACAAACACCACCATCGAAAATCGTGCCGGCTCTCAATCCCAATCAGAAGCAATTTCTGGAGGATGAACTGCGTTATCGTGAAAAATTGAACATTTTGCACAACAGTGAGGACACTGACTTAACGGACATTTATTTAAGAAAGACAGAGACTGTGGAGGAGCCTGAATTATTGGACCAACATGATTCGTTTTATCACACCACGAAAAGTTTACTGGTACTCTTTCAAATTATGGGCGTCATGCCCATACACCGCAATCCACCGCATTCAAGAATGCCACGCACCGGCTACTCATGGACTTCGAAGCAATTCTTCTGGGCGCTATTCATTTTCTCGGCCCAGACTGCCGTAGTGGTGCTGGTGCTACGAGAACGGGTCAAGAAATTCGTTAACAATTCGGACATGCGTTTCGATGAAGCCATTTACAATGTCATCTTCATTAGTTTGCTGTTTACGCATTTCCTGCTGCCCGTGGCCGGCTGGCGACATGGCCCCCAAGTGGCCATCTTTAAGAATATGTGGACTAACTATCAGTTGAAATTCCTGCAGGTGACGGGCACAGCAATCGTGTTTCCCAATCTGTACCCCTTAACTTGGGGCCTGTGCATCTTTTCGTGGGCTCTGAGTGTCGTGGTGAATTTGTCGCAGTACTTCTTACAGCCGGATTTTGAGCTGTGGTACACTTTTGCCTATTATCCGATTATAGCCATGCTGAATTGTTTCTGCAGTTTATGGTAAGTTAAGAGGGTTAGTTTCGTAAACCAAAATACAGAATTTCGTAAAAATATAATATAGTTTTCGGAAGAAATTGCAAATTGATTTTTCAGCTTATCAACAAGAAAAACTTATAATCTTCACAGGTACATTAATTGCAACGCTTTCGGTACGGCCAGCAAAGCATTATCCGATTCGCTCCAGAAAACGTTGCGCGAAGAGAAACCAGCTCAGAAACTCACCTCTTATCGCCATCTATGGGTGGATTTAAGTCATATGATGCAACAGCTGGGTAAGCTAGAAAATCCTGCAACTTCTGACTGCATTTTTCACTACGAGTATTTATCATTAATGGGACGTTAGGACGTGCCTACTCCAACATGTACGGCATGTTCTGTTTGGTCATCTTTTTCACCACCATCATAGCCACCTATGGCTCGCTGAGTGAAATTATTGATCATGGTGCCACCTACAAGGAAGTAGGTCTTTTCGTTATCGTCTTCTATTGCATGGGATTGCTGTATATTATTTGTAATGAGGCTCATTATGCGTCGCAAAAAGTGGGCCTGGATTTTCAAACTAAACTGTTGAATGTCAATTTGACAGCGGTTGACAGTGCTGTACAAAAAGAGATTGAAATGTTTTTGGTGGCAATCGCTAAAAATCCGCCCATCATGAATTTGGACGGTTATGCAAATATCAATCGAGAATTGATAACATCGGTAAGTGTTAAGAGGAAAAGGTAGAGCAATTTGTTGTGTGTGTGTGTTTTTAATACTATTATTTTCTGCTGTGCAGAATGTTTCCTTTATGGCAACCTATTTGGTGGTATTGTTGCAATTCAAAAGTACCGAACAGCGCGGCATTCGGAACCAACAAATTAGAAATTAATGCGCCACCTTTCTTCTTTCTTGATTGGTAACACTGTTACCAACAACAGATCAGAGCTGGACGTAATGGATTTCTGGCGACTCTTTTTCCGACTGGGATGCACTTTGTTCTGAAATAAGAGAACTGAATGTTGACTTACAATGAAAAATAAAACACATGTAGCATGTTTTATTATTGTATTATATACGTTATATTGAAATATGACCTTTCCTTTGACCAATCTCCATCTGATTGTCCATTAAATACGAGTACTTTTCTTTAAGAAGAGTATAAAAGTGCGTATTTGCATTGGACTTAAGGTTATTGTGAACTTTGCTTCATCGTCGTCTTGCAGCGGTAAATCGAACACCGGAACCTTGAGTTTACTTAACTTCTCCGAGCGTAAACGATTCAGTTGTAAGCCGTGCGGTATCTCTGCTCTACTCTCGCGTTTTAAACGATTGCTCTCCGCTCCCAAGCCTTGGACAGGAAGCAGCTCGTCGTGGTAGTGTGTTGCCAACATTGGCTTGTCGGCACGTTGTAGCTGCACGTACGCAGACGACTTGGCATAGATTGCGTAATCTTCATAGCCGCTGCTCTCCGGATCTGCAACAAATTCCAAACGATGATTGTCGTGCAGCCATTCGTTGCCATCCAGAGTGGTTTCTCGCATATCGTCGATGTCGAAACCGGCCAGAACATCCTTCACATTAATGCGCACCGCCCTGGAATAGCTTGGATCTTCATCTTTCTCCAGTATGTGCTCGAATCGTACGAGTATCTCATTATCATGCCAAGGTTCGAAGGTCAACAAGTGAATGTTTCGCGGCAACAAGCGCGAAATACCAGTAAACTTTAGAGAAATAAAGATCGTTAGCAGTTAGAAATGAAACTTTTGTATTTGGTTTCGTTTCCCGCGATACTTACAATATGTGTATAATTCGCAATCCATTCATCGTAGGTTATATTTTGGGCATCGCTGAAGAACCTCCAAGCGGGTAATAGTTTTTTCAGCTGCGTGAAACGTTCTACAGCTGCAGTCGTAGGACTCTGATCGAGTTGAGACGATCCCATTACCAAATAATGCACTCCTCTCGCTATAAGACCCTGCCCATATTCCGTTTCATTCAACGCCTCTTCCACACCGAAGGCATCGTCATGCAACAGCCGTCGATGCACCATCAACTCGAGAGAACCATCGCCCAATGACGACCCGCCTTGTGCGCGATCAGTGAGCAGTGCCATTCGTGCCGTTTCATCCTCCAGTGCGATCTTTGTTGTAATCGGGTAATAATTACCGGCGCAATGTTCCATCAAACGCAGCTTCCAAGTGTCACGATGATTGCGCAAGCGCTTGATCATCTCCCGACCATTGGAGTCGGTGTAGAAGTACCCTTCGGAATTGATGTCGGAGTTGAAACGCGTTACGATTTCCTTGCCCATGCCATCCTCGACCGGTATCGGTCCCACAAGCCATTCGAATTCGGCGAACTTCTCTCTGCTGTAGACACGGACGACTTGACTGATCCAGTCGTTGAATTTCTGATGTACTTCTTCGACTAAATGGCCCTTATAGACCGTCAGCTTGGGACCTAAACTGACTGAGCGCAAATTATCCGTTTTCGGTCGGAAAATGTAGGCACCCGAAGAACGGTTACGGAATTCACGATTATTACCGACAGCGCCTTCGTAGTAGAGGAATTCCTGACTGACTACACGCGTCATGCCGTCCGTGGTAACAGCGGAGAGAAAGCCATTGGTGTCGAAAGTAAGGCGAAATTTCTAGTTTGGAAAAAATTGTATAATTTCGAAATCCTAAAACGGGCGATATTCTCAAAGTTTCAATGTATACCGCATTTCCGATGGTGGTTAAACTCGAAGTGTTCGGTGGTTCGGGGACAGGTGCCATGTGGCTCTTTGCGGTTTTTGTAATGTAATACGATTTATAACCCATTGGCGGCAGTTCTGATGCTAAGAAAATAAGTTCGTATTTCGCTAACGACTTGCGGAATGAAAGCTTCTTCAACGCTTCCGGTATGGGTACAATTTGGGTCGGCAGGATGACACCTTGAGGAATGTGGGTAAGTAAGAAAAAGTAAGGAAGAGGTACGCGAACAATAAACCTACCTTGGTAATCGCGTACCTCATAATTGTACTCGGTTACCGGGACTCTCGTGTAATCGGAGGTGGAGTGCGCCAGCGGGTTGTACAGAGTCACTATAAAACGTTCGCTATTTTCTGAGATGTCACACAGGCTGATGTTCAGCAGGTGGCACGAATTGAAACGGAACTTGTACACTCTGGGTTGGCTGTAGGTGCTCGGTCCCTGTTCTTCGCCGGTGGTTAGGACGTTTAGCATTGAGCGCGTATTGGTGCTGCAAGCACGTAGGGCCACTTCTAGGCGTTTGGCATAGTCATAAGCAACCTGCTGTTTCTCGGTGCCCGTGACGGCGTCATGGTGCTGCATGACGCCCATCGATTCTCGCATGTAGGAGAGATGAGGCAAGTACTCCGGTAGTTTCTTCGAGGCTAACGCTGTGAGCTGCTTGCAGACCTGCAGAAAATGGTTGCCCATGCGTTCGTAGCGTTTGAGTGTGGGACGTGAGCTGAAGTAGCCGGTCCAGTAGGCGTGTGGATCGGAGGCATAGGGAAAGAAGTCGTCATCTTTGGTAGGCCAAGTGATGCCGGCATCGTGCAGAGACTTCAAGTAACAAGAGGGCGTTGAATAGAGCAGGTTGATATCTGAGCCGTTGGCCTGACGCTCATTGGCGTATCTGTATCGATAGAAGCCGAGATAGAAAGTGAGATTACGCCTTTGATTATGTTGAATTAAATGTGCCGTTTGGCATTGAAGGGTTACGATGCAGTTGATGAAAGTTAGTAGGAAATACTTTGGGGAAGTACTCGTCAGTGGAGGAAGCCTTCCCGGCTGGCCAGAGCTACTCACTTGATGAGCTTATCCAGATTTTTATACCAAGAATTCGCATTTTGATAGTGGAAATCTTCGCCCATCGTAATCAAGAGATTTTCAGTGCGATAACCTTTCGACATTTTCTCGATGAAAGCAAAAAACTCATCGATCTGAAAAAGGTGTAAAGTATTAACAACGTGACTCATTTCCTCGCATGGCAAACGCGAAGACACTGTAGATCTTTCTCTGTAAAAGTGATAAGCAGTCTATAAAGCTTTCTACGCCTTTCATCAACCTTCGTTAGCCTTCAACTACGCGCTCATTTTTCATAAGCGTTCAAAACTTTTTGAACCCTTTACCGAATCAACTTATCCAAGTTCTTGTAGAACACATTGGCGTCTTGATAGGTGAAGTCCCCGCCCATGGTAATGATAATGTTATTGGTGCGATAGTAATGGCTCTGGGTGTTGACAAAATCAAAGAATTTATCGACCTATTTGCGAATAAGATTTCATTACGATTAGATCGTTACTAAAATTTAAACTACAAAACTTTAGAGCTTGCTATTTTATTCATGGTACTAAATATGAGCTCGATGCTTTGTCTCACCTTTCTCTGGACATTATTTTCCGGACTCCGTTTGCCATCGATTATAGGTTCATCGTCGCAAAGTATGTCAAAACAAAATCCTGGTGGCGGCTGGTAGAGGTTGAAGAGAGCGCCGGTGAAGAGATGAGCAGCCTTGTCTGTGAGGAATGTCGAAAGGATCTTAATCGAGATTAAGACACTATATTGTCTTTTTACCCAAATTCGCCGAAGCACGCCAAATCATTTCCGCTTTTTTCGTCATTAGACGCTCATCTTTATCCTGGTAGTCCAAGCGACCAAAAAATAAGCCATCGTAACCCATTTGTGCGAACATTGAGGCCATTTCACGAGAATGACCGAATGGATCAATTTGCCAACCCACACGCGGACGTCCACACTCGCCGAAGGTATCATTGAGACGTCTGTGAAATATCAATACCACACTCTGAAGAAGTACACTTCAACACTGTCGTCATAGCGCCTCACCTTAAGCCCCAAGCGAACTGATCAATAACACTTTGATAATGTGTGGTGGCCTCATCGTTCATGCTCCAGGCACCACCAATGAATTCGAGACGTCCTTCGTTAACCAACATCTTGACTTGGTCCTGCATCTCTTCGGTCTGCTCACGCCACCATTTGAAGAAAAATGCCGATTCCACGTAAATGAAACGTTTCTTTGGATCCTTAAGCAGTTCCTGCACCACCGAGTCGATTATATACTGTACGCCAGCCTTTTGTATGCGCGTCTGACTGCCGTAATAGTATTGATCGACTGTTTTCAGCCAACCGACATCGTCATGCGTGTGGGGCACGATGTGAACGTTGAGCATGTTCGGCTGGGTTTTGTGGCAACTCTAGGAGATAATCAGAAATTGGAAATTACACTCGAATTTCGAATTTCTGAATCCTAAGCTTTTTTATGACTTAAAACCATTTTACAGAAGTTTAATTTTTTGTCATTCATGATCGATTGGTCTTCTTAATAGTTTGGTATTACCTCACGTTCCGATTTGTACAAATTCAGGTTATTTGTAGAGCTTAAGAGTGGTAGTCTTTTAGTGTGGTACAGCATTTTAATTTATATATGACAGCATATAAAATAATATTAAGTATTATAAATGAATTTCTATCAAACAATTTTTCTTAAAGCTCGACCAAAGCTTAGCTTTTTTAGCCGTATCTAATGCGGAACACCCTGTATAAGTACATATTAGGTGTGCTTATAAAAAATCTGTCTAATATTAATAACGAATAATAAATATTATAAAGATTACATTTTTAGTAAAAATTTTATTGTTTGATGGAAGTTTGAGTTTATTGTGCTCTGCTTGTTCCGGAAACTGTACTAAAATGTTTTTTTTTTTATAAAATTTAATGTCACATGATCGACCCAATATTTAATATAATCTTATCATATACAATTTTTTAAAGAAAATTCAATTTTGCATTTTTAATATTTAAAATTTTTAATATATTAAAATTTTATCAGTAAACTACAAAAAGGGTAATAAATACACATCGAACCGAAGAAGTTATAAAGATAAAGACATGAGAGAAGAAATTGTATAGATTTGCGAAGAAAAATCTAGAGCTGAAATTGTTTTTTGAGAACTTTAACAAAAATTATGGATGTTTTATAATAAAAGTGGTAACGTAAATGCATTCTTTTAGAAGCAAGAAATTTAAGTGTTTTTATTTTAAACATTAAAATAAATTCTGTAAATGAGCAATTTTGGTTTTGGTTAAAACATGAAAGATTTCGGTGTCTAAATACGATAATATTAGGCCCGAAAAAAGACTTAAAACTTTTATTAATTTTCAATAAACTTTTTAAAAAAGTGGACCTGCACCATTTTCACATTCAGATTATTAGGCCCGTCTCCTAAAACTACCATATAGATAATAATGTCTCGGAGCTGTTATAGTTATAAGGATGGTATGCATCGTTCGCTGAGGCCGAGGTATTGTACCTACATACATATATTACTCGATGTACAGTAACTAAGATTTTAAAATTTTTTTTTTAATATATGCATATCCAAATTAATACTAATAAATCTTGTTATACTCGTATTTTATTACATATATGCTTGCATTTAACTTACTGCATAACCGCACTTGGAGTCCGGATTGAAAACTGATTTCTTCTCTTTCTTCGAAGGCTCAGGCCGACCATCAACAAGACCATTCCGTTGACAAACCAACAACAAGAATAAGAAAATACTTGCAGATTCAATTCTTGTTTTATGTGCCGACAGCTCTGCACAATTCCAGAAAAGCATTGTGTACACTTCTTATATGTAGTTTAGATATAATATTGTACATAGATTTATTCATACATAAATATTTAAATATGTATTTATTCACAGGCAGAACAGAGCATCCACAGAACCACACGCACTGAGAACAGAACGTATACTAAATTGAAAAATGTCTACAGTTCAACTAGTAAAGCTCGGCTTAGCGCGCATTTTAATTGTAAAATTTATAGTGCTCTGAAAGTAGAAGACAAGTAGTATGCGACCCAGTGGTAAAATTGTCATGAAATGATCACCTCAATTCTCAATCAAGTCTTCACTTAAAATGTATGTACTTCGCATTAGAGAGCTTCACAAGACGTCTTGAAAGTTTCACGGGTTGTCTGAAGTGCTTCCATTTGCTTTGGCAGCGCTGCTGAAGACATTACCATAAGCTTCCGATAGTTACTGCTTGGTTCAAAATCAAATAGAGGCACTGCATCAACGCAAAAATGTTGCTAGGTTAGTTTCAAGCCTTTCAAGACGTCTTGCGCAGCTCTCTACTTCCCATCATCACTTACGTTCTTAGAGTGGGAAAAACATGGTTATTATTGTCAAACAATAACAAACTAATGACAATAACAAACAACTTAAGTGTAAAATCTCCACTTTTGGTTGTTCGTAATTCACAAGCGAGGTCAATAAGGACGTGCTTTTCTGGAAAAACAGAAAAATGCGTGCCGAAGAACTTTGTACAATACAATCGTCAACAAAATCAGTAAGCAGTCAGTAATTAAGTTTCAAAGGCTTTTGAACGTTTACCACTGGGGCATAACATAAAAGTGGTACTTGAGAGAGAAAGAGAGAGAGAGCGGAAGAAGGAAAAAAAATATAGAGCCACTCAAGATTATTTATTATAATAAATACGTTCTGCTTATTTGCTTGCTGCAGCGTAGAATAATTTTAAGAATCAATGAAAAAATAAAAGAAAGTTAGAAAACAAAAAAAAAAGAAAGTTAGAGGCTTTTATCTTTTATCGGTCTAAACCCTTTCATAGTTTTGTGTCCAAACATTATGTTATAAAACTGTGAAAAAGTAATATAAAACAGATGGACGAATTTAATTTGGAAGACTTAATTCATATCCATAATCCAAGAGCCAGTTACTGGCCTCTTTAGATGTACAATAAGGCAAATTTTGCTCTTTGTAAATGATATATTTATTTTATTTCATACAAAAAAAAGAGTCATGCTTTTTTTGTCTGCTTTTCATTGGGGCAGAGACAAAAAGGTAAACGGAGGACAGGTTTCGAAATAAGAATAATATAAGTTCAATACGAGTATATTTTCAATATATAATAACGTCTTCCTTTAATGTGTTACAAATAGAAGATCGAAATTCATACACTCTTTCCCTTCGATTGTAGCGTATAAAAATAAACAAAAAGCGCTGTTTATGTTTTTATATCGTATATTCAATGAGAACAATGAACTGAATAAATTTTTTTAAATGCCGGCCGGCATTTCTACTGACTTTCGGTCGGCAAAACGACTTGTGGGTACTTGCACTTGCAGGTACATAGAACTGGATTAGTTTTTAGCGAATTAGTTTTTAGGTTATTATTGTACGCGTATATGTATGCAGGAACACTATTCAGCGGAAACAGAGTTTTTTATTAAAGAGCCGCCTCGCATACCAGATCTCTATGGAAATTTTTGAAGTATTATTGTCAGTGAAGTCGTCAATGCTTATAAAGTAAATTTCCACCTCTGGATTATGTACATCAAAGTATAACTAAAAGATCATGCTTTCTATCAAAACTTCAATCAAAATTTCAAAATTTCAAGATTCAAAATCAAAATTCTATCAAAATTGTACTTTTATGACAGTGCAAAAAAGTTCCAAAAAAAATTCAATAATAATAACAACGGAACAACAATGCAGATTTTAAGAAGTACATTTTTAAAAAAAAAATAAAATATCAGCCTTCTACGCATCGTTTATTGAGATTTTAAATGGTTATAACTCTTAAATCAGGCGAGTGTCTCTTTTTCTGCCGCTGTTTAGTTCAGAGCTGTCCCGTCGATCAAACAGTTGGAAAAAAATTTAATTGAAACTTTAAAAAAGTAAATTAATTTTTAATTAATTTTAAAATGCCATTAGAAAGAGAAGTAAATAATATCGCGGCGACTTATGCACCGGTCAAGAGGCACAGTGTAATAATACCTCGGTATAAGAATTATGTGAATTCTTACAGAGCCATTAAAAAACAATTTTTTAATGGAAATTTCTATTTACTTTGTCAGGTAGCTCTAAGAGGCCAGCCGATAGTGAGAAACTCTTATATAATCACGTACTACGAGTATAATCATTGCTTCTTGACTATTGTTTCGTTAAGTTTTCCGGCAGGGTTGGATAATGATCGTGTTCTGAGAACGAAAAACGAGAAAACAAACAAAGCGTAAAAAAAACAAAAGCTGTATGTATTTTATTTCGAATTTATTGTCAACGACAATGTAAGTAATTTAACTTCCTGGACGGAAAATCTGTAGAAATTTTGTATGAAAATTATTATAAAAATTAATTCCTTTATAACGAGATCACAAGGAAAGACTTTAATTGTGTGCTCAAGTGATTTAAGAAATTTTGGTCCGAACATTATGGTAAAATCATTTTCCTTCAGACATATTCCTATGTGTACACGTTGATGGCAGCCGTTATATCTCCTCCTCCGACCATCATCATCAGAAATCATATGTCAAAAACAAACATTAAATTATTCAAAATACCTACATTTTTATAAGACCGAGTGTTGTTGCTTCACTCTGTCCACTTTCGCCCATGATGACGATTTTTTACGAAATCAAACGTCACTTAACAAGTCTCACATCAAAAACTCTACTGGTCGAACACTTCAAAAGGCTCTAATAGAGTGTAGACTGTCACTAGAGGCGACTCTTTTGACGAGCTAAAATTTCTCTCGATTCAAATACGGCTTCCGGTGATATTGAATATGGAAGAAATACAGAAGCTTGGATTCGGAACTTATGTATGTACACATGTCCGACTTCGCATCCAAAACGCTTCGCAATTCAATCAAAAATTTCGTATACGAAAATTCGTATTATTCAATTTCGAATTTTATTAAAACTTATGTAACACATATTAATATTTCTAATTTATTAAATCGTTTTACTGTATTTATTTTACGTTTACTGTATTTATTAATTTCTAATAATTCATTTATTAATCTGAAGATCGAACTCATCCAAGGTAAACCTTAAAAACCAAAGTTAAAGTGATTATTGGTGGATTAACAAAATTTCTTACTTTTTCTAGCAGAACTACTTACGAGTATATAAAATTATCGTATTGAGTATAAATTGGAAAATAATAATTTATTTTTAGAAAAAAATTAGAATTAAAAAAAATTTGATTTGTTCGCAGATATAAGAAATTTTGAGATATAGGACTTTATTGTTTGAAGCTTTTGGTGAAAAATCACACAATTATGAAGGGAAGAACGGACACTATAAAAAACCTACTTATTAAAATATACTCACAAGAATACAGAGGCAAGCCTTCCTTTTTTTCAGAAAAGAAAACCTTTTCTATGAGAAGAAAAATATCGGCAAGATATTCTCTCGGTCACCATATTTTAAAAATTTTAAAGTTTTTAGTCAGTTAGTTGAAAAAATGGGACAAATCCAATTCATCCGAAAAATTGAGTTAATGAAGGAAAAGCTATTATTCCGCTATAATCTACTTATTTGTATACAATTCAGAGATAAATCTCTGTGATTATGCATAAAGGTAATGCTTAAAATGCATAAAGGTAATGAAAAAAAATAAGACCTGGTTTACCTGAAATACCTAAAAGGCCTCAGTTCTCTTATAAATAAAAAGATTTATTACTACGTTTTGCTTATTATTACCAATACCAAATACATATGTACAAAGAAATTATGCAAAAAATATTGCAATTAAATGCTTTGTGATTTGGTAAATATGTATGTACAAGTACATACATTAATTTTTGGGGTCATGAAGGAACTTAAGTCCTCCTATTTGAACGAATTTTGTTGAAACTTTTGGGTACATTTGCAGTTTTCTCATTGCAATTAAAATTCATATTAAATAAATCAATTAAGTAATGAATTTAAAGATTGATTAATAACTGAAATTATTCAAAATGGATTGTTTAAAACTCCATTTTGTGTTTTCCGCTCTATTTTGCCTGCTCTCAGAGCGCTTCTCTCCCAGTTTTAGAGGTTATTGAACACACACTCTCAGCTCTCTTGTAGACGATGAGCAAAACTTTCGAGACCGGTTTAGTTATACCAAAAACCTTATAGTGCGTAGTCGTTGCTTTCTTCTTTTCTCTTTCGCAACAACATTTCTCTTTTGCATCAACTTAAACAGTTTATTTTTATAAAACGCTGAACAACACTATTTTTCTCCGTGCTAGAATTATTTAAAAATTTCTAATAAAGCTTGAACTTTTATCTCAAAGGAGATTAGTAAATTGATAACAGGAAGTGCCGATCTGTTTTTTCTTTCTTGATAATTCTTCGTTTTAATTAGAAAAATCGAATATCAATTCTAAATCAATGTCAGTAGCTAAAATCCTACTAAAGCGTTATTTATGACATTTTATATTGACGATTGTCTTTGTGTTTATCTCGCACAGGTTTCTTATCAGTGAATACTTACCGATTTTTGATTTGAGTGTCTACAAAGTTGATAAAAAATGGCTCATGCTTTACTTTTCGATTGAGAGCATAAATAGAAGGACTTCTTGCATTTCCATTTTAGTTGGTGAAAATAATTTTTCCAGCCAGATTCTTCTAGGTTGGATTTTGTTAGACCAACAACTCCTGAAGAAGCCACTCTTCTCTGAGTTCGTAATAATTTTTTGGCTAAATTCGAAGTTGAAATGTGGTGTTGTTCCAATGCTCTACTAATTGTGGGCATGTCTTTAGCATTAGCAGGCGAAGCTTATGCTGGATGTGGTTACAAGGTAAGTTCCATTTATTGTTTCTTCAATATCAGAGTATCAAATTTATATGTATTGATTTAGCGACGCTCATTTCTTATGCACATTTTAGGCATGTCCTGCTCTCAAACCGGACATGATAAATGTTCATTTGGTGCCGCATTCGCATGACGATGTCGGCTGGCTGAAGACAGTGGATCAGTATTATTACGGCAGCAAAAATGCGATTCAACATGCCGGCGTGCAGTATATACTCGATAGCGTTATAAATCAGTTATGGAAGGATAAAAGTAGAAGGTACCAGGATTAAAAACAAGCTGCTCAATTCAGTGATGACCACTAAGTTTACGAGTATTCTTTACTCTCAACGTTTTGCCTATTTTCATAATCACGCACTTTTTATGAATCAGTTTATCTGACATAATTTTCTTTCTCTCACAAAAGACCTTTTGTCTTTTCAGATTTATTTACGTTGAGTCCGCTTTTTTCTTAAAATGGTATCTAGAGCAATCTTCGGATGTCAAAAAACAAGTGCAGAAATTGGTTAAAGAAGGCCGTTTGGTATTCGCTGGTGGCGCCTGGAGTATGAACGATGAAGCTGCTGTCCATTATCAGAGTGTAATAGATCAGTTTTCAGTTGGTTTAAAGTAAGCTTACAATTTGCAGTCAATTGCAATAAAAACAACAATTTTATGCTAGAGCACTAACGCAAACATTTGGGTCTTGTGGTCGGCCCACGGTGGGCTGGCAGATTGATCCTTTTGGCCACTCGCGTGAGCAAGCGTCATTATTCGCTCAAATGGGGTTCCATGGCGAATTCTTCGCTCGTGTCGATTGGGTAGAAAAAGTGGCCCGTTTCAAGAATTTGACTGCCGAGATGATTTGGAAGGCCAGCTCTGATTTGGGTAAGAATGCATACGCTTTTAACAAGACAAAACAAACTTCTGATATTCGATTGTAAGGTGAAAGTTCGGAGCTCTTTACGGGCATTCTTTGGAACCACTATTCAGCCCCACCAGGCTTCTGCTTTGATGAGCTCTGTGGTGACCAGCCCATTATTGACGGCAATAGTTATGACAACAATGTTCGGGAGAGAGTGAGTAGAAATAACTGCGTGCTTGATGTTCGTGAGATATACGTTCCTTTTCTTTCTTTGCTACGATTTTCGTAGGTGGCCACTTTCGTCAGTTACATTCAGAATATGACCAAAGTATATCGTTCGTCTAATCTCTTGGTGCCGATGGGTGACGACTTCAATTACGAGAATGCTGCAGTAAACTTTAAAAACATGGATAAACTAATTGCGTACATATATCTTCTTTTTACGCGCGCCATCTGCTCGCTATAGTTTTTACCTCTGCTGATTTGTTCCTAGATATGTTAATAAGGAGCAGAGATTCGGCTCTAAAGTGCATCTCTTCTACTCGACTCCTGAGTGCTACCTGCACGCCCTGCACAAGGAGCAAACTCTGACATGGCCCACGAAAAGCCAGGACTTCTTCCCCTACTCCAGCGACCCACATAGTTACTGGACCGGTTATTTCAGTTCGCGGCCCACACAAAAGCGCTTCGAACGTCTGGGCAATCACTTCCTGCAGGTCACCAAGCAACTGAGCACGCTGGCAAACCTAACCGATAAGGTCGCTTCTGACAATCTTAGTACATTGAGTCATGCCATGGGCGTCATGCAGCATCACGATGCCATCACCGGCACAGAGAAGCAACAGGTTGCTTGCGATTATGATCGCATTCTGACAGACGCCCTGAACACAGCGCAATTGAATGCTCGCAGAGCCCTGCAAAATCTGACTAAACTCAAGAAGGCCGAGTTCAGCTCGTGCCTTCAGCTGAACATTAGCGTGTGCGAGTACACGCAGCACTTCGTAAACGGTAGCATGCTGGTAACTGTCTTTAACCCGTTGGGCCACAAAGCAGTGCAGTACGTTCGTGTGCCGGTGAGATGTGGCAACTACATCGTGACGCACGAAGGTGAGTACAAATTGTGGATTATGGTTTTTCATCAATGCGCCAAATTCTTCGAATTCGATCTGGATCAGGTCGAGTGGTGCCTTCCCAATTAGTGCCTTTGCCAAAGGAAGTTCTGGCTCTCTCTTTCCGCTCTAATGTCACGCAACATGAACTGGTCTTCAGAGCTTCAGTTTCCAAATTGAGCCATTATCTCGTCAAATTGCAGCGTTTGACCAACGAGACGTACCCTGCTCCAGAAGTTAACAATGATTTCTACGTGACTTTGTCGGTATGCACCATTTCCAATGGACCCAATTTTTCTTTTGGTCCATCTCAAACATTTTATTATTTGTAGAATATCACGCTGCATTTCAACAAGCAGGGTCGTTTGGATATGATACAAAGAAAAGGTGTCTCTGAGGAGATCAGACAAGAGTTCTTCTACTACCGCGGCGCCTCTGGAAACAATATGGAATCCAAGAATCGTTCATCTGGTGCTTATGTTTTCCGTCCCAATGGCACTGAAGTCTTAATCGCAGAGAAGGCCTCGCTTGTCGTGGTGCCAGGTCGACTCGTGACAGAGGTCCATCAGCACATTAACGATTGGGTCAGTCAGGTGATACGCCTTTACGAGGGGGTGGATCGCGTGGAATTCGAGTGGTTGGTCGGTCCCATTCCCATACAAGACCAAATCGGCAAAGAGGTGATAACTCGCTTCAAAAGTAGCCTCCACTCTAACAGCACCTTCTGGACTGATTCGAATGGTCGCGAAATGATGCTGCGAACTCGCAACGAACGTGAATACTTCAGGCCAAATTTGACCGAAAAGGTTTCCGGTAACTATTACCCGATCACCACCAGAATCGCCATTGAAGATCACCGTGCACGGCTCGCTTTGCTCACTGACCGCGCCCAGGGAGGCACTAGTGGTGAGAGTGGTGGCCTGGAGTTGATGCTGCATCGCCGTCTGCTGCGAGACGACGCCTTCGGTGTGGGAGAGGCTCTGAACGAGACCGCCTTCGGTGAGGGTCTAATAGCGCGTGGCAAAGTCCATTTAATGCTCGACCCATTGAAAACGTCACAAACAAGCGTTGATGAGCGCAACGCCCAAAAGGAAATCCATTTGCCGTTCTGGACATTTTTCAGCAAACCACCAGAGAATTACGATGAAAACGAGACGCGCCCTTTACCACTAGATCTTGCCAGTTTGCCGCCATCGATTGAGCTGCTTACTCTGGAGCCCTACTCAGAGGACGAACTTCTGTTACGCCTTGAACATTACTTGGATCGCAACGAAGCCGCGGCTGTGCAGTTCAATATTCATGCGATCTTTGAGAGTTTGGGTGGTCAGCAGATTCGTGAGACTACTCTAGATGGCAATATGCCGCTGGATAAAATGAGCCGATTGAAGTTTACGCCAGATGGTGGGAAGATACCACGTCAAAGACAGTTCTACACTGCCAACCATGTACCATTATATGCCAAGAAAGGGGATGAGTTGAATAAGTTCGATGTTGTTTTTCAACCAATGCAGATTCGAACATTTATAATTAGCCGTTTAAGGCACAAATTTTAGAAAACAATTTTAGAACCCAGACAAGTTGTTTTTTTTTTTTAAATTAAACAAAGCTGGATTATTATTAGTAATAAAGGTATAAAGCAGTAATCTATTAAGAGAATATTCTCCTTCCTCTGTTTAATATGCAACCGCTTTAACTCTTAATTAAACCGAATAATAAGCCTTCATTTGTAATCTACGAAATGTTGGCCAGACTTGGCGAATGCCATTATCGGGGTATACCGGTTGCAAGTATGTGCCGTAATGATCCTAAAAATCTCTATAATACTTTGCGAGCATTCACTATTGTAAGAAAAATGCCGGCGGCTAAATATGCCTGCCAAAATTTAGCATATTTATTCAATATTTAGCACAATTTTAAACAGAATCCCTGACTCTTAAAGCAGTTCCGAGCCAGTACTACTAATAAATATAAAAAGGACTTCGGTATGGCCAGAGATTAGTAAGAGTCCTAAAGCGTTTTATTAACTCGAAGAAAATAACAAGTGCACTCGCCAGCAATTATGACTACAAGTATTAATATAAAATATTTTTATGAGATTACTGTATCTAAGTATGTAAGAAACTGTGTAAACAATAAAAAAACCAGGCTGGTTGGTTAGCCTGGATTTTAAAAATCGGCATCCCAACCGGAGAGCTCGTCCGGAGGCTCATCCGGATCGCAGGGAAATCGATCGAAATAGCTTGTGTCTGCGGGGTGCGCAATGGGCCGCACAAATGGTGGTATTAGTAATTGCTGCTGCAGGCCGTCCCAGTCAAAACCAAGGAACCATCTAGAACAATTAAAAAATATATTCGGTTATGCTCAAATTTCAAGCAAATTTCAAGCAAATTTCAGGAAAGTGCTTAATAAATTTAAACGTAATTGTAATTACTTATGCTTTTTGATATCCTGGATGCCGCCCTTCTGGTAACCCAGGCGTTCGGCGGGAACATCTCGACATAGTTTCTTAATCACTTGCACCGCTGACCGCGTCATGTGTTTGGGAAAATCTATCATGTCGATGCCTTTCAGAATGATGTTGTAAGTCTTCATGGGATCGTTGGACGTAAAGGGTGGCCTGGTTACGGTAATACATAAATACAAGCGTGTCATTAACAAGCTAATAATTTTTAATCTCAATAAGTCTTACGTTCCATTCAGCAGCTCGTGAATTAATATTCCAAGTGCCCAATAATCCACAGCTCGATCATGACCCTTATTCAATATAATTTCAGGTGCTACGTACTCGGGCGTACCACAAAAGGTCCAAGTTTTGCTGGTGTTGCCAATGTATTTGGCAAATCCAAAGTCCACCTAAAAGAACCAGAAACTCTTCGCATCAGATCAGATTATTTGAGAGCGGAATTATTGTAATTTTTTTTTTCTTTCCACACGATTTTTTTCTTGTCTCGAGCCGATCTACACGCCCTAACCTTTAAAAGCATCTTATGCAAAGCAACCTGTATTTCTTCAGGTACCAATGACCCTTTACATCTTTACCTTCTCTTATTCATGGCAGGCCTTTCTATATAACATATAACATATGTATACTCAATGCTCGTACTCACCAACTTGACATAGCCTTTTTCGTCCATCATCAAGTTCTCCGGCTTCAGGTCTCGATAGATAATGCCTCGCGCATGCAAATATTCGAAGGCCTGCAGTACGCAACCGATAATGAACTGGGTGGCATTCTCGTCGAAACAGCCTCGATCGCGCAGCATGGTCCAGACTTCTCCACCCATGCACGCCTCCAGCAACATATACACATACTTTTCGTCGCGGAAGGTGCGGTATAGGCGGCAAATGAATGGTGTCTGGCACGTTAGCATGATGGTACGCTCGCTGAAAATGTGCTCCTCTTGCTTCGTGTCGACAATATGGCGTTTCTTGAGGCACTTTAGAGCGAAGATATCAACCCGATTCTGCTTGTAAGTTTTCACCAGCTCAACACGCCCAAAGCCGCCAATTCCCAACGTACCAACAACCTCGAGATCTGTTAGTCGCATGTCGGGCAACTCTAGGGCATTACAATCGTTATGATTAGATGGTTTTTTTTCTTTTCGAATATACCGCGAACGTACCTTGCTTAACATTCGCCCCGAAAACTTCCTTCGTTTCAGCACACTTCAATGCGAGCACGCGATTGTCGTCACCGTAGTCCTTTTCCTTCAGCTCGCTCAGATCGCCAATTAAATGCGTGAACGACTCCCGATCTAAGGTCAAGCACTCCACGCCCGGAGCCAGTGCTATAATGTTGGCGGTCCGTTTGTCCTCATTGATCAGCGCCTGCTCGCCGAAGTAGTCGCCGCGCTGCAGCATGCGAATCTCCGTCTCCACGCAGTTCGGGCCCAACTTCTGTGTCACCTTCACTGTACCCTGACTGATGAGGAAGAAAGTGTCGCCGCTGGCACCTTGACGGATGATGTAGGTTCCGGCCGGGTAGAATTCCTGGCAGGAGATACAATTTGCACAACATGATCGACACGACAGGGCGACAGTATCGCCTGCTCCACACTCACCACTTCGAGCACGTCGGCTATTTTAGCCAGCACCCCTTCACTGAGATTCCTCAGCAGCGGTACCGACTTCAGGAAGTTCATGCTGTTCTCCAAACGCTGCATGCCGGTACGCATCATTATTTGCTGGAAAACCCGTCGGTCCAGCACCCAGACGCGGGCGTCGGAGAGCACGCGCACCGAAGCAGTTCTGGTGCAATTGTAGAGTATGGCCAACTCACCGAAGGCCTTGCCCGATCCCATGGTGCCGAGTACTTTACCGTTCTTCATTACCTCAAACTCGCCGGCGGCAGACACGTACAAATGGGCGCCGGCCTCGCCCTCTCTGATGACAAACTGGCCTTGCGCTACGCTCAGCGAGTACATGGACTCGACCAGTTCGCGCACTTGAGAGGCATCGATATTCTTGAGGAAGTCGTTGTCCATAATGGCGTCTTTGATGAGCTGTTTGGAGCTGTGGCAAAGGTTTGTTCAAATCCATCGTCATTCATTTGAACTCAAAACAAGGAATCGTTTGGGAAACTCACCTAAAATCCTTTTCGAATTTCAGTATCGGCTCATTGATGGATTGCTGCATCGAAGTCTCACAACTCTCACCAGATACACCCTGCTTCTTGAGCACTGGCGCTGGCAACATTGGCATGACCGTGGGCTTAGCCAGCGGGGGACTGCTGCCAGTGCAGACAGCGATGGCCTGCATCACAGCAGAAGGACCAGCAGAAGCCGCTGTGCTGCCATTGCTATCGCTGTGCGAAGCGGCCGGTGCACAGGAGGCAGAGTGGCTGCTGTTGAGAGTGGTTGTGGTTGCGGCTGTGGAGAGAGAGTGACGGATGGGACTGCCGATGATGTTAGAGTTATCACTGCAATCATTACTTTGGTTGATTTTAGGAATGGAGGTCGCAGAGCCGCATGTAAAATATTCACTTGTAGTGGAATCTGATGATGAGCTGCCATTGCTGCTGCTGTCACTCGCGGGTCCTTCCAAATCGATTTTTCGTTGGCAAAAGGCACATGCTATGGGCGGGCTACGATTAACTAAGCCTATAGTGACTTCAAGGGCTGCCGATGGCTTAGTGTCGTCCGCTGGTGATTGCAGGAGCTCATCATGAACGATGGGGATGTGTTGCGTGGTCTGTTGTAACACACTCTGATGGAGGATGGAGAAGGAAAAACAAAGCGTTTGTGAAAATAGACTTCTATAGACTAAATTAGTGCATAGCGTAAGTAAAGGGAAGACAGAAGTGCTTAAATCTAGCTTTTACTTGAAAATCCATCAATAAAACAATCAATAATTTCATGGAGCAGACCTTCGATCCATTCGATCTTTCGCTCTACTCGTATTAACCTCTTTATCTAATAATGATCTGGTGTTAAAAAGTGGCAGAATGTGAACGTAATTGTTTTGTTTTCGGTTGAATTCATTTCAACAAAAAGATAACTTTCATTTCTTTACGGTAGGTACCTTTCTTAAGGTCTGCTGTTTGTTCGTTGTAAACCGTGTAAATAGAGTGTCTCGCTTGTGGATACTGCACCGACACTTCCAGATAGATTGTTATGTAAATCACAATGATTGTTGACTCTGGCAGTCAGCAGTTAAGTAAAAACCTCGCGCCTTTAATCCACTAAGTTCGTATCAATTGCTTAAATCAACAGAAATTGTTAGGTCTTACAACCGTCTTACGACGGACAGTTGCATTTGACGCGCTGTACGTGTCTACAAAAGCATATACAAACAGAAATTTCAAACTCGATGAGATAATTCGTAGATGAAATCTCACGATTCTCATGGGATGAGTTGTTATGGTAAAGTATACGCTAAACGATTCATCAAATAAAAGTGTATTTTATTAATATGATACGTAGCAAAAATCGACGATTTAGGTTTTTTGTTATTAATTCGATTAAAATCGATCGATCGATCGATCGATCCGATGGTGTGTGATCAAAGTGTGATCGACTGGTGCAAGAGAGTTCTCTGTACCGCTTGTACTTTGTTCATAAAAGTACTTTCGTTGTATCGTATTTACGTATTAAACTATTCAGACTTTAGTAAGGTTTCTTTGGGGTAAACTTGAATGAGATGTTATTGATCTTATTATCAATTCGAATTTACCTTAAGCTTGTGTATCTCTCTTCTAAGTTTCAGGATTTGCGCATCTCTAGATTTGAGGACGTCTCTCAGAGAAACCATCTCGCCCTGAAGACTTTTGATCAAAGCGTCACGATCGTTAGTGTTGCAGCAATTTTGAGTCGTTAGATTGGGACTGAATCCACAGGTTGCTGCCATGGCATGCGGTGATTTCGGTGACTTTGGCGACTTTGATGATTTCGGTGACTTTGGAGATGTTGGTACAGTCGCTTCTTGTGCAAACGCTACCGCTGTTGGCTGCTCCATATGTCCACTAGTTGAATGGTTGGGGGTAGTTGGAGGGGTTGTCGTTACCCCCAGCGCTTGTATGGTCAAGTTTGTAACAGAAGTTTTTATCTGATTGATTGCGATCGCGTTAGCACGCAATATCTGGGATGTCTTACGTATCTGAAGGGTGGAAAAGGCAAAGGGTGGAAGTTATTAGCTCTTGACATAAAGGTCTCTGCATGGTATTAAAACACTTTCAGATCGACGAGTAGATATTTTTACTCACCTTCTCAATAACATTCGCGTCCTGCAGAATTTTTGACGTCTTTCTTATCAAATTGCTGGACGGATTGATGGGGCCTAAAATACCACTTTCGGCAAAATAACGCTGAGCAGCTTTCAGGCTTTCTTCCTCGTCCTTCTCGGGAGAGACTGTACGAGTATTGCCCTGTATTTCGACTTCTGTTACAGTCGGTGATATTGGATTTGTCGTGGACTTTTCGTCCACTCTCGTTGCTGCCGGGCTTGGAGTAGTCTCGGGCGGGACTGCCTCAAAGGAATGCTCTGAATCTGATGTGGAGCCCCCAGACTGAATTTCCTTCGAACGCTGCAGCCAACGGCGACGTTGCTGGGCCGATCGCGTTCCGCTATGAAGAGGCGCGGCTACGACCGCAGCGCATTTGCTTTGTTCGATCCACGCCGACGGTGAGTGCCGGGGGGAGACTTTGACCAATAGATCAGGATGGACGGCTACGTCTAAGGTTTGATAGTCGCCGATGTTGGGAGAGGATGACCGTTTCGCATGTCTGCAGGCAATTTGGCCGTCACGTGATGTAATTACGGTGCCAGCCTTGGTTCTGGTCACGTTCTGGTGACGCGAGAGGCTGACGGACTCACGAGTAGGTCTTTTATTTTCGTCGGTAAAGATGAAGTCGGTGTCCGGATGGGAGTAGGATTGAAAAAGTCGCTTTGAAGTGCGTTGCGTGCTGCCGTCACGCGATAGCGAAACGGGCGACTCGAGGGCACGGATAGAAGGGACTTCCAAACCGGGCGACGCAGTTGAGATTCGCGTACTTATCAACTTACGATTTGCGGAGCTTCCACCCGCTGCTGTGTGCGCGCTCTTCGCTGGCGTTTCTCCAACTAAACTCGACCAAGCGCTTTTGCTGCTATAATCTTCGGTGTTGTCATCATCGTCGTCGTCGCGTGACAGTTGCATTGAAGTGTTGGTTGTGTTGGTGGAGAATGAGAAACGGCCCTCTTCGCTCAGCCACCTCGACGGCCTCGTCGTCCCAGAGCTGGAGCGTATCGAAGCGCCGAGACCGCTAGACGCTGTTGAGAGATCAGCGTTAGTTGGCGACAGCGAGAGTTGCATTGGCAAGGGCAGAGCGGCCAGCGGCTGTCGGCGCTCCGTTAGCCCTTCCGTCGCGGGGATGACGTTGTGGATTAGCGGAATTGGCATCGGTTCTGCAGTCGCACTGCAGCTGCAGTTGGCGAAGAGGCTTCCACAAGTGTGACTCTTGCGGAATTTGAAACGAGAGCTCAAGGAACTCGTGCTGCCGACCGGCTCGGGAAATATGGGTGAAATACTTGCAGATCGATGCTCGTGAGCCTGCAGCTTCTCACCGTGGCGACGACGCTTTTCTGCGGAGTCGTTCTCATCCTGACTACTTGAGTGAACCGCCCAAGCGGCAAATTTGTGAGTGCCTGCCGCTTGTGTCGCTTCGCTGAAGGCTGCCTTTTGGCTCGGTATAACCTTGGTTTCGCTATCGTTAGGGGCCGCCAGCAACCCATTACTCGAACTTGTACCTCTAGGTATTACTTTTTCTTGTTGATATTTTGTTGTTGTTGTTGCTGTAACTGTTTTCACTGGAGACGAGGATGCGATGGTGTTGGCCGACATTTTGTCTGAATTGTTTTCATACTTTTGAGCCTTCGGAAACGACCTTGACTGCAGACTTTCGGTCAGAAAAAGTTCATGCGGCGCACTTGAATTTTTGGCTTTTTCCAGAATGCCGTTTGTTATTGTTGAATTCGTTGTTGTTGTTGTTGTTGTTGTTGTTGTTGGTGACTTCATGGTCAATGTCGAAAGGTAATCATAGTTCAACTGGTTGCGTGGAAATTATTTTTAAACAGTGAGAAAGAATTCAAGAAATTGGAAAGCAATCAGAGCTAAAAATATTTTTACTATTTTCGATTTTTTTGTTGTTGTTGTTTTTTGAAGAGCTGCAAGAGAATATAAAGAAAAGAATTTTAAATGCATAAAATTTAAATTGGTTAAAAACGATGAATTATCATTTGCTTGTTCAGCGATTCTTAATTTTTTTTAGATGAAGTGATAAGTATTTAGTCATAATTCAGGAATTCCAGGGATGAGAATGGACCATCGCGGTCTCACTTTGCGATAGTGTTTGTAAATTTTTAAAATTTACTTTTAAATTTAGTACATTTGTATCCTTGCACCGAACTTGTCGTAGTTGCTGCCTTCTCGTATTGAAAAAATTACGCATATCGGTTCAAATTGCCTCGCGCTTGCTTATTGATGATTTTAATTAGCGTTTTTCTAGAGCTGTACCCATTTTTGTTTGCTTGCTTAATGGCACGACTTTTTAACACCTCTTTTTGTACCCTACACCCGAAGATATAAAGGTATATTTCACTTCTTCAAACGTAGAGAAGGTTGTTTCTGTGTTTCTGAGAGAGAATCAACCGATTTAATTTAGTTTTAGAGGGTTAAGTTAAGTTACTATTTCTCATTACAATGTGAAAGCTCTTATGATACGTGCTTATGTAAACGTTTCAATCAGAAAGTTTTTTGTTTTTGTCAATTTTTTTCTGAACTGAAGTTTTGGTTTCTAATTTCTAAAGAAAAACAAAGAAACAAGAAGGGCAGTTGTCCCTTTTTGTCCCTAAAACTTTTAAGACGTCTTAAACAAGCTTTCGAGACGTCTCAAGCAACAATCTGGTAGGTACATACTGTATATAGATGCCCTTTGGTTGAGAGTTTTAATAGCTCTTCTAAAGGAAGAAATCAAGTGCACCTAAAATTATGCAAAGCAATTCGTTATGCGTTTGATCGAGACACCTAAATGTATGCTAGATAATTATGATTACTAAGAATTATTGTCTGGATTTTTCAGTGGTCGGTCTTTCAGATAATTTATAAACGAAGCAGGAGGCCCGCTTAGAATTATTATGACGGGAAAATTTTAAAAAAACAATTAAAAAATTGTATGCGAAAATTATACACCAATTATTTCCTTAAACAGAATTGAAAAGTGCCAAGGTCGTTCATTGCACTGGCATTTGACCTATTTTCAACCGAGATAAACCAAGACAAATTAATTTGAAATGTGTAAAAATGGTTTTACGAGTATATAAGCTTCCATTTTGCGGGCAAAACTTTTGAAATGATTGATGATGATATCGTGTCACTTTCCTCTGATAAAAATTGCTCATTTATTAATTAAGATTGATTAATATTGATTCCTGTCCGTGAATTAAGGCGAATTGAGACTATATCGTATTAAAAATTGTATACATTCCGAAGTAAGTCGTCTGCGGGCAAGCTCAAGGTCAGTTCAATGGTCAGTGAGTCGATAAATCAATGGACTTATTGAAGGGAAATATTTTAAAAATCTAGTAACGTGTATTTTTCTTGTTATTTTACCACTACATTGTTTGCTTTTTTATCGTTTTCACAATAACGAAAAGCAATAAGTCACGTTTTTTGAAAAATTATTGAAGTAAATTTTTTTAATACATATAATAAAAAAGTGCAAAAGTTTTTTCACAATTATAACTTATTATCTCATCGACTTTAACAAATGAAAGGGAAAGGGGAATATGTATACGGTCTTTCAACAAGACAAACAACACCGTTTGCCACGTGCCGCGTTGAATGTGCAGCGCTGTGCGTGGTCTTGTGGCTTAGATTTTTGTCTCATTCGCAGCCAAGATCTTTAGGCAAAATGCGTTGCCAACTGGCTTGTGATTGATTAAGATTCTGTAATCGTTTCGATCGTTTTGGGCAATACGAATATAAACGGACGAACAAAGAGAAATAAAAGGGTAAGCGGGAGAAGAAGTATTATATATAAACCGAGCAATAGTAATTTTCTAAATGTATAAATTTATCTTGTAAGTAATTAAATGTTAGTAAAACTCATTGTCACTATTTTTCTATTAATAAGTTTATTTTTATTTTTTGTTTAATCGTTAGTTAATAACGCGTTTTTTTCTTCTTATTATTATCGATGTTGTTGCCATTCTTTCGCTGTTTTTTAAAGCTTTAATTGAATCATTGTTGTTGTTGTTATTTGTTTACGTTACCTGCCGGCTGCCGTTTTTTCTCACTCGTGATAAGACGTTATTTTTTCGCCCTTTGCTAATTTCTACTGAAGGCGAAACACTCTTTCGTTCAACGATTCATTAAATACTTTGAATTCTAATGAAAACAAATTCCTTGAGACTGCTAAAGCGTCATTTTTTTTTTGGAATGTCATAAGTCATAATGTCATAAGTTATCAACAATAACTTGTAAATTTTGTGAGTTAACGCGTAGAATGAATGTTGATAATACATATTTCACATATTTTTTTCGGCACACAAGCCCGCTTCAGCGACGGACGAACCGCAGGCAGCTTCAGTATTTTCTTCTTTTTTTCTACTCTTTTTGAAAAATGAATAAATTCTCTTCTCTCCCCTTTCCTCTTCTTTCTAGAGCGAAAGAAGAGCCAAAAAAAAAAAAAAAATTAGAATCTTTTAAAAAAAAAAACAACAAACAGACGAGTGTAAACATTGTAAATAAAAGTATGTATTCAAAACATTTTTTCAAAAATTAAAAATACGTACACAAAAGGAAAGAGTATTTTTTTAGAGTAAATTTTTTTTAGAAAACAAAACCATTTTTAACAGTTTATATATATATATTTTTATTTATAAAACAATTGAAAATATCAGCATTTCAATCATTCGAGCATTCATCATGTGACAACAAGTAGTGAAGAAGAGAAGAGAGAGGAGGAAAGTTGAAAGATGCTAAACAAATTTAATTAAAATGGTAAAATGCCAAGAGAAAAATCGGAGAGCAGGAAATTCCAAAGGAACAACCCTCAACAGATTACAGTTTGAGTAAAAACTAGACTGGCGGGCATAAAAAAAAAGAGTCAGCAGTATACGTTAGTATATTTCGAGATATTACTTTTAAAGAATTTTCCAAAAATGGGTCCTAGAATCTATACTACCGCAGGGTTCTTGTCGTTCTCAATCTATAACTCAGACCTTGGAATCATGATTTCTGGAGATTCTCATCAGAGAAACTCAATGAACGAAAGGCGCGGTAACGATTGTGGGGTTACGTTTTAATCTTTCTCCACTAAACGTTCGCAATTAGCGCTTCCGAAAACTTATTTTCCCTCAGTCTTGGTTTAATTTCTTGATTGCAAACAAACAGTTATTATTTAAACGATCCAAAAAGAATGAACGATTAATAGGAAGGATATAATTTCAGACACAAAACTGAGTTTTCTGGGATTAACTCGCGTTGTAAGATAATCTTAATTATAGTGAAAGTCTTGCTTTACACACATTTAGAGCAGGATATCTCTAAAACCTCTCACGATGGAGAAATTCAGAGGGCGGTTTCGGTTTCATCTTGCTTTAAACCTTCGGAAGACTACGTATTTGCTTGTTTTTTCGTTTAAATTAGATTCTGATGGAAAATGAATACAGTGAGGACTCATGTTGTTTGGTAGCTGTAGTTGTTTTTCATTAATTTCCTGCGACAGCACCTACTTATATTTTTAAATTTTAATATTTTTACATTTTTACCCACTGTCGTAGCTCAATCAATGCTTCTTAACAAACATCATCATCAGTACGGCGTACGCCGTCATTTGCGGTGCATGAAAAGAGTAATTTGTTTCAACTAATACAAAAATTTATTAAGATAATACATTTTTTGTCCAATTGTTGCTTTTTTTCTGATATTAGAGAAACGAAAATGGGAGAAAAGCATACGACGAAATTCAATTCAGTCTCTCACTTGACATTTCTAAAGTGTCAGTCAGTCTGCTGAACGAAGTAATGAAAAGAAAAAGCAAACAAAGGCGGCAGAATTAGATTTGATCATGATCGTGGATCGTACATACTCGTAATGCAATACAATGCAATACTTATGTGTACGTTTGTGTGTGTGTGTGTGTGTAAGTGGCAGTGACGTATATAGTTTTAGCTTTTCCAAAGTACATAATTTCAGCTAAGAAACTTTTAGATGTTTGTATAATTAAAAGGAATAAATGCAAACATTAATAAATATATAAGAAAAATATAGCAAAAAAAGTAAAAAACGGGCAATTTTTTCAGGAAACTCCTAATTTTTCCTTTCCACTTCTTCTTGCAGTGCGGCCCGGACCCATGGTCCCCCCGCCCTCTGCTTAAATACGCCACTGGTGAGTGGTGTAGAAATTTACATGAAGTGACAAATAAAGTTTAACTTATTTGAACTTCCAGGTTAAGAGGTCAGACTGGCAGATTGAAGCTTTTGTTGAGTTCCATTTATGAACTTACGATCTACAATATTACTAAAAAAATATTAAGAGATTAACAGCGATAGATATAGACGTGACGTTTGAATATTTTAAGGAACAAAAAAGTCTCCTGGGTTGTGTTATTTCAAGATTTTGTAAATCTTTGGCAATATTTTTCCATTTATTTTTAGTAAAAGAACTGAAAATGTATTTATGTACGCTAATCAGATCGATCGGGTTAGACCTCAATTGGATCTAAACTCTCAAAGCGTTCCGGTCCTGCCAAAAGCGATCAGCCCTTGACACTCTAGACACCTTAAACTATACAAATATTGTAATAATAGAAATATGGAATGGAATAATAAAAAATAAGAAATGTCTTTTCTTTAAAAAAATTGGACTTTTGGTTATACGAGTACTCAGATAGTTTTTACAGATTTCTACAAATTGTCTTCACGATTTTATTTTGCTCTGTTGCACTTTTCTTTGTTCAAATATTAGCATAGGATTAAATGACAAAAATCACCACCACCGCCACCAATAGTCAAACAATTAAAAAAAAAAACAACAACAACAATGAGAAAAGGTTGTTATTGCCTGTTTTTATCTCAATGCAATGGAAAAAAAGCAAGTAGAAGCACAGAGTAAGTACGAATAATTCGGTTAATTCGTAGCTTTAAATTTTTTATTCTCTTTTTTGTTTTCTTTTTATTGTCTGACAAATGTGTTGCTGCTCTGTTTTCTTACTTTATTTTTGTATTTGTTTAATTTTTTTTTTTTAATATAAAATTCCTTTTCATTGATATTTGCAGAGTAACAACAATTTATTCACAAGTATCTACTCATTGCATGTACTTATTGCACTTTTGGCATTTTATGGCCGCTAAGAATCTTTACAGCCTTTTAGATTTTAATTACTTTACTTGAGATAATATAAAAAACAAAATACACAAATTAAGCAGTGTCATCATTAAAAGAAATTCGTATGTATTGATCCATAATTCAGAGAATGTCATTTTCGAATATATCGTAAAATTCATTAAAATATTAACAATCTTCGCATATCATTCATTGTTGTTTTCATTTTTCACTAATTCATTCATTCATTATCCAGCTATTAATTACTAATTTCTAGAGAGTACCTACCGGTATCGGGCTTGATGTTTTTGTAAAGAGAAAATTAATTAATATACAGATGTACATACATATATTGAAAATATTATTAAAAAAAGGAAGAAAATAATACTTTTTATGAATTTGACCTTTTCGTATATTTTTTTGAGCGTGGGGGAGGGGGGAAAGCTTCGCTACCTATCTTTCTCCTTGATTAACCATTTTACATCCATTACTCATTCTTTAATTCATTATTTAACTCTTAACTCTCTTAACTCTTTAACTCTTCATTTCATTTCATTATTAATAATTAATTTTGAATTTATTTATTTAATTTAATGAAATTTATTTAAAATAAAGCTCATATAAACATAAGTTTCGAGCGAGAACCCACGAACGGGTTGTGCCCTCCGAACTTCTAATGGTTTATGGTCCGGCTAAGTTTACGAGAAATATATCCATACTGGTATAACTATTTTTATTTATTTATTAACTTATAAGAAGCTATAAGATTGGGCAAACTCTATAAAATTGTAATAATTTACAAAAAGTTTATTAGAAAAACTCTAAATAAATATTCTATGAAGTATTTATTACATTCAAATGTTTCTGACTATATCGAAACCAATTTTGACTGTTTTCAAAGTTGAATGACTTAAGGCTCAATCTGGGTAAGTGTTAATTTGTGTTTAACAAATTTAAACTTACTTCGAGCAGTATCTTATATTGTGGTTTTTATTTTTTTTGTTAGCATCAGAACCGTTGTATTTTTAACACCTCAAAAACGGGCTACTGAGGATGTACAGACGTGCTTTCTGGCCAGAGTAAATTAAATAAATATTTAAGAAAGTGAGTATGCATAAATTATTTTTAATAAATCTTGTGTTATATCCAAGAAATGTGGTAAAACTTTAAAAACAATGCCGCGAGCTATTTAATTATAAGTGTTCGTTTTGTTAAGCTTTCTGTTAAAAAACGCATAATTTAATTGATTCAAATATGAAATTTGAAGGGGACCAAATTTACTTTTTGTGGACTTTACTTTTTGTGGACTGAAAATTATAAATGACACCAACTCATTTTGGCTCATTGCCAAGTTTGTGACCTCCGCTTACGACAATTTAATGGTATAAATGCTTTTTTTAATTACGTTATTGGGGTAATAACCATAATACAACAACAACAACAGCAATAGCAATACAAAAATCTTTAATCCATCTGCAATTCCTTTTCATAGAAACGTCCCGAAACTACAAATAATTGGTTATGGTTTGTGTCTTTGCTAAGTTGTGGTATATTTCTATAAATCAACGATGAAAATTCATGCATATTCCTTTCGAAAGAGTTTAATTTAACTTTTTCTTCATAGTTTCGTTTCGTTTATGTGTTCTTGAAGACATGACATGCATTTTTCAGGGTACTGTATCACAGATCACAGTATCACAGTATCAGTATCACAGTATCAGTACAGTACAGTATTTTTCAGGGTTTCAGTATCTTCAAACCATTACTGAATATCCACATTCTCGTTTGATCAATGTTAATGCGATCTGAAAATTAGTCGTAGATTCCGAAAAATAAAAATTGTAATATTTTCTTATCTTTAAATTAAGAAGTCTGTGTTGAATATCTTTGCCATGACCATGAGCAAGTTGCTTCAGTGAACTTTCCAAAGGCATATTACGGCGCTTGGTAAACAAAATACAGTTGCTCTTCCATTTGCTTACGGTGCTTTTTCTAGGTCTTAAAATGTCTTTCTTTGACAAAATGATTCTTTTTGAAGTAAGATAAAAATTTGAATAAATATGGCATACAATATTTTGAGAAAATATGAGTATTTTTAACCACAAACCCTTTAAAAATAGCACTGTTAAATATCTTACAGATACGAGGTAACGAGATAAGATACTGCTTTTTCGGCCTACGTTTTTTTTTTTTTTTAAACAAAGAAGGCCCCTGCGCCTTTGGTTCGATTTTTTGTCTCTTTTCATTACATTTTTTAAAATTAAGATTTAACTAAAGGTTAAATAAGATATAATTTCGCCTTTTAATTCTGTCTGAGTTTTGTATAAGCTTTGTGGTTGCTGTTCTCGATAAATTTCCAAGATGTTTGATTATTTTCAAGGTTTGTAATACAAATAGAGCGTTTTTAAACATGAAATCTTTCTCTTTTAAAGGTCAGTCAATTTTTGGCAGCTTTTATATATTTCACCTTTTGACCTTTTAATTAATTTGTGTTATTTTAAGAGAAGCCCAAATGAGATGAAGTTAATTAAGAAATTTTTTGTGCGTCTTGTGAAATTTTTCCATCGACAAATATTTTGTTATCAATGAATGTTCGCGATATGCATTGTCATTAAACTAAAGCCGGCTGTTGCTGAGCAAACAGATCGTTTGCAGGTTGTTCAATTTACATTGCCACCGCTGCGGCAGCTGCTGCTGTTGCCGTTAGCCGATAAATTTATTTGCCATTCTCTATTGTTTTCGATTGTTTGGTTTTCTTCATTTTCTGTGTGTTTACGAAAAACCAAACAACTCCATGGTAAACAAATAATAATTTGTTTCTTAGTTAAATTTAATTAAATTTCTTTAAGAAAAATTGAAAACGGAATGTTTTAGAAATTTGCAAATTCCGAACGAATAATTATCAAAAATTATTCAACAATTATTTTAGTGGTTTTAGCGTATTTTTTCTTATTACTCCTTATTAAGAAATTTTTAGTAATTTTAGGTTTAAGAAATAAATAAAAATAATGAATATCTTATCGCTTCTCCCAAATGAAACCGTCAAGTTGTATAATATTGAAAAACTATTGTACTGCGGCAAATGAGAATTTTTAATAAAATTTAGTAGGTACAGAAACCATTACAAGCCATTACAAGGTACAGATATAATTATAAGTTGTGAAGAACCGCTTCATCATGATCAGCTTTATGATTAGAGTTTTAAAGAGGACGGTCAATCTGTCTTACATAGCTCGCAGAATGTTGAAAAGTTATTTGTTGTTTTCTTTTACCAGCAAAAACTTTAAAAAGGGTCAAAATCATATAATAGCTAAAAAAATTGCTTAAGATTTAGCAGGTATAGGCTAAATCTGTAATTTTAAAAATTAATGAATTTTTTTTAGTATTTTTTAATTGCCTATTAATTTTTAGACTTAAGCTAAGCCCTTTAAAGCTTGATAGCTTAAGTTAAGTAAGAAATTTAACATTTTGTTTCATTTTACAAAATGAACAGAAAAATTAACAACGCTAATTAGTAAAAAATTGTGACAAAAAAAAAACCAGATTCAGACAAGTTAATAACTGAAAAATACAATTAAAATTAAAAACAGAATTAAATATTATACTGATTATAATGAGATTCGCTTGAAGCGAAACTTTTAATCTCTCTTAATTTGTCAAACTATTTTAGTTTCACAAAATAAAATTTTATCAGAGAGAAAGAGCAGTTTAATTCAGTTCAATACTAATTCAATACATTTGAACTCTTTGCAGGTATTCAAAATAACTGTATTAATTAATAGTAACAATAATATAATTTTTATGGCCCTTTTAGATAAAGGCTATACGATGTTGTTGTTATTGTTTCTTCCTGCTTTTGTTGATGACTCCTCCCCGATGCTCTAGTTCAAAGCGATTTCAGGGTAAAATCTGTTAACCACATTTATTGATGATTTTCATTAGCATCACTTGCTTAATTAATATTTAAGTTGTATTTATATGTCTAAAGTACGAGTCGTCTTCACACGAGTATTTCGATAAAGCGGTTTTTTTTTCGCAGGTTTTTTCTTAATACGATTTAAATGTCTTTAATATTTTTTTAAATTATTTTGGAGATTTTGTTTTTTCTTTCATGGTATTTTATTTTGTAAACTTTTTTGCGTGATTGAATTGAATGAATATAATGGAATATACGATTATAATGGAATGTAAATGCTAGACAATACAATATAAGATTTAAGATGAGAAAGTTTTGATTACTGAAAGCTTTTGTTTATTTCTCCGGAATCGAGAATAAATCCAATAAATTATAGAATTTTTAATTGATGTTGCAAAAAAAATTTCTCACTTTCGGTAAATTTGACTTAATGAAATTTATCGAGAAAGAAGCGTTAACAAAAATTGGTTGTTTTAGGGCTTTTGCTAAGTTTTTGCTAAATTTGTTATGAATTTAAAAAAATTTGAACATACAACTTTACATATGTTCAAAACTACATAGACCATTAATAAAATTTTGACTTATTCAACTTTTATCATTTTATAGAAAGCAAATATCTTTACAGAATTTTTTTTATACTTACCGTAACTTTTAATTTTGTTAGAGACTATGACTATTATTTTTCTTGGTGACGATTATATATTTTAGTAAGCAGATTATCTCTGTCTATGACTATTAACTGTGTTGATGATTACTAAACTCTATTAACATTAACTCTGTAAATGGGGGTTAACACTGTTGTTGACTCTGTTAACTCATTTAACTCTGTTAGTGATTGTTAACTCTGTTATTAAAAATGAATTCTGTTGATGATTTCTAAACTCTATTCACTTTAGCTCTGTTAATGAGTGTTAACACTGTTGTTGACTTTGTTAACTCATTTATCTCTGTTAGTTATTGTTAACTCTGTTAGTAAAGATGAATTCTGTTGATGATTGCTAAACTCTATTAACTTTAACTCTGTTAATGAGTGTTAACACTGTTGTTGACTCTGTTAAAGATAAACTCTGTTAATATCGATTACTTCGGCTAATGAGGACCCATTATTGTTTATTAAATCTGTTCGTAGCTGTTAACGGCGTTAATGAGGCATAAATCTGTTATTAATTAAGAATTCTTTTGGAAGATTTATTAAAAGATTAATTAATCACATACAAAATGTGTTTATGGGAGAGCTGGTTGCTTTGAAAGTTGTTCTATTCTCTTCTATATCTCTTCTATTCTATCGGCGACAATGTTAATACAAATTTTCTTTGATCCAACTTAATTAGATGAAATAATATACTCGTATTTATTATAAATCGATTAAAAGCTGCCATTCGTTGCTATTATTTAGCGATGTTTCACGATCACGATTCGCATCCTTCGAGCATCAAATGGACTGGCGTTCACAAAGTCGCCACGGTTGCTTCGCCACTGTCCTCTTTTTATCCTTGAATCCTTTGATGTGAATCAAATAACTTGGTTCCTTTTCGTCACCGGATGAAGACCAAATTTGAACACGTGATGGTCCCGTCAGTGGTGGTAAATCGGTGGTTGTGACAGTTCTGCTCACTAATTGTTCATCATTATCCAAATCAACAAAACTGATGGCACGAGTCGCTGTCGCTGATTTAGTTGTTGTTCTTGGAAGATTTGTTGTTGTCGATTTTATTATTGTCGTATTCGTTTTTTGCGGTGATGATTTTCTGAATATCGTGTCATAATTATTATTTGTAGTTGTTATGGTTGTTGTTGTTGTCGCTGCTGCTGTTCTTGCTGTTGTCGCTGTTGTGTCTTCTGGTTGATCCTCAATCGTTATCGTGCGGCGACGTGTGTAAATATAAGAGAGATGTTTGCTGACGCGTTTCGTGCTCTCTTCAACGATGGAGACGCTTAGATCCGGCATTTCAGTAACTCCTGAGGGTTACGTTCGTATGGCTTTTTAAGAAGTTTCCTTCGAAACGATTGCCCAAATCTTTTTACAAAGAAAAGGTGTGTCCGTGACCCGAATTGGCTTTTTTGTTTACAATTTGTGACAATTTTTATTTGTTATTTATATTGTCACGTTTTGATTTAATGGTTATCATATCATGAAATTGTGTATTTTCTTCTATAAAGCTTCATACTCTCTTTCAGTTTCTATTGTTGTTATTTTCGTTTTATCAATCAATATTAATTTCTGAAATTCCCAAAATGACACAAAAACAACAACACAATAAAAAAAGAAAAATAAGGGGAAGAGACAGCGACGTGTTTTGAATAATAAAATGCAATGCGCGCTTTTAGCGCAATAAAATTATAAATAGCAAATAATGTTAGTTAAGTCAGCAGTAACAAATAATTAAGTTAACTCAAGTTTTTTAGACAACGCTTATGGTCGTTTGTGGGAGGGATAAGTGCAGGGGGGGGGGGGGGGGGTAAACCCACCAGAATAACGTTTTTTTTACTATAAAAAAATATTTTATCTTACTCGTATCATTTATACATACGATAATAAATTCAGTGTTTTAGAATCTAAGCATTGTTTTTGTTTTTTTTTATCAGAGGGATCCCCCAAATCCACGCCAAGGTTCATGTTGGTATATAACAAGAAGTCTGCTACCATTGCTACCACGTAAATCGTATTTTTGTATATAAGACATGTAGAAAAAACGTATAATTTTCTTATGGAAATGGATTAATATTTTTAAACAACGATTGCAACAATTACGGAATGATAGAAATCATTATTAAACGTTTCTATATAAGAACATCACAGAAAAGGCGACATGAGCTGCAAAATAAACAATTCAGTATCTTGAAAGTCTCTCGCGAGAATGAGAGTGAGATTGCATAAGTACATACATTGTAGGTTTTTCGTTAGAAGTCTGAAGGTACTGAAAAGGTATTTTAAAAAAATTATTTTGATAAAAAAAATATAAACTGAAATTTTATCGTAATTTAAACGGTGTATATTTATATAAGGTTTATGATTTTAAAAAAATGATAAATTTTTGCAAAAAAAAAAATATATTGATAATAATAATTATATAACAAATAGAATAAAGTCAGGAATTTCAAATAATCAATTGATATAAAAAATATATATGGGATACCTAAATATTTAGAAAGGAAGAAAAATGTTGGAAATAAAAACCTCACCTCGTTAAAATGGAATAATAATTGAAAATATTGATAAATACTCGTAGTTATAAATTCAACATTTAATCACTTTTAATTATATATTATTATTTCAATTGTATTAAATAAGTATTAACATAAGAGTTGTTGTTGCTAAACATTCGATCACTTTTTATGAATTAATTCAATTTTTGAAAATTTTTAGCACAACATTTTTAAACTTAATTTCTCTTATTTTATTTTATTTATTTACGAGTATTTTGTTATAATTTCTTTTTAATTTTTGTTTAAGTTTTGCTAAATTTTATTTTATGTTAGCTCCGACTTTGCACTACATGCTAAAGACTCTTATAAAACATTTTCCATTGCATATATGTACATAATAATTTCCTTATTATTTTGCTCTAATTAAAAAAAATATTATTCCGTATTTTATTTTTTTTTTTTGCTTAAGAAATCAGTTAACACTTTAAAATATTATTCGCTGGTAATAACAAATCCAGGACTATTTTCCATTTTCAATTTTTAATCATTCGCTCAGCAGAAAAACTCGTCCGTTTAATTTGAAAGTGTGTAATAGACTGACAACAAACTTGATACGACTCTATGAAGTCTTGGGTCTCTGACCATGCCGTCAAATGGGATTTCATTATCCTTGTTCAGTTGTCACACTTTTTTTTACTTTCTCGCGCTCCATATATCTTTTTTTCTATTTTCTAGCCTTTTTACAAGTCTCCTAAAAAGAAACAACAATGAACACTATCGAAGAAAAAACTGCCAAAGAACAAATCAATTGTCGACTAAAAAAACCGCACCGCTTTTTGAGAATCAATCGACGACGGCGATCAAAATAAAACTAACGAATAATTTGCGCTTGTGGAGCCGGCAGGTAGAAAAGCTTTTTTCATAAACAGTACCGCGCTCGATAAAGAGAGAGCGCTTCGGCGACTTCATCGATTTGGGGAAAATCAAGTAACGTGTTGGAGTAAAACGAATAATGGGTGGAGATAAGAACGAGTAAAAATACAAAAGAGAGCGGGTTTTTGTTTTGTTTACGTTTTCATACTCGGTTTAGTAAGTGTCGTGTTGTTTTTGTACCTTTTCGTTTGTTTTTGTATTCACGATAGCGGAGAAACTGGGCGGGAGAATGGGCCCTTTACGACTTGGCAGCACTATTAATTTAAATTATTACAAAGTGATAGTGTCTGCGTGTGTGTGGTTGTAGCAGTACCTTTTGCTTGCAATTTTGATGAGCTGTTGGTACTACAATTTTCTAATGTTGTTCAATGGCTATTGTTATTGTTGTTGTTATTGCCATTGACTTTTTATTGTTTTGAATAAGTAGTTATTGTTATATATGAACAAGAAGAAATGAAACAAAATAATATTTTTTTTGGCATTTATATAAACATTTCTTAATTAAATAGTAAATGTTTTTTTTAAAACGTAGAAAGATTTTTCCTTGGAAGTGATTGATTCTTTGGTTTAAAAAATTCGTTTTTTAATCTTCCTGCTATTTTAAATATGACCTATTTTATATTTGTATTTGTTTAAGATTTTGTTACTCTTTAAAGTGTCAAAAATCTTTTCACACTCTTACACTCTTAAATTGAAATTTTTTGCAATTTGGAGTATTTTATTTATTTATTTTTTGTTTTTATTTATTTTAATAATTTGCTGCCTCTTCTGTTGACTACTTTTTTTTTTCTAGCATAATTATTTTAACCATTTCAAAAGAGTTTTGTAGTATAAAAAGCCATATACTATTAAAACAATTTTTTTTAATGCTTTATTCTTTAAATGAAATTATTTTAAATAAAATTTTGTAAGTTTTAATTATTAAAATAGTGTTTTGGGATTTAATATAAGGCCTGAGTAACTAAAATGAGTTTTCTTGAATTTTCTTGAGGTTTCGAAAGCCTTTTCATAGCCTTTTCTGATAAGTTTATGTAAAGATCTATGATACCGATCTACCTTTAACTCTATCTATCCTCTTCTTTCTTTATTTCTTTTTTTTATTTCGTTAAAAGAGGGCTTATTGCGCCATGTTTTCCATTCAAATTTAAATAACAATGACGTAAATTCATTTTTGTTTCCGGACAAATCAAAACGAAGCTCGTGCCAGTGTTAGCTCGTGTGTTGGTAACTGTTGTGATTGTTGGTGTTGTTGTTGTTGTTTTTTTTTGTCCCCTTTTGATAGCTTTGTTATTGTAATTTAGTTGCTTTCTACTTCGGTGTTATTGTTTGCATTAACATTGTCAAAGTTTGAACTTTAGTATAACGATGTTATAGTTGTTGCTGAAAGAATCACGCATGAAATTTCGTCATGGTCTAGAAAACTGGCTGATTTGTTTATTCATAATCATAGGAGATAATTTCATAAAAATGGCGCTATTACTGTCGAAATATTAAAAGAAAGGTAGAAAGTAAATGTATGGAAGAAGATTCTTGTCGATGGCAAATTATGACGACACGGTTAGAAATTCACTGCATTGTAATTTTTTTGTAATGAATATTTAAAAAAAAAAAATAAAACAAGTGAGCTGAGACAATCCTCGTACACTTTTCAATATACAGAAGGTGCAAGCTTTATCCGTCGAGACAAGATCTAACAACAACAGACGGGCTTTTCCTAACGGTGTGAAATCCAGTGACGAGATCACTCAAATCTCACAAAACCTTGCTCGTGCGCTAACCAGCTTTATATTTTCAAAAGCCACATGCACGAATTTTTGTCACGCACGATTTGTCAACGAATCAACGAATATTAAGACTGCTGAGTTTTTGCTATTTTGGGTGAAGGGTTAACCCGATTGCTGTGTCAGCTGTTGTTGTTGTTGCTGTTGTTTACGTTACTATTACTATTAATGCTATTTTAAGTTCTGTTTTACCTTTTTGATTTATCGTTTGCCAGTGTTATTATTTCTGTTTTGGTTTCGAACTTTTGAAAGAAAAACGTGTGGTCACAACAAACAAAGCAAGGTCAACGTTGTTTATGAGCTATATTTAGGTTATCAGGACATTGGATAGGCCAATCTTTTTTCTGATGTAATATGATAAAATATTTTATTAGATTATGTATATTATTAAATGCTAATTTATTTAACCTCATCAAAACCGATTGAAGTGTTCATTAATAAAATGAGTTCAAACGAGTTGAAAAGTTTCTTGTATGAAAACTTTGGGGGTGGGTGGGGAGAGGATACAAATAAATACATATTCATGAAATAACACTAATATAACAAACCGTAAATGGTAAAAATATTAACCTTTCCTAACGATAAGATAAAAAGAAGGAGTCTTGATTTGTCAATTATCACGAATAATTCTTAGAAGAAAACAAAAAGTTCTTCTTCGAAAGAAAAAAAAATTCGAAAATTCTAAACAAAATCCTAAATTCTCTGATATTTTATTTTTAACGAATTTTTGTGGAGGTCGTGAAGGTCGATTGAAATCGAATTCATTATAAAAGTGGAAAAAACTTTTTTAAAATTATTGTAGTATGTATTTTTTTTACTTTTAAAAAAAACTTCTTCATTATTAAATTGAAATTGAAAGAAAGAACTCTAAAGTCTTTGTTTTACGGCATTGATTAATCTTAACCTAAACTTACCTTAAAATTCACAAAAAATTGTTAAAAATCTAAAAAAAAAATTAAATTTGCTTTTATTTTATTGGCTTCTTCCTTTGGCTTATTTTTTGTAAACCATTTATTTTATTGTAGTTGAAAACATTATTGCACTTAAATATTTATAAATTTTCTTTTTATAAATTAATGTACTATTACTCCTATTTAATTTTAATATTTTTTAAAATTTTGTTTTTTTCAAATACTTTTCTTGTATTACCCTTCACTCAAGCTGCAAAGAAAGCAACAAAGAAAGTGCGCCATTTGGTGTTCCAGCGCCAAAAATCAAATTAAACTAAGAATGGATTTGTAAAATAATGTTTACTCGGCCTACTCTTTTTAGTCCGGTCATATGAAAGCTTTGCCATGGTTATTCCAATTAAGCCTTTCAGCAATAGCTTTTTGTCGTGGAAAATAAATAAAACGAAACAGAAAGGGTGAACAATGAAAGATTGGGAGGATGAGGTTATGGTCGATTGTTGTGTTATTTGTCTTATATCGTATAAAAACAGAAATTTTCGAGGTTCGAGGTTTCGACTACCTCGAATAAGGTTCAATTTACAGCTAAAAATGACAAAACAAAGGAAAAATTGTACAATTTCATAGGATACGTTAATAAAAAAAAAATTTAAAACGTTTGATACTTCAGAACGTTTTGAAATATATCGTGACGTTGACCAAAGACCATAAAAGTTAAGTTCATTAATTCTTTAAAGAAAACTTCAAAAAAATAATTAAATTGTTTATATAATTTTCCTTATTTGAGGAGTAAAATCGGTAAAACTGTTTCATAATTTATGAATACTGATAAAATAGACGTTATCACTCTTATTATCTCAAATTTTGTTCTTAGTTCAAACGGTTTACTGAGCAAATTTGATTATTTAAATAAGATTTTATTTATTATTTATAAAAATAAAAAAATATTATTTATAATTATTTTATTTATTTAAATAAGAGATAATCCTTATTAAATAATTCAGTTACTATCTGTATCGCCTCTAACAGAAAACTGATAAGTTCTGTAGCTACAGCTAACAAAATCTGTAAAGCAGTTAAATTTTGTTAAAATTTTTGTGTTAACTCAAAATTAAACGTTTACTGATGATTTTAAAAACTTTTTAAGAGTCTGAATTCTGTTACTGTTACTATACATTTTTCTGAGTGCAATCAGGAAATCGCCCCATTTCATTAATGTAATGGTAATGGTAAAAAAAAAAACAAAAAGAAAACCAAAAACTTTGGTGAAAGGAACTTTTTTGTACGACCAATGCCAGGCTAAAATTGTTTCAGTAACGAAAGTAAATTACGATTATCGACGTTGGCACGCTACGGTGAAGATATTTTTAGAAGTTGTTACAATTGTTAGTATGAATATATGAAAACAACGATTCTTATGAAAACATCAGTAAAACAAAAGGATAAAAAGTTGCTGCAAAATTGTTGGGGAAAACCAAAACAGATTAAATTTAAACTAAGCCGTAGCTCTGCATGTTCGTCATCAATTTATTAAGGTTTGCGAAAATCTCAACTTTCTACGTGCGACCTAAGTTTTTTTGTTTAGCAGAAATTTAAATAAATTCAAATAAATTTCTAAATAATACGATAATTAAAAATTAAAATAAATCTCAAATAAATTTAAATGGATCTAAATATAAAAAAATTGAAAATTTATTTAATTTTTTATAATTTAAATATCAATGTCGTTGATTGATATATTGTACAATATAAGATCTAGAATCTAGAAGAGGCTTGAAACGGTCTTGTCTAAATGTCTTAAAAATCGGAGAGACTGAGAAAACCATGACAACATTACCTTGCAACATTTCAAATTTTTTAATGATAATTAATAAGTACTGAATAGGATTAATTCCATATTTTATGCCCATAATTAATACCGTTTCATGTCGTTTATCGGAGCAACTTACAGTTTTTTCTAATGACTTTTATAGTCGTTTTCTTCCTTGATTTTAGTGTATGTATTTGAAAACATCAAAGTTTTTTGTAAAGTGATTTTTTAAGATTTGTTTTGAATCGTATTACTGTAAGTCACGCCAACCGAAGCTCTTCCACTTTTTGCGTTACTTTCTCAGACAGGGTTAGCCTTGATCGGGCATTGTTTTGAGGGAATAGTTAGTTGATGTTGAACGCGTGCGGTGTTGTTGACCGACCTCGTTTGATGTTAGCAATCGACGAGGTGAAAGCAAACCCTTTGCCTAAAAGTAGGCAACAAAGAAAAAGAATATGCAAATATATTGCAAACCACTGTTCGTTTATTTGTTCACTTGTCCGTTCATTCGCTCGCTTGCTCGGCCGGTCGGTCGCTGGGTTTGTTTGTGCGCCGCACAGATAATACATATTTACAATAAAAAAGAGCTAGTTTTTTCGTTGAACAAGCAACTTTATGTTATTTTATGGTTATTGCTATTGGTGCTGCTGCTGTTCTTTTTTTAGATGTTGTTGACTTTTTCCATTCCGTGTAAGTAGGTGTTATTGTTTTTATCCTGTTGCTGGTAAACATTGTCAAAGGCCAGCGTAAACGGACGATATTCGTATTTAAATTTCCTTTAGTATTCCTTTGCATTCTATGAAAAATAGTTGAGTATTCAGAATTTATACTGTCAGAATAACTTTGATGAAACTTCAGAAAAAGTATCAAAGCAAAGACAATGGAATAGAAAAATATATTGTATTGTTTTTGAACATAGCCTTATTTACTCTCTTAAAAATTCTATAAATACAAAAATTCTATATCTTAAGGAATCTTGCATTTTTTCTGGTTCTGAAATATATTCGTATTATGAAATAGTTCTCTATATCTTAGCTTTCGTTGTGATGTCAACATTTTTGAGCTTGCTCAACAACAGGAAAATTTTGTCCATTGATTTTGTATACCCTTAATTCTAATTCATACAAACATGCCAACATGATAATTTAAAACATTCTATGATTAATAATAGAACTGCATTATATGCCTCCAAGTGACCTCGTCAAAGCCTTTCACACTCAACCATTCGGTTCTTTTAAGATGCCAAGCTTTTCCAGAATGTTTTGAATAAATTGGAATAAATTTCTTCAAAATCAATTTGAATACTATTTGAGGTAAGCCCTTTCTTCAACCCTTTTGGTTGACATGGGAAGGATAAAAACGTTAGAAGACAAAAAGCGATAATAATGGCTATGGGGCAAGGACGGTCCTGTCCGGCTTTTTTAACAAGTGCAGCTTATAAACTTGATATAAGTCAGATATAAACACTTTTGTCTTACTCTTGCTCACAAAAAAACCGTGTTTATTTTTACCAAAATAAAAAAAAAAACAAATTTAGTAGTTTGATTAGAAGTTTATGTCTTTATTACATATATTAATTATAACTTTTATATTTAATAAATTTTTATAATAAAAATAACAATGGTCTATGGAAAAAGTTGATGTAATTTTTTTAGGAAAGTATTGTCTAACAATTTATTGCCATTTTCTCAAAATTTATTTGGGTTTGCTTAACTCAAAAAAGGAAACGATTCTCATAAGTTTATTCATCGTTTTCTACTAAATTATTTTTTTTATAGGAGCCTTTATTGGTCGTTGTCATCGTTTGCTCGCGATATCTCAAAAACCGCGTGACAGACCAAACTTGTTTAACCTCATTTCTGTGGTTCAACCAGAAATATGTTAATTTACGATAATTTCGGTAATTTATGTTAATTTTTCGATAATTTTATTAATATTAAATTCCACGAGATGAATTCGATTGTTTCTAATAATCTGAAATTTTCTCATATCTCCTGTTATTCTAAAATTTGTTGAATTGAATTGTGAAACTTTAGGGAGCAGTTTGTCAATTAATTAAGACCCATGTAATACCAAAATTCTCCGATGTACAAAATTTCTAATCTAGAAGTACATTTTTTATATGAATGCTGAAATTTTCAAACACTGTGCTCATATTTTAACCACAATAGTTGAAAATATATTTTCGCTAAATAAAAATTTGATTTTTATTTATTTCATGATTGAATTATAAAACTTAAAAAAATTTAAATGTATAATTTTTTCTATTGAAAAATTGAAATAACTGGATGGATGCCGGGAGTCGCTCTGGATCTGGGGCTTCGCATTTTTGAAGCCGGAGTCAAGATTTGGGAGAATCATTAAAGCTGTTGGGTCTTGCCTTTTTCTGCAATTCTGGAATTAACAATCTCTCCAGGTTGTAGTTTTAAAGGTAAAAAATATGGATACTCAAGCATATCATTCAATATATTTACATTATCTTGTAATGTAATTATTTGTAATATAAAGGTATTTCTTTCTTGATAACCATTTTTTATTTGTAATTAAAATTTTTGTAATATTTGTTAGTAATATTTATGTATTTTTGGTATAAATTTTTGAATATAAAAACTTTTTTTGGTAAATGTTTACATAACCCTTCAAAATTAAACTTGAAACCTTAAAATTATTTCATCTTTACCGAAACTTTTTGTGCTAGAAATTTTTATTGACATTTTTAACGGTCTAGGAAAAACTGATCTTTTTAGTACTTTAAGAGAAAAAACATTACTTCTCTATAATTAAATTTGACAAATTAAAATTTGTAAATATTATAATAGAACTTTTTCAATTTTTAAAATCACTAACCACAGAAAAATAGTATACTATTTATTATATATTCTATATTTATTAAATTATATACCATTTAAATTGTGCTACTACATAGACTTAATAAGAACATCTAATTTTATTTTATTTTGTGTGCATGACAATAATTTTTATATGTGAATTTTCAAATTTTTTCAGATAAAATGAACTTTAACAGTTTTGTTTTTTAATATTTTTTGTATGTTAGCTTTTTATTTTTAATTAAATATCTTTTTGTCATGCGAATATCAACGTTTTTTTTTTTTCGGCATTTCAAAAGTGCGCTTTTTTATCCTGAATGCTTGCGAAATTCCAAAGACTTCTTTCCAAAGTGAGAGGATGACTTGATGAAGGCGCTTGAATCTACTGCAAGGAAAATATTACAATTAAAAGATCTGTCAATTAAATAATATTTAAAAAGAAATTTTAAATTATATTTAAAGAACAGCCGAAGTTATGAGTATAAATCTCTACATGAGAAAACATTATCATCTATTGTTAATTATGTACTTAACAATAAAAATATTCCATTGTATCGTATTTTTTCATTGAAATAAAACTTACGCATTTAACCTTTTGATGCTCCTCCACGTTGAGGTTTTAGAAGATATTGATGTTTTGATAAAAGAAACATTTTTAAAAAAATTTGTATTTTACATTTTTATGATAAGTTTGAATAAATTATTGTATTAAGAAAATAAATACTTAATGCATATTACAGTTTTATAACTATTTATTTTTTAATTTTAGTGTGTATAATTTGCTTTTTATTTTATTATTAGGATTATTAAATTTTCAAAATTATTATTTAATGAAGATAAATAAAAACCTTTGTATCAAATTGAATAATTTTTTTTGTTCATTAAGTAATATTATTTTTTAAGTAATATTATATTGCCTTGAATTTTGTTAATAAAACGTAATACAGATATAAAAAAATTTGTAGATATAAAAAAATTTTAAATAATAATAGTAATATACGTATTTACAAAAATCTTAGTATCCATACTTGGCTTAAAAGCTGATCATTATCTTCGTTAACGCCGTTTTTCCTTGATTTTTGTGAAGCCTTCGAATAAGTCGCTGGTAACGTTCTTAGAGAGAGAAAGGAAGAGAGAGAGAGAAAGAGAGGAAGAGACAGAGGGAGAGAGAGCAGACATACAAAGGGAGCGTTGTATGCATCAGCGGGGACGTGTTGGGAAAAGTGACAGCAGAAATTTGTCTAAAACTTGTCTGAGAACTTGTCTTAAAATAAAAAATAAATTAAAAATATTTTTTTTGGTGTGATGTCGTTTTGACAAACTGCACCGCGTCAGAATTTTTTTCGCTATGATTTTCTTTAATATTCGATTTCAATTTACTTCAAAGCACATTGAAAACACGAGTTATTTAAAGAATTCAGGATATCGTAATACACAACTTATATATCTTATAAAATATATGGAATATATCTTATAAAATATTTCAGCACTGGAACTTTTCAAAAGACTTTGTTTCAGTTTTTGTCGAAATATATCCTAAAATCGTAAATGATTTAGTGATGATAAAACGATCAATAGTGATCCTTACCAAAGTGTGGCCAATGTGCCCCTTTTTGAGGATCCGATTTCAGAAGAATTGCCCTAATCCATAATTAGAGTAATATCTCTATTAAACACATTTTCTTTAAAAACGAGGCCAACCTCTCCATTACTCATAATAGAGTAATAGATCGTTGCGGGAAGTGAGATTAATTAAGATTTCTGAAAATCTAGTTTAAAAGAAATGCATCAGCTACAACCGATGAGGTCTAAATGATACTATGATTTATATTCAAAATTTTTTCTTTGAAAATGAAAACGAAACTTCAATTACGCTCAATAGAGATCACTAACGAATTCGAACAAATAGATTAGTTGTATTTGGTGAAATCTACAATTTATATAGTATATAAATTTATCGAAAATTAATTAATGAATTTTTAGATATTTTGTTTTAATAAAAATGTACAATTTTATTGAATTCTGTTAGATTTTATTTTTTCAATTAATTTGAAAAGGTTGATTTTTCGTATATACGTTATACGAGTACGAGTACATATATACATACGCATATATGTATAGTATATGTACATATATATAATTAATATAATTTAAATCTAGAATGACATAAAAAATCAGCGTTCATTAAATATATTTATAAACTAGTTAGTTATTAACTACATACGATACTTTTTGTTGTTGCTATTAAAATTAAAATTTTTTTGTTTACTGTTTTTGCTTGCAAATTGTGTGAAAGAGAAGAATTTATTAACTAATGTATGTATCAATTATGTGTTATCAATTCTTTAAGAGTTTTTTTTTGCTGTATTGTTATATGTATTTATATTGTTAATCATTATGGAATTATTTAAAATTTCTATTTTCTAAGTCATTTCTTTTCTCTTTTCATTTTCTGGTAGTTTTTTTTTTTTATTAAATGCAACTAGTTTTAAGGAAAAAGTGAGTGAAAATTGTGTGAATTTTCGTTTAAGAACACTGCGTCTATGATAGTTTTGTAAATAGGTTATATTCCATTTATATTTATATCGATTATTGACTCTAGATTAAATTTCGGTTTACTCTCTGCGTATTATTCCAGAAGCTATGCTTTTCGTGATTTCGGTTATTGTGACATTTATCTGGCATTTCGTGCTGCGGTTAGAACCAGTAAAAGGCAGAATAGAGTACGTTCTTAGTACAATGTAAGCAATCGTGTCGGAGTACTTTTCGGGTATGACTTTACGGTCTGAAATTAATTACATTACAAAGAATACGAGAATACTGACAGCATCGATTTGAGTACAACGATATGGAGTACATTCCTATGAAATGATTATGCAAATAATAGTAGTTTCCATCATTACTTTGGAATGCAAAGTTTAAAGGCAAACGTCTATTTGAATTACAGTCGTTTGAGACTATAAATGAAGTAAGATAAGGATTATGCTATTTTGGGTATTTATATTCATATTTTTCAATGAATAGCATTGACTTGAAATCAATCAATTATATATTATACACCTTTCTAGATTAAAAAGTAAATAATCATTTTAGAATAATCATATTAGAAGAAACGAATACGAATAAGGGTTATATGGAACGAATAAAGCTTTAACACTGATGTGGTATTTTTTATATAGAAAAGACTACTAAGTCAATCCATATTCAACCTTATTTAATGTTAATGATTACTGCTATGTTTTTAGTACACTCATACCTCGCTTTACGGCCTAGATACGTTCCGGAAAAGTTGGCCGTTAAGCGAAAAGCCGTATAACGAATTATTAATTTTTAAACAGAAGGTCGGTAACAGTATAGCATTTTTTGGCCCTATATTAGGGGCCGAAATATTAGGGGCCGTAAATAGAAAAATTGCCATAATTAGAAAAGGCCGTTAGAGCGAAATGCTGTATAAAGAGCGGTCGTATAGCGAGGTCTGAGTGTATAAGAATTTTTGCAAATGAATTTTAATATGATTTGAAATGCGAGTAAAATAAATAGCAGAATATTTACGAATGATCTTTTACTCTAAGCTTATAGTTTTTTTTTGTACTCATATCTAAAAAAACATGCGTCTTTATGAGACATAAATTGGGTTTAGCACAACGTTTTTGCGTCTTCGAGTATTTTTCTGTAAATCAATGGTATTGATTTGCATGGTATCGCTTCTTTGACTTTTACCCGCACTCAATTTGCCCATCACTAGTTAAATTCTTGCCATCACTGTCACAAATCAGTTGTGGGTGTTTCCATAATAATAGCTTTCTCTTAATCGGGTGCTTGATGATAATACTCGTATCTGTCTTCTTCTATTTTTTCAATTATTTTTTTCGGTTAATTTTTAAATGTTTCTTTATTTATTGTAAAATTAAATTTTTTAAAATTGTTTTTTACTTTTTACTGTTGTTTTTTTTTATTTAGTATGGGTGTGTATGTATGGGTGTGTTAAAAATTGTATTAATTTTTTTGCAGATATTCATATTTTTTACATAGTAGTTGGTTGTAATCGTTTACCGGATTTTTTTTTGTTATTTTCTAATGTTTAACGTTTGTAATGTTTTATTTTAGAAAATTCTATATGATTTTTTTTTGGCAACCTAAAAATCCAAATTAAAAATTTTTATGATTTAATTTTCTTAGTAGCTGTCAATCGGTGAGAGAAGCTTTATATTTTTTAATTTTATTTTGTATTTGTTAATCGCTGTTTAATTAATACAAATTTAGAATTTTGACTAACTTTCAAGCAATTTTAATTACATAAAATATTTGCTTTAGAATGCAAAACTGAAACTTAGTAGAAGACGAAATTAATTTATTCATATTGTATATTATTTAATATCTACTGTTAGAGCAATTTTTAATTAAGAATTTCTTGAACTCGCAGCATCGAAGCAAATTTTATACAATTTAATATCTTTTATTGTAATAAAAGGGAAAATTATATAAAATAATGAATATTCCATTTCATAGTTTTAACATTCTCACTCCAGATAAATCCTTTAAATTAAAAGTTAGCCCTAACTTAGCCCGTATGGCTTTCAGCGGTTAGAAAGCTAAAGATCTTTTAAAAATATGGAGAAACTTTTTATATAATTTTATAGAAGATCTTGGAATATCTTACTTATCTTGTACGAAAAATTGTCATTCTTTTTATCTATTTCTTTTGTCTGTTGTTACGAGTATGATAAAGAAATAAAGTATGCTGCGACAAAGCAAAGGCTTTAAATTTGTAAAGCCTTTGATACGAGTATTATAAGAGTTTTCGCATAACAAGAAAGGATTACATGCTTTTGAAGAAGTTGATTATTGCTTGATTGATTTTCTATGAAACTTTTATATTTTTCTGTGATATTGTGACCTGCTTCCATGATCTTATAAAACATTGTCTGATAATCTGATGACGTTCCATGCCCTCTTATTGATCTTGAAATACTTTTCCATCCTTTTTTGGTTTTTTACGAGTTTTTACGATTCTTTTTTAAAAGTATTACAGTAATAATTGGTCTCTTGAATTGACATCGTGCAATTGCATCGTCATGAGTATTCAAGGTAGAAAGAACAAGAATAAAGGAAGTTGTACTAAAATTTGCTTCAATACGACACATGTTTTATGATTAGACATATTTTATTATTGTTATTGTTATGCAAATTTAATTTGGATAATTCTTCTATATTTTCTAAATGCTGTAATAAACATTTATTTAGGTTTTCAAAAAAAAAATTTCTTTGGTTTTTTTTTTTTAAATTTTTTATATTAAATACATAATTATTGACTAATTTATTTATTTATTTATTATATTTCTAATACATAGCGCAAATAATATATGCTTATACGATATTATATTAATAATATAAAAGACTTAAATAAATTTGTACATTTTTTTCACATGATTTTAAATAAAAAAAGCTATTTTTTTAAACAGAAATTATTTAATTATTTATTGCATATAAAACCTTCACGCTATACGTTATTCATTAGTTTTGTTAACTATTTTATTTTGCGATGTAAAAAAATTTTATAAAATAGTAAGTAAAATCTGTATAAAAAATGAAATGTTGCCAAAAATGCCATAGAAAAAAGTTATTTGTTTTGGTTTTTCTTTTGTTTTTTCTTCTTTGTTTTGTCATTCGTAATGCTTCGTGCTGCGGCTGCGCTGGTGTAAAAAGTGTCTTAGTTAGCAAATTCGTATCGTTTAAATGCTTTCTGTTTCTGTTTGCTATTTTGCTACATTACTATTTTGCTACTGGATCCTTTTTTGCTTTTATTCGCATTTTTTCTTTTCTGGTTTTCTGCATTTTTTGCTACATTGCTATTTTGCTTTTTTGCTATTTTGCCAATTTTTCTAAGTCGATTGATTGACTGACTTTAATACTATTACTCGTACATTTAAGCTGATTTGCTATTGTTGATGTTGTTGTTGTTGTTGTTGTAGTTGTTCACTCGCCATACAAATATTACCAGTAGTAGTCTTAGTAGTAGTAGTAGTAGTAGTTAATAGTAGTTAGTGGTGGTGACAGTTGCAATCGCAGTAACAATTTGCAATAATCTGAATTCAGTTGAGTACCATTTTTTGGGTGTTTATATTCAAAGAAAATTCTGATTGTGTATATATTGCACAACATTTACAATGAAAAGCGAAATAACTGTAACTTATTATGGAATTTTCGATTCAATTTGGAATCAATTTGTAGCTATTACCGAAAAAGTAATATTTCTTTCTTTTTCGGAATTATGAAAGCTTTTTATATTTTTGCCTTTTGGTGAAATAAATTTTGTGCTTTTTATGAGAGGAAGAAAGAGAGCCTGTTTGAAAATATGGGAGGGGGGGTAAAGATTTTTGGTAACTCTCTTCTAATTTATTTATCTTCATGCGATTAAGTGCTAAAGTTTTTCCTTTCGTGTGTGTGTGTGTGTTGTGCTATATGTACTTTGATATTTCTGGCTTGCTTGTTCTTTTCTGCTTTTCAATTATTTACTAAATTGTGATGATTATTTTCGAGTGTGGGTATTTTTGGAGTTCAGCATGGTTTATTTTTTTTTTTTGCTTTCTTGTTTTGTGCAAATTTTGGTAATATTTTTTTCTGGTTTTCAGGGAGCACAGAATTTATTTTACATTATACCGATGATTATGATTTATTTGCTAATATTTGTTCGCTTTTTTCTTTTAGTAAAAATTACAAATAAAATCTGCTCTTCTCTATCTCCTCTGTTATTGTTGTTGGTTCATAGTGTCTCAAAGAGTTGATGTTCATTCTTTACTTTGTTATACGTTTTGCTATGATTTGTCTCTTTTTGTTACGCTTCGGTTTTTGTTAGTAATTTGTTATTTGTAATTTATTTTGCTAAATTTTCAGTACTTTTCTTGAGTAATACAAAACATAAATAGTATTGCGTTTATGATGACTGAACGATATTTGTTGCCAACTGAATAAAATATATTATATCCGGTATAATTTTTGTGGATCTGCGGAACTTCTCTCGTTCTCTCGTTAAGGATTGAAAAAATGGTTATTCTCAAGATAATTAAAAAATCCCGTGAAAAAAAAACAACTAGAAATATGCTTGAAAAACACACATTTTTAAAAGAAGTTCGCTGAGATGAGAGAAAAAAGTCGCATCGAAACAAGCGAAAATGGTTTCGATGATAAATGATAGCAGAAATAAGGAAAAAGTATTAAAAAAAATTACCTCTCCATATAGTGGCTGGCTTCATTTTTACTTTTAAAAATAATTTTTTCCCTCAATAGAATCCATATACAATATGTATAATTGAGTAAGTCTTAAGAGCTGCAAGAAGACTATGACTTTCTGGCTTTATACGGAAGGAAACACTTTTAGAATATTTCTATTTTTTTTTGCAGCATTGCAATAAGCAATAACTCGTTCAATCACCAACACTTTCATCGAAACTATTCAATTTCCAATCCTTTTTTTCTATAACTCTTTTTCCAGCGGTTTCGCTTTTCTGTTCCTCTTTTCCTCCGCAACACTTTTTCCAAGCCGGTTAACGACATACATATGCGTATATCATCAATTGTTATCGATTGAATGTTATTGATTGAATGTTATCGATTTGCACTTATTATTGTTGGAGTGTGATGCAATTGGCTTCGTTGAGGTTTAAAAAGAGTGTAGTTTTTTGTAAAAGTTATGTATTTTTTATATCGGCATCATTTTTCTAATCAAATTTGTTTATTAGTTTTCCAATTTTTGTTGTTGTAACTGTTTTTTGTTGGTAATTAACACGATTTCATATATATCCGTTATAATTTTTTATTTTCTTAATTAATGTTTCGAATAGTCTGTAGGTTTATTTTATATTTATTATTGTTTATTAATTAATTATTTTCTTTGCGAATTCGGAAGTTATATACTTTGCTACTTTTTTTATTTTAACTGATTAGTCATAACAAAAATTACTATTAAAAAATATAAATATTAGGTAATTTTAAAATATTAACCTTTCCTAATTTACGATTTATTAATTTTTCATTAAATAACTTGTTTAAAATACAAATAATTTTAATGATTTCTTGTAATTACTTTTTTATTTATTAGTTTCTAATTTTAATATATACAGAACTTCCTTTTTCTTTAATTTTTTTTTATAATTAAATTCTTGGGCAATTAGTTATATTTTTTTGGTAAATAATTTTTGTTAGCAATTAATAACAAAAATCGTATTGTTATCGTTTATTTTTTTAAGGAAACCTTTTAAAAAATTGATTTGTCTCTAAAAAAAGAAGGGGCCAGAGTAACTCCGTAAATAAAAAAAACAAATTTTGTTTTTAGTAGAAAAAATTAAAACCATATTAAGAAAATCATATGATTTATTATTTTTAAAAAAAATAAGAATAATTTATTTTAATTTTAATAAGAAATTAAAAAATTTAAGAATTTATCTCTTCGAAACCTTTACGATCACTGAAGCCTGAAGAACGTCTAGGATTGTGTGTTCTTTTTTAGCGAACAAGCTCGCGTGCGCGTGCGCATTTGTGAAAATACTTTTAGTTCAGGCGAACGTTGGCTTGTGCATGTGAGTGTGGGTTTACATACTTTGTCTGTAATCAGAAGGGTATTAATGAACCTCTCGGTAACAGTGTTCATCGATTCTAGTTTTGATGATCAATCAAGCGGACAAGAAAATAATGATGATAAAATTTTTCTTCCCAGTTTTTTAAATACTAAATAAATGTTGCTTTCTTGAGCTTATTAAATAGAAGACGTGCTTGCATATATTTAATATTAATATACGCCCTTCTATTATATTCAGCTTAAAATTTAACATATATCCATTTATATTTTATATAGTGGTACGTATAAAATTTGTAACTATATAAAATATACGATAAAATGTGTTTTTCTCGAGTTCTTATTGTTTTCAACAAAACTATGGAACACTTCAAAATAGTCTATGTTTGTTTTATTAATATTTTAATAAGGAAGTATTTTGACGGATAGACAGTAGTTGTTGTTGTTGTAATAAGTCAGTCTGTATTTTGCAAAAACAATGCGCGATTTTGAAAGAATGATAAAGTGAAAAAATGAGATGAGAATACTTAGGAAAATGTATTAAAAAAATTATACAATAAAAATAAATTAAATAATTTTTAATTAAAAATGTATAATTTTATAAATGTTTCAAAAATATGTAAAATATAAACAATATATTTTTATATTTAATAATTGAAAATATTGAATTTTTTGTTTTTTTGTTCTTTTTTTATTACTTTTATAGGATTTTGCGTTTTTTTTTTTGTTTGCTCGGTTGTTGCTTTTTTTTTTCTTGTCCGATTTTTGCTTTTCTCAGTGTATAATCAAATAATTTTTTCGTTTTGTATGAATTGTTAAATTATTTTAGTTTTAATTTTTTTAGTGTTTTTTTTTTTGTTTATTTTGTTGTTTCAGTTTTAGTTTTTTAATTTAATTTAATTTTACGTTAATGCTGATTACGTACTTAAAAATTTTCGTGATTAATCGAATAATTAACAAATTGATTTTGCAGTAAAACCAATAACAATAACCTGGCTCATACGGCTACGAGACAATGACGTGCGGCGCTGAGAGCAGTACAGCTATCGTGGCTAGTATTGTGAACATTGTGAATATGATAAGGCACAGTCTGTCAACGACCATCGCTGCGAATTTCCAATCATTGGCAATATCGTTGTCCTCGTCCTCTTTCCGTAGCTGTCAATGGATGGTTGGATTGGTTCAGTATTGGTGAGTGGATGGTTGTGAGCAGGTTGGTGAGTCGATCATCGATCGTTGGATTGATCATTGAGTTCGTCATTTAATCGATCATTGAGTCGATCATGGGATTGATCGTAAATTCGATTGGTGACGGGATAGGTGGGTTGATTGTTGGGTTGTTGGTTGGTTCAGTCGTCGTCGGTTGATCGTTGGGTCGATTGGAGACGACGATCATCGCGTGGAGAGAAAAATTTATCACAGTTTCAATCAAAAAGTTCAATCAAAAGCTCGTCAGGTCGATCGTATTAGCGATCATTTGGTCGACCATTCAAGTCGATTGTGGCGTTAATTGTTAAATCGATCATTGATTAGATCGGTCAGTCGAACGATTTAGTGAGATCATACAAAATAATTTTATAAATAAACATATTATTTGGCAAATTTTATAGGTTGAGTTGTTGTGTAGGTTATTATGAAAAGTGAGGAAGAGTGAGAGAGAGAGAGAGAGAGAGAGAGAGAGAAATTTTGTAGAAAAAGAAGAAAAAGAAAAAACGGAGACATTAATATGTTGCAAGAATGGGTTACTTATGAAGATATTCAACAATATCATCCCAAAATTTTTAATATTGATAATCAATGATGATAGTGATAATAATAATAATAATAATAATAATAATAATAATAATAATAATAATAATAATAATAATAATAATAATAATAATAATAATAATAATAATAATAATAATAATAATAATAATAATAATAATATTAAAATAATAAGTTATAATAAAAATAAGTATAATAAAAATTGCACATTAGATTTATATAAACTTATTTTAAGTACCACAAAATAAAAATTATTAAGAGTTTTTAAATGATAAAATACGAGTATGATTGAGAATTACGAGCTTGCTCGCCCAGAATACTCATGTAGCACCAAAGCTCATTAGTCGGTAGACGGAAAAGACTTACCTGATCGGTTATAAAACGAATTTCTTTTAAAATTAATCCTAGTTCATAATCAGTTGATGACTTTATACACGTATGATGAGTGACGGCGTCCGGCATCCGAGTACTGCCGATGGGACCAATACTACCATCGTCCCCTTGACTACGGATAAAAAGAGTGGCATGAATTAAAAACATCAAACGCGTAAAACACCTTCTATAAAATGGGAAAGAAAAATGAGGGCACATCACAGATATTGAGAGCTGAAGAGAATAATGGGTAACAACCCCTCCCACAAAAGAAAACAAAATTTAAAGAAGACCATTCAAGACTTCCTTCCTTGATGACATGTGTCATTCACACTGCATCCTCCCTAATTGCAACCCCACCGCCCCCTTCTCTGTCTCTCAAATCGGTTGCCTCGCCCTCTTCTTACCCGTATACTGTTCGATAAAAAGCTGGATTATGGGGCAGTGTTCCTCCGGGCGTCATCGGCCTGCAGCTATGACGGAAATCGTCGTCGATGTCGAGCACGTTCGCGAGCAAAGATTTCGACGAGCTGCCAAAGAGAAGAAATTAAGCAAATGTCGGTTGTGGGCGCTGATGCTTTTTAAAGTAACTCACCGTTCCTTCAGCTCAACATCGGACAATATCTGATGCTTCCTCTCCGACGAAGTGTCCGAGCAGGGTGTTGTTGGAAATTCCAGTATCAGAGGCCGACCGGGACGACTCATACGCAGTATCCAGGGTAACCAGCACAAAAACACGATGCGTATCTTTGAGATGGCGGCGTTACGTAGGAGACAATTAACGGTCGCAACGGAGGTACGTATTGGTGAAGGAGGCGTGTACCCGAGAATTCGGTCGGGTACATTAGTAATATTGAAAGGAAAATATGAGTATTTAATATTAGGAATAAATTGACTTCCAGAAAAGTAAAAAAAAATACAAAAAATTATGCAACACGTTGCAAATCTGCTTAAAACGTGAAGTTTTGTTCGTTTTATTCTTTCTGGGACTTGATTGCTTTTTCCTTGTTATCATCGTCTAATTGTTTTTACCTCAATACCTTGGTGCAACACCGGGTGGCAACACTGGCAAATGATTAATGCTTAGCTAACAAAGAATTTCATTCGGCAGCCGCAGAGAAATAGAGACAGAGAGAGTGAGAAAAGCATTGCGTTCGTTCATTCCTTTGTTTTCCTAGCATTGTTTTGAAGAACAAGCATGCAAGGAGTGAAATATATAAAGCATTGAAATGGCAGAAGGTACAAGACGTATGGTAAGTTGGTAAGTTTTGGTTTTGGGCGCGCTGACTTCTTAAAGGCTCACTTTGTCTTTCTTATTAAAAAATATATGTATTGTATATGGCTTTAAAGTTCTCAAACCAAAGAAAGCCTTAAGAAAGAGTTGAAAGATCATTAATCATGAGATAATAAGAAAATCAATTTAGGAATAAGCGTATATATATTAACGTACTTAAGATTTATAGACTTATAAGTTAAGAGCTAAGTTATATACTACTACTACTACTACTAGTACTACTACTAGTTATATACTATTATACTAATAATTATACTAAGCTACTAATGGTTGTTTTTTATAAAATTATTTTGGATTTTCTGGGAATGAGGTGTCAGAAAAGTGTTTCTACAATATTATTCAAAGAGAAATACATTTTTAAAATAAAAAAATTCAAGGAAATATTACGTAAAATAGAGATAATATTATATTCATTCATAGTAAAAGGTTTAGGATAAAAAATGGATTCAAATATTTGAAAAGTGGGCCACTCGAAAGGTTTTTAATGGATGAGCCTCTTCTTTTCTTGGATTCTTCCCATCACGATTTCTACATTAATCAAGCTCAGTTTCTTCCTAAACCGTAGCGTATTTAGCTATTGACTATTACTATTGGTATACGAGAGAATAAAATTAATTTGGGCTTATGAATAAGGGTAGTTTTTTTTTTGCGAAATTGCTAATTTTGTGTTATTTAAAAATGTTTCAACTTGCTTCAACTCTTTATTCCACAGAGCGCTTTATCCGCTTTCTTTGAAACGGTATTTGCATTTCATATCGTAAGATTTAACGCGATTACTTTATTGTAATTGTAAATTGCCAACCAATGAAGTTGAAATGAAGTTTTTAAGTAGGTCTGGTTGAATACACCGACAGCAGGTACGGCTAAAGACAGAGAAGAGCATAATAAACGCGGCCGGATTTAAGGAGACTCCTTCCAGGATTACCGGTCATGCTTCTTACCAATAAGTATTATTTTTATGCGGGAATTTTTGACTGTATGTACTTTATATTTAAATTTAAATTTAGTATAAACTTAGTCCATGCTTATGTGTTCCAATCTACATGGAATGAATTTCAGATTTTGCATAGTAAAATTTTTTTACTAAACTGTTGTTTTACTAAACTAAACTTTTGAACTGACCTAAAGAAGTTCGATTTTTTCAGACGAATTATATTTCTTACGCTACAAAAATACAACAAAAAATTGTTTCAGTTGAAATCTAAAAACCTTTTTTTTTTCTATTAGCAATTGTCGATTCTTGGGTATTTTTGGGCGATATTGCTTAACCGATTCCGCTACTGTTTTTCAACGCGATAGAAAGAAACTTCGCCTACAACAAAAGCCACACTCTGAGAATTGAATTGCTGAAACCTGATAAGAAGCGAATAATTTTTCAAAGAAAAAAGTTATCGTTTGGTGTAAGAAAAAAAAAAGTTTTTTTACCACAAACAAAAGCATGCGGTAACTTTATCCAGGCTTCGCAGTACACGGCTAACACAGGCAGCAAAAAAAGAAAGAAAAGAAAGAAGAATGGAAAGAAAATAAAGAGGAAGGAGAAAAAGAAAATATATGAATAGATAAAACAATGAAAATAACGTAAAAGCCAGCCACACGATTCAATAAGATTTTCAGCGAACATTCGAACAAAAGCACTAACAAAATTATATTGAACTCGGGCTGTTGAAAACGCTGGCAGCCGGCCGCTTTGCCAGCAATACGCCTAACTGCGTCTGGCGCCATATTTTATGCCATTGATATGTTATTATAGCGGTAACTGTGAAGGAGAGGCTCCTCTTCGGCAATTCTTCGTTCGAATTTTGAGAGTAGTTTTGAAGGAACATGCAATTTTAAGGATATGCAAGGATAGAAAGTACTGGTTGCACTCAACAACGGTGTGTGGGTGTGGCTCCGTGGGTGGTTCTGCTGCTTCTGTTCGTGTACACTTCAGCCGCAGTGTAATCAAATTATTGTAGTTTCTATTTGAATTGTCAGCAATACTTTTAACTTTGATTCAAAAGTGGCTCTTCTACTTCTTTTGTTTCTTCAGGAAAGTAGAGTCAGATTTCTTGCTGCACACTATTGATTCGTTGATTCGATTTTTGGCTCCGATTCAATGGGTCAAGCCGGCGTAGCCAATTTGTCGAAGGATGAACGAATTTATTGCGGCTTCAAGAAGTTCTGGAAGAAGTTTGTCTTGTTGTGGCTGAGGGGCAAGCTGTGATATGATTTGACTGGAAATTGATCCAGAAAAGGTTGTCAAAATATTAGATTAAATAAATTCTAAAGTTCATTTAAGGACTGAATGAATTTATGTGAATAAAGGGCAAGAGTATTTAGTAATTTATCATTTCCGTGAGGAAATTATGGAGAAAGTCTATGGTCGTGGACTCTATAGAGTACAGTATGCTGTAAATCTGCAAAGGTTACCCTTTTCAATGAAATGTGACAATTTAATCTATTTTTTAGAGCAATTGAGTGGTATTTATTGTAACCTCTTTGAAATTCTTAACTTTTCTACATACTTTTTCTAAAATATGTATATTTTGATCCTTTAAAAGTGTCGAATTTTAATAATTTAAATTCTTATCAATGAACTTATAAATGTTTGAAATAATAAATGGCTTTACGAACGTATTGTAATGTATTGTATTCAAATTGTACAATATTTTGATCAGACTGCACTTCAAACTCTCAACAGCGTTCATCACTCTACAGTTTTAACATGTCATCAACATTTTACTTCAGCTCATTCCATCAATCGTTCGCGATTCTTTAATGGTCCGAATGACCACTTGGTGAATACAATAATCATCGGTTTATGTCGGCGTTACACTTAACGCAGAAAATACTCGTACAGTCAGTCAATCACTAACGAAATTCACATTAATCGCAAAAAAATACTTGATGTAATGAATGAAGTGAGTAATGAATGTGGCCTCCTGCCCGGCCCAGGCGAGCATGCGAGTATTTACTGCCCCGTTGAGCAGAGGCAGAGAAAGGGTTTTGAGAAGGAAGAGCAATCAATGTGATTGTTACATACCAAAATCATACGATAGTTAATGGCATTTGATAGAAATTCGGCCGGTTTAGCCAACTATTTAGCAATTTAGCAGGCCATTAAAGTGACTGTTAAATTTTTTTTGCGTTAATGTGATTCTGGGGAATTGAATCGGACTGACTGAAACTGCAGAGGTTGCACATTGATGGGTCGGATCGAATTGTGTATACTCGTATGTATATGTATATTGTCCGGAAATGCCAACGGCAACACAAACATTACCAACAATTACTATTCGTCACGAATACGAGTCAACGCCAGCACAAACTCGTTTTAGCCTCGCTTCAATACGGATTTAGCTTTAACTCAGCTTTAACTAAGCCTTACTTCGCCTCAAAATTGACGGTGAAATTAGCCGGAATCCAATACACTTTAGCTTTTATTCAGCTTCATAATTCATGATTCATAAAAAATTTAATAGATCATAATTCAAAAGATTACAATTGTACTGAAAGTGAGAGTGATAAAATAGAAACTAAAAAAATGTAAATTGATGAAATTAAAATTTATTGAAAATGATAATAAATTTAAGTTTCACCATCACAAATCTAAGTTTAGATAACTAAAAAAAATAAATCTGTCATAAAATGAAAAATTTGTCATAATCAATTAATAGTAACGAATATTATTAAAATCGAATTTGATGAAATTTATGAATTTTAGGCTGATATACGATACTATATACAACTTTATAACAGACATATCCCAGAAAAAATTTATAGGAGCGTTAGAGCTCGAAAAAGACTCCCTTTTCGAAAGAAAATATGTATGTGTGTTCCTAAAAGTGACTCCGAAAAGAGTCTTATATGATTCAAATAGAAATGTTCAAGTGTCTAACTCTGAAAACACAGAAAAAGATCATAAAAGGCACAAAAAAAGATCATACTAAGACGAGAAACGATTCATAACAGACTCCAAAAAGATTCATTAAATGCTCAGAAAGGAATCATAACAGACTCCGAAAAGATTCATAAAATGCTCAGAAAACAAGCATACGAGGCTCAGAAAACAGAATCATGAAAGGTTCAGAAATTATTATTAGTTTTTATTGAAATTTTAAACTTACAAAACGCACAATTTTATGAGTCTTTTCCGATCCTTATTTAGGACTATTTTCTGCGAGTTTCCTGCGAGTTGAGGAAAAGCGTTCTTTTAAGTGTTTATAAGGAGCGTATGTGCTCAGAAATATGAATCTTTTCTGATTCTTAAAAGACTCATATTGTTTGCTGGGATAGTTGTGTGTTTATTGTTGTAAATATTGTTAAAAAAGAAACCCAACGAATGCCGCCAGTCCTTTAAGCTCTCGTGCATTTCAATTAAAACTAACAACTCGAAGATAGTAAGAGTTTCGAGTTGAATTCTGAGTCAATATTTTGTAAGCACTTCATTATTTAAAGCATGGCAAATAAACCATGATTAATAAATAACAAAGTAAAAAAAATGCGATAAAGCATTCATAAATATTTATTTAGTGAATGGTTTTAAGGATTGCGGAATGGATGGAAGGATGGCTGGAAGGATGGTTGGAAGTATAGTGACAAGCAAGCAAAATTGTAGCAATAAAAGTGACAATAATGATAACAATAACAACAACAACAGCAAAATTCCTTTTAATGCAGTGAAAATTGATACAAAAAATTGATGCGAAAGTGAAAAAAAAAGTCAGCGCGTCCCAAAAATATTTTATTATACATTTTTCTTTTATATTGTAGACAGAGAGAGAGAGAGAGAGACGATATCGTTGCCACAATTTCAAATTGTTTTTTTTTATTTGTTTTTGAAGGGCCCAACATCAACATTACGATATTTTTCATTACATAAATAATTTTATAGTACGCAGAGACAGTGAGGCATCGTTTTTTGTGTGTTTTTTTTTTTCGAATGTCGTGTGGTAGTTCTTTCTCAGTTAATTCAAGTTTTCATCAAGTATTTGCTTTGCACAATTTGTTTATTATTGTATTTTATTATGTTAATATTTGTTGTTTGCGCTGAGGATTAAAATGCCATCATTGTAAGGATCGAGATTGATTGAGAAGTTGTTCATGGTGTAAAATGCTCTCGTTGGTTCAAGGCCAGTGCCAAGACCAGCATCAAGACCAAGCATTGTGGTGATGATGGGCAACGACAACAACAACAAAACCAAACAAAACCAACAACATGAAGGCATTCATACACTAACATCAATCTAAATAAACAAAAAACACGCTCAAAGTAATAAAACGAAAATTAATCACAGAACAAATGCTTGTTATCTTTAATCGTTTTTTGACCATTAAGCACGGTTTCATGACGATGATGAGGATGATGATGACGATGACGATGACGATCATGATAGAGGTGAGTTCGTTTGGGTACATCTTCTTCTGCTTTGGGTACATCTGAACTTTTTTCGAACGTTGATTTTTTTATTATACCGTTAAGTAATCTTTTGTTTGCGTTTGCTTTTTAAATCTTTTATTTTTGTATTTTTTGTTTTATGTTTTTTTTTTTTTTGTCTTAAAAAACTTACCCATTCGGACATTTCGTGCGTATCGGCATTTCGATGATGATAATTTAATATTAAAATCGTTGACACAACGGATGAAGCTACCATAAACATTATGCAATTGAAATATGTACCTGTTGGTTGGTTGGGCGTGTATTTTTTCATTGTATTTGAATTTGGTTTTTGTTTTGCAAAAAGTTTTGTTCATTCATTTTGATTTTTATAGCAGTCGAAAAAATTATGCATACAGCATACATACATTTTTTCAAAAGTGTGTTTTTTGGATTTCAAAGTATTTTGCATTGTTGCAAAAAAAATGTTTAATTTATTTTGTGGTGAGAGTTTTTTTTAATTTTGAGAAAGGCAGAGTTGGTTTTTGTTTTTTTTTTTTTTTGGTGATGAAGGACGTGAGCGTGTGAGAAACAAAGAAGAGAAATAGAAAGTTTAATATTTAAGAAGAATATTTACAATATCTTACAATAGTTGGTTTTAATAAACAGTGTTTATGTTCAGCAAAGAGTGAAAAAGAATCTCAACAATACCGAAGAGGAAGAAAACAAAAAGAATCAAAAATTAGCAATAGTTGCTACCGACATACATACGATAATGGTATTAGTGATAATGTGATGTACGTTTATTTTTGTATGAGAGTGTGGGTATGCATTCGTATATATGTATGTATGGATATGTAAGTATTAATTAATTGTATGTATATAAATTTCTATAAAAATTACGTTAAAAACAATTCTGACCAAAACAACAATAATTAAGAAATCGAACAATGTCGAATATTATTTAATAGAATATAAATAATTAATGAAATATTTTTAATTTTTGGAAAAATGCATTATTAAACAATACTTTACTTGATACAACACAGAGCAACATTAACTTTATTTAATACAATATATTATTGTAACATTAGGATTTAATTAAAAAACTCAATTTAACTTTATCAAATTTATCTTTTTTTCAAATTTGTATCCCTTTAAAATAATTCTTTATTTATCTAGTAGTTCTAAACTTCTTTTTCTACCGCAAATTTTATGTATTTTCATTAACTTAGCTATAGATTATTTGAAATTTAAGTAACTTTTATAACTTTTTAGCAAATGACTACTAAGTCCTGATGGTCATAGATGGCTTACAGAAAGTCATAAATAAAGCCTTTACGAAGGCCTTTACGATTAACTCATATGTACTCGTATATAGATTTCTATAATGTTTAAGATTTAAATTAAATTAATAGTAGAAAATTGAGCTGACTTATATAATTTTTTTTTAAGTATAAAATATTTCAATTTAAGAAAAATCATAGGATTGAATTGTACGAGTATGTTGTTGAACAGAATTCGGTGACAACGTGCAAAAATTGCGAGGTGCTATAAATCTATTTTATAAAAAAAAAAATTCTCAAACTTTTTAAACGTAAGAAAAGGTTGTTATTACGATATCAATTTACGATATATTGTATTTGTAATGATTTTTTTTTGATATTAATATAATATACGTGATAATAAATTTAGTCAGACTAAATTAAATCAGTCAGTCTATGGTGCATATGACAATCGAGTTCAAGTACTAAAAATACTACGCGTATTTCTGTGTCATTGCATACTTTGAGGCTCCACCGTTTGCACACCAACAACAGCAATGCTTGCGTGCCAATGGTGAAGCCAATACTTCAATAAATTCTGTGATTTATTAAATTTCCGCTTTAGTGTCAAAGTTTTAATATCATAAAATCATCAAATTAAAATTTTTTTTCTCCAACATTTCTTCAGAAATGCAGATTTTTTGAAGAAAGGACGGTACTAAAGGGAAAAATAATAGACTCGTTACGGACCAAATGTTTTTTGATGAATACTAAATGGTTCATTATTCACAAATGAATTTAATGAATTTGCTTTTTATTCTTTCCTGATATTTTCTAGTACATATTTTTCTATCTACTTTTTCCATTTAGAAAGGAAAAAAAAACTGAAAAACTTAAAATTGTTTATTCTATAGTATTTACTGGAAAGCTCAATAAACATTAAAAACATTTCACATTAACACGATTAATATTATATAAAAATAAAAAGCACATCTATGTATATAGTTGGAGAAAGAACACACAAATATTAATAAAATCTTTGTAATTATTATGATTGTAACGTCTTCAGAGATGGTTTCTGGAAACAAAAAATCTTACCTAAAAGCGGTACAGCATCGGAAGTGGCGGGCATGGTTTCCGCTACCATGTTTAGAAAGACGGTAAGGGATAGAAGGATGGTTACACCTGTTAAAACCAAAGACATAGAAAGAAAAACAAAAAAATTTTAATGTTAAATTTTTTTTAATATTGTATTACATAATTTGTGTTGACCATTTTAAATATTGTATATTGTATTGCGACTAAAATGACCCCAACCGAATGCTCATTTGTATGCTTACTATAAAATTAAAGGTATCGAATTTAAAATCCGACTGTTGCAAACTCGGTCGTTCGGTCAACTCTTAATTGAATATTGCTTGGGGCCTGCATAAAGTAATGAATCAAAAGGCAGCTACAATCAAAGTGGTCAGCAAATATTCCACTCAATGCACCTGATATTGATCGCTGCAAGTAAAACCAGTGCAATCAAGGAATTTGTATGAACGACATGTGGATGTTCACCAGGGTGGACACATACGGCCGAGCAAGCCTGTTTTGTAATATGCTCTTGCAATGAATTAAATCAGTATAAATTTCAATAATAAATGTTTAGAAAAATAATTGTGATGCTGCAAAATTTGGTGAGAATATGTCAATATTTGCTTCGTTAATAATTTAATTGTTGAAAATCAATAATAAATCAAATTATCTCTATTCAGATTTATTGAAATGATTGGTGGCTTCAATATTTTATATTTTAATTTTTTATTTGTACCAGAGGGACGGCATACTATTATTGCATACTATTATCTTTTCAGAACTCGCATATAAATACTTTATTATTATTTTGCAAGAGTTCTTAAGTTCTTAACTGTTTAAATCCGACATTTTCATTGAATTTAATTATTTCTTGTCTTCACTGCTTCCTTTGCCTCCTTTGGTTTCTTCTTTTAATATCAACTACTCGACGACTAATTATCCTTGCGTTAAACTACGCTTGAATTTGATTAATTATTCAGCTTGCGGCCGATAAACGTCCATAACCTCAACCAACAGTCCGCAGTTCGTTGGTCGAGGCAAACATTGACACTCCTGCACCTACCGAGCGACAATCTACTTCGTATCAAACCGCCGAGTTGGCATTGAACGCCAATCTACCGAGTACCAACCTACCGAGTACATACCGAACGTTGTCAAGAGAAGGTAAATATTTGACCAACTCGTTGGATTTGAAGATTTTCAAACCAGCAGGAAAGCTTTTGACCGATTTTGTGCGCTGTTGGCTCAATTCGATTTACGGTAAAGGAAGCAACTATGGAAAAGGGGCCTTCTCACTACACGACCTTTTTCAATTTAAAAAGCAATTTCACGTTTAGAACCTAATTGTTAAATACGATGGTATATAATACGAATTTATTTAAGATATTATTCCTCTCTCTCTCTCTCTCCCTGTCTCTTCATCTTGTACTTACCCAATGATAATTTCTCTCCAGAATCCGGTGGTAGAGTAAAACCAAGCAGCGCCATCGATGCGATCAGTACGCACGGAATGATCAGATTGAAGAAATAGTAAAGGGTACGACGTCGTATGATGATGGCGAAAGTGATGTCGATATACGGCTCCGGACAGCAGTTATAATAGATTTCGTTACGTTTACCGGGTACACCTACGTGGCGGAGCAAGAGCAGAATGACAAAGTTGAGAATAAGTTATAGTATGTGATGATGGTGCTATACAACATTATGCATAAGCTCTAGAAGGTCATGGTAATGACTTACTAAGGATTATTTTGGAAAAAATTTAATATAAGTATTTTTTATTATTGTTTTGGAAAAAAAATGATATATGTATTTTTTAAAAAGAATGGATACAGATTTTTTACAAGTTTTCTAAAATGTAGTCTGGTTATGTTTCGTTGAGTAGAAGTATTCTATGAGGACGCGGATTAAAGTGTGAAAAATGTAAATCTTTTATTTAATTTTCTATTAAATTTTCTTCCAATTATTCATTCAATTTTGAAATTTTTGTATATTGCTATTTTTTTCTAATTAATTTCTAATTTTTTTATTTAATTTACGTTATTATTTGCATTTGTTTAACTTTAGCAAGTCTGTAATTGACTTTTGAAGAAGCGTTGCGGCAAAGATTGTAGAATAAATGACAATACATTGTCGCCTTGACCTAGATCAAATGATAAGATTTTATCAAAGAACAGACTCTCTTCTGGGATAATTTCATGGAATATTAATAATATTTATTAAGGACCTAAACCAACGCAACTTTGTTAACTAACAGCCTCTGTTGATTCTTTGACTGTAGAAAGAAGTTTCATGTCAACTCTTTTGTTGACTTTACTAAATTGATTGCCACGCTTTGAGTCATGGTCAGTTTTTTAAAATTCTTGATATTCAAATCAACTCAATTAAAAGTTATTAATTTTTTTTATTATCACTAAGATGAAAAAATTTTACAATAACAGAATGATTACTCTTTAAAAAATTATTTTATTACCTTTTTCTATCATACTCGTATTAATATAATTCCATTTACATTTAGCTTAACTTTTCTTTTATATTTTTAAAATATAAATTTTTAAATATTATGTAAATTTTTTGATTTTATTTTATTTTATTTTCCGATAATATTGAATATGATGATAATATTGAAAAATGTAATTTACTTTAAGTAATATAAAATTTTTTTTTATAAATATTCATAGACTACATTAGTATAATATGAAATATACATATGTATGTATATTAAATTAATTATATTCAATGTTGTTAGGAAAAAAAGAACTAGAAAAAATTGTGCATTAGAAGAGAAGAAGTGTATGTTTGTATTTTTGTCTTAGAAGTTATGATAATTTTAATGAAATTCTAAAGAATATTCAATACTCGTATAAATAAAAAAAGCTTGTATGTAAAAGATTTTGGCGTGTGGATGCAGTTTTTCCTTTTGTATTTACAAAATTATTGAGAGCAGAGCGAATGTAAAGCGTATTAAGCGTGTAAAAGTGAAGTGAAGTGACAATATTTCAAGAATTTAATTCAAAAATTTATCTGCAAAATTCAAAAATATTATTAAGTATTTATAAAGTACTAAACTATTGAAAGAAGTTAATTTTTAAAAAATTAAAAACAAAATTCCAAGGTCCAACATTATCGAGCTCACAAAAAACTAGCAATCTTTTCAATTGAAATGTTTAATATAACATTTTTGTCTGTTATCTTAAAATCTTTTAAAATTTGAGTTTTTCGCTTAGCGAAAATCTTACTGGTTTTAATAAAATTATAAACATTTTTCTACTAAAATTTTGGAATTTAAAAAAAAAATATTTTCAATAATAAATTAAAAATTAAATGTTAAACAGCTTATCTTCAAATTAAATTCCGTTTATATTTTGAGAGCGAATGATTTTCCTTTCATTTCAACAGAAACCAAATTCATTTCAATAAGTCTGAATTGCAATAAACAAAACAAAAATAGCACCGAAAACAGCGTAAACAATCTCTGTAATATCGTATGATAAAAAATTTACACGGTAGAAAGAATGCGTTTTAATAGAGCTTCAATTAAGTCGTAATTCGATTGAATCAGCAGAAAACTGCTTTACAGAGAGAGAAGCACGAATGCTAACGATGCTTTTAAAGAGTTACAAATAACGAAAAAACTGTACTGTCAGTAAAAAAGAGGCTTTTACAAGTAAGTTTTAATTACTCGCAAGTATTTTTCGAATGAAGTGAATATGTACTATTAAATTAAATTATTAAATTTTCTCTTTAAGAAAAGGGAAAAAGCGATTGAGAGACGAGAGAGTTTTTTCCAGTCAGAAACTGATAATCATCAAAAAATTTATTAACTTTAATTGTTTTAAAGCTTTTCTAAACTTCTATTAACATTTTTTCGCTGTTATAAACTAAAAAGAAATATGTGCATACAAAGCAAAATTCTAAAAATCATGATAAGTTTTTCCTTATATTTTTTCACGGTAAATTTTTAACGAAGCTTTGTGCTTGATTATGTGGCTGTTGTTTTCCTTTCCTCAAATTTCCTTTATTGTCCTTTATTGTCATTTATTTTTAACCCTTTTGTAGCGCAATCATGAAAGTTTTTGTTTAATTCTCGTGAGATACAGTGAATGAGAGTGTGGCAAAGACGACAAATAAGCAGAGAAAGAATGAACGATAGAAGTTGTCCGGAAGACCGAAAACTTCCTCTCATCACAAATAATGTGAAAAACTTTGCAAAGTCTTTAATTAATTTTTGTAAATATTTTTTGCTTTAGTAATTTTTCAAAAAAATCAACTATTTCTTCGTTAATGAGCTCACGTGCTTGCTGGAGACTTTCCATTCGTTGCTTTTGTTGTATTTTTTGAAGTTTTCGCAAGAAACTTGGTCGCCGTATTTTTTGTGATTATTTATTATTTTTTTATTTGTTGTTAATTTTATTTTGATTCTGTTTTTTGTTCTTTAACAAGAAAAGAGTTTGCTATTCAAAAAAAGAGGAAAAGAAAACCAAATAAAACTTAATAAAAAAAATAAGATATTTTAAAACGTATTAAGTTGTTTTTGTTTCTTATTCGGTACAAATTTTGAAACAGATTTTAAGCATACTCACTTTGTTTCTTCGTTAGCAAGGCATTGGAGGGGGCAGAGTAAATATAGAGAAGTTGTGCTCTTTTTCAGCGTTACGCCCCTTCCTATCCGTAATAAGCTTCTCAACGGTCTACACAGTGCATTATTTACATTATTTCGTTTTTACACGGTTTGCAAAAACAACAGAACACAGAAATTTTCTATATATAAAATTGTTATTTTATGAATATTAAGGTTATTTTTATTTGTTTTAATTTAGTTTACGTGGATTAAGTGGCCGAATTACGTATGTTCTTTTTGCAAATTATGCAAAATTTTTTTAGTTTTACGATTTTACGTATCCATTACGATGTTGAGCTTCAATGTCTTTCCGAGGAGCCTTTCATCTGTGATCAATAAGTCATCAATATAACAATTAGCAACTACTGCCCTTTATCATATACATATATCTGCATTATTATGAAAGTTTCTTTTAGAGCACTTTGTCTTATTAAGACGATTGAGGTTATCACATTTACATTAGTATATATTATAAGTACGAGGTTGTGTAGAGTGTATATCTATCGACCAATGCGTGCAACACTTTTTATTGGATCTCTTTCTCTCGTTGCTGCCGTTGGTGTAGTTGTAGTTTGTTTGTTGTTGCTGTTTAATGCATAAGCTATTCGGTGTTCTGCAATTCAAATGCTTTTGAAAATAAAACACAGACTAGTTTCTTTATCGTAACAACGAGTCGTCGTAACAACAAAAAATTAAAAAGGAAAGAAACAATTTAATTTTAGAATTTCTTATAAAAGTTTCACTTCGTTAATTCCAGCTGTAGAATCTTTTAAAATTGAAATGTTTTGTATTCGGCTTATAGATAAAAAATTTTAATATATTTGCTCTTATGCCTTTGTAGTTGACTTAGGCCTCTTCATATTCATAAAAGATTTCCAAATAATAAGGCAAATATAGTTAAAATTTAAATTAAAACTTATTACTTTAAGTAATATTTAACAATATACTATTTTGAACTAGATAAAATAAAGTATATCAAGTAAAAGAAAATAGTGTAAAGACAAGTTAAGCGAAGAAAATTATCGTTCTCGTCTCTCTCTTTTTTCTCAAATTTCGAGACGAGATTTGAAAACAAGATCTACATTTTTAGCCGAAAAAAATATCCGAGAACACAAGTCATCAGAGCCTTAAAAATCTTGCTAGTAAGCGTTATGAGTAAAGTATAATGATTTTTATTTCCAGAAAAATGCAAAATAAAATGTGCGTCTCTCGGCATTCACTTATGACTAAAATCTATGATTAAAATAACTATTAAGATATTAATTTTTAACTTTTAAAATGTGTCTAAAGTAATAATTTCATTACTTTTAATAACACTGCATTTATTAATTTATAATTATTTAATTTAAGCACTTTGGCACAAAAAAAAATATATGTATGTAAATTCTATTCCAACGAAATACGAGATATTATAAAAAATCTATGAAAAGGAAAGTCTATTTTACAGAACTGTCACGGTATTTAGTGACAGTAAGTACGAGGCTATCGCATTGTACTAGTTTTGCATGATATTGCTTAGTCGTGTTAATAGGTATTACTTTATTGTGGCCATTTTGCAAAATGGTGTGGTTCGTGGCTGAACTAAGCTGCGAATGCGACTTTTGCTTACCTCGTGCTAAAAAGCAATTAAATTTCTTTAAACGCAATTGAATTCGTTAATTTTACTATGAATTAATTAAACCTAAGATTCGGTTTTTTCTCTTGGTTTTTAATTAATTTGCCCCATAAAATTCTCGAATTCAACTGAGACTTTACAAAGTGAAACATTGACGCGGCTATTTCGGACTTGAAGTTAAAGCGCCCTTTAAAAATGATTGTTATTTCTGATTTTTTGCTTGTTTTTGTTGGTTTTTTTTTGTTTGTTATATTGTTTCAAAGGAAAGAAAGCAGTGTATATGCTTTGGTGTAATTGTTTTTCAAAGAGGCAGCGATTTTTTTGTGAGAACTCTGGAGAGGCGTGTGTGTTTTTGCTTTTAGTATTTACGAGTTATGTTCGATTTAAATGTTATATTGTGTTTTAAATAATACTAAATTTCAAATAGAAAAATGTAGAAGACGAAGAACAAGAAGAAGGAGGATAAGTTCATGTGGAAATGTTAAGGGGAAAACATTTTTAAGAGAAAAGAAAAGCACACTTGTCCTTCAATGTTTGTGTGTAAATGTGTGCGTTTGTGTGTTCGTGCGTTTTGCTATTTTTCAAGAATCTAACAGTTTAGAGATTTCTCATCGCTCTTACTGGTCCTAAATTTTCCCTCAGGCCTTCAGGTCTTCATCGTAAACCTATTAACTATTAACAGACCGAAAACTGTTTGCGCTTTCAACACTTTTCTTTTTCAGTTCACGCTTCAAGAGGCAATAAATTTCAGTACTTTTTTCTTTTATCCATACTTTTTTTTCTCTCTTTTGGTAGGTAAGAATGCTTTTTTTTCTTTACGATTGTATTCAAGGATTCAATTGCAAAAGGCTTATATAAATCGAATGCGGATTTGGTCTGCTCCTGCACACGGGGAATGTCTTAACCCTTATGTGATTCTTGTGTAAATTTCGTTTTGAATGTTCGTTTTGAAAAAGGAGATGATGTCTGGTCAAAAAGAGAAAAACTTCGTTTTCACATTCTAAAAAGGTATAGTTAATTTTCTCTATTTATCAGATACTGTTGGATGTGCTTCCTTTAATTTATCGTACAATAATTAATTGTAAAAGGGTTAAACCGGGAGATTTGGCCTCTCCTCCAATACTCCGACTTCAAATAATTTTAAAACTCTAACAACATCAAAAAGAATTCAGCCATTTTCCAATTTCATCAAATTTTGCAATTTCACCAATTTTGCAATTTCATCAAATTTTGCAATTTCATCAAATTTTGCAATTTCAGCAAGTTTTGAAATTTCAGCAAGTTTTGCAATTTCAGCAAATTTTGCAATTTCATCAAATTTTGCAATTTCAGCAATTTTGCAATTTCAGCAAATTGTGCAATTTTTCAATTTCAGAAATTTTGCAATTTCATAAAATTTTGCAATTTCAGCAATTTTGCAATTTCAGCAATTTTGCAATTTCAGCAATTTTGCAATTTCAGCAATTTTGCAATTTCAGCAATTTTGCAATTTTAGCAAATTTTGCAATTTCAGCAATTTTGCAATTTCAGCAAATTTTGCAATTTCAGCAATTTTATCGCAAAAGGGTTAATCATCATTCATCTTGTAAAGGTGCTTAAGCATCATCGCTCTGCTGAGCATGAGTCTCTATGGAATGCATTGCACACAAAAAATACGTTGTTAAAGTACAGCTAACGTCTTCATCTATTCCGGAAGTTTTTTACGTTTTTTTTTTATTATTTCTTAACAATTACTTCGTTGGAGAAACACGTAAGTACATAATACTTAAAGTCTTTGGTTGAAATTAGTATTTTATGAGGAGAGAAAACCTCGAAATGCTTCTTGACTGTACGAGTCCAGTGCAGTATATTTAGTGAGATTCAATTACTAGAACTTTTAATAATAAGTGTAAATATGTACAATCAATTCCCATTAACTTTATTTTATCAACGAATTTCAGACTCTTGCGGCAATATCTAATTGCATTTTCTAAAGATGTAATGTAAAAGTTGCAAAAAAAGTTGTTAAAAGATGGATTAAAAGTAAAAAATAAAAAAAAGAAAGAGTTAACAGACAGTGTCTAATTGAATTTTAGAGAGATTAAAGGCTAACACTTAAGTAAAAAGGGCCACAAATCTGTGACTAATAAAATTTTTTAACAAATTTAGGGATTTAAAAGTAAAAAAAACAGTACAAAAGAGTTAAGAACATAGTGTCTAATAAAATTTTAGAAGAATAGAAAGCAAAAATTTACATAAAAAGCATTAAACGACCGGGGCCCGAATACAATTTTTTGAAAACTTAAAGGAAATGATGTCACTGAAGGAGGAGGAAAGGGAGACCGTCCGGAGTCTGCTATGCAGCTGTCCAGAGGAGATATACTCGTATGTACCTGTATAGGAGCACGCTTCTGTAATGATCTCTGCGAAGTAAAATCTCTTAATATCTCGACGTCGACTAATAGATGTGTTAAGATCCATAACTGTGGTCTCACAACGAGCCAAAAAGTGGTGTACGCGACTTCTTCGGTACTGCCACGAGAGTTTAAACTAAGTTAACCTAGAATTTTCCTCAATATTCTCTTAACTTTTACCTCTAAATAATTCAAACTTAATTCTAGAGAATTTCCTAAGCTAAAATTTTTCCAATATTCTTTTAAATTTTAACCTCTAAATGATTCAAATTGAATTCTACAGAATTTCCACAAAACTTTGTGTGTTCTTCTTATGGTTTGTCAGCAAGAAGTACCATAAATTATGTCTCTACAGTTTCTCAGGAATTTCAAATGCTTCTGACGATGTCTGTCGTCTTTACAAGGCTTATAAAAGAGTATTTAAATGTTTTTACTCTTAAGAATTGCGCACTAACGCACGCACACATACGCACACACGCCTACAAACAAAGAAAAACGTGTAGCAGTAGCTGAGTCGCCGTAAAATCTCATGAAAGCAACAGTACTATAGATGAGAAAGCAGCAGCTCCAGCAAACTACTTCCGCTGGTTAGGAAAACAATTTCCGGTTTCCGGTGTGTTTCAATGAATTCGTTTTATGCGACGTTGCCAGCATGACAACGCATGGCAGCGCTGGTTTGGTAGTATTGACTGTTATGAAGGTGTTGCGTATGTATGTTTTCATCGATATTTCAAAAGGTACGAATTTCGAGATATGTTTTTACACATTTCTCTGCTATTTTTGAAGTCTCTTGTTTTGATTCCAATCATGTTTATTTATTGCAGTTATTGATTTGTTTATTGATTTTTGACTCTAGTTCATTCAGACACGCCCTTTTCCTACTCACCCAGTAGTTCCCACTCGCCGTTGAGCACGTAACTGCTGATATCTCCGCCAGCTTCATCTTGTAATTGCAAATCCAGCTGCCGAGTGCAGACAGAGATGGTATAAAGTTTTTTGAATAAAGTAACAAAAATAAATAAATGAAAAATGCAATTGTTTCGCAAGAAAACGAAAATGAGAAATTAATTATATAAATATTAAAGCAGCCATAACCCATGCAATGATTTCGTGGCATCACCGCACCACGCACCACGCCCCCATCCCCAACCCCGCTCGCATGCTACTCTTTCAAACCTGAAATCCATCATACGTCCAGCTGCCGAATTTCATCTCGCAGCGCTGATCGTCGAACGGAAACCACGTAATGTCGATTTTGCATGTCGACTTGAAGATGCCGGGCGGCACGTACAGGCACGAGCCGTTGTTGCGCACCACCACATTCGTTTGGTAGGTACCGTCGAAGCCCTCGTCGGCACTGTTGTACATCAGTACATCCGGCTTCCAGATTCTGTGGGGAGGAATGCGCAAATCCTTGACGCCGCCATAGTCAGAAATATTCCAGCGTAAATTCATGTCGTTCCATTCCTGATGAAAAAGCAAATGAGAAACCAGAATGAGAAAAAGAGTTACATTGTGAGAAAGAAGAGAAGACAGTGAGAAAGAGACTAGGTCTGGTGTTAGCAGAGTTAGCAGAGCCTACTATAGAGTAAGAAGCCCTAAAGTCTGCTAAAGTCTGTTAAAAGTCTGTTAAAACTTTCAGAGTCGCAGAATCCACTCATAACGACATCAACGTCGTGATGTCACAAAAACTATTTGGGATTTTGTTGGACTCTTATTCTTCTGCTACTAAATCCAAATGTGAAAATTATGTTTCAATATTTCAAATGCTCGACAGCAGAATTAAACCAATTTCTGCTCACTTCAGCTTACGTGACAAATTTTATTTCAATTAAACTCTTTTCATTGAAAGCTTTTGGGATTCGAGCATGTACTCATATAGTTTTTCAATATGGATAAATGTTTCGCAACTTAACAACAACAACAGTAACAGTTCGACAAAATTGAATTAAAAACATGAAAAAAGAACACATACTGGCTGACAGCTACAACAATATTAAAAGCAACCGCAGCAACAGCAACGGAAGTGACAAAAGCTGTGACAGCAGAAGAAGGCGAAATGACAGCATAAACAATTGAATTGATACATATGGTTAACATGTAGCTGCTGCTGCTGCTGCTGGTGCTGTTAAAGCGGGTGCATTTGTCAATTCCGGAGAGCGAGTGAAGGAGAGAAGCCGCTCTGAGTACATATTGCGTTGACTCTGCTGCTCAACGCTGTAGGCGTGAGCAAATGTGAGTGCGTTTTTTATGGGTACAACAACCCAGAAGGAAACTGGAAACTGGTGATATTCATCAGCATTCTTTTGTGGTATATGAAAAAGCCAGAAAATTTATAAAAATACAAATCAATAAACACAAGAAAATATTGAAATAGATATTTCAATATACGAAAAAAATAATTAACTCGCTTGAATGAACTAATTAGTATAATTAAAAAACATATTTTGAGTCTGAGCTGTTTTCATTGATCACATAATTTTTCCTATTGGGTTATTTTCAGTGTTTTTATTTGTTTATTAAATTAAAAAAAACAAAAAAAAACAAAGCAAACAAAGCATAAAAACGGCTTTTATCCCAATGCCAGGGATGAGGGAGAAATGCCAGGGATGAAGAGAACTGAAGGCGTGTTCAGTAAAAAGGGAGAAATGTTTAAACATTTTTAAAAGCAAAAACTATTTTGTGTTCTTTTTGCAGAAGAATATCCTTTACATAATAATGATAAATGATCTACCGAATGTATCGATGGGTAAAGTAGAGTTAAAACTTTTGGGAGGGCGGAGGGGCGGGGGTGGGGGCAAGTTGGAGGGGAGTGTAAAAACAGTTTATCTCACCATGCGCAAAAAGAGTTATAACCTCATAAAAGCAAAGTGCCAGGTTATATACAGAATTTCCATTATCCAGAACAAAGTAAACAATGTAATGTTTTAATGCATTTTTAACACAAAATACGCACACTCTTGTACATACACACATACACACACATAAACATTGTCCTAAATAACTCGAGGAGGCAGTTTTAGTTTATAACAGTTTCAGTTTATGTAACCACTTTTTATCCATATTTAATTATCTTTATCAGTCCAACCGCAAACATCGTAAACTTCAGCGTTGCGCGCTCTTTCTCACTCTCTGTGTAATTGCTTTTGCTACTTTTGTGGCCGTTTCTTAATAAGCTTTTTAAATGATTTTATTTAAAGATTTTTATACTTAACATATTTAGTTTTTATTTGAAGCTTCGTAAATTTTACATTTTTTTTTAAAGCAACAATGTAGGTTTAAATATTTAAATATTTTCCATTTCCAGCTCGTGCGTATCCGGTGCACCTTCCGCTCGCATTACAGAAGAAGCACAAGCCATGAATAATTGCGTACACGCAATTTTAAATTATGCATGCAGTAACTCAACTCTTCTGCATCGCTCTGATATGGAAAAATAATTAAAATTTAATTGAAATAAATTTAATTTGCAACGCTGATCATTTCGGTTTATTCGGTCATTTCTTTTGCTTTGGAAGCTCAATGATTTATGTATATTGTATTGATAAGTATCGTATTTGTGTACTCGCAAAGTGTGATTTCTGTTATAAGAGTATTCACATTTTAGCACTTACCAGTTTTAGCCAAACGTTCGTTACGAGCAATTGATTCTTTTCGTCCTGCAAAAAATTTAAAAGGAAAATTATAATTATATAATTAGAAACATTTAAGGCCAGAGTTATTTAATGCTAATAAATAGATAAAATATATGTTTATACAATAATATAGGATGGCTAAGTATAAAAATATTTATAAAATTGATTTTTGACTTAGTCACTTTTGCTATTGATATATCTATAAGTCTTCGATCGTCTCTCTTATGTCTTTTTCATAAGTCTGTCTTTTCCAAAGAAAACTTTATTTTTTACCGCCGTAACCGCTTTCTGTTACATAAATAAAAAATAAACAACAGTTTCATTCGAAAACACTTTTCCGGAAATACATTCTTCATATTCTTCGCACTTAATGTCAACGAACTGATTTACGAGCACCTCAGCAAAGAATAGTGAAATAACTTCTAAACTAAACCGAGAAGTGTGTATATCAACACTACTGAAAATGGCGAAGGCCATAAAAAAATGCCCGAGCGAGTACATATTATTAGCTTCATTAAAAAGCACGAATAATGTGCCGAGGTGGCGGCAGCACAAAACGCCCCCGGATTATCAGGCCATAAAGACCACCACCAGAAATGGCAGACTGTAATTAAAATTACAATTTTTGCCTACGTAGATTGCAAGGAAAATAATAACGAGGAAGGAGCGCACGATACGACTTATGCGACAGGCGAAATGGTTTGCAAAGAGAAAATGCAAATATGAATACTTGCATACTTATGCAAGAATACTTAAACACTTGAAGAAATTATTAAATTTTTATGACGTTAAGAGATCGTTGAGAGAGCGTTTTGCATAAAGAATGACTGCGGATAAGATGAGATTATACTTATGAGTAGTGGCGTCAATTTCTTTTGAACTTTTCAATCAATTCAATTCTATGAACTCTATTTATGCGATTATAAAAAAGTTCTATTATAATTTCTATTTCGTGCCGATCTGTATCTTGTTTTCCACGACACTTGACTTAGCTATCGCAGTGCTAAACGTCATTGACCTCTATGCTCGTATGTATGTATGTGTGTAAGTACGACTGTCGCCAAGTGACGCCTATACGTTCGACGGAATAAAGTCTTTCCTGAGACTGAGGTACGTACTAGCGTCTATGTCTGCACTAAATTTTGCATAAAATAAAAACATTCCATTGCATCAGCGTTAGCGATAGCGATAGCAGATGTTGTTGTTGTTGTTGTTGATATTATGGTAAAAAATCTACTTTGTTTATGCACAATCTCCATATTTCATTGTGGTATGTGTACTTGTTATTGTTGCTGCTGTTATTGTTGTTGTTGTTGTTATTTCACTTCAAAAGAGTTTTGAACCGAACTGAAGAATCAGTTGGTTTTTTATGCTTATTACATGCAATAATGTGCTTGTATTTGCATTTTAATAGAAAATTATCAATGCAGAATATTGTGCAATACACTGCAATGTTAATTTATTCCGTATTTTATCTCAGTGTAGTTCTCTGGAAATGTCGTGAAATGTAGTAAATGTGAAGATAAGTGATCTCTTCTTTAGTATTAAGTATTCCGTCATTATTTTTATGAGCCCTTTTAAGTTATTTTTAGGCAAGAAAAAAAAAAAACAAACAAAACTTCTAATATACGATATAATTATAATTCATTAATAATTATTGATAATTATAATTAGTTACTACTATTACTATTAGACGAAATATTTTCATCACCGAACAATGGTTAAAAGCATTCAATAATTCGCGTAATCGACTTTGTCACTGAACTTAGTGTGAAAGTAAGTAACTCTTAAGGTCACTTAAGGGCGAAACAGTGCTAAATCACTGAAGGAAAGAATAGTAAAAGTCACTCAAAGAAAGAAGAATCCTACACGACTTAATGCAGAAAGTAAGAGGAAGGTTAAGAAAGAGGAACTTAAGAAAGGAAGATTTCTTAAGCCAACCATTTTAGGAAGGAAAAAAGGAAAGGAGGGAAGGAAGGAAGGTAGGAAGGAGGTGAAGAAAGGAAGTCACTTAAAAAGTCTTAAGTCACTTAAAAAGGGAAGAATTTAAGCCACTTATGGAACGTGTAAAAAAAAATCACTTAAGAAAGGAGGAGCAACAAAAAGCTTAAGGGAGGAAGAAAGGAAGGAAGGAAGGAAGGAAGGAAGGAAGGAAGGAAGGAAGGAAGGAAGAAAGGAAGGAAAGAAGAGAAATAAGTGTAATAAGCTACTCAATGATGAAACTGTGTCAATCCACTTGAGGACAGAAAAGTGATTATTAATTTTAGCTAATTTTCCAATTTGTAGTCTTCTTCAGTTTTAATTTGTAGCCTTCTTCTTCTTCTGCGGCTGCGTTTAGTTGTCGTTTGCTAATATTTAGTGGCTTAATTATTAACGAATATCATTCCTTTAATTTGTATTGAATAATTTTGCCCTTTTATGTTTCAAATGCGCATTAAATTGATTGATTTTTTGAAATAGTTTAGTTTATAATGTTGTTGTTGTTGTTGTTGTTGTTGTAGTCAGTGTCCATTTGTAATGATCTTGTACAATGGATTATATACGAGATTCAAGTTAGAGATTCAATGTACAATACAAATGGGCCACCCCAAAAATATAATTCTTCTCACTTTTTTCCATGTTTTTTAAGCAAAGCTTTTGATTTTTTTGAAAGTTTTTGAGTTTAGAAAAAACAATAGAGTTCCTGATACTGACGATTCCTGCCTGAATGGTGGTTCCCGATTCAGAGGCCAGATCAGAGCAAAGTATGGCAAATGAAAACTTAGCTTTTCTCTCATAGCTTTAATTTTCTGATGGCGATGATGATGATGATGGTGATGCTGATTGTTGATATCTCGAAGTAAAATTTGTCGCTGCCAATTTAATTCCGAATGAGAATTTCAACCATCAAGCGGTCAATTATTACGTCAGTTACTAATTTAATCACGTGAGCTTCTCAATTACTTACGTTAAAATGTGCCGAGGGTTGAACGGCCAAGGTGGGTGGAGGGCCGAGTTGATTGGCGGTGATACATTCGCTGACGGGTTGGCTGATGGTAGGTTTTATTCAGTAAAAGTGCATGATTGAAACCTTGTTTCGTAAAAGGTTTGATGCCTTCGAAAAAGAAACTGCAAAAATCGAAAAGTCTGCAACGTCGTCGATTCCAGCTGGCGCTCTCGACAAACGCCATTTTGAATTTAGGCAAATAGAACGAACGCGTTAATCACTAACTCGGCATCATGCTGGTAGGCGGGAAGCCCTCGAAAGAGCAAGGCAAAAAGAGAGCGGAGAGAGAAAGCGAAAGGGCCGCATTGAGGTTACTTCAGCTCAAAGCAAACTAAGTGAGCACAAGCAGAAACGATGCACCCTACAGTTGTTTTGTAGAACAAGCCGGAGAGAGTGCTGCCAGTTTTTCCTCTTCAGCTTCATGCGACTGCCACCGGAAATTAGAGTGGTTCCGCAGATTGGCCGGGCCCAGCCAACGAAGTTAACCAATTTTTTCCTCCTTAAAATGCGTTGCTTCTTTTTTGCACGGAAAGGGACGGTAAAGGGGAGGCTGGTTTCTGCGCTAGCGAGTGAGAGTGTAAGAGAGAAAGGAAACTTGATTCGAGAAAGGACATTCGCCTGCCAACACGAGTACGCTGAGAACGTACAACACGTGCCACAACGGCAGCGGCGGCGGCAGGTCGGTGTAGCTGCCGTAACCTGCCGTGGCGGCCATAAAAGCCGGCAAAGTAATGAGAACGGAAGTGAGCGTCAGGATTGTAGCGGACAGACGTACAGGCTCAGGGCAAGAACTCGCATACACGGATGGACGGACGGACGGACGGACGAACGGAGTGACTATGGTGCAAAAATTAATCGAATAAAATTGCACTAAATGCGTGTGCTGCTCTGATGGACTGCAGGCAGCCGATGTCGGTGCAAATCTGTTACAATGGACAACTTTTTTCGAACGGAGGCTTTCGCTTGAGAAGCCTTAACCATGAAGGACTAAAAGCAATTTCAACCTTTTAAGCTTCGGCTGTTAAGCTTTAGTTGGCTCAGTTTTTTAAATTGAGAGGAAGTTCTTTGCATTCTTTTAGCTTTTTTTGTTTAATCGGTGTTAAATTGTTGAAGTGTTGCAGCAATCAATCAATCAATGCAATAATTTAACGATAGATTGATCAATCAATTGAAAGCAGTGAAAACTGAAGAAAAGTATGAAAGGTGGTGAAATAATGTTACTGAACGGTTATCAGTGCATTGACCGGTTATCGCATTAGATTGATTGGCCGCAGAAAAGGAAGAGGAAGAAGGAAGAAGTAAGAAGAAGAAGAAAAATAAGGGGTAGTTGTAGAAACATAAAGGATTTTTTTTTTTTTAAATTATTGTTGAATAAGTTTTTGTTTGAATGAAATTTGTGAGAGCGTTTTAATTGAATAGAAATTGATGAACAATATTTAATTGTTCAATAATATTGAAGAATTCCGGACTAATTTAATTTGGAGAGGAAAGAGGACAGTTTCATTTTCTAACACGAAACAATGCGGTGAAGTAGATTAGTTTTAAAGTTAATTATGTATGCCAAAGAACTACACACAAACACACGCAAGCACACATATATAAATGCGCACACACAGCTAAGTACATACATACCTACGTTGAATTCATACACTTGGTGTTTAACCAAAATCTTATAGTAAATCGCATTGAATTTGATTGCGGTGAGAATATAATTGGTAAACTTGATTATTTGCCAAAGGCTTATTCTACTTATAGAAATTACTAATCACAAAAACAAGCGCAACACGCACACACACACACACACACACACACACACACACACACACATACACAATCTGAACTAGTTAACTCTCTCACGTTTGGTTCATTTTATAAGTAAAACGTTAAATATGTACCCGGTTAAATAAATATGGAAAAAACAGGTATTATTTGGAAAAAATCCTTAAAAATTGTATATTAAAAATAATATTGAAAACAATTTTTTTTGAATATTTATTAAAAGTTCAAAAAAATATTCACAGATCTTCGAGGAAATAATTTTAAAAAAATCCAATATTTTTCGTTTCAAAAATTCCGCTAAAATTTTGGATCAAATTTTATACTTGCGCCATACATACAATACATATACGATATATGTATATTGATCTAAGACCTTGAAAACTATTCCTATTTCTGACAATCCAGGCCGACTAACATAAAATTTAAATAAATATTGTACATAGTTAGAAAGTTAATAACAGAATACTCGTTTTTATACTTCTCCGGATTTGTGAACATTGTCGCTTGTCTATAGATTTGCTCTGCTTTACTCGATTTTCATGCTGTACCATCATTGAATTATGGTGTGCATCCTGTTGACAGTAGCATAGTAGTGCATTTTATTTTTAGCTGGCATACTTTTAGGGACTTTAGAACGAAGTTTGTGCTGCACTTTTTACTTTACTTTACTTTACTTTTCTCTATGTACTTACAACTGCTAGTATGTGAGAAGAATTATGTCTATATATACATACTATAAGCACGGCTTTTTTAGTATATATTTATGTTCATGTCCTTCAGAATACATTGTCGCAATTCTCTTTACGCTTGACCAAAATAACCCACAAAATTTTAAACCTTTTCGCTTGAATGACTTCCTTCGTTGTTGGCAATAAACACGTGTATACGCTTCACTGCTTCGAGAGCACAATCTTATGCATAAATTGATATTACGGATAGTAAGTATTTAAAGAGAAAGTATTAAATTTACCTTTTGCTATTTGGAATTTCTCATTATATTATTGCTCTGGCGTACTGCGAATACTTTTTCACGCAATCATAATAATTAAAACTTGAGTTAAAGTTAAAGTGAAAAAGTAAAGTGAAAAAGCTCTGTTAAATTAACAGTTTTTCTATTTAACTAAGGTCAGTCATACTCGTAACTGAGGATTATAACTGATTACTTTAGCCAACATTACTTCGCTGTTTTTAAAGTGATTTTGATTATGTTTCATGCTCTTTAAAATCAAACTTGCAGCTAAATTAACATTTTTAAATAATGAAAATCTATAAAAGAGTGTTAGAGGTATGCGCCTTAGAGTTAAACAATGCCAATTTTAACAACTTTTCCCTGTTTTATTTATATTTACTAAATATGTAAAATTTATATGCAATTTCAAGAGAAGAGAAACAGAGAGAAAAAAGAGAGAGATTAGAAAAGTCACTGAGGAAGAAACAAAGAGCTTTTCGCCCAGCTTACAAAATCGAATTTTAGTTTAATTACTTTCAATCTTGACTAATTTTTTTTTTTTTTTTGACAGAGTTTCCATTTTATTTATTAAATCGTAGTCTTTTAATTCTTGTCTTTTGCTTTCTATGCCGTTTCTTTTCAATTTTTTGAAGGATGATTCTTTATCAACGACTCGACGAATATCAAATTTTTCGCAGCCTTTCATTCTTACTAGTTTTTTAATATTAATAGATTTTATTTAATTATGAGAGGATTGATTTTTACTCAATTTGGTTGAAATTGCTCGAAAAAATCGATACTACTTTCGATACTATTTCGTTAGAGTTAAAAGGAGGGCTAGCAAACATACCACAACATTGCACAATTCTACCAGCAGTCACCAGCAGCCACCACCTGCGTTGTGGTTGGCCGTAGGTACATAACTTTGCGGCTGGTGATACCATTCGGTGGAGACAAAACTAGTCGTACTTGCGATGAGAACAGAACAGAACAGAACAGAACAGACAAACAGCATGCATCAACGTGCTTGCGGCAAGAGTAGTACCATCGCATTTTCCACTTGTAAAACGTGAAAGCAAGCATTGCTCGTTGTGTCGCGTTGGATGCTGGTTAAAATTGTCAAACATGCAGTCAAACATTCACATTCAGTCATGCAATAAGTTCGTCTCTTTGTCAGTCAGTCTGTGGTTACCACTGCCACGTCTGAGATTCGGTATCTTGCCACCTGAGTGAATTTGGACGCTTCAGCTAGTCACCGACTCGACGAAACGCTGCTGATACTGGCTTTTGTAGCTGGCATTGCTCTCGAGTTTGCTCTACAAATTTACCGTGACAGCAAATACTGTCGTAGTTGCTCTCGAGAAATGTTTAGCATGATTTGCGCCTAAGGGTATACTTCAAAATGATAATATTGCTGATGCCGCTGCATTGAAGCAATGGATGGATGCTATACGAATGATTTGGGCCATACTGATATCTCTTGCTGTTGTTGTTGTTGTTGTTGTTGTTGTTGCTGTGGTGGTGGTTTTCCCTTGTGTTTTCGGTTTTGCTGTACTCGTATATCCATTTTGCTTTCTGTACTATTAATTTTCTTGTTGTTTTCACCATTTATGTTGTTGCTGTTGACATAAATTGAACGCGTGTAAAATTTATGTTTACGCACTGAGCCGCTGGTTGACAGCTACAATAACGCAGACTGCTGCTGCTGCAACAACAATAAAATTTAACAAGTTAAGGCGCTATCGGTTGCGTGTTGTTGCTGTCAATATCGTTGTTCCAGCTGTTTTGGCTGTTGCTGTTACTATTTTCGCATGCCCCTGCGGTTGATGAAATAGTGGCAACACCATATTTTGTGGGAATTTATAATTGTCGATAGTGCTGTTGGTGTTATTGCTATGTTTTTTTAATATTTTCCACTTTCATTGATTTTTTCCTTGCGCAAAAATACATTTAATTTGATTGATTTTAATTATATAATAGGTTTTTTTTTATATTTTTCACAAATTATATAGTTTTTTAATTTTAAAGAAGTTTCTATGCTCAAAAACTATTCAGCTACAAAAAACGGTTGTGTCAATAAAAGGACGACACGATGGACAAGGCAAATGTTTTGTCACTCCGTGGAATGTCTTAATATCTATTATTATTAATTTTATTATTAATTATGAGATGCAGCTACTGGTAAATGCTTTTCTTAAGGTTTTAACTCAATTTTAAGCAATTTTCTTTAACAATCTGTAACCTGATTTTTTTTTTTCTGAAAACTGTTATTTCCCAATACCATAATGCTTTACGAATGTTCCGATTTATTAATTTAACATAAACAAAATTAGTTTTTCTCTGTGTTGGGAAGTAATCCATGATATTAAATGGATTATTGGTACATTGCACATTTGTTCTTTATGATTTTATCGTTGTTGTTATTCGCTTTGTAGCATGAAATTCGATGGATAAATGGCAAGTTGTTGCATTCATAAAGCAGGCATAAATCAAACTGGATGGTTGTGTGTGTGTGCGTTTGTTTGTTCATGTGCGAGCACGTACGTATGAAGCTTGTATGTGTGTGTGTTTGCTTGCGCGTACTTTTCAACAAATTATGGTTGGTCGAAATGCTCGCAAATAAAATATTGCTGCCTACTTTGCGGCACATTTTAAAAACACATAAAGCTTATGCCGCATTATGCTTCTCAGAATGTCTTCCCAAAATCCAGAATACTTTTGTAAAAAGTTAAAAAAGTTATTTTGCATTCAAGAGAAGATTTTTCTCTCTTCCTTTTTCTTTTCCCTTTTTTTCTCTTTTTATTATTAATAATGGAGATATTGGTTACTGCAGAATGGAAATGGTTGTCTTTTCGAAGAAAATTTTATTAGAACTAATTTAATTGAATGATATGATATTTAAAAACACATTTCTGAATGCTAGTATGTTCACTAAAAAAAAAACATAAAACAGTATTTAAAAATGAAAATTTATTTAAAGTGCAAAATACTGAAAAGCGTAAATTATTTTGTTTTGCACTATAGCAAAGTTTGCAGTAAGATTTTATGGTGAATCATCAACATCAACAATTTCATAAATCATTCACACTAGCTGCGGTATTTATTTCTCTGTCTGTCTGTCTCACTCTATACCTCTTTATCATTGAAAATTCTAATTCGCTACATGCAATTTCAGCATTTATCACTGCATATTTTATTGCATTCTGCTTTTTTTGGCATTCCGCAGAAGAATCGATCCACGACTCACAGTGAGAACATTTTAATGCTTCTTGAAATCGCTCACTTTTCGCTCTCTCTCCTCCCTCCCTCTCTCTATTTTCAGTTTTTCCATTCTACTCTGTTGACCTTTTTCAACTGCTCAGACTGTAATAAATAACTGCTTAGCTGCGATATATCTTTGCTGCATGCAATATGATGCATTATGAATTTCGAAAAATTTTTTCAAATGTTCTCACCAGTCATGTGTATTATTGGCAAACAGGAAATGCAAAGAACTTTTTTTCCAAAAAGGCCAAAAGAGAAGACAATTCACATTAAATATTACCGTATATATTATATATACCGTATATATTGTCTTGTATTATTTTTTTTTTTACTCTGAAAATGTCTGAAACAGACGCTGCAAAATTTGTATTCGCCGGAAAGTATGGATGGCACAAATGCATGGAAGTATGCACTCTTAGTGTATTGTATATTGTGCCTCTACTTTTCGGTTCACGGTTGGTTTCCTTCTTCCATCTTTGCTTGTTCTTCATTTAATTTTAATTATATTGTTAAAATTTTATCATTATCATCATCATCAACAACTCTTTGTGCATTAATTTTTTCCATTCAATTTCAATTAGGTTGGCTTTAGAGTATTTTGCCTGATTTCAATTATCACAAAATCTGCATTCACTACGATTTGTGACAAATTTTACATGAACCTTAATTAAAAATGTTTCCATGAATTTTGAATGTATTTTTTTTAATTAAATTCTATGGTATTTGTAGTTTGTTGTGTACGTAATTCGGAGATTTTGTAGAAAGTTGTTCGTGTTGTACATAAAAAAAAACAACACCGATAAATCGCTGAATTTGATTGAGTTTCGGCAAACGATTGTCAGAAGCATTCAACAATCCCTGGCGATAAGAGCGCCATTACTATGGATCAGTAATCAAAGGATAAGGCCCTGCAACCTTATATAATCTCAAACATTCAAAAAAAGCATTCCTCTAAAAAAAAAAGCCAACTTCAAAATACAATAATAGTGATGAAAATTTAATCTTTTATAATTTTCAGCAATATTCTCATTTAGTTTTGCTGCCAGAAGGAATCAAAGGACGTTTTATTAAAGACCCAGGATTTAGCAATTTATTAGAGCAGTTACCTTTATTAGAGCATTACCTTCTACTTTTATACCTTTTATACCTTTTCTTGATACCTTTTTGCCTTTCAGACTTTCTTATATCGTAAGAGTGTAAAATGTCTTTTTTTAGTGGATTTTAAAAATTGTTGAAAAAGTTTTGTGGAAATCTATGGACGAAGGAAATTAAGGCAAATTTCAATAGATTTGTTTCGAAACTTTAAACCCTTTTTGCGCCTAACTTTGTAAGCAGTTTTTTTAAGAGAGAATCAAAAATGACATTGATTAAGAGTAACCTTTGAAGAGGTAAGTTTTTCTCTAGGTCTTCTGTTATTATGAGGCTCTACGCTCAAACATTCTTTGTATTCTTGACCTCATTACATTTTTTCATCTCATAAGACTACGAGTATTATTACCGCCTGCCTTCAATTGTTCTAATGAACCAAGTCAAGCTATTGATTAACTCTGTAGGTCTGAATAATTTGAGGTTACTATGGTAAGTGGTCGAATGAATGCATGAATGAACCCACATCTCCTTAGGATATACCCGGTTACACTTACACGGTACATACGGAATGTATACGCTTACACTTTTTTCACTTAACTCAAGATAGTATGACACTTTGTGATGGAAGGAAGGAAGAGAAAAAAAAAAGCAAAAAGGTAATAAATTTAGGAAAAGGTAAAAACAGGCTCTGTAAGCTCTACCACAACCACAACAGCCATGAATGGAATAAGAATAATCACCCTCCTGAGAGGTCAAATGGAAGTAAGGACGCGTGAAGTATCGCAAGGAGTTGTAGTGACAATGAACGCATTTGAATGCAGTCATATTCACTCCGTGAGTCATACGCTTAACACGAATATTCGTATGCGTAAGTGACGAACTTGCCTGACACGCAAGAAATGTCATGCAAGAAACCGGAAAAGAAACGAGTAGAGGAGATAAGCAAAAAGAGGAGGAACTGCTGACTGACAAAAGGAGTTTATTTTGGAAAGGAATGAAACAGTAACAGAAAAAGAACTACAGTCGACACCAACAAAGACACAGACCAAAAAAGAGACCGAAGTGAAAATGCTTTTGAGTTAATGAACGAGGTGAAGTTTCGTCACAAGCATGGTTTATTCAAAATTAAGGAATTTAAGAATAGATTCATTAATTGGCGAAGGAAAATGGAACAAAACTTTTAACAGAATTTTAGATTTTTAGAGATATACATCTTCTTGTACTTCTATTATTTTCCCAGTAGAGTCTAATAAATTTTTTTTTTTACAGACATTTTACTATGTCTTCAAAACCTCGAGAGTCTCTAAATTACAAGAAGACCGATGAAAATTTTATGTGAAAGAAACTTACTTAAATAGTATGTCGTTTTATAATTCTTTGGGCAATATTACCACTTTGATCTTCTTACTTAGAGCAACCACAGTGACACCTGGTGGTCTTTTCACATCCGACAACCAATTAATATGTCAATTAATCTACACGAACTAATAAATTTGACTTCTTATTAACTTCGATTGCGACTACGACTTCTCGTCATGTGCGAGAATACACATATGTACATACATATATCACCTCTCAGACTTCATTGAATAATCTTCACCACCAGAGATAATTAATTTCCAATTTAGATGAACGATATTGGCCGCATAAGATTCATCAGAGACAACTTTAGTGATTATCAACTAAACTAATAAACTATTAAACTAAACTATAAACTATCAAAGACTGTTAATTGCAATAGATTTTTGCAATAGATGCTCCACAAGTTTAAAAAAAAAAAAACAGAATTACAATATAAGAGAAGGTTACTACGAGTACTTTTTCGAAAGAAAAGTGAATCGAGTATGCTCGTTAAATTATCATCACAAAAGCCACAAAGCAAAATTACTTTACTCAAAGTAACCGAAAGTATACTGAACAGCAATGACATCGAAGTGAGAGTATGTTAGCACAGTACCAAAATAGAAAATGGAAATTCAAAAATGTTTTATATCATACGATACTAAAACCGCAAGACAGACATCATCAGTTGCAGCAAATGTTGACTGAGAAGATAGTCAAAAGAGACTGAAAACTAAGCTTCAGATGCGGTAAATTATTTAAACCAGAGTAACAAAGAAGCAATGTCAAGAGGAGTCTAATAAAATTAAAGTCAAATAAAATGCAGGCAAAAAAGAAAAATCAATAGAAGCTATATTTAATGGATCTCTCACTATAGAGAACGAGGTTTTTTACCAAAGAGTAATAAGAGTAAGAGTCTACCTTTTTTTTGCTGTAAAGCTCAAGAGTAAGCGCAACATCTCTCTGCGCCAGACCGGAGGCAAAGAAGGCACAGCAATATTAAAAATTCTTTGGAAAACTGGTAATATTTTCGATTTTTTTAATTAACATAACATACATATACCATATTTTAGAAAGAAAGGAATCCAGAATAACAGAATACAGAATACATCGGTGCGATTAAGAAGTGGCTTAGTTGAAATTCAACGGAGAAATTCTCCAATTTTTCACTTACAAGAAAGGAAGAGAGGAAAAAGTAACTCTAAGTTTAAGTAAAAAACTTAACAGTTTTGTAACTCTTAAGCCAAATCCCTCAAAATCTATCTTAAAACAAGTCTCTTAAGATACTACAAAGCATAACCTCAAATAAGAAAATTCTCAAAAGTTGTTATAATCTCATTCAAGTCACGAATAAAGGAAAGTTTCCAAAAAATAACGTTCGTTTTTGCGCCACCGGAAAACTGTCTAATCCTAAGAGTTCAAAAGCGAAGCACAAAAAATCATGTACTCGTAGTTTTTTTGCGACGGAATTTCTTTGCTTTTGCATAGAAACTGACGTTGTTGGCAAAAGGGCAACTAACATGCAAAGAAAGTGAGTGCTCTTATCAAAAAGGAATAGTATCTTCCAAGGAATGGTAATGCTTTTGCTTTTTCTCTCTCTCTCTGCAAGCAATTGTTGCAAGCAATTGTACTTTAACATCTTCATTCATTTCAATTAAAAAACATGATGTCCATAGTTTAGTTAAAAAAAAAAAAAAACGGTTGGTACTTGCTACACAATGATGGTACACGGTATGCGGGTACACCATCAAAATTCATGAATTGAAATTTTCTTCTGCAACGCATCCTTCCTTTTTGTGCCCTGAGAAGCAAATTAAACGAACGGACGAACGGAGTGGATGGTGCCAAGTGGCGTTGAAGCTAATGCTGCTGCCACGGTGCTGCTGCCGTGGTGCTGCTGGTGCCAAGTGGTGCCCAGCTGTGGTAAAGCTGTAAACAACTCTGAGATAAAGCTCCCTTTGAAAGAGAGATCAAATTCAGGTGAAGGCATAAAACATGTTCTTAGATGTGGCTTAGATACGCACACATACACATATGAACGCAATACTACTAACATCATGTGCATACATATACATATGCTTACACGAACACGTCCATGATTTACATATTCGTACCTGCTACGTCGTTATAACTTCTTCCCGGTTGTTTTTCCATGAATGTGGATTTTTTTACGAGCTGTTTGCTGAAGTTCTCTCAGGTGACATTTACTAAAATTGAGCCGGTATCTTTAATGTGCCACTAATTATAGTATATTGCCCAACAGAAAGGCATATAATAATCGCCTCTTGCCTTATCCTTTATAACAATTTCTAAACAGCTTAGAATAAAATATTGAATGGGATAATATTTAGGATAATTTTACAATGTAAGGATTTAAATGTGAACCGATCTTCACAAAAATTTATCACTATTTAAAGTCTTTTTCTCTAGATTGATTTTAGTGTAATGATTAATTTTAAACTCCTTGAAGCGTAGCTTTCGGGAGAACGAAAGAAAAACACACTGAAGATGTTACCTCATCAAAACCGATTTGTTCACATATTTTGTCCTAAAGTGATATAAATTATTATAAAATTCGTAAAGAAAACATCACAAGTACAACAGAAAAATAACTTATTATCATTTTGATGCAAACATTAGAATTAATTGACAGGTTGATTTCTTGCTGTTAGCTTTTATTTATACTTTCTTATAATTCATAGTTGGTTTTTCGAATACGTCACTTATGGTTTTTTATCATTAGCCCGTTCATCGCAATTTACAGCATCGTCACGATCATGGTGATTATCACGAATATCATAATCCTCATTATTATTGCTTTTCGCCACTAGCGTCGCTTCGGTTATGGTCAAAATCATAAACAATCATTACTTTCATCTTTATCTTCTGAGGCATCTATGCCATTTCACCACATCGTTATTACTCTACACTAATCTTTATTTTCTCATTTCTAACATCATTTTTAATGATGTATCAAATTCTTAACAAAATCGCCACAGCTACATAACACTAACAACTTTATGACATCAACAAATACGTTCGCGTTTGGTATTAACATTTATTTCCATCCTTAACTTCATTCTTTTAGATTTTATTTATTCGAAGAAATTCTAACTCATATTTCTGCAAGGACCGGAAATAACTCATCTAACTCATATTTCATGTACAGAGCCGAGGTGCAAATGTATGTGTGCAGTCAGGTTTCATCTTGTTCTTCTGTAGTTTTATCCCTAAAAAAATTTCTCTTTGGCAAAATGTGCAGCGGCCAAAATGTTTCAGCGAAAAACGCATTTACCGCCGAAAAAAACATAGAAACTCACTTAATTTCGAAGCAATAGAAGTGAGGGATGTGCAGGGGCTTGTTTGTGTTTGTGTTTGTGTTTGTGAGGGTGTGGTCGTTATTTATTCATTTCATTTACTTTTTTCGCTGCACGCGCGTGCATGCAGCGCGTTCTTCTTTGTATGCAACCTACTGAAAGCGTCAGCAGAGCTTTTATTAGACTAACTTCTGCGCTGTTATACATCACTCCCGGTGGTTTTCCTGGTCTCTTTTTCTCTCTTTCTCTTTCTCTTTCTCTCTCTTGGTACCTGCCCCCGTCGCGTGCTGTTGCGAAAGAAGCCACTTTTTTGTAACTTCACCGCTTTTAGAGACATTACTAACGTTAACAACAGCAGGAAGAACAATAATAACAGCACCAACACCAGCACCAACGTCACCAACATCATCATCAGCAACAACCACAACAGTTCCATCCCTATTACCAGCACCAGTCACCAGTAAAAGGGAAAAGCAAAAGGAAGAACGGGGTCGGTTCATTTGTTTGTTTACGAGTATTTGTGTATTTGGCCCATTTGCGTCGACAAGTTGACAGTTTGTTAAAGATGTTCATCTGTTCGTGGGTGCATGTGTTGGGGCCGCTTTTACCTTTACCAACTCCATACAATGGCATCGTCTCCCGGGGAATATGCAGATATTTATTATGAATTGAGGTTGGCTAAAGAAAGAAAGAAGGAAGAATGCCTGAAAGAAAGCCAGCCATCCTTATCCATAGAGGCTTCAATGTTTCCGTACACGGTGCAGTCTTTTGCTGTTGCTGTTTTGTTGTTGCTGTTGTTGTTGGTGCACTCTTTCATAGGGATACACTTATTAGTGAAAATGAAAGCATTGCTTCACATGCGAGCGCATAAAATCAGGAAGAATCAAGGAAAAAAAAGGAGTATAGCAGTATGCGTCGTAGTAGAAGAAGACACGAAGAAAAGCGGAGAAGTGGAATCATCTGGGAAGCAACATTTGAACACGGGTTATGCGAAGTTGAGCTGAGGTGAAGTGCGTGGAACGGAAAAACCAACATGAAATAATTAAAATTTCACTTTCATTTTCTCAAGCCCGTTATTTACAGCATTCAACAGAATCTGGATTAAGGATTAGTTTGCATGGCATAATTTCGCTGCATATAAGAACTTATAAAGCAACAACAACAACAACAACACCAACAAATAAAAAACCACCTCAAATAACATCAGAAAGAAAAACATCATACTCGAAAGAGTTTTAAAAAGAAGTCGAAAAGGAGATTGTGTTGCGGAATTTGTACAAAAGTGTCACTGTGCCAGATTCATGTAGATATTTTGCCATATTTTGCCACAGCACGAGCATTTTGCTTTCCTCTGATTCTCTGATGATCAGACTGAAGTTTTTAACACTTAAGTACACGCCTTTCGATGCGAACCGTAGTTTAATTCAATTCGCATCAATTTTAATGAGGTTGTGAGTGAGGCTAAAGAGGTTCTTTCTTTCTATTCTTTAATAATTACTAAAAAAATTCGTTGTATTTATTTAAATCTAAGAAATAAATTTTTTTTTATTGTCGTTAGTTTTCTTTTTTTCATTCGTTGTATTTCGTCTATCCACAAATAATATTAAGGGCCGTTTTTTTCACTCACAATTTAAATGACTTTTCTTCAAAAAAAAAAAACAAGCAAATGGCGCAAAAGGCTATCAACAGTTGAATACAATGAAATGAAATGAAAGTTTGTTTTGTTTTCAAAAATTCTTTCTTCAGAATTTTGAAAATACTAATTTTTCAACGGTTTGAAGAAATATCCTAAGGACACATTCTTAAAACACAATTAAATTTAACTGAAGTCTTCTAACTGGCAGTTAAATTCAATCGATTGGGGAAAAATACAATTTTTAACTGCGGACTATTTTTAGCAAAGTATACTTTCGAATACTTAAATACTTTCAGGCTTCACTATAATAGCTGTTAATGGCTGAGCCTGAAAGCATGCAAGCGTTATTCCGCGCTCGTACATTTTTACCGATAGCAGCCAACGACATGAAACCATAGGCAATATCGTAACAACGTTAGGCGTTGTTATATTTCTTCATTTCATTTCTCTATAATATTTTAGGATATATTATTTATGTAAATATATATTGCACAACAATTAGTACACTATACGTGAGATTTTTCCACATTGTTGTTTTTGTTTTTCTTTGTCATTGTTGGTGCAAAAATTTCTAGTGTAATGAAACCATTTACAGGCACTAAGAACTTATACTTACCACATCAATAATCTGCATAAGTGTCAAACCGAAGCTTAATTGTAACGGATCCGATTCATTTAAAACCGGACGCTCTAGTGTATTGTAAGGATCGAGTAGATCGTGTAACAGTCTCTTTTCATGATATCCTGCTAAGCAAACTGCAAAGAGAGAGAGAGAGAAAGAGACCAGCATTAGTTTTTCTTCAATAATAATAATTTCAAGTCAAATAAGACAATTCACAGGCGCCACAGAGAAGCACAACGCAATTTGTATGACAGAGACAGAGAGAAGCAGAGAGAGGCACAAAGGTTCAAAGAGCGCTGTCAAACTGTCAGTTTATTTTCGTGACATTTTGATGCTTTTGTTTTATAAAGATTTTGAACTTCGATAAAAGGGTAAAAGATGAAAATAGGAAAGGGAAGGGAAGGGAAGAAGGTAAAGAGGGGAAAAAGAAGACCGAGCAGAGGTAGCTTTACGAGTTGTCAGTTAGTTTGACAACTCAAGCTTCTACATACAATAGTTTGTTGCTACTAGTGCACGCCAGAAGTCAAGTCTGCATTCAGCCAAACCCACAAACACGCACACACACACACACACACACACACACACACACACACACACCAAATTACATGTATGCGAGTGAAATTCAATTCGTGTTTGTAGTGTGCTGTGTGTGTGTGTGTGCAAACAATGTCAGCTTTCAATACACTTTTAATGCACTGTAGTGCGTTTGCCTGCACGCAAGTAAGAATGAGTTAAATGCTATCCGACTTTTTAATGTTTTCTTTGTTTTTGTAAAGTTACCGTTCGGTGCTTTTGCAGTTGTTGTTGCTGTTGTTACTACTATAGTGGTTGTTGCCACTTCGACTTTCACGCTACCGATAATTCTGTCAAGAAACTCTGCTTCATTCGATTGTCGTGACCTCGTTTTTAGTGAAGATTGGCAGCATTGGCATCAAATCGTTTTGGCGTTTGGCAAAGTGAGCGTTGCAAAAATGTATGTATTTGCATGTGTTCGTGCATGTTAGCTGGGCATGGGCTGGGCTTCTTCTTCTACTCTCTCTCTCTCTCTCTCTCGAACTCAAGTCGTTTTGGTATCTTTTTCCCTTTCTTTCCTTTAGAGGAAAAAAAGGCAGGCTCTTCCAAAAAGGCAGCAACAATAGAATCGTGTTAGAATTTTTATACCAAGAGAAAAAGTAGCGCAGTCTACTTTATAACTCTCAGTTGCTATGGTTGGCAACACTGCTGCTGAAAATTGAAACAAAATTTCAAATTTTCAATATACCACAACAACAACAACAACAGCAAAAAAAGCTTTATGATCAAATTCTCGTACGTATATGTACGTAGTATAATATAACACTTAATATTTTATTTGATTATTGGCCTTGCTGGCAGCAAGAACAAGAGAAAGACTTTAAGGAAATAACAATTTGTTATATTAATATTTTTTGCACTTTCTTCTTACACTTCTTCTCGTTCATTTGCAATGTGTTTGAGAAGAGCAGTGTAGAGCAAAACACTAGAAAGGGTTTGCATCTGCCATTATCCTTAATTTTGTTCTCCTTACGTTTCCGTTTTCCGAGAGCTTTTCTATATATCTATCGTATAAAGCCGGTCATGTGCATTCACGCTTAATTTAGCATAAAGTGTTAAAAGCTTTAACAAAAATTCATTACTCTCGTATGTATGTACCTATTTTTCTAAAATTTACGAGTTTTTCAGGCGCAACGCATGAATAGAAGAAGAACGATTTTCAAAGAAAAACGCATCAAAGAAAAATATATTAAGAATTTTTTGAAAAATGTTCTCTAAAGCAGAGGAATAATAACAAGAAAACCAATAGGAAAAGCAACAAGAAAAAATATATATCGGTTAAAAAAGTTATAGAATAAAAAAAGCTATTAAAGGATGGTATAAACACACATGGTATAAACACACTTAAATTATTCAATTTCATTTACAATAATTTAATTAAAACTTGTAAAGAATTTCACCCATAACACCCTGTATATAGACCCTGTATACAATAGAATAGAACCTTTAATAATTTGTATATTTTTTGCAAAAGAATTTTTCTTTTGTGAGAAGAATTTTCCTTTAGAAATTCCTTTGTATGACAGATTTGAAAAAAGAGTTCTAGAAAATTGCAAGCGCACAATTTGTATTCTGGAAAAATCCTGGTTTTATTCCTGTTTTCCAGTCGACCTATTTCCAGTCTTTCCCTAAAATTGTTGTGTTCGGAATGAGTTCATACTTTGGAGGAAAATGTTGCCCTTGTTGTCTAACACTTTTGGAACCTTCTAACTCTTCAAATAGATCCTTTACAATTAAAAAACAGATTTCATTGATATTATAAGAGGCTTAACAAAATTTTATGTAGAGTAATTATGTAAGTAACTCTCAAATATTGAGCGCTGAGTTCAATACGAGTTCTCTTTTACATAATTTCTGGAATTTTATAATTTTGCCACGACGCTCGAGAATCGAGTAATATTGAACTTTTCTAATTTCTTAGAATGTTTGTTGGTTTATTGGCGTTTGTTTGCTTGTTCTTCTCTAACTCCAACATCGGCTCAGTGCGATTGCTTAAAAGTTGAATTAAAACTTTGTAAATGTTTACTTGGCAAAATTTTGATTATGGCTTTCATTTTCTCGCTTTGCTTGATTCTGCCGGAAGGCACAAAACTTTGCTGGAATGCATATCTTAGAAATTACAAAATTTCACGAAATAATACTATATGATCGTATTTCGTAGGTTTGTTGTTGGTGCTTTAGTGCAATAAATTCATCATCAATTCTACGATACTTTATTTGAGAAGAAAGTCAGCAACCGACGACGACGACGACGACGACGACGACGACGACGGCAAGGACGATCTGGGTCAAGGAGAAGGTAAAGACTGACTGCTTGAAGAACAAGTAAAAATAAGTTCATTCCTTAAGACTTTTTGTTTAGCATTTGGAGAAAATTTGCATTTGATTGCAACGAATTCTAGAAGAAGAAGTTTTGAACACGTTCCATAAATGTCTCCGCAGCTGCTTGTGAAAATTATGCGAAACGATAACGTGATAATTTAGCAGTTTATTGCAATTTCCGGATTTATGATCGATAAGTTTCTTGTTGTTTACTTTAATGCTAATGCTGTAGCAAGAATGTAAAAATAATAATTCCTCTAAAACTATCGAAGGCGGAAGAGAACTGGCTTATTTTATGTGTTTTAAATACAAAATTTCTGAAGCTCAAGAAGTTTCTTTAAAACTTTGAAACTGAATTTGAAAACTTTGCAAAACCATTTGTATTTTCAAGTGGAATTAAACAGTCTTTATTAAATGGGAGTACCTTTTTATTTTGTTTTTTTTTTTGTCCTCATCAAATTTTGCGGAATCTGGTTTTGTTAAGTCGAGGCTTAGTTTGTATTATTGCATTCGTATACAGCGCTCCAAATAAAACTTATTTATATACATAAATTAAAATAAGCCTTTTCAACTTGTATCCTTTTTGAGTGTTAATAATAAGTTTTTCAGTATACAATTTAAAATCTGAGAGTTTTATCCGCTTCTAAAGACCTTCTTGTTATTATTTGGGAAAGACTTACTCAAGAGTTTCCATACCATCACTTCAATGGACCCTCTTGTGAGTTGGATCCATCTCATCGTTGCCATTTCGGCCACTATTTAACCTACCATGCCTTCAACTCGCCACTTCTGCCACCACTTCCACCCTTATATCCATTATACCTTCAACCCCGGACCCTCTTGTGAGTCATTTCTCTTAATCACCGCCTAATCGTCCCTAACACGACGCCATTTTCGGATGCTTATTTAAAGATTAATAACGCAAATTAGATTTATCAGTAGAAATTGGCCATATTTTGTTGTTACATTTCGGTGCTTGGTTTGTGTGGAGAATGTTCGGTCCGGCGGGAACTCTGCCCTTCGGAGATGATACCTGGTTGCGTAGTGGATGGGTTGGTTGGTGGTTGGGTTGGTTAATGGTTGGGTTGGTTGGTGTTTTTAGTAGAGAATGAAGGAAGGAAGGAAGGAAGGAAGGAAGGAAAGAAGGTCAGAGGAAAGTAGGAAAAAGAACTCTTTCCATTATCTTTAGCAAAAGAAGCAGCAAGTGAAGGCAAAAGGTAAAATGATAAAGAGCAAATATTTGTAGCGGAAATATTGTGAGTTAAAATACACACAATTCCTGTGAAAAGAAAACAGAGTTCAAATAAAGATTAAACAAAAAAAAATCCATTTGGTCAATTAAAATGCAAACCACAACAATACCTTCTTCCAACCTGGTCATTTCCGTCCATTCGAATGGATGGTCTCTCGTCCATTCAATATCGTAAACATTCCACGTGAATTAAAGTAACAGTAACGAGCGAGCAACAACAATAAAACAATAATGTCGTCACAAAAGCAAACGAAAACAACGCAAACAACAACAACAGCAACAACAACAACAACAACAGAAAAACCAACGCAATTCGTCCCATTTGGACCGAACGAATGAAAACAATTAAAAATTCATTGATATGCATCACCTTCTTCGACTCGCAATTAGTTTGTATTGTGGTCTGGCAACACTTTATATATTCTCAATATACATATATACCTTCTCGCCCTCCCCCTCGCCCTCGCCCTCCCCCTCGCCCTCGCTGGTGCTTGTTGTGGTCTTCACAGTAGACGTCATTGCCGTTTTTTTGTCGTTTTTAGTGTTTTTATTTCGCAAATTTAAAAATGGCTTTTTGGGGTTTATTTATAAACGCCACGCCCCTTTCATAACAAACGAGCAAACAGCCAGTAAAGCAATGTTTGTGTGCACTGTTTGCGAGAACAGCAAGCATTGAGATCGTTATGATATTCGTTGCATTAAAAAAATATTGTATTTTATTTGTGCAGTTTGTGCAGTTTGTGCAGTTTGCGCAGCCTGCAGCAGCCCAGCAGCCGGGCCGAGCCTCTTGAGTGTTGCCACATTTTTCACGGTGTCCCGGCAGCTACAGCCGTCTCCCCGCTTAACGTTCCTACAGACCATTGTGTAAATTTTATTGCTGTTGTTGGCGTTTTTTTGTGTTTGGTTTTTACCTCTTTGTTGTTGTTGTTGTTGTTGTTGTTGTTGTTGCTGCTGCTACATAGTTTCAGGCATTCAACAAAGCTTTTAACTGCTGTGGCCAAAAAATTCATTTCTTTTATGGCATTCGCTGTCGGCCATAGCTTTTGTGTTTGTTGTATTTGCATGCCGCTGCCACAGCCTTGCCGCCCCTTCTTCTTCCCGTCTTCTTCTTCTTCCTTTTCTATTTCTTTTATTGTCGTGTGTTTAAATTTTAAATTGCTCTTTCACGCTTGACTGCAATAAAACGTGATTTTGAGCTGCCGAAACAGAATGCGACAAAAATGCCGAATCGTTTCACGATTCTCTTCGTTGCAGCTTTTCTCTGACGAATTAATTGCAATTTAAAAAGTCATTCGGTGCCGGTGATGCGACCGACCATTTGACAGTACGTACCGCAATCACTATCACCGAAGAGCTCTGGAGACCGAATTTGCGGTATACCAAGGAAATTGCTTTATTCTGAGAAAATTAAAAGTTTTCTCTAGTAATTAAAGGGGAAGGTGGAAGAAGAGGGGGAGGGAGGGGTGGACCGTGGGATTATAAGCAGTTTTCCAAAAGTGAAACAAGCTAAAGGGCTGCCAAAAAAATTCAGAACACTCAAATTAAGAATTTCAGGTTTTAAAATTTATGTTTTTCTAAAAATTAAAAACATCTAAATTGAAATTTCAAAAAGTTAATTTCAACACTATTAAAAACTTTTGTCCCCTTTTAAATAAGAAACTTTTAAATAAGAAAAAAAAAAACTTTCTCTACCTCGAGGTGCCAGAAAATTGTATCAGCTTCTTTTTTAGTTTTTGAAGAAAAAATGTTTGGCGGCATTTTTTTTTTCTTCTCCTCTTTTATTTTCTTTCACAAATTCTTTATATTTTCTATGTATTTTGTATTTCTATGAGCTAACAGCGCATTCTATCAGTGTGTGAGTGTCTGAGACGGTGTTGGTGTCTGTGTGTGACTTTCTCCGCATTGCAGCTTCAAGCATCATCAACCATCATCAAGCTTCAAACGGCAGCATTTTTCTTCCTGAAGAGGAAACGTCTGCTTCTTCAACGTGTTCACACAAACACAACAACAAATGAAAAGGTGTTATGCATGCTTGTGTCTGTCTAGCTTAGACAGATTTGTTATGCACTAACGGAGAAACGAAAAAAAAAAACAACAAATAAGCATTTGTTGGTAAAATGTATGTTATTATTTATTGCCAGCGCTTTCGTTCTTTGTCTGTAAAGATAAAGATTTTGCCAGAGCATTTTCTCTATCTCTCTTTTCTCTATACCTCTCCGATTATTTTTCTTTTTTTTTGTGCGTTTTTTTTTATAATTCATTGCTTTGCATTAAGTATACAACAAGCGGCATTTGTTGCAGTGTCGCATCTGGCAGTTTGCTCTTTCAAATGGGCGTAATTGGTTGGAGCCAGACACCCTTCCTTGTTTATATAAATGTTCTGCACCTGGATGATTTTTTAGGGTTACGTGGTGATATAAGACGTAACAGAGGTTACGTTATACGTAGTCTGCATTATTGCAGCAACTGATTTGATATACATTTTTCAAAACATTTTTGCAATTCGGTGCAAAAAACTTTGAAGACAATCCATCCTTTCGATAAGCGACCAATAATCGATAAGTGCTTAAATAAAGTGCTTAAACTAAATTCTATTAACGTCGCCTCTACGTTGCCTCGCTCTCTGAGAAGCTCATCAAAATCGTGTTAAAATTATAGTTGAAAAGTCATTGCTGTTCTGGAAATTTCAACTGAATTTGAAGAAACCATTAATAATAGTCGATGATTTTTTTTAAAGATGATACTAACTGATGCGCTTGTAGCTTCATTTTCAGGTTTATAATTTATCTTGACAATGCTTAATTAATGCAAAGCAACCGAAAACCAAACCAAAACCATTAAACATTATTTTCCTTCCGCAGGTTTTTTCCTTTAGAAAATTTTTGAAATGAAATATTTCTTGATGCTAATAAAGTAAAGTTAAAAGGGAGTAGAAGCAGAAGAAGGAGAAGAAAGAAATTTGTCGTTGCTGCTGCTGCAAAGATGACGAAGAAGAAGAAGCAGCAGCAGCAGAAAAAACCGAAACCGAAGCCTTTCTTTGAGTGACAAGTCGGTGCAGTCAAGCTTGAAGGAAGGAAGGAAGGAAGGAAGGAAGGAAGGAAGGAAGGAAGGAAGGAAGGAAGGAAGGAAGCAAAAGTGTGCGACAGAGATGGCGACTTGTGAGAACTTAAGACATTCAAACTTGGCCCAGTTAAGGACTTGCTGTGCCTTCAGGGACAAAGAAGGCACCATAATTCTTGGTGTCTGTTAGTGCTGTTTTGTTGTTGTTGCTTGTAGTGCCTCTTTTTGCAATAAAAAAATTTTTGTTGTTTTGTTTTTTTTTTCTATAATCACATTGTTTTTTTTTCTTGGCACCAAACAAATTGTTTAGTTTTTAGTGTTATTGTTGTTGTTGTTGTTGTTGTTGTTGTTGTTGTTGTTGTTGTTGTTGTTGTTGTTGTTGTTGTTGTTGTTGTTGTCGCCGTTATATTCCTACGCTTTTGGGAATTTGATTTATTATGGGTTTTTATGCTGTTGTTGTTGTTGTTTTTGTTGTTGTTGTTGTTGTATTCTATAGATGCCAATGCAAAGCTTTCAAAGTATTTCGTTTCCAAAAGTTTTTTGGGCTATTTTGTCTTTTTATTTTTGTTTGTTGTTGTTGTTGTTGCTGCTGCTGCTGCTGCTGCTGTTGTTGTTGTTGTTGTTGTTGTTGTTGTTGTTGTTGTTGTTTGGTTTTTGTTTAGTTTTGTATGCTCTGACGTCCCCTGTGAAGTTTTGTGCCTAAGAATATCCTAAATCTTGGCCGACATTAAAAAATCTTTTAAAAAATAGAAAAATTAAGGCAGTAACTCGTAGAAAGGTACAATGAAAAAGAGAGGGAGAGGGAGAGGGAGAGGGAGAGCGTCAGAGGGAAAGGCAAATGATAAATACGATACAACAAATTGTACGAATTTGTCATGAACCAAAGCTTCGCTTTACTTCTAAAAGAAAATCAACAAAAGCGCATTGAGTTTCAGCGCTGACAAAATCTATTTAATTTGAAGACAATGAAAGAAAAATAGAATTTTCTTACATTTTAAGAAAATTTAAAAAAAAAAAATTTAAATGGTATTACGTACTTTTAAGCGCTAACTAAGTACAATACTTAATTTCTTTAAATGCTTTCTCTTGTTTCTTTTTTTGAGGCGTAAAAATCCGATGCCTTTTAATTTTTTTTAAAGTAATTTTAAAGTATTTTAAAGTTATTTTTAAGTTAATAAATTTAAAGTTATTGAGCGTTGTGTTAAGCCTTTAAATACCTTACAATCTATTGCTTCATAGAATGCGTATGAACGTACGTTTGGTTGAAGCACGAAAATGGCCAAGCGTATTTTGCTCAAAAACAACTGAAGTGATCTGAATTTAGGGTAAGCGGGAGCAAGTTTCGACTACTAGCTTTTTTATATTGTTCAACTCTGTGTGTAATTTATCAATAATTCTACCGTATTAATCAGCACGACAATCCAACAGAGAGAACAAATTGCAATGAAAGCAAAACTTCTTTCGCGACTGAATAAATCCATAATGAATTACGCCGCTGTTGAGTATGCAAATTTGAGGAGGCGTGGCGTATACAATACCATACAATACAATACAACGTTGCCAAAGCAATTCTCATCCGTTAACGTCATCAATAAATGATGGCAGGCTTTTGGCTGTTCCAATAGAGAGCATGCATGCATTATCAAAATGCCAACATATACCATTTTCCGTTTCCGGTCAGTCTCTGCGACAAAATTATTTTATGTATTTGCTCTACTAAAATTGAAAATGAATAAATTTATTCAATTTTAAATTTAAATTTGTTCATTCATTCAACTCAACAGAGAATAGTTAGTCGAGGCCGGAAAACGGAATTCGAGCTTCTTTGGGGAGTTAAGAAGTGCCTGAAAGTATGCAAAATATTGCTTATTCTTTGTTTGATGGCTGTTTGCTGTGCGTTTTGCGAAGTGTTTGCGGACTGATTGCTTTGGGGTTAAAGTTAATTTTGCGCAGCAATTCATTCAAGTTATGATACTACAATTCCCATAACCCCCTTCCCTCCCCTCTCCTTTTCATCAACACTCGATCCTTTCACACGACTAAAAACAAACAAGCCACAGCAAAAGCCATTGAAACAAGCGACGTCGAAATGGCCACAGCAGACTGAAAACGGAATAATGATGTTGATGGATAAAAATGGATAGACGAGGACAGAAGGTAGGAGGACGGAAGGAAGGAAGAAAGGGAGGAAGGAAGGAATTTGAGAAGAATCGAGACGACGTTGGGTGGAATAAGGTAAATGAGTGATTTCTGATTAAATGCAAGAATGCTATTCTCATTTGAGGTAATTGCTGCCGACAACGCCAACGTGGCGATATTTTTATTGTCAACGCCACAAGTCCGAAAATTCAATGGCTGTTGGTGTGAAATTGTCATCGATGATTCATACAAGCATATGCATGCCTATGCATAACTGACTCAATTTTGCTTCCTTATGGCAAAAACAATAGAATACAAAGATGTGCCACAAAGTGTACTTGAAATGTCACCAACATTTTTCAATCGATGTTGACGAACAGAGTGAGAAGAATCTCTTCAAAAAGAATTCTCTTAGCTACTTTTTGTTCTTCTCCATTTTTTGGGTGAGTTTTTGGCAAGCGCTGCATAAAAAAATGAATGCATGAATGAAGCCCCTGCCGCTGCAGCTGCTGCTGCTGCTGGTCCTTCTGTGTTGTGGCTTTTATCGTTTTTGAGGGTAATTAATGTCAACAATGGCTGCTTTTGTTGCTGGTACTGTGCAACATTGCATTGTTGCATTGCTGCATTGTTGCATTTGCAGTTCATTGATCTCCGAATTAATTGTTGCATGAACAAAGATTATATATAGTAACAATGGAAAAAAATGTATATACGCTTTATATTAAATTTAAGTTTTGTTCAGTTTTTAATATAAATGAACACCGCGATTCACCCATGATTCATCACTACGCCCTCGCTATCTCATCCGCTACAATCCAGAGCAACGCTCCAGTTTAAACGTGCTACAAGCACACGACTAAAGTGACAGCCAGACAGACGGGCAATTTTCGTTACCCTCGGGCGCCTTTAAACGTGCAACAAATGTTCTCGAATGTCATGCAACATCACTTTGCTGTTACTCGTAACATTTTTTCATCATTTCGTTTCGTCTCGTCTCGTCTCGTGCCGTCTCCTCTCTCTCTCACGCTCTGTCACTCTCCTTCTGCCGTTTCCTCCCTTTGATCATGATACAACTTGTCACCGAGTCTTTGTCACATAATTCTGCGATTCTGATGAGGCTGATGAAGGGCTGTTGATGCTGCTGCTGTTGCTGCTGGGTAAGATGGTGGAGAGAGCTGGTGAAGGTGTTGCTAGTTGGTGTTTCAATAGCGGCGTGTATATACATATGTCTGTATGTACGATATGTACTATACGTGATGTCAAAAGGATACGCGTCGGTCTGCCTGGGTCTGGTTTGGTAGACAGTGCGCAACACTTGAGTTTGTAACACTTTCTTTTAAAGTTGTTGCTTCCGTGTTTGCAGTAACAGATGTCACAACAATTGTTGTTGTTTTGTTATTGTTGTTGCTATCAAAGTACACTCAATTATTCCGTTAGAGAATATAGTATTGGTCTTATTTGTGGTCTTCTGTTAAAAAATTTAGTAAAGTTCTAAAATTATCAATTATTGTTTTTTATGACTCTCTTATAAAAGTTTATGTTAACAACCGGCGCCTTAAAAATTTTGAAAAAAAATATACATATAAAGGGTTTTCCAATAGAGACGGGTCGTTGTTGTCAACAATTGTCTACATTTTTATCATTTGGACGTACTACTTAATCATGCAACTTTCCACGGTAATTTGGCATCGACTGGCTGAATTATAAACAACAAATTTAACACATGCCGCCTGAAAAACATGGCCGCCAGAGACTGTCAACATCGACCCATCGCTATTGGAAAATCCTTTATCTATGTATGTACCAATTTCTCTTAAATACTTTTAAGTTTTACTACGCTTTTTTTCGAAATCGCTTAAGGCTTTACCGCATTTTCTTTTATTTAATTTTCCATAATTAGTATTCAGTTTAACCCAAATTAATTAAATTTTTGCCACTTTGTTGCCGGCATAAATACATACATATGTACATTTCTCACATTCATTAATTAGCATTTGCTTCCACATTTATGTATGTACGTGCGCATACACACACACACACACACACACACTCACAATCGTTCAACTGATCGGCAAACAGAATTGTGAGGTTTTTGGCCTGCACTCACGATTGTTTGCATTTACGTAAATAGACCCGCATTAATTGCGCTGATCCTGTTGAATATTTTCCAGCAACGTCCATAATTTGCATAACGTTCGTCAAGCATGCACCTTCTTCCCCACCTTGCCACGCTTCCTGTCAGTTACAGGCGTGCAAAGTAAACTTATTTAACCCTCTTCTGTCTGTATAACCTTAAAAAGTTAAGGTTATTTCACTTAAACAATATATTTCGATCTTTTTAATGCAATTTCAATACAAAAGTGGCCCTAATTAAACAGGCAGGAAGTGTTTTGCTATTGGGGTTAAATTAAGTAACGGTTAGTGCTGTGGAATTTCTGAGATTAAACCTGTCCCAATTTGGAAACTGTCCCAAAATTCGTGTCGTTGATGGCTCTTCTTAGTGGATTCAATGAAATTATTGCAAAAGGGCAAATTTCTTTTACACTCTCAATGGTTTAAGTAAAATTTGATGAATAAAAACAAACTGTCTTCCTTCTTCCGGTACTTCTGGTACTTCTCCAAAGCTATATGATTGTTCCATATTTTCCAAAAGATATCATGCCATGAGGTTAGGCATGAATTACACTTAGTAAAATAGAACTTATTTGCAACACGTAAAAATTCTACTAATGGTTACCACTTTCGGAGCAAATCCCCGCCCGCCCGCGCCCGCGCGTTTGACGGATGTTCGTAATCTTCGAACTCATGCAATTACCGGCAGAGCAATTTAGTTATGCATGGTTTAAGCATTAAACGAGAAAATTTAAAGAGCAAAGCAGAGGAAAAAATTGCATGCAGGTTGCATGAGCGTTTCCTCAACTTTTTCAAAAGTTTTAAGAACAAGAAGAGCCTTCGAGGTTATTTCGTTGGTGGCGTTGTTGCTGCTGCTGGTGCTGTTGGTGTTGCTGTTGTTGTTGTTGCCGGTTTGCGCCCGCATAAATTAGATTTCAGCACAATTTGTGCTGCTCCTCCTTTAGTGAGTAATTCTTTTTCAAACACAGAAAAACGGCAAACATTCATGCACACTTCCTTTCAACCATGCCATCCCGTGTCCAATTATTTTTAATTATTTAATTAATGCATTTTCAGTTCTTTGACTAGGATTTCCTTTCTTTTTCTCTCTCCCTGATTTTTCCCAAACACTTCCAGAAACTAAAAATAAAACCACTTTTTTAATGAACGCAAAAGCGCCAAAGCAAAGCGACTCTTAAAGAATTTGCACAAAATGGAAAAAAGAAAGGAGAAAACCAACAACAACAACAGCTACAACACCAAAGAGGCAACCAAAATTAGGTTAGTAATTTTCTAGTTTTCTTCCTGCGAAATGTCATTGCTGGACAGACAGGCTGCCATCCAGATGAAGCCTTAGTCAGGCGGGAACAGCCTCAGTCTACTTTAACAGATTTTTTGCAAAATAACAAGCAAAATAACAATAACAATAGCAACAACAACGACAACAGCAGCACCACCAATAACAGCAAAGAGCAGGAAATAAGACGGCTGGAAATCTTCTAAAGAAAATTGTCAAAGAAAAATCGTCTTTCTTTAAAAAAAAAAATTAAATATTTAAAAAAAAAACTCATTTACGTATAATATTTGCAATGTCATAAATATAGTAATTTCAGTAATTATATACATAATTTTCTTTGCTGTAGCTATTAATCTTTTCTTAACTCTGTTCAAAAATTTTGTATTTAATTTATTTAATTTATTTTATTTATTTATTATAAAGAACTTTTCAGTAAAGAAAACACTAAATCTGCAGTATTTTTCTAGTATTCTTACTAGACTCAGCCTGTATTTATCAGCTTTTTTAACCGGTTTTGCTCCATAAAACTTTTAAACTTTTAAAACATAAACTTTTATAATAGAGTCATAAAAGTCATAAAAGTCGCGTCTTTAGTCTTGTAAGGTCTCTAGCTTACGTGCAGCTCTTATATACAGGGTGCTCGGCATAGTTAAGATGGGACAAAAGGTTAGGGCGTGTAGGTTGAGTCCAGACAAGAAAAAAATGCGTATGAGAGGTGGGTCAATTTCCCCCTGGTCTAGGCGCTAGAGTGCCCTCTTTTCTAAAAACACTTCAAATTGACTTAAAATCGAAAAAAAAAAAATCTCAAAAAATAACGGGAACACTTAAAGCATTTCTGTTTTCTATTTTTAAAATAGAAATATTCAAATATTCCTTTCTTAATGTGCTTTTTAGAAAATTATTGTAGGATCAAACAGTTTTTGTCAAACAGTTTTTGAGAAAATTAATGACACATTTCAAATTTCTAAAAAATGTCAAAAAAAAAAAACATTTTTTAACCCAATTTTTTTTTAAAAATTACCTAAATAAGTATAATTTTTTTCTAATCAAAAAATGTTAGTGTCGTTCATAAAGAATTCTTGGCATTAGCACCACGAAAGTGTCGTAAACTCGGCACATTCGAAACAAAATTTTAAGCATTGAGCAATAAGTTGTACTCACTTTTAGCAGATAAATTCAAATACAACAACAGCAAACAGATGAAAGAGCTTCGCTGCAGACCGCTGCTGCTAGCTCTAGTGCGTCGCAGCTGCGGCCGGTAGCTGTCGGTGACTGACGACGGCAGCGCGGTAAGTGTTTTTGCGAGGGCGGTTGCGCGAATGATGGCTGCGGCAAATGTTGTAGCTGCAGATTTTGCGGTGACTGCCAGGGTTGCCAAGATTGTGAGCAGTAAACGAAGTTTTGCCACCAACGGGCAGGTTGCTGCCAATAAAAATGGCAAAAGGAATGATTCCGGTGCTGGCGCTAATGAATTTGTGTAAAATTTAAATGCTGCGGTTGTGGCTTTTATTGTTGATGCTGATGCTGATGCGGCGGCGGTGGCGGTGGCGGCGGCTGATGCAGTGACTGCTGTCAATGACAACTCTTCTCTTATGAACTTCAATGCTGATACTTTGTTATCGTCCTTATACGCTGTTGTTGTTGTTGTTGCTGTCGTTGCTAGTATTATTGTTTGAGGAGCCGGAAGTTTTCGTTTTCGCCTGCGACGTCGCAGTCGACGCTTGAGCTGGCACAGTCTTTCAGTGTGTGTGTGTAAATAGTTTGCAGCGTATGATTGGCAGCGACTGCTACTAGAGCAGACGGAGAGCAACCGGATGCTGCCGGCGCCACCATCACCGTTGTTAACGCTGTACGTGTTGTTGTTGTTGTTGTTGTTGTTGTTGTGATTGCTATCAGTACATATTTGCAGTTTATCACTTTTAGTATTACTTAAATATAAAAAAGGATTTTCGGTTGCGAATGTGTCCGTAGTTGCTCTGTTTTCAGTCTGCAGCAATACTGAGTTGTTATTGTTTCGGTTGTTGTTGTTGTTCTGATTGTTCTGATTGCTCTTCCCACAAATATTATATTGATTTCCATCAACGTTGCTGAAATTTTCGGCGGACATTGCTTTGCTTCTTAAGATCTTGCACCTTCCGAAGTCTCTGAAGCTTTTAAAACTTTGAGACGCTTGAGTTGCTGCAAAAAAAGTCGCTTTTCTTCTTCGTGCACATTTTCCTTTATAGGCAACGGTTGATGTTGTTGTTCTTGTGGCTGTTATCGAGCGCGCTCTTCTTCAAAAGTTTCGAAGACTTTTTCGTCTCGTGTTGTCCCATTTGTTGATATTCACCAATTTTTTTGCATTTCGTAACAGAAAAATGTGTTTTTTCCTCGTTTTTACATTTGTTAATAATCTTTTTTTAGCTCGAAAGTGCTTAAGGGCAGCTTAGGTTCCGGTTAGGCTTGAGCTGGGCTTAAGCTTCTAGATGCTTAACAGCTGATTGCCGGGAGCTTTTTTAAGCTCTTACTCGTAAGCAAGCAACAGTGACGATTTCAACAGTGTCGCCTTCAATTATTGCAAGTATTTAAACATTTAAATTTCAAAAAATTTCATAAAATCACAAAATATCCTTCTTGCTTCTTACAAAAACTAAGATGGCGAGTATTGTTGATTTTCTCTAGTTTTAATTGTTATTAATTTGCTTCTAATACAACCACAAGAGCATTTTTAGAAATTTATTTTATTTTTGGTTTTTGTTTGTTTTAATTCTTAAAAATTTTGTGCAGTTTTCGTTTTAAGCTTTTGTCTCAGATTCCGCTCATTCTCGCTGAAGCAGAAAAGCTTTTCATTGCAATTTTATTGATTGATGATGTTATGAATACTGATGATCCCATAAATTAGCCGATAGCATCCAACTGAAATGAAAGTGCAGAACTTTAATCACATTTTTGTTATACTGTAAATGATGATGATGATCACATTGATCAAAGCTACAATTAGGATAAAACTTTAAATTAATCTAAGATTATAATGCACTTAACTTAAAGCTCTGACACTCTATTATATGTATGTATGTAGAAAAATATAATGAAAATAAAAAAATAAAAAAAGCTTGTATTATGAGCTGCATAATCCTTTTTAAAAAATTACGAAGGCCTTTTTTGAATCAATTTTTTAGATTTCAAATTTATATTTCAAAAGTAAAAATTATAAAATAAAAAATTTAAAAAAAAATAAATTTTCAAATTTCAAAATTTCTTTTGAATTTCAAATTTATAAAATTTTTAAAAACTAAACAATAAAAAAAACTAAAAAAACTTTAAAAAAATAAAAATAAAAAAATAAAAAAAACTAAAAATAAAATATAAAAGTATTCGAAAGCTGAAATGCATTTAAAGAGTAGCTTAAAAAAATTATATCATGTTATTTTTCAATCGCTAATATTAAATTTTCACAATATAATTTTAAAAATTTTCATAAAACTTTTAATATTTTTAATAATATTTTTCTGAAATATAATTTTAGGGCAAAAAAAAAACCAAAAACTATCAACAAATATTTCCGCAACTTTTCAAATATTTTCTTTATCAGCAATTTTCTTGATTTGTGTACATTCCTTGCGGTTTCTTTTCCCGGAAGTGATAAATTATTCATATTTTTCGAAGAAGAAAGCAAACTTTTAAGACCACCAGAGAAACGTCACAAAATATTTGTAGAGAATATGGCGATGAAAAAGCTTTTTCTGTCAATCTGTTGAAAGCATGAAACTTAAATGGTTTTTCATAGAAATGTTTTTTCCGCAACGCATTTAGTTAAATTCAGAAATAATTGAATTTAAGGGTGACTAAACTGCCGTCAGTCGGTAAGTCAAGCATTATGTCCTGAAGTCTGACAGTCGGTTGAACAACCAAACAGTTACTAAGAAACTGTGCAAAGTAATGCGCGCCATCTGCAAAGCTTTAGGAGGAAGAAAAGGATTCTTGTAGAAAGCGACAGAAAAAGATTACAATTCAGTTTGTTTTGAGTACCGAGGAGCAGTAAAAAATTTTAGAATAAATTACAGACGACTGGCGGATGTTGTAAGGAATCGATGACGTATTACAAACTGCTTCCTCAAGGTTGTGTTTTTATTTTTTTTTTGCTACCTTCCAAAGACTATTTTCGTGAAATTTTTCTGAATGCTAAAAATATGCAAATAAAATTGTTGATTATTTGAAATATGCCTCAAGTCTTGCCAGAGGCATAGAATTCAATCCTATTTGAAAGAGGCTAAAAGAGAGTATAAACATATTTAATAAACTCCGTAGAAACAAATCCCAGAAAATTTCAGAAATAAAACACCAAGAGTCATTTTCGAAGCGGTACGATACTTGTGTTAGATTTATAGCTAATTTTGAAATTGACATTTTTCAAATTTCGGCTTTCTTATTCACATGATTTTTCGCTTGGTTTCACAATAAATAACTTACGGTGAAAAATAAAAGCAACTTCAAGGATAATCTGAAGTCTCCAAAAAATAATACGATACTTCTTTTTGAGTTCTTTATGGTCGATTTCAGTTCTATTGAAGTGGAAACAGAGGCTGTGACAAGGATAAATGGTTTATTCTCACTTGAATAAATATTTTATTTGAGCTATCGAAGCGATAATTGCAAAATTGTGGTACATAAGTTTTTATGGCTTTAGAAGTTTGCTAGTTAGTCTTTAGCAAACTTTAGCACTCTCCATTTCTCTTATTTACACACACTCTTATTCTTTCACGCTGAAACTAAATTTAAAATAATGTTCTTAAGCATTGAAAACCACGCAAAGCCATTGCGTGAAAATACAAACGTTCATGAGAGATTAAAATCATGAAATTTTCTATTAATTTTTATGAAAAATGCTAAATATTTAAAAAATAAAAATTTTTTCATATTTAACATTATGAAAGATGTATGGAAAAGGTTGCCACGAATGAGAGTCTGAAATGTCAAGATGTCAAAAATGTTAGTAGCACATATTTTGACAGCCCAAAGTATGACTGACGTTGGTATGTATCGTACATATGTATGTACGGTGTCTTTTAGTGGATGTCATTGGTTTGGCTGGTATTATTTTGTATTTTAACCCTGTCGTCGTTGTTATTGTGGTTGTTGTTGTCGTTGGTTGTCCGTCTGTTACTCAATTTTAATATTTTCACAAAGAGAACTATTCAAATTCTAGCCTATATTTCAGTATACGACCATCTAGTAGCTGTCACTGACGAAACATAAATGTCTAAAACCATGTCTTGCACTAGACGATGTCTCTATTGGCTTTTTGGTTATTGTTGTTGTTGTTGTTATAGTTTCTCTATGATGGTACAAATAGTATCGTATAAACATCAGAGCTCGTGAAATTTGATGCGATTTTTTAACAGTAATCCTTTCACAAATGCCTCACTCAGTCAAGCGCCGCTATCTCACAACTTCTCTATCTTCTTCTTCTTCTTCTTCTTCTTATCTCTCCCCCACTTTTGTCAAACCGTTAACTCGTTTAACTCACTCGAAACGATGGAGTAGAGGGGGCGTATGGGGCGAGGCAACATCACGTTAGCGATTGTGATGATGTGAGAAGTTTGTAAGCGCATCTGCTGCCACAACATGTTACCGAAGTAATCTGTCAAATCGTTAACAAACAACAACAATTTCAGTTAAGACTAATGTCAGGATCAGTGCGAGCTCAGCATATGTTTGCTTTCCTTTCGTGGCGGCACTTCTGCCCCGAAAAAGTCCATGAAATTATTGATAAAGGGAAAGAGAGAGAGCGAGAGAGAGAGAGAGGAAGAGGTTAAAAGTTGTTGAGTCTATCTACAGAATAAAATACTGCGAGAAATGTGGTAATGTGTTAAATACAAGATAAAAGCAAAGGAGCTGAAATTTAAGATTAAAACTTAAGTATTAAATTAAACATCATTAACATGATGAAAATTATCAAAAATTGTTATTATACAGATTCTTCTGTTAGATTGTTAATGGGTCTTTATAGACCTGGTCCATAGTGCAACGTGATATAAATGGAAAAGCACGTATTAACGTCTTAACATCTGAAATAATACAGAGCGCGCCATCTTTTATGTCCGTATGTGAAAATTGAATAACTTTGAAAAACAAACAAACGATTTGCATTTATAAGACACATTTTTTTTAACTTCGTCCTTTACAATTTATTTTGACTAGCTTTTGTAGACAATATCAATCAAGGGGCCGCCTCTATGGGTCAAAGCAAAATGTGCCCTTTTTGCTGCGTTTTCCATTCACGCTTTTTCAAGCGTCACTATTTCGGTGCGCTCTTTCGGTGTAAAGCGATTGATTAACATCATTAAAATTGTACTGTTTTGATGTTTCAAAAACATGTTCACTCAAGTCAATCGGTTGATAAGTGCTGAAGTTATTCAATGTTTACCTACCGACATGGCGCATTCGTGACAAAGATGAGAACTGTGATGGAATATTTCAGATAAGTTTAAGCGTGTGTAAAAAAATTCGAAATTCAGCAGAGGTCTTCGGCAGAAGTTGTTTCTTTTTGTGTTAATTGTGTTAGTTATTAAAGCTTTTGCCGTCTAGTCACTTTTCTTTTATTCTTGATGGGAAAAATGTGGCAAATTCATTTTGCGCAAATGGCAAAGATATTATCATGACACTCTCAGTAATCGCGCAAGTAATTCCTGAATTCTACTAACAACGACTCTTTTATTTTTGAATATCTAGAAAAAATAGAGTCAAAAAAAAATAGACGTTATTTCCTTCAACATTTTTCTTCTTTTTTTTTTCTCTTTTCTGCTGCGAAGCAAAATAATGAGGAAACAAACAATTTATCTTCGGTTGTTGGCGAGCATTGTGTTGTTGCAACATAGTCATTGTTTTGTACTGCTACTTTGATGACTCTGTGATAGTCGTCAATTGTACAACAACAACAACAACAACAAAAAGAATTGTTGTTGTGAAAGCATCAAAAGCGGCCACGACAATTATGTACGTGCGTGGGCGTGTGTGCATTGTCAGGATACACTGAATGTTACTAATTAATGATTGTTAATTAATCTCTAAATGATTGTGTTGTTAATGACAAAGGTATTTATTGTAAGATTGCATGAACGCAACATTTCAAAACGCAACAGACAACAATCAGTCTCTCTCTCTATCTCTCTCTCAGTCTCGTTCGCAATTCCTTCATTCATTATTAATTGCTTTATGCAGTGTATTTGTTACAATTTATGGTGATTTATTGAAATCAAAATGCCATTAGCGGAATATTAATAACTTTATCAAACAAGTTTAGTATAAATTTGTTCCAATAATTGTCCAAATAAATTAGTAACAAAATTTGTAAACAAAATTAGAGGTAAAGAAACATGCTTACAAATTATGCATGAAAATCCAATTAAAAGAATTGTTCAAATTATTTTCAATTTAATTGAAATTTAATTTTTTTGTTCGCTCAAAAAAAATTGCATTATTAACTTCATTATCTTTTATTCATTATTTTTGTATACAGAAAAACTAAAACTAAATAAGCTTATAATAATCATTGTTTTGTGTTTCAAACTGAAAGATGTTAATTAAGTGATTATTAAAACATAATTTGCTTAATTTATTACGCATAATTTTCATTATCTCTCAAACAGTATTTATTTATTTATTTTCAGTTTTAGAATGAATAAAAGTTGTCATCAATTTTAAATTTCATTAATTTTCGTTTTAATTCAGTCGCATTTTTATTCGTTTTTATTTTTATGCAATTTCATTTAATTAATTTACAATTTTATTAAATTTTGTTTTCATTAATTTTCAGTTTTTATCAATTTGCATCATTTTAATTCTTGTTTATCTTCATTTTAATTCAATTTATTAAATTTTATTAAATTTAATTTTAATTACATAATTTTCATTTTTATCAATTTTATGTTCATTCATTCATTTCAATTTCTTTTAGTGTTCACCTGCATTAAATTTAATTTTCTTTTGTTTTAATTTTCATTTTCTTTAATTTTTTTAAATTTTTTTTCTTTTATATTTATAAATTTTAATTTTCATTCATTTTAATTTTTATTAAATTTTATTTTAATTAGTTTTATTAAAAAAAGAAAAACAAATTTACAACTGCATTAAATTTGTAAATTAGTAAATTTATTTTTCTTTATTTATTAATTATTTATTTAATTTGTTTTTATTAATTTTAATTTACATTCATTTTCACTTTTATTAATTTTCATTTTAATTAATTTTTATCTTCATTACTTAAAATTTTTATTAAATTTTACTTTCATTAAATTTAATTTGCATTAATTTCTCATCCTAATTTGTTTTAATTTTTATTTACTATTGATTTTGATTAAATTTTTATTAATTTTAATAAATAATCTTCACTAAATTTAATAAACGTTAATTTTTTTTTTAATTAATTTTCAACTTTACTAAATTAAATTTTCATTAATTTTCTTTACCATCTTCCTCTACGTCTAACTTAAAGCAAAGACTCGAAGCTTTATTTTCTCAACTTCTAAATTTCAATTAAAAAAAAATCGTAAAAAAAATATGAATAAAGGTTTATTGAACTTTTCATAAGTCTAAAAAAAAAAACTAGAAAAACAAAAACACTTCACTTGTTGTGAATATGAAAAAAGTTTCCGACTTAGCGCCTCAGTCTCTCGGTTCTACCAGACACAGACGGAAACATAAGTCGCGTAAATCTACATACAGACAGACAATCCCACAGACAGACAATCCCACAGACAGACAATCCCACAGACAGACAGACAATTATTTATTACACGAGTAAAAAAAACGAAAGATAGTAAAAATAATTGTTTCAACAACGCAAAAAATGAAAAATATGTCCTTACAATAACACAAACAACAGAAAAGAAAGGGTGTCTCTCAAACTTTGTAAAAAAAAAAACAAAAAAAAAAGAATCATTAAAATTGCATACAAACACACATACGCACACACAGACACGCACACAAACATACTAATGCTGAAATGAATAATGCATGCGTTTGAGTTGGCATGACTGCTTTCATGTGCATAGTAATACAGCAAACACACACAAACACACACACACACACACACACACACACACACACACACACAAACACACACACTCATTTATACTTGCAAACATACACACAAATATTTGCAAAAACAATTCAATGGAAATAGTTATTTGTTATCAAATGCCTTTAGCCACAATTTTGATCTCAAAAACGTACGTTAAGTTAAAATAAAGCTCACAGAAACAAATTAATCGATACTTGATAGATATTATCGACTAGACTTAATCGAAAGAATCTTCTTTTGAAATATGAAATCTGTAAACAGCAACAGAATTTAATAAATTATATACGCATACAGCCTTTGTAAGGTCTCTGACTTCTAATCTGGCTCCTTCAATACCACAAATCATGAATTAGGTTTATAATAAATAGACCTACTTCCTAGTACATCGAACGCTTTTCCCCCCCTTTTCAGTGATGACAGCACAAAAATGATTATTTAGTGAAACAGTTTCAGAAAAAAGCAAGGAATCATATTGATTGTATTGTTTCTTTCGTAAAACGTTTTTGGTAAAACGATTCATATTGTAAAATGGCAAACCTTCAGCTAAACAAATGCTAATTCGGATGACACTGACATTTGACAGCTGCCGAACGGCAGGGCTTTACTTGCCATAACTCGAAATGGATAACCCTGTATAATCTATCTTCTGGATAGAAATGTATGAAGATTATTATGTCGGTCACTCTTTAACCGATATTAATAAATTACTCCTTTTAGAACATAGAACTGAATGACAGAACATAGAACTCAATGGTCGAAAAACCTTTAAACACCTTTGAATATATTTCGTTTAGAAAGTACACTTAAATTTGAAAACGTTGAAATAAGCTGTCACGCCCATTACGTATATAACCCAGTGTACAGAGACCCATTTTTGGGCTTACAAGGAACCCAAGATTTAGCCGAATGGACTGAAAATGAACGCCTATAATTTTTTAATAGCTTTATGCTTACAAAAAGGGTTTTTTCGATTTAAGAAACCGTTTTTAAAACCGATTTTGAAAGTATTTTACGAGTATATGCAAAAACTATAGTAAGTCATTATATTCTCTTTCGAGTATGACTACGATTTTCACTACGTGGCGTTCCAAGTTCCACTTGACTAAATTCTGAAGGACCGAAGGCGGTAAGACGCAGACTTCATGAAAATATTTTGTCTCTTGCTTTACAAACTTATTTACCTAACTTTAATTAAATTCATTTTCATTTCGATTTTTCTTGCGGAAATTCCGCAAACTTTGCCAAAATTTGATGAACACTGATTTCAAAAAGAAAAATTATTATTGCATGAGGGTTAATAAAGCCCCGTCAGCAGCAACAAACTTTCACTTTCAGAAGTTTTTATTATAATTTTCGTTGTTCTTTCTGGGCATTTTCCGTGCAATTTATTAATATTTAACATTCTTGGCCCAGATGTCGCGCTGCGCTGCGCTGCCCGGCCAACTCGAAGTAAACTCGTGCCCGAAAGAGTGCTGTTAAAATATGCACTATTTAATTACGAGCCGCATCCTTGAAATGGTAAATGTTGGCAGGAGTAGCAAAAAACCAACGGCAACAACTGCAACAACTGCAACAACAACTGCAACGACGACAACCAGAAGAATTCTTCTTGTCAAAATAGAAATTTAAGTCATTCGAAAGACGCGGCGAAACGTAAAAGAGTTGGCGTAAAAATCGCTTGGCTGACGTTTGCGCATCAAGTGACACGGCACTAATTTGTCACAACGGCAGCAGCAACGTCAAAGCAACCCGGCCCAGTTTGCTAACAGCGCTTTTGGTGGCAACAAGTTGTCCCAAATCCGTTCTACGGAACGAAGGAACGATGAGGCGAGCGCATCACTGAGTAAGGAAATAGTTGAAAAGCGATTTAAAGGACGCCAAGGACAAATGACAACACGACGACGACGACGATGATGAAGGCAATGATAGCGTTGACGAGAAACAGGCCTACAACGACAAAGAGGGCGACCAAAGCGACTACGAGGACGCCAACAGGCGGGGAAGACGGCCATGAGCGCCAGTCCTGTTCAAACGGAAAGCGTAAAACGCTAAAACCGCATTAAATCAGGTGGCAGCACTGCGAAATGAACGATGACGTTCAGGATATCCAAAAAATTTATACAGAGAATAACTTGGCATTAATGGGTTAAACATTAATACTTAATGAGCACTTTTATATCATCGTATTTTTTGCTGTTTTCTTTGATTTTTTTTTTGCGAATAATTTTAACCTTTGAGTTAAACTTTTAAACTATTATTTAAAAACAAAAATTTTTATAGAAAAATAATGACCGTATTTATGCGAACAATTCCTCAACTTTGGAGCATTTAAAGAATGACATCTGTCAAGTTATGGCCGAATTATTGCCCGACTTGTGTCAAAAAGTCATCGAATATGGCCTCAAAAGGATTGAGGCCTACAGAAGGTCCCGTGGAGGACACTTGAAGGATATTGTTTTTCACGCATAAAGGCAAAGTCTAAGCATCATATTAAAATAAAAAATTCAAACGATATCTGAATACTTAGTGTGCTTTTTTTTACTTCACTTTTCGAAAGAAAAAATGGATAACTCTTTATGAACGGATAAGACAGTAAATACTTAATAGTATCTACTTTATCGATCATAACTTTCATTACTCTAAATGGATTTTTTATATGTTTCGTTCTGCAAAACCTCCTTCACCTTTTCCTCCACCTCCTCCTCCGCCTTTTATTTTGTCACTCTTTCCACAACTCTTTTTCATTCTCCTTTATATTTTCCGCTAAAACAGATTTTTCGTGTCTCATTTGTAACATTTCGTTACTGTCAAAAAACGAAAAAATCGTCCAACAATTTGGCAAAAGAAAGCTTCTAAAGGAAATTTTTAATACCAAAAACTTTCAGAAAGTTTTTCAGTCATAGTTTTTATCTCTTTCGATATTATAATAATGCTCTATTAAAACTATTTGACAAGTTTTAATAGAAATTCAGCTTATAGTTGTTCGGTTCTGGATAGTCTTTGCCTTCATTCTTTAACTTCAAGAGATGGCCACCCTCTCCTTCCTTCCCCCGCTTCTTTGGCCACGTCTTCGTCTATCAGTGACCTCTCTTTTTAATCGTTATACCAAATAATCATTAGCATTTTGTTGCTGATGTTTTGAAAAAAAATTTATTTGTAAAAAAATAGAAAATATTGGTTAAATTTATTAAAACAAAAAATCATTTAAAATCATTCATTCAAAAACACCAACAAAAAAACGAGAAAATGAACTGATAAAATATGAAAAAGAAACGAATGCGAAAACGAATGCGAAAACCCTTCAAAAAGTTGTTATAGTCTTTTTAGTGGCATAGTGCAGCATAGGCAGCACATTTTCGGCCACATTTGTATCCTGATATATCACAACAACAACAACAACAACAATAACTAACGGAATATAGAAAATAATCAAAATGTTTGGTAGTCGGAAAAGTCATGACGCATAACGTTGTTCATTACTGCAAGTACTAGAGTTAATATTTATAGGCATTAATATCTGCGATATGCTCTTTAAAAGTGAGGAAAACGATTTTTATCAAGCGATTCAACAACAGATGACGAGATCTCGTTTCAAATCTTCTCGCCCTAAATGACATCGAAAGCAGAAGGGTGCTGTCGACAATTAAATAGTTTAAGTTTAAAACGAATCCATAATCTAGAAACCTCGAGAGCTTATTAAACGCAAAAGTTGTTTTCTATCACGATAATGTGGTCCACATGTGAGTACGTAAAAGTTTGGTGACGCGACAAAATATATTTGGGCTTTGTTGTGGTGCAGACGAGCCTGCAAATCGGCTTTATACTCTGTTTCTTGCTGATAAAGCAGACCTTTGTACGAACAAGCAATGATGAGGCTCCATAAAAGATCGAAACGAAAAACGGGCAACGTTTTGTTGATAAACCTTTGTTCGTTATATAAATAAATAAAACCTTTAAAGACAACTTTTTTTAAACATTGACACGAATGCGTCATGACATTTCCGACACTCATTAAAAATTAAAATCTCGTGACAGGAAAGGAAAAATGGCGGCAACAACAGCGTTCGGTGCGAAATACATACATACGTTCTGTAACCGCAAAACGCTTTTTAAGCTGGCAACATTTGTTTGTGGCAGATTGTGTTTGTTTCCTTTTTGATAATTTTTATATTGTATACTTCCTCTTCTTCCTCTTCTGTTGTTTCGTCTTACTTTTTTTTTGTTTTTTGCTCTTCTTTGAAATGTCACTGAATTGTGGCGTTTGAGCGCGCATTTGAAATTGCTGTTGTTGTTGTTATTGTTATTTTTTATTGTTGGTTGTTGTTGTTGTTTGTATTATTGGTGTTCGTGTTTTCGGAGCGTAACGAGCTCGCGCCATTTGTAGTTATTAATTTTTCGCCTTTTGGTTTTTTTTCTTTACATTATTTTTGTTGTTGTTTCGGGATTTACGGAAAGAAGACTGCATTGCGACGAATTTCAAAGCAGCCAGAGCCAATGATAGCATGATGTGTGTGTGTGTGTGTGTGTGGGGGGGGGGGGGGGGGCAGCTGTAAGATGTGTGAGTGAATAAATGTGTGTTTATTTTGCGTATACGTATATAATAAATATATACTCGCGTGTGTTTCTTTAATCTCGTGTGTGTATGTGTGTGTGTGTAACTTGAGTGTTTGGAATTTTTTAAAGAGAACTTCGGCGATATATTTCGTACTTATGTTGGTGTGTGCTGTGCTTATGTCGGTATACGCAAGTTTGTTTGTATGTCAATGTGTGTCAGAAGATTGCACTAAAATTTTTGAATTTAGTATTTATTCATTTCATTAAATTTTCGAATATTTTTTGAGCTCTTTTGAGAAGCTCTTTTGAGCTTCTAAAGCTCCGTGGTAGAAGATCTACAAACTGCAAAAATCTCAAAATTAACAATTTCGGCATAAACGCATTTCGGATAAGGGTACAATATATATCTCTACCCTGTATATAGGAAAACTTTTCAGTGCAAGCGGTCTTTTTTTTTTGCAAATGATTTTAATCCGAACGTTATAAAAAACACGCTTAATATGTTTTCCGAGGCCATGGAAGCACGAAGATTATTAAAAAATTGTTATTGTAAAATGTTTTTGAATTATTTTTAAAATTTTTATCATAATAAATTTAAAATATTGAGCTTAAAAATTTAAATATTTAATGCAAAGTTAGGCTTTGTGGTATCTTGAGCCATTACACAAAGTAAAATACAAAGTAAATACGAAATTTGATAATTAAATATTTTCAAAAATTCAGTAACATTCAAGATGTCCAATACAAGACAATTAAGACAATAAATGTAACCGTAACTGGTAGAAGCATTAAAGAGAAATTACGTAGCAGTCGACAGCTTTTTCACTTTCTATAAATTGTCTCAAGAGTTGCTTCAAAAATTGAACTTATACGAAGCTTTCAGAATGCAAAATGGGATATTTTTGCTACTCTTGAGACAAATTATAGAAAGTGCAAAAGTTGTCGACTCCTACGTAATTTCCTTTTAATGCTTATACAAGTTAAGGTTACTTTTATTGTGTATGAACATCATGAAAGTTACTGAATTTTTGAAAATATTTAATATTAAATGTTAAATATTTAATTTTAAAAGTTCAGGTTCCTTGCTCTCCCTTCCGAACGGCATCCTTCCGTGAGTGCATCACGGTGAGGAGAATACATTTTCTGGCTTCTGATATATTGTCAGTTATTACATCAACATTGTAATCGTCTTCTGTTTACTCAGCATGGAAAAGGGTAAAGTGATTATTAATGGACAAATCCATTAATTCCTTACACAAAGTATTACAGCATAAAATACTGCATTTCTTCATTGATTGATTTGGCATCATGTTCGTTAGTCAGACGGCCAACGGCCAGTTGCCAGGAAAAATTGCCAACATAAATTTTAGTCTTTTGTCTACTATCTCGAGAATAAGAAGAAGGAATAGCAGCAGGAAAAGTAATAGAAATACTTCAGTTGAAATAGAAATGAACGATAATGGAGCAAAATATTGATGGTGACGGTAATACGGTAATGATGATGATGATGATGATGGCTTTTGTTACTTCAACGACGTCTGCGAAAAGAGAATGACTTCAACACCAATGACCTCAACAACAATAACTTCATCGAAGTTCTAAAGAAGCTACTTAAAATCGATGCTGAACGATAGATAGCCTTTTGCAGCGCTGACACGTAGAGCATTGTCAGACACATCATGACAGACATAAGTATCTCTCCCTGAGAGTTCCTGATTTCATGCATCGGACAAATCGTCCATGAATCACTGAAGAAGATTCATGAAAACGGCTCACAAAAGACTTTTATTTTGCTATTTTTCAAAAAAAGTCTCTTAATTATTAGTTTTTTGATCTTTTTTGTTCAATTGGTTTGTTTAAATCTGTTTTTAAAGTAACAGTAATTTTTGTAAAAATTAATATTTTTATTAAAACACCCTCGACATCGACGCTGGTGACATTTCATGCACGATTCCTGTGTGTTTTCTTAAAGACATGATCCACAACGAAGCTTAACACGAAGAAAAAGAAGTCAAGAAAGACGAGTGAAATAGTTGCTGTAGCAGCAACAGTTGCAAATTGTTGTTGTTGCTGCTATTGCTGTTGCTGTTGCTGAGATCTGATATTTTTTCGCACATTTTATACTTCATTAAATAAAGCGATAGATTATTTGTTGCTCTATGAACAACATTATCGATGACATAACAAAAACACCAACAACAACAACAACAACGACATCAAACCCATAACAAAAATAGCATTAAACAAGATGTAATATCGAGTAATAAAACAACAACAACAACAGCAACATGAATAGTAGAAGTATCGTACCATGCTTGACCTCTTCCTGGTCTGCAAATTCTCCGGCCGCAGGCAAACAATCGGCCACCAGCAGGCGCTGGAGAAGAAGACCGAAGGAACATCAGGATCAGAGAGAGTCCTTGCTGTGGATCTTGATAAGTTGCTAATAAAAACGGAGTGCAGCGTCTCGATGGATGCTGCTTGACTACTATTGTTGCTGCTTGTTCAGTAAAACTGAGGTTTTGTTGTTCTTGTTGTCGGTGACATGCCCTCCCCCCCCCCGCCCTCACCCCTTACCTTCCAGAAGCTTTAAAAATTTGTTGTTCGTTAAAATAAAGGGGTGTAAAGGGTGAAATGTGTGTGTGTGTGTGTGTGTGTATACGACGCTCATTGTTGTCTTTTACTTGGCTTCGTTCCAAAGAAATTTGTCCTCTTGTCTCAGTAAATTAATTTTAAAGCTACTTGAATTTTAAGCATCAACAAAGAGTGGCTCAAACGTTCGCAATTAAAATTCCAAAACGAAAAAAAAATTTTCGTTTTCCGAATTTTTCTGAAAACCTGAACCATCTGCGTGCAGAGAAAAATGTTATTCGTTATTCGTTTTAATTTGGCAAATATTTTGTAATAATTTTTTTTTTTATTATAAATTTATGCAAAAACTTTGGCGACTGACAATTATTTTAGGGATTATTTTAATTCGATTTTGTTTAATTTTTTTTATGAACTCTTAAAATAAAAATTAAATTCATTACTTCTGACTTTAAGAAAAATTTAAAATAGAAAAATTTTTATAAATTGAAAATAAAATTTCACAAACGGAAATAACCAATATTACATAGTTTTTTAGGGCCCTTTAAGGCAAGGTCTGAAATGTTCCTTCTTCTTAAGAATTCCTTTTCCTTTATAAATTTTTTAAACTCTTTTGCTATTTAAAGGTTTAGCCGTTTGTGCCTTTCCACAAGAGAAGACAGAAACCATTTTATTAAAGTTAGCCATTGAATAAATTACCATTTAGGCATCTAATATTTACCAACTTTAAATTAAAGCAGCAGATTTCAGTCTTCCTTGAATAAATTTTCTGGGTATAAAAATCATAAGAATCGATAAAGATAATGATATGAATAAGTTATAGACGATAGCATCCTAGAGTACCAATATATTGTTAATTAAAAATATGTATATACCTTTTTTGGTAAGAATTTTTGGAAGAAGTTTTATGGTAAAGAAAATCTGAAAATCCTCTCTATAAAACGTTCCCAAACATTCCATGAAAATCCTAAAAAACATACTTCGCCAACCTCTAGCGCTTCAAGTGATATGTCTGCTCTCAAGTGTGTCTTCTCATCACTAAGGCCACGACTTAGTACTCAATCAGTGAAAATGCTAAGAACTTCATCCTTGCAACCCTGCTTGTTCCCTTCGCCTCTTTAACAAACTCCTTCACAACTTTAGAGCTTGCTTATTATTTCTCTTGGCAGCTCATGCATCAATCCTACCGAAAAGTTCTTGCGAAGCATGAAAATGGTAGTTCTTGAAACTAAGTAACTAAGATGACCACAAAAGTTCATCTCGCAAGTCATTAGGAAAACCCACCGTTGTCGAAAGAGGCCGCAAGCGATTCCTTCACCGCATTTGTCGATTTGTTTAAGCTTTTACCAATTAGAGTCGGTTGCTCTTTTCATCAAAAAGTGTTGCCAGATGTAGCAAAGAGTTCGCACAAGAGTTGCCAGAGAGTTGATGGCAAAGCATGGCTTCAACGAGTTGCCAGATCAAATAACTAGCAGATGTAACAAACTGGTGTTGCAGGCGAATCGAATGTTAATGAAACAATGGGCTCAATTGGACCAAAGTGCTGAACGAAAATTACGTAACAAATTTTGCTGGCAACTCTGTGCTCTTTTAATTTATTCTTCTTTTCCGTTTTCTTCCCTTTTTCAATACCGCACAACAAAAGGAAATCAAAATGTAAACGAATTAAATGGTGTATACCCTGCGGTTACTCTTCTGGTCGAGAGGTATTGTATTTTTCTTCCAAGACTCCCAAGACTCCGGCCAACAGATTGCCGGTGGCTGAGCAAATTTTAGATATTGTAGATAGATAGATATCTTCGGCTTATACATAAGCCCTAAAAGTCTGTTCACAGCCAGAGCTTTTGCCCAAGAAAGTAAACTGGATTCATGTTTGTAGGTGCTCGGAATGTATGTGTATGTAAGGTGTGTGCGTGTGTGTGTGTTTGAGTTCATGTGTGCTTATGGTTCTCTTATAATCTTTTTTTGATAAGTTTTAATTTGCCAGGAATGTAGATCCAGCAGCCCAACAATTAATTCCTCAAAAATCGTTCATGAATCAGCGACGACAGTGACTGGACATGACGCATGAAGCCTCAGAGCAAACTAAATATTTGAGTGTGTGTATGCAAAAAAATATTTACTTGTACTGCATCCATCCTCAAACAACTTCGACTATTCAAAGAAGAGGACTTACTAGAAATGGAGAAAAGAAAGTGGGTTGAAAACTATGAATAATGGCTTCGGGATCAAGCATAAAACAAATCCTCGGAAGTTTTGGGAAAGCATATTGTGGTCAAACTCGCAGAGTTTTGAACTCTTTAATAGGTTAATCCGAAGCAACGAAAGCAAGAATAACGTTGCTGGACGTTAATTTAAATAATTTAAGAACGCCTTAATTGCATATTACAACATAAATATGAATATTTTTTGGAGTCTGAAAGGATTTAAATTGTAAGCCCAGTAAAGAATCACAAGAAGCTCCGAAAATAATCATGAAAGGTTCAGAAAATAATCATAAAAGGCTCAGAAAAGAATCATAAAAGGTTCAGAAATTAGTCCCAAAAAAGCCAAGAAAATAATCAATCATAAAAGGCTCAGAAAATAATTATTAAAAGCTCAGAAAAAAATTATAAAAGGCTCAGAAAATAATCATAAAAGGCTAAAAAAAAAATTATAAAAGGCTCAGAAAAGAATCATAAAAGGCTCAGAAAAGAATCATAAAAGACTCGGAAATTATTATTTTTTACTAAAATTTTAAACTCCAAAAACTCAAAATTTTATGCCTCTTTTCTGACCCTTATTTAGGACACTTTTCTGCGGGACGTCTGAGAAGAAAAAACGTTGATTTCTGACTGTTTTCTGTGTTCATAAAGAGCGTATTTGTTCAGAAATATGAATCTTTATGAGTCAAAAAAGACTCCTATTGTTTGCTGGGCTGAGTTAAAAAGCTTAAAAACATTTCTTTTCTCGTAGACGATGCTTCTTGTAACGAATTTCCGTCATTCTTAGTAAATTTTTGTTTTGAGATCGGTTTCAACGAGGTAACACCTAATTTTTTAATCTCTTATAGACATTTCTTGGATGTTTGTATCAAATTGATATCAATGATATCATACCGGAATGCTTATGAAATTATCAGGCGACTATTTTACGATTTAATGGAAAGTTAAGAATATTATTAGAAAAGTGTTAAAGTTTTTATTTCAGATGAAAATACAAAGTACATTATATTATACGTACGTTATAATCTAAATGTAAGTTCTGCTTGGATAATTTGCTGTAAATACGACTAAAATTTAACAGAGTTTGTACGTAGTATAAACAGCCTTCAATATTGGCTGCAGAAATTAATTCTTTTAAAGAGCATGTATGTAAATAACGCAGTGTCGCACAAAAACTCGTTTGTATGCATGTAATTTTTTATTAAATATTTTTCACTTTATCTGTTGCTTACTTTCTCTCGATGGAAAATACTGCATCAAGGGCTCTTTTAGCACAAAAGGATTGCTGTAACGCAAAAGCTCCTGTCATAAAAAACAATTTTTATGGCATGAAATCAAAGCATTATATACACAAACTCGTATATATTAATTTACAGGGTGATTTTTATATGACTTTTTTTTATCTCGTTAGTAGAGTTTTAATGTTTAACATACAAATAATAATTTATTTATACGCGTAATTTGTCCAAGTTTATTTGGATTTTATGTTATCTGCGTATCGTGTAAATTTGATAATTAAAACTATACGCATTGTTTTTATGAAAACTAAAAATGTTCTCTCGGAACCATTGAAATTTATTAAAGTAAAAATCACGTGAATCTATCGTGAATCATTCTTTTAGTTTGATTTTCACTTTATCTTCGTCTCTGCAGTACAATTTTGCGAATTCAAAAGTAATACTGAGATTGCAAGTTTCGGTCTTACCGTATGGTCCAAGGTCTAAGTAGCTCGGTCTTCGCAAATGAAGTAGAGCTCACTACTAGCAAAGGTTTTTGAGTTGAATCGCTTTAACTTGAAGAACAAGATCGCTCAAATCTTCGAAAATCTCGTTGGTGCTCAGTTTTTACACCTTTTTAGGTTTTAAATAAAATGTCACAGTTTCAAGTTGTTCTCTTCTCTTCTCCGTTCCGTTGGGCACTGTACTCCATGAAAGCTAGAGGGCATTTTTAATGATGAATTTATTAACTTTTTCCACACCGTTTTCCGGCGTTCTCCAGCGTGCGTGTGCGCGACTACGTTTGCAGTCCAAAGTGGCCTAAAACAATACATGCCATGCGTCAAAAGCCGTCTGTTTTCTCCGTGCATGAAATGCAAAACGTCCTCTGCTTCGTTTCTCAGCGTTATTTGATGCTCAGCGAATAATGAAAAACTGCGGCGTATTTGCGTAGCCATTTTTTCGCTACCGCTAGAGGTAGTGGAGAAATTTTTTCGGGGATCTCTCTTGTGCTTTCTTTTTGCTGGAAGTCGAGAGAAATAGGTCAGTTTCAGCAAACACAACCAACGAAGCAACAACCAACGTTGCGATGAAAAGCACTGCGCCGTGTTAAAAGGGTGCAAAGAATAAACAAAAACTGCGGGCAGGTTGCTTGAACCTGAACCCGGTGCAGCAAAGTTGGTGCGAGTTTTTATATCACAAAAGTGTACGTTTTTTGTGGTGTTGCGGCAAGGGCGTGGCACTGAAAACAACTCCAGGTGTTTCTGCTGTTACTCTTTACGCAGTAGCTGATATTTTTGCTATTGTATTTATGATAATGTCCAACAAGAAACGATCTCGGAAGGATAAGTATAAATTTTGCGAATTTTAAATTTTATACGCACAATTCGCACAAACAGGTTGGTATAAATGAGCAGTGGCCTTGTATATATTTCGATTAAGAAAAATACGTTAGCTTTAGTTAATGTTAAGAATTGGTTTCTTAAGGACGGTTAGTGAGAAGAATTCTATCAAACTTAAAAAAATGCCAAAAGAGCGAACAGTGAAACTTTCAAAATTTGTTTTTCATATTTCGCGATGAAAAGAAACTGTTACTTTTTTATACTTTCTTTGTTTTACTTTTACACAAACACAGAAAAAATTTCTATTTTGCTACACAAGAACTTTTGCAATGACCCAAAACGTATTCAAATTCAAATTTACTTTTTTTGATTTTTCCTTCCTCAATTTCAACCCTTCCCTCCCGGTCTCCCTTCACTGGGGGCCCACTCTTCCACCGCCCATCGTGCCTGCCCCTCATGCACGAAACGCATTCAGTTCGTTTTTGCCATCGTTTCGGAATTTCATTGCCCCGTTTCTCGTTTTATGCTGCAATAACCTGACGCTATTGTTGGCAGAATGGCATGGATCCGTGTGGTATAGGTACCTACATATGTACAAGTATGTGCCTATGAGTTAAAATCAACCTGCAGTAAACGTAGCCGGGTTATAACATTTCCAAGAGCCCGGAAAAAGATTGTATTACGGTTGTTTGCAGTTACACTCTCAAGCTCCGTGCGTCGCACGCGCAAAAAAAAACAACAAAAATTACATAATTCATCACCACTGAACGTACGTACCTACAAATGCATAGATATGTACGTGGCTATTTGCTTGTCGGTGCCTGTGTGGAATTAGCATCGAGCAGGTCTGTGCTGAAATGACAATAAGTCATGGTTACTTCAGGGCAATGAAAGCACGTAATAAACTCGATGAGAAGCACCTAATTTGACAAACAAACATGTGTGTAGAGCTATCTCTATCTCTCTGACCTCGTTCACAAACGAATTGGAAGTGCACCAATTTACGAGCACTACGCGCGTATTACGCACTTCTGTGAGCACTTCACCAGAGACAGTATTAAGGCACACTTTATCGGAGCATTCAGGAAAATCTGAAGGGAAGAAATATAATAGCTATGTGGCGAGAAAATGGCATCAAGTACTACGGGATAGGATCTCTTTATAAGCGAGAATTTAATACATATATGTACATGTATTTACATCTAAAAAGGTTTTTCTAGTTCGATGTAGTTGCACAAATTTGCACGAATTGCACAAACTTCTTGGGCATAGTAAGTTCTTCGATGCCTGACGAGTGTCGGTAATAGCTTCCGCACATACTACCGTTACTACCGATCACAGATCGGAATTTGTAGTTCAAAAGAAAGTTGCCACCAAAACATATGCAATGCTTCCTACAAACGAAAATTGACAGGTAGACACTCGTACCTACCATTAGCAGACAGTATGTATGTACTCGCATTTAAAATACCAAAGTATTATTAGCTATCAGCAATGGAGCGGCAAGTTGTTGGCTGTTGCATGTCAGGCTCGAGGTTCATTCACCCCAGAATACCGACACCGATAAACACGCGATGCCACGACGCGCAATTTTACATTCAAGCGCCGCCAGTGGCGCCTCCTGACAATTTCCAACCCAATAACAGCGATCTAGCAAACCGCCCACTAGTTCTCCGCAATCTACGCCTACCTCTACTTCTCCTTAGAGTTCTCGCAGAAACGAAGTGCTGTTTAAAAACGCATGCAAATTGGAAAACCAACATTTTGCAATTTACAGCACGACGATGACGATGAAGAAGGAGATGAAGATAAAGAGAAAAAACAGAAGGAGTAGAATTTTTATTGCTTGTGAACGAAGAATGCAAAAGTACAAACATGGTAACACATACATATGTACGTGCACACTGCTGACACATATCATACTAACGAAATGTGTACTTAAGGCGACAAAATATACTTAAGGTGAGTGTGTGTGTGTGTGTGTGTGGGCGTCTTCATACCCAGTTTCAGATTTGGATACGCCTGTCTAGAGGAAGGCCTGATTATAAAAGTCACCGAAAAGAGTCCCTTCTAGAAGGCACACGTCATGAATTAAAAAAAATTAAGATAGAAAATGTTTGCTTGTAACAAGTTCTGTACAGTTAGTCGCTTTTTTTAGGTTCTAAGCATTCGGAAGACATATTTTTGTTTTCATGTTTAATTTGTTGTTATAATTCAGATTAACTTTTTCTGCTACAGCGATTTATACTAGTATAAAGAAAATTTCTCTCTCTTTTATGTTGCGTTGTTTTCTGCAACTGATGAGTACTTATATTTATATATATAAGTACGGCAAAAAAGCTTTTTAAAAAACAATAAAGAATTCTTAAAGCGATGGCGTGGAATTAAAAGAGTTTAAAAGAAAAACAAAAGTGAAGACTATGTGAAGACTATGTAACATAGTATCATGCGGTTGAAATGTTAAACGTAAGATAAACATAGGTCTTCTTTATTGAAATCTTATTTAACCCGCAGACCTGCTAAAAGTAGCAAGAAATGATGGCATGCAAACTGAGTTCATATCGTATAATAAATACAATAAAGTAAGATGAGAAGCGAGGTCTTCTGACTCTCTCAGAATGGATGCTTGAATGAAAGTTTATTACTTCCATTTTGTAACCGGGTGCATGCTTCCGTGCGATTATCTGAATACGACTGGGTGTGTGTAGGTGTGTATGTTGGTTTATGGGTGAATGTGTCACGTCACATACGCCGGTGTTTGTGTTGGCAAGTAATTGACCAACAATTTCAATTAATTTTTTTGCTCCAATAATCGCATTAAGTGAAAGAAAAGCAGAAAGAACAACGTGTCAGTTACACTAACAAGAACGACAACAACAACTACAACTACAGTAAACTATCATAAAAAGCCGGAAAGACCTACACAAGCAACCAACCAAGAAAGCTAGAAAAACTCAGACTGGCAACGACACTTGCTTATCGTTTTATTAACTAAACCAACGGCATTAAAAGAATTAGCAATAACTTTAAAAAAACGAAACATAAATTTAAAAAAATAGCAAGCAAATAGCACTGCGCCGACTCCTCGCTTCCGAGTTTATCAAAAGACAGGAAGGCCTAGTATCAATTCGGACAATTTATTTGCCAGCGTCTCTGGAGAGACGTAAGGCTTCAAAATACGCAGGCCTAAAAGTATGCTACCGTCAGTGACTGATATGCAATAAGATAATTTCTACCTAAAATTATGTTACAGCCAAAGCAATGTGATTATCGCAATTTTGCAACGAACAGTTATAATTCCTAAATGGTTTAACACCACAAATTGTTTTGGCAAAGTGATCCCCGACTCGTGTTAGGCACTAAATTTGCTAAAAGCAATAAAAACAAACAAGTTTAAATAAATTCTTCACTGTTGTCATGCTCCCTTCTTAACTATATTTAAGCTAATTAACTCAGCAACACCTAAGGTTCCATCCTTCACCACCGCATTACCTTTCGCTGCCCTTTTCTTATTTAAATTTATGCAAAACAGCTAAAACATGCCACAAAAAGCGAATGCATAAAAAAGAAGAACGCCTTGTAATGTTTTACAACTTCCTCTTTTACAACAAAACCCAATGCCTTCCTCCCGGCCACACCCCTTGCTACAACCACATAAAGACGGGTTATGTCGTTTTAGTGTCTGCACTTTGGACGCGCTCAAGTCTTCGCTCCATCACCGCAGCGCCCTAATATGCTCACTCCTCTCACCCGCCCTTTTTTCGCCACTCTTCCGTTTTCGTTCTTTTGCTGCGCCTTTCGTCATTGTTTCAATAGTATTCTTGATGTAATTTTCCATTGTTCGACATTGTGTCGAGACCACTTTGTCGAAGTGGGCAGCAGTGAGGATGCGGCGCGTTTTCTGGCACTCCGGAACGTCAGGAGCTTGCGAAATGCATTTATGTCTCATTGTGCGCTGTGCGAATAGGCGCGGCTCTGACTGTTATTGGCATACATGGATGAAATGCATACATGTTGCTGCACGTTTTGGCCTGGATTCGTCCGTGCGTGGCAGCAGGGGGTTATGTTTTGATGATACTCGCATGCATTTAGTGCAAAATTATTAAGTGTTGACAGTGGGACCTTAAACTTCCGCTAAGTGTTGGTAAATCGAGGTCAGGCGAGAATCATTGCCTATCAATTACTTGTTTCTGGGTTGAATGAAGGAAACCTACTCTCACCCCTTCTTCTTCCACAGTAAATGAAATGTTGTATGCAAGGGGGGTAGGGGGGGGGCGGCAGCAAGGGAGTATATTATTTTAATAGAATTTTAACTCTTTAGAAATTTTGTAATGGCTAAGGCTCTTTCTAAGGCTCCAAAGATAGGTTGAAGGAGCTAGACTTTATTGAAAAAGTAGTACCAAATTTTGTAGCTTCGGGAGAAATAAAGAATATTTAACAATACTCTTATAATGTAAGTAAGGAGAGCTTAACTAACTTTTCATCCAAGAAGAATTTTGTTAGCTTTTACGATAATTATTTTTGCTTTTACCTTATGTAAAACCTTTTTTTTTACCTTTTTAAGGTACGCTATCCTAGCTTGGTTGCACCAATTGGTACAAAAGGTATTAGCAATATTTTAGTGACGTTTAGAGTGAAAAATTGGTCAAAAGTGTCTCTTTATCCGTTCATTTAATTACAAAGTCTTCATCAATGTCGTAAAAACGGAAGCGGAATACATTTTAAAAGGGCAAAACTCTTCAAGTGTTAATAATACCAAGAGCAACAACCAACAACAAAAACAACAACAACGACAAAGATGAAAAGCATAAAAATCAGAAACATGATAAGGTCGTATAAGGTACAATAAAATGCATGCTCTAGTAATGCTCAAAAACAATAAAAGAGTAAAAGAGCAAAAAAAAAGACAGTAGAAAATTCTATGTTAGTTAAAAGAAAACGTTGTGAAAATGTAACATAATAAAAATAAAAGTGCAATAAAAATTGCAATTTTTTTTAAAAGGCTTTGCAAATCTTGTTGTTGTTGTTGTTGTTGTTGTTGTTGTTGTTGTTGTTGCCGCTCGTAATGTCATCAAAACTAAACACATAAGAGTAAACACAAAGACAAATAACTATAAAAACAAACGAACACACAAACGCTTAGGCAAAAAACCAACCAAAAATATTTTAGTGTCGTAAAAATTTTACACAAAACATTTTTTAAAACTGTATCTGTTTTGTAAGTTCTTCCAACAAGAAAACAGATTCCACAAAATTTTAAATTAAAGTATATAGTTTTCCAAGAATCGTATCAAATGCGGAACCTGCACCGAACTTTTATCTCTTTCTTTATTTGTCTCTCATAAATATACACATAAACAAATAGTATATTAATGTATGTCGTATACAAAAGAAGCTGCTGTATTTCTCCTCTAGTGGATTTTGCTGCCTGCAAATCTTCTCGTTTCGTTGTTTTATAATGCTTGCAAGCGATAACGAATTTTATATCCAAGGATTATCCGCAAGCCCGTCTTTTTTTTTACAGCTCAGTCTATTTGTTAGTACGCCTGGTGGTATCTTTATCAGTCGCTTTTAGTGATGCGCACAAGACGACCTGTTACTCCCTAACGTCTCGATATCAACCCGAATTCCGAGACGATTTCCGAGAACGAGAGAGAATGAGTCTCGCCTCCAGGAGAATGACTTCTGCCCCAGGAGACAAAAGTACCGAATGCAAAAGACCACATTTGTTTTTTTTTTTTTATTTGTTTTATTTTGGACTAATTGAACTATTTTCATAGAATTTAGTAGAAATTGTTTCTTTTAAGTCTAATATAATGAAATCTTAGTTACTGTAATGGAACTCCTGGAATTGTTATGGTATCAACGTTAAAAAAGACCGTGAATTGAAGCCTAGAGCACAGCAATTTTACCCTCTACCGCATTGTCTTTGTCGTATTCGCAGTGAAGATCACTTCTAGCCACTGAAAAAAAAGTCATACTATTAGAAGAATGAAGAAATGAAAATGTAGGAATGAAAATCCTTTATTATTATCCTTACCCTCACCATTTAGTTGACCACGTTTCCGTTGCAAAAACTTAAGAATCAGGAATAGCAAGAGGCTCACCGTTGCGGTTGAGCTCACCGCTATCAAAATAATCACCCACAAATAGCTGTTCTTTGCCGTGTTTATGAGCTTGTCGGGAATGCCGCAGTGCAAGGGATCGCGCTTCCACACATAGCCCGGATGGCAGGCGCAACTGCCATTTTGCAGGCACGAGGCATGTGGCAGGCAGGGCTTGTAGTGACAATCGTACTCGTCACTGGGAAAGATTTCGGGCCGGCAGTCGCCGCGGAAATAAACATAGCCGTCCTGGCAAGGCGTCTCGGTAGACGAGTCCAGCACCGTGGAGTTTTCGGAAGTGTCCGAAGTTAAGTCGGTGGTTGCCTCGTCCGTTTCTGGGTCCATGAAAATGTCAAGTTCAGGCTTGGGCGGAAACTGTTGCTTGGAGTCGAAGGCGATCTCTCTGTCACCCATCATCTCCTCGTTCCAGTTTTCGGGTGTGGTCACATTCACATTCACATAGTCGCCGTCTCGCAGGACACATTCATTCGCCGCCACCTGCCAAACATAGCCCAAACCACAGCGGGACTCGCAAGTGCTTGTGGCCTCGTTCATGTAGTAGCTGGGCAGGCAGGCGCACTCCTGCGGTGCCGTACAGTGTCCGTTCCGACAACCGTCGCCAGTCGTGCATTGCGGTCTACACAAGCGGTACTTTTTGTCGAAGGCGTAGCCCGGTTCGCACTGCGGTTCGCAATCGTCGCCGCAAATGGACTCGCAATAATGGGATCCATTCTGCTGCGAAACGGCGGACACATAACCTTCAGTGCACTGGCAGCGATTGGGGCCCACGCAATTGGCGTGCGTTGGGCAGCCGTTGGCGCAGACGTGCTCACAGGTTTTCTGCGGCGTCATCTGGTAGCCATCGCAGCACTTGACCACCACCTGCCAGTCCTCGATATACTTCTCCTCCACCTCATACTCTTCCGAGACAGTCTTGTCGCTCTTGAATAATTTCATGATGCCCTTCGGCTTTTTTACCACAGTGCGCGTTTTGACCACCGACTTGTTGCCGTAAAGAGGCAGCGTTTCATTACAATAAGGTTCCGATGCCTGCAGAATCGCGATATGGAAACTCTGCAGCAGCAGCAGCAGCAGCAGTAACAGCCTTTCGGGTGAAGTAAGCCGTTTGGTCATCGTGACGAAGATTCAGTTGAACTAAGTTATTTAACAAGCACTATTCTCTTGCTTCTGCCAACTTATGTGCATGCTTTCACTTTCAGCACCATTTAGCGACTAATTTGAAAGCGCGTCTGACTCTAAGACGCGTCCTCAGACTTCGTAGCTGAGTTGAGATTGAGTTTATCTGGTTTGGACTCTGTTTTCATTTCTCGCGCTCATGAGCTGCGAGCTACTCGTACTTCCGGCTTGAGATATATTTCATTGTGAGCGCACCGTGCTCTATTGTTTGGCATACACACACACATAGGCGTCATGTATTTGTGAGCAACATGCATTAATACAGGATGATGGTGCCGTGACGTACTAATTTTACACTCTTATGTCCAAAAATAAAAGAAATTAGCTTCACAAATGTTCTGACTTTTTGAATAAGGATTGAAGATGTACCGAACAGGCTGTTATCTCACAATCAAGAGCCCAATTTGACCCCTGATCCTTTGTAAAGTCCAACATTAAATACTTTTTGCGTCGATGAAATTAGTCAAGGTTATGTTCAAAGTCCCTAAAATGGTCCCAATTGTGTTAAAGTCAGTCAAGCGCTGGTGAAAACGTAACTTAATTACTTAATTTCTTAATTACTTAATTTCTTAATTACTAAATTACTTAATAACTTGATTACTTAATTACTTAATTACTTAATTACTTAATTACTTAATTACTTAATTACTTAATTACTTAATTACTTAATTACTTAATTACTTAATTACTTAATTACTTAATTACTTAATTACTTAATTACTTAATTACTTAATTACTTAATTACTTAATTACTTAATTACTTAATTACTTAATTAATTAATTATTTAATTACTTAATTACTTAATTACTTAATTACTTAATTACTTAATTACTTAATTACTTAATTACTTAATTACTTAATTACTTAATTACTTAATTACTTAATTACTTAATTACTTAATTACTTAATTACTTAATTACTTAATTACTTAATTACTTAATTACTTAATTACTTAATTACTTAATTACTTAATTACTTATTTACTTAATTACTTAATTACTTAATTACTTAATTACTTAATTACTTAATTTCTTAATTACTTAATTACTTAATTACTAATTTACTTAATTTACTTAATTGCTTAATTACTTAATTGCTTAATTACTTAATTACTTAATTACTTAATTACTTAATTACTTAATTACTTAATTACTTAATTACCTAATTACTTAATTACTTAATTACTTAAATACTTAATTACTTACTTGCTTAATTACTTAATTACTTAATTACTTAATTACTTTTAATGTGATAAATACGTTAACAATATTTGAAAATTTGATTTATAAAAAATTTTACATAAATTCTTAAAATAGATATAAAGATATATCTTCAAATAGATATAGCCTTTTCCTCATAACTTACTTTAACCAAGATCTTACGCAATTTTTATGCGAATTTTGTTAGCATTTTTTTCAGTCTTTCATCAGCTCTTTAACCATTTTCTCAAGGTCTTTAATGCCTGCTTTTAAAAATTTCTAATTTTCTAAAATATTTAAAAAAATTTTCATTTATCCTAAGTTCATGAAATGCCCTGTAAAACGTTTATCTTGTTAATTATTTTAAGAATACAAATGTCTGCTACGTTAATGTGAATTTCGAATCCGGCCAAAGAAAAGAAATGCGATAACAATTGCATTAATATAAATATAAGACTCATAATAGTAATGACGATAACTATAACATTGTTGTTGTTGTTGTTGTTGTTGTTGTTGTTGTTATTGTCGTAGCCAACAACAAACAACTTCTCGGACTTCTCAAATTCATAACTCTATTGATTTGGAGAGTCTCTTTCTTTCTCTTTCTCCCCCGACAGCAGAGAGACGAAACCATCATTTTCTTTGCACTCATGCATTTGGACCTTTAAACCACCACAAGTTATACCCGCACTTTGTTCCCTCATACACAACCGACTGACGCATGACTCATTTATCTGGAGTTTGAATTATTTACAAACATTTATTGCTTTTTTTCTTTTTCACTTACTTTAGCGGGAAAAATCCTTTTAAACAATGACAACAATCCAGTTACCAGGTAATGTGTATGCATGCGTGTGTGTTCTGAATTACTTTTAATTTAATTACTCAACTACTTAATTCAAAAATATTCGCTCTCTTTCGCTATTACTTTCCTTTATTGTCCGTTAATTAACAGCTCTGTGTATAAATATGTACTCTATTTTCTTGAAAGTATGTACATTTTTTTTTAAGATCCCGCATTACCACAGCATTACAATAACAATTACCAAACAATTCGCCGAAGTGTCACTCAACATGTGTTGTGTGTTTATTGAGCCTGTCCCCTCAATAGCCGTTTCCCCTTGACCTTGCGTTTCTCCCTTGATAGCAAGAATATCAGGGTAGTTAAGAGTTGCTCTTGAACATTCAGCTTAAGATTAGGCGACAATGATATTGAAGGCATTGAGTCAGTGATTAAGGAAAAATCATGGGAGAAAAAGGTTTTTACGATATTATATGCATCGTACATATTTGTGTACATGTTTGTAAAATGTTGATAATAAAAACTTATCATGGTGAAGATAATTTTTCGAAGAAATATTCCTTTCCTTTCATATTGTAAATATATTATATACTGCATTACGAATAATAATGCACTTCGATAACAGAACCCACCCCTTTATAAATATGATACATCATAAATAGTTTGTTAGTAATAAATAGTTTGCTACATTCATTGACATTACTTGACTTACAAAACTATTTTAGTCACTTCGCAGCAATAACAAAAAAGATTTTTTCTTACTAAAAGCAGCTGTAAAGATTAAAAATCTTTTTCTATTTTTTTCAAAAGACGAGAGAGAGTACAAAATTCACTGCAAGTTAAAAACAGATGAGTATAGAATTTCCTAAAAAAAAACAAACACTAAAATTATAAATGAAAACAATAACTTTCTCTGCCCGAAAATACGAGTCTCATTTGAAAAATTTTGGTTTTTTATTTATTATGAGTAAAAAAATTAAAAAAACCTATCAAGTCTTTTTTGATAAGTATGTAAAATATATGTATGATTATAAATATACCAAATTGGACAATATTTTTTTAAAAATTTTTTAAGGTTAGGTACATGGATTACCAGTACAGTAAAATGAAAATGGGGCGATAATAATAAAATATGTACCTCATTTGAAAAAGGCGAGTACAGAAGAGTACTCGAAGAGTCTAAAAAGAGTATTCAAATTGTCGATATTTCGAAGATTAGCCTTTTTGCAGATTATACACATTCTTATTTCTTGCGGTTTTTCAACAATCCATTCGACAACTACGCTTTAATCGAGTTTTCTGCAATTAAATGGAATTATTGGAAAGCTTGGATTCTTGGATTTTCTTCATAAAAAATAGTCTTCTCTGTGTCATAAATTTGAAGGATAGTAAAATAAAACTCATTTAGAGTGACACATATTTTTCTCCGAAAAGAGATTATTGTAAGATTTAAAAAATATGACGCTTCTATAAATACATATTTTCTGTGATACTATGTTATTATTATTGTTATTATTATTGTTTAGGCAACACCAGTAACGAATAAACATAAGCCTACATAAAGTGATACGTACATACATACATTGTACACAATAAACAACAATAAACAATCGTAACATTTATGGAGAAATATTTATATAAAAGTATTACAATCAGTAGACACGATTTTATACAACAATTATATAGAAAAAGAAATGTTAATTTTTTATTTTGAAATTATCTCATTGCTTTCAGAATCATCGTGATTTAATTATTCTTAATATAATATTATGATTCTTTATGATGATATGAATACAAAGGGTTATCCATTTTCTCTTTCGGAAAGTAAAGTAAAAAAAAGCACACTAATTATTTAGATATCGATTGTATTTTTTATTTCAATATGATGCCTGGACTTTGCCATTTTCTGTGAAAAACAATACCGTTCAAATGTCCCCCACAAGACCTTTTGCCGGCCTCAATAGTTTTGAGGTAATTTTCGATGACTTTTTGACACAAGTCGGGCAATAATTCGGCCATAACTTGACGAATGTAGTATGTCATTCTTCAAATGCTCCAAAGTAAAGCCAAAATCGGCCATGTTGTGTGGCTTGTGGCGCCATCCTGCTGGAACCACATATCGTCCAGATCCATACCGTCAAGTGCAGGCCACAAGAAGTCCTTTATCGTTGCCCAAATGGCGAGCGCGCCGTGGAATCGATAAATTTAGGTCGTCCTCAACACTACGACTCACAGCGGCAATGTTTTAATTAAATTTCAATTCCAAATTCTAATTAAATTGCGATTTAATTCTTTGTAAATGATATTGATATTTTGGCGGATTAGTCAAATAATAGGATTTATTCGAGACCTTCCTTCGCCTTCCTCCACTTTAAAATTCATTGAATGCTTTTGAATTTCCGAGCAATAATTTTTAGCCCAATAATTTCAGGCAGCAACAGAAACTATCATTAATTTTCTTTAAAATCTTCATAAATTAATCACTGTAGCAATAAAATTAAATATCTTTCTTAATGAAAAAGTTTTAGGGCACAAAATCGCAGAATTACGAATGACTTTGCAAAATGTTACGTACAAATTGTCTACACAGCAATGAACATACATACATTCCATCTGCATGTAATGTATATACGCATACATACATACATACATGCACTCGTAACGAGTTAGTATACAAACAAACACTAGAAAGGGACGTTAAGAGATTCTCTGCTGGAAATCCATTAACATTCCGCAACATAACCTTTAAACAAACCTGCTAGAATGTCAAAAAGAAATGAAAGAGCCGAAAATGAAAGGAAGAAAGAAAGAAACAACCAAGAAATTGAATCCAACAAAGAAGGGTGGGAGGGGGGGGGGGGTGAAACTACAAGGAAGAAAAAAAAAGAAAGAAAAGAAAGAGTAAGAAAATAATGCGAATATAGAGAGATCTAAAAAAAAACAACAAATAAACGTGTAGAGAAATCCATTACAATTTATAAAAGTAATGAACTCCGAGCAAAGCACATAAAAAACCTTACTTTATGCTTCCACCCAACCAACAACCCAGCTAGCAACCCAACCAACAGCCCAACCAACAGCCCAACCAGCAACCCAACCTTCAGCGCAACACTAACCATCCAACCATCCAACGCCATCACAATCGGCGACAAACAAATGAAAGAAAGGACGCTCCTTGTGTTCCCTCAGCTTCCTTCTTCCTTTTCATGAATTGTAACAGCTGGCATAACCCACTTTACACTTTACAATGTTGCCAAGTCTTGGTTTATCCTTGTTCTTATCTCGCATGTGACACATATTGAAAGGTTTAGGTCTTTTTCTAGACTCTCCGGATTTTATTTCTATACTAAAGCGGCGCATTTGTTGTTCCAGAAGAATGATGAATGAGAAATGAAGAATGGCGAATTGAAATAAAATTTGGGTTACTCTGGTGATGATGTTGTGGGCTAAGAAGCTGTCGTCTATAATCAATCTTTTCGCTAACGGCACCAAGGCAACAGACATATATTCAGGCAATATTTTTAAACCGATTGTTTGGGTTCAATTGTTCAATTTAGCAGGTGAAATTAATGTCTAAAGGAAAGAAATACTCGTATTAAATCTCAAGCCTCGAGATTTAATCTTGAGTTTAAAATAAGGATAATAAAAAAAGCGTTTTGATTCAGAAAAGTAGACGAATATGAAAAAAAAGAAAATTGTAGGTAGAAAAAAAAAGAATTTTTTGTTATATGTACTTGTATTATTATAATAAAGCAAATTATGGTTACAGCTAACCCCTGTATAATACGGTACTCTTATGACACGGTTTTGTTTTAATACGGTTGATAAAGTCCGCCAAAGGCTCACACAATACGGACGATTTTACTAAACGCTTTTTCGAATTTGTGGAATGAAAACCAGGTTTTTACACTAAATCATTGTCTCGTTTAACACGGATTCGCATTTTTTTAAAACGTACATAACTACAGTGTTTTACCAAAGTTACAAATATATATTTATCATAAAATAATTACATATTTCTGAAGTGTGAACGGTTGAACTAAGTCGACAAGTCTTTTTGTAAAGTTTAGTATGTTCTAGCCAGTAGCTGTCTAAATGCTGTCTAAAACGGATTTTTCGAAGCTATTTATGCCTAAGGTGACTATCTAAGCGCTTCTAGAATGTGTCTAAAGGTGTTTCTACAGGATGTCTAAGCGGCAAAAGCTGTTTAGAAGCTTCAGAAAACTTTCTAGCGGTTTTCGGAGGCTAAGTAAGTACTTCTGAAGGCTGGCGAAGAGTTTTTGTTGCTTCATAATAACTTCTGCGCATTGTCTAAAGGCTTCTGTAACTTGTTTAAGGTTTTCTGAGTGCTAATCTGTGATCTTATGAAGGCTTTTTAAAGACTTTTGAAGAATGATGAGTTTTGGAACAAATTTCCGTCATCCTTTCTCAATTTTGGTTTAGACACAAACCGGTTTTGGCGATGTGCCATCTTCAGGGTCTTTTTTCGTTCTGCTTTTAAATGATGCATAATAGTTATCTAAAGTAGAGAAGAAGTAGCCTAAAAGTAGTTTAAATCGTAATTCCGGGCTTAATGTGTCTAGACGTTGCATTCAAACTATATAGAAGCTGTTTAGCGACAAAGCAGAAGCAAAAAAAACCATAGGAATGATCTAACTAAGGCAGTTAAACCTCGTATAAATATTGTTAGACGGTTCTTAACAGCCTCAACGGTTTATCTAAATCGACCGACTATATTTTATCACATTTTTATGCACCCTTTGGGCAAAAATTTATTAAAGATTAATCTCTTACCTTTCCGGAGATGCCAACTCGTACTAATCCCAGTCTATTTCTAAAGTGATGACGCCTTACAAATTTTATTCTTTCGTAATTAGACGATTTAATACCTTTTAAAACAGTTAAGGTTTATGATTTTTTCTTCACTATGTTCTATGTATACTCGTATGTTGTAATATTTCTATGATTCTATACTTTTTGCTCGATTCTATGAATTTATGTTGACGTTTTTGCGAATTAGGTTATGAATTCGATTTTATGATAATTCGGAATTTATGGTACTATTTTTCAGTTCTATGGATCTATGATTTTTTGTTATTTTTATGATTATTTTAATGATTGTTTTTTTTTCAAACATTTTCATACTCTATCAAGAGTGCTATGTTTTCTATGTTGTTGTTTGTATTATCTTAACAATTATTTCGTTCGTTTTTGAAGTTATACCGGACACCATGAAGTTTTCACTTTTTCCAAAATTATTAATTGGATTAGTTTAAAAATTTTGTTAATTATTGTTTAATTTTTCTTTATTTACCTTTAATTACTTTTTGGAGTCTTTTTGTAGCTTTTTTAGGGTTGTTTTCAGTCCTTTTACTTTTTAAAATTCAGATTCTTTCAATTAAGTTGAATTAAATTTACTTCATTAACATTAAAAACGTTGAAAAATTCGCAGTATGCAATAATTTTAATTTTTTAATATTGTTTAATTTAATTTCAATTAAATCACTATTTTTTTTTATTTCGATGAAACATTAAGTGTTATGGGTTTAATTTAAATCCGGGTGTGCGTGTTTTTAATCGTTAATTGAATTTTTTACTATTTTATGCGAGAAGTTTTTCTTCTTTTTTATCCTTATTATATTGAACACGTTTTGAATAGAGAGCGAGAAGAGTTTTCTTCAATTTAATTTTATATACATTGAGAAAAATTTATTTATTTTATGAGGAAGATATTTTTTTCAATTTTTCCTTAAAAAACATTGACAAACACTGAACGACCGAATTAATTAAATATTGTAATGCTTTAATAATATTGTTTTTATGCTTCTTTTATATTCCGATCTTGTTGTTACACAATATTTTTTACGAATTTATTTTTTATTTTTTTGATATACATAATTTAATTAATTAAAATTGTGCGCTATGAATGAAGTTTTTATTTGTTTTTGTTTGCAATATTTTATATATTTTTAATTTTTTCCATTTTCACTTTTTCCTCTTTCTGTTTTTACTTCAGCCTGATTTTTCATGTTTTTCCTGTTTCTTGTCTTCTTGCCTTTTTTATTTTTGCAATTATTTTTCTACTTCTTCTTTTCAAGCAATCCATTCCAAAATAATTTTTTGATTATTCGTAATTTATTTTAAACTAATTTCAATTAATTTTTCTTTATTTTAAACTAATTTCAATTAATTTTTAATATTTTCATATTTTTCTATGTATCTATTGCTTTTCCAAATCCTTTTCTGATTATTTGATAGATTAAATAAAGGTTGCCTTCTGCGTGTTTCTCATTGTTTCCTTTTTTGCTGCTGTTCTCCTTCACGTTGTTTCTATGTTCTATAAAAGAAAAACAAAATTTATAAGTTTTCTTATAGCATCAAATCTCTGAATATCGAAAGATATATTTTTTTCGATTTCATTGCTACGAACATGGCTCGACCTAGACGTTGTTTTAAACACAGCCCCTAAAACTATACCACATTAATTTTGAAATTGTCTTCTGGTATTAAATTTTTCTAGCCCAATCGACAACCTATGACCCACGGGTAAAGCCGATTTGAAAAATTCAGGTGACTCATGTAAGTTATGCAAAGATTTTTTTAACATTATATACATATAAAGAATCATAATTAATTATAATTAAAAATTGATTAAAATTAATTAAAATAATTGAAAAATCATTTATAATTATAATTAAAAAAAGAAATATCAATATTTAGCTAAACTTTAAAATAATAATGTTGTTTTTATTATTTGTATTATCTTAAAGTTTAAAGTTTAAAGTTTAGCTAAATTAAAGTTTGTCTAAATTGACGTCAAAAGTTCAGCATCAGGAGTCATTAATAATTATGATACCTTACATCCGAGGGGATGATATGGTATATTCACTTTGCCCTTCCTTTGTCCTTAATGATCTTTGTCACATTTTTAATTTAGCTGTTCCTTGTTTTTTTTCCTTGTTTTTGAGGTTTCGTCGTGTTTACGTTTAAAAAAGGGTTTTTATTAAAAAAAGTTTTTTTAATAATGAGGAAAATTATCCCAAAAAATATAGAAAATTTATTTATGTAAATAGAAAAAGCGTAATTGCAAGAGGAAGGAACGAACACGAAATTGATTTATCTTATTATAACGATAATTTGTACTCGTTAATGAAATTTTTCAGAAATTATAGCACTCTGGTATTCAATACTCATAAGCACAGAAGATTTAAAATTTATCGCATATTTTTTTAGTCAAATTTGCAGATTTTGGAGTATTTCAGGCGAAAAGATTATTTCTATTGAATGAAATAAAGCCGAACGCGTCTTACTTGAAATAATTCTTTTCCAATAAATTTTATTTTTTCATTAGAATTGAAAAAAAATAATAAATAGAATTAAAGAAAATTGTATTGGTCTATAGACTTTACCAAATCCCTCGAAAAGCAAAATACTACAACAACCATGTCCGCAAGCACCTGTTATACACTTCCTGGGAAAAATTTTGCTACAGCGTCCTTGATACACACACTGAGAAGGACGAGCAGCGCGAAACGAAAAACAAAAACCGAGAGGCTGGAGCAAGCGAAAAGAATTAGGGAAAAAGTACTGAGGGCAAATGGGAAAATGTGAGCGCAAAAGGAACAATTTATAATTGCCAGATATTCCTCAGGATCAACAAATTCATCCCTAATGTATTTAAAAAGAAGAAAAAAACAACAAATCACCCACGAATAAAATACCCGAAAAGTTTAACAATTTCAACTTCTTTCACATAAAGGAATTCTTTAAAAATGAAAAAGAACTGTTACAAAAAAACCGAGAAGAGAAAGAAGAGGGTGGAAGGAAATGAGAATACATTTCACAAAAGCTTAACCAGAAACGCGTTCTTGAGCTTCAGTCACGAGACGAGAAATACACACAGATCCACAATAATTTCTTGGCTGAACGGGATTTTTTACCCCAAAGCAAATGGAAAATGCTGATGCTGAGAAAATTAAGTCCGTTTTAATGCAGAATTTAAGCACTATAAATTTTCATTTAATTTCTAATTTTTTTATAATTAATTTTTTTTACCATTAGACTCCAATTTAACTTTACACAGTGCCCGGCCTGGCAGTGGGTTCATTTAGGAAGAAAGAGATGCAACATTTTATCTGTCTCCATCAGACATAAAAACTGCTAAATTGTTACTTTAAACTGTTAACTGGAAAAAAATTTTTGAACACTTTTTATCTCATTATTTTAGTATTTTTCATGTTAATAAAATTTAATTTTTTTTTTATGCTAATTGCAAAACATTGCAATCTTTTTTGAAAATCTTTTCACACATACATATAAAATATTTTTGTGGTTGTTGTTGTTGTTGTTGCACTGAATTGCTATTAAAAATATTTAATGAATAAATAGCAATGAATTGCATCAAGTCTTTTCTCAAATTTGCTCGATGAAGAGTTATTTCTTGTCCTTTTTTTAAATAAATTTTTATATGTGCGTATGTATGTATACAGGCGAGTATATGCAGTTGTGAGTATGTGTGTGTGTGTGTGTGTGTGTACGTTTGTAAAGTCAATCAATTTGAGCAACCCGAAACACGCTGAGGAGAAGGCAACAAACAGCACAACCCGAAACCGGAACACAAACTAAACTGAACGGAATCCTGCTCAGTGCGAGCCAACACACATTTGCAAAGTCGAAGCCACTGACTGGAAGCGCCATTGCCGGGAAAGCTTTCGCCACGCACATGCACATACACACGCGCTTTCGTATGCGAGTAGGTACGAGTGCAAATACGTCCGTTCAATGCAATGGAAATGCTCGTCAGATGGAGTCGAAGACCAAGAACAGAGCACAGCAGTCCAATGAAAGCTCTGCAGTTACTCAGTACAGCACGGAAGCTGGTACCGCGCGTGAATGGGTTGAGAAGGAAGCTGTGTCGGTGAAGGAGTGCAATGAAGAGCGCGAATCCTGTGCGGCAAAACAAAAGAACTGAAACGGAACTTTATGAAATAATTCAATGCAAAAGCTTTTTTTATTAGCCGTGAAACTCATCAAATGAATAATGTTTTTTTTTTCTGAAGATTTAAGGATTAATGGGCAATATTCTTAAAGCGGTATTACTTTAAAATTAAAAAAATATTATGTATACATTATCTAATAGTATTTTCTTACTGTTATAGAAAAAGTACCTATATAAAAAAGTAGAAAATATATAGATAATATATTTATAAATTAAATAATATAATATAATATAATATAATATAATTAAATAATTAAATTAGATAATAAATATATAGAAAATATATATATAAAAAAAAAATATATATATAGAAAAATATATAAAATTTACATTGAAGATATAAAGAACATTACTAAAGTAAAGTGTAAGAATTTAGGCACAATCAGGTTAAAAATATATGAATATAATTCATGCCAAACGTTCGAAAATGAACGAATTAAGTTGTCAAATCAAGCTAAGGTAAGAGTTTATAGACCAATCGTCATGGTCGCCAAAGTCATGTACCCGGAAATCTACTATCTTCTGTTAAATAGAAAAAAATTCCATGCTCTCTCTCAATACTACCCACACACATTTTCTTGCCAGACTAAAGTCCTTTAATATTTGCAAATTATAGCAAGTGACACAAAGTAAGGAAAAGAAAAAAGTAACAACAAATACAAATCACGTTTAGTACTCATCTAATGAATGGCAGAGTTCAATGAAATACCTACCGACTTTTCTGCTTCACACAAACTCACTGCACTCACAAACGGAGTCTCACTATCGGGGAGAGAGAGCAACACCAGAGCTAGAGACAGAGACACAGTCACACAGAGACCTACATTCGTTGCGAATCTGTATTTTATGGAGGAGTTTGAGAAGGTATTCTGTTTTCATATACCGCTGTACCGAATGGAACGCTATACGCATTCCAGACGGAATGAAATGGAAAAATATAGAAAATATTGTAGTAGTATTTTAAGGATAATTTTAGGGACCATAAACAGCAATAAAAACAATGCAAGCTTTTTCAATCTATCCACTTTATTTTAAATATTTCTCTTAGTACTTCTTCTTTACAGCATCTCATTTCTCTTTAAAGCTTTCTTGTTAGCTTTTTTTAAAAAACTTCACAATTTAGTCTCTCTTTTGTTCGCTCTTCAGAGTTATTGTCTTCTCTCCTTGTCCTTGTCTCATAAATGTTTTTGTACTCTTTTTAGCTTTCATTAAAGCATTGCCAACTTAAGCCTTTTCTACACTCACTGTCTCTACATTTTGCTAGTAAATAATGAGTGCCTAATTTTAGGTGCTTTCAAATAAAGCCATGTAAAGACTTTGAAGTAGAACAATAAATAGATGCACCTTTGATAAATTTATTAAAAGTGGGCTGTTAATTGAGGATTTTAAATATTATACTTATTTAGGTTTTTTAACTTAAAATTTCAGCTTCAAAGAATCCTGGTCACATATTATTAATTATTGAATTTTCTCAAAAAAATGCAAGTAAATATTGCAATTTAGAATATCTAAAGCCTTACTCAACACTACTACTAAAACACTGGAATTGGAAAAAATACCTAGAGTTTTTATAAAAAATCGTACAATATAACAAATATATTAATTTTTAAAATGAGTAAATTTTGAATTTTAAAATTTTTAATTTTTAACTTTTTTTCTTAATTCGAGTACATAAAAATTGTTTTCGCAATCAATGTTTTACTCTCTCTAATTCTCTCTTTGTCGTTTCTCTTTTCTATCTCTCTCTCTCTCTTCCTGTTTTTCTTACTTTTTTGCTTCTTCCCTCTTCCGTCTTCTTTTCCTTCCTCTACGTCTGTCCCATTTTCCCTTGAAGTCCCTGAAATTTCCCAGCAAAAGCCAACGATGTCAAGCGAAATCCGTTTTTTATTCTGTACCTTCTATTGGCGCGTTATAGAAAAAGCTCTCGTGTGTGCGCAAGGATGAAGAATACACTCATTTTCGGGATGTGTTCATCCTGTTTTGGGTCCGGAATTATTAAAAAATTTTTATTCCTTCGGTTGCAATGCTTTTATTTTATTTTCTTAAAAAACTACCTCTTATCTCTTCTTCACTCTTATCACTCTTTCTTCCTTACTTTCATTCCAAGTTTTTTTTTTAATTAATACACAGCGTGCAACCTGAATAACTATCCTGTTGATAGCTTTTTTGCAGGATATTTTACTTGCCTATGCCGGCCAGAGAGAGCAAGAAAAGGAGAGCTAGAGAGAGCTAGTAAGGTTGTTATAAATTTTGAGCTTCGCTTTTGCTCCTAAAGACTCTCGCGCTTAAAAGCTTACTGTGCTCATCCCCTTTTTAGCACTTTTCTTTTCTGATGCCAGGCTTTACAAATTTATTTCCTGTCTTTATTTTTTTCAGGGTTTTGCTTTTTCTTTGCCAATTTCATTTTTTCTCTTCTTTCAAAGTTTTATAAAGAAAAAGTTCTTTTTGCGGTTTAGGTTCAGCAGCTTGCGTTGAGGTTAAAGAGTATGCTTTGCTCCCGTGTCTTCTAATATGTTGCTGTTGTAGTAGTCGTACAATAGTTGTTGTTGTTGTTGTTGTTGTTGTTGTTGTTTTTAAATTAAATTGTTTGGTTTAGTTTGTTTCAATGCAGGTTTTCAACCATTCTCTAGTTGGAGGAAGAGGGCCCAAACGGAAGCATCTGCATCTTTTATTAACAAATAAAATTTGCTTTATTCGATCCAGTTTTTTCTTTACATTGTGTTTACTTACCGTTTTTCTTCTTCCTCTTCTTCTTTCTTTTTCCCTTCCACCCCTTCCTCACGCACCTATCGTTGCCATTTCTTCGTCTTTTTCTTCCTCTTTTACTCTTTCGCTTTGCTTTGTTTTGTTTTATAACGGAAGCCAGTATTAGTTTGTTTGTTCGATTTTTTCGGTTTCTACTTTTAGGCGCAAGGATTAATCGTACATCTCGTGCTTTGCTTCAAATTCGCTTTGAGGGACAGTACTTTTTGCCTTTCATTCTTATCTCTTTTGTGTAAAGCGAAGTTTTTGTGTTCTATCTTCCTTTTTGTTTCGTTTTTTTGCTTTTAACCTTCGTGCAGTTGTACTAATAGGTGCAAAAATTACCTCTTTTATGGGAATTGTTTTTTCAAATCTTAGGATTTTCGCGAATTTTAAATTCGACGATATCATAAACCGTCAATGGGTTATCCATTTTCTCTTTCGGAAAGTAAACTAAAAAAAAGCATACTAATTATTCAGATATCGATTGTATTTTTATTTCAATATGATGCTTTGACTTTGCCATTATGCGTGAAAAACAATATCCTTCAAATGTCCTTCACGGGGCCTTTTGCAGGCCTCAATCCTTTTGAGGTAATTTTTGATGACTTCTTGACACGAGTCGGGCAACCTTTTATGAGGGTTACCGTTTATCAGGAACAGAATGCGTAACAAGTTATCAAACGCAATAAGAAAGTGGTGCATATTTGTACTATTAATACTATTAGTTTATCCCGTTGTATATGAACTGTTCGAAACTTTTGGACTTCTCCAAGCAGCCTTCGTTGACTACAAATAATTTCGATGTGATTAACGTCGAGGAGTTACGAATGTTACTAAAAAGTTGCATCGCAATCATCAGAATGCCAAACTGATCTATTTCTATTTCATTCAATCGAACTACCAAAATATTGACATTTCATTTTCTTAAGGTTCTTTCTCTCTCTTTCATTGAAAAATCAAATGCTAAATATTCCAACGGAGAAAGGATAATGACAGAAATAATCGGCTTTTGAAGGCTGGACCAGTTTCGATGCGAACAAATCGAACAAAAACAGCTTTGGTCAAAAATTAACTTAATCCATTGACAAAAACAACAGCGACGGACGACTCGTATAAACTTTCATTCAATCAACTCCGGCACAAGAACATTGCTGCAATCGTTCTATAAATATTTCAACCGCAAATGGTCTGAAGTGGCTCCCCGTCGGCGGAGCGAGGCGAGATGGGGCGTTACAAATGGGAAGAATGAGGCGGTGTAGGAGAGAAGCTAAAAAGTACGATACTAAAAAACCAAAGCCTCGCTGTCAATTTTAGAAATGCAACGAAAAAACTAAAAGTCTTTTTTCGGTAGTAGTGCAATTTTAAATTCGTCCTTGTGCCGCATTATCACTAGATCGAATTTCGTTTGTGTATTTAAGCGGGGAAGGAAAGGCATGCCGGGGGAGAGTTGCAGTAGTAGTATACGTAATAGTACTCGTATATATCGCATAATGCACGTAGGAGTGAGTGTTGGGGACGTGACGATGGTGGTGCAGGAAATCGGCAACACTGTTGTTCTGCTGCCGTCAGCAGGTAACGCTACCACTCTCACTACCGCCACAAAGACAACGACCACGACCACGACTGCCACTAAAAACTGGTATCAACCATACCCAGAGTAATCAACTAAAATCCTTACAACACAATCCACTGTTCGAAGGACAGAGGAAGAGGGCAGAGAAAATAGAATAAGAAACGTTGAAAAATCAAAACAGTTCACTCTGTCTTTCTGTCTGTCTTTCTGTCTGTCTGTCAACAAGTTCAACATTTTATTACATTAAACCAATTTTAGAAGAAAGTGCTTTACAGTTTTACGTATACAACAGAAGAAGACGCTTGGCTTTCAAGCAAGCATAATAGAAGAAAGTATCGTAGAAATATGTAGGAGGTCCTACTGCCTTCTCAGGCAGTTCAAAATATAGTCGTTTATAAATACATAATTTAAAAAACTCTAAGAATGAAAGTCCTTGAATGAGATAATCAAAATGCACTTAATTTCTTTCCGTTAACAAGAGACAGTAAACAGTCGTATTTTTTCATAAATGCTTAGCAAAAATATACTCGTATTCTAATTCAAGTCACTGCGCTTCTGTCACTGCGGAATTAATTTTTCAGTTGCGAAATTATCTGGATAAAAACGGACAAAGCTTTACAATTAAGGACATCATCAGGACTTATTTTTCCCTGTAAAAGAAAAGTTTTTCATGTCTTTCAAAAGAACATTTTAATCAAGAAAAAAAGAGATATAAAATTCGTTAAGATATCAAAAATTAAATATAATTTTTATTTACTTATTTATTTATTTTTATTTATTATTATTTTTATTTATTTTATTTATTTTTATTTATTATTATTTTTATTTATTTTATATATTTTTTTATAAATTTTTTCTATATTAATTTATAAGTAAGTGCTCGTATTTATACGCGCACCGATGGTGACTTTCTAGAAAGGAAATTTCTATTTCTGGAAATGTCTTTTCAGGGTAATTTTAAACTCTCAACGATTTAGAATTTTCATTATATTGGAATATATTCCATTTTTAAATACTGAAAAAATCGTTATTGGCTACTATTAAAATGTAAGTTAATTTAAAAGTGGCAGACGAAGCGTTAAAAATGTACCGAATTCAGCATAACATAAAAGAGCAATTTAATCATGAACGATCGCTTGAATCAAAGACCTTTCATTGCTGTGAAAACCCACCTATTGATTGAAACTATTGCAATTGATATCGATAATGCTGTAGGCATCACTACAAGGCAGCGTTTAGCTCATTTTGTTTCGTGAAGAATACGAAATGAGAAGAGGTTTAGAGATTTGTTTCCATCAGGCCTCAGGCGATGAAGAGAAAATACGGCAATAATAACCAGTAATGACTTCATCAACTCCGTAAATATTTGCCCACTTTCTTCGAAGATTTAATGCGTATGAACATTTTCGACGACGATGGTAGACGATGGTAGGAGGCGATTGCAGAATGAGTTAAGAATGCGAAATAGGAAGAAAGTATGAAATAGAATTGATAGAGTTCATATTTGAAAATGGGCCTCATCACTAAAGATGATTTTGTTGAAAAATGCGTTGTTTTCGTTCAGTTTTTAAATAAATGTCAAAGGATTCTTGTCATTTCATCATTTGACGGCCAATTTACTTCCTAACCTCAAATTTGCCCACCCGATTATATTGCACCTTTATGTTTGCACCTTTATTATATTGTTTCCTTTATAAAATTATGGCATCAGTCCGATTGCTTTAAGTCACAAATTTACAACAACAACAACAGAAGCTCATGTTTGAGACATGAAAAATCATATTGGATTTACCTCTTTCAGCTCTTTGTAGTTTCCAAAATATGCCAAGGAAAAAACCTCAACACTTTTTAACTTTTTGGACTTTCAGTGAAAATAACCATCTATGTACATAAATCACTTTTATCTTCATGTCATTTGTCACAAACCGATTAATATATAATTAATATATAAGATATAATCTATAGAATTAGGGCACAATTAAAAAATACGTAGTTACGTATGAATATACATACGTTAATATTCACCAAATTCACGGATAAGACTGACGAAGCAGACAGAGAAACATTTCGCTAAGAAAATATGAACAATCAAAGTAGGCCGTATACCACTTGAAATCATTCAAATTTGAATTGTTCGCTGCAGAAGCACATCGCCATCTATCAGTCGTTTTGTAAGATTGTGTATTGACTACGTACATCACAATGAAGTGTTTGACTATGGATTCTACTAGATGGCGCCAATAGAAACATGAAAAAAGAGGGGAGGATCATTTGACATGGTGGGATCATTTCAGGCAGCTTTCTTGCCTTTATTTATTTTTTTCTTGCCTGAGAATTTATTTATTGAAGAATTGAGAATTTTTAATCTTAATCAATTTTTATAATACAACTTTTTTTGTTTTTGCCTTTAACACTTATTTAAAAAAACAAGAAAAAAGGCACTACATGCCTGCAAAATTATTTTTCACAGATTATAATTTTATATGATCCGTTTTGGCAGATATCTCGTAAACTAAAGCTGAGAGAAAGAATCTGATAAAATAAATCGAATTTCCTTTAATGATTTTCTCATTTACCCTTTGAATATATTTACTCTTATTATTGCAGACTATACTGGTACATACCTAACATTTTGGAGTTTTTTGGTGACGTAATTTTTGTCTTAAAAAAAAAACCATTGATATTGAATTGAAATATCAATATATTGATTCGATATTTCAGTAACGTCAAACGATCACATTGAAAAAACTTAACAGTTTTTAAATCTTTATTAGTTCTCTAAAGATTTTGGAAGATTTTCATGTTATTTCTTTAATATTTGTTACTACATTAAAAAGTGTTTTCAGTTTTCTTAAAACTTTTTCTTGTCAAAACCTTCAACATGAAAAAAATGTAGTATGAGTTTTTGTTTATTTCTTTTTGGTGTTTTATCATCAAAAACTCATTCAACGCATGCTCAAGCAAACACTGAAACTCAATAAAAACAGACGAATAAGGCGTAGAAAAGCAAGAAGAGGGGAAAGAGCAGAGCATAATGAGCAAAGTGCAAAGATTATCTCCTAAGTAACACTTGTAGCAAGGATTAGGGCTATTTGATATTTTTTTTTTAATTTCATTTCGGATGCTCTCAAGCAGAGAGTGTGTAAACAGTGTCAGTGGACGAGCGAAAAAGGATTCAACGATGGTGGTGGTGGTGGTGGTGGTAATGGTGGCGGTCGTCATGCCGATGGTAGTGATCATGATGGTGTTGATGTGAAATAAAAAGTGCAGCATTGAAGATAAAAAGCACACAAAATAAGTTTGAAGGAAAAATTGCGGGTCTATGAAAAGATGTGGGCGTGTGCATAAGTGGGCGTGTGTGTGTGTATGTGTGTTTGCGTATGTTGTGTAACAGTAAGTATAGTTGCTAAAATATTTGCTTCCGCGCTTAACGCGGTCGTATTGCTGCAAAAAAAGAGCTAATAAAACATAGCAAGAAGCTAAATATTAGATTTTGTGAAGCACAAGACTTTGTAAAGAATCAAATGTTTTTTTGATATTTTCAATTTTTATGAAATTCGTTAGTACGAACCCCCGCTACCACCATTACCGCTCACAGTCATCAACATACTCTTGACGAACACTGAGCAACTACCGCCGGCCGAAGCAATCGCAAAATCCACAACAGCAGACACACACACACACATAAAAAGCAACATAAATAATTTAAAGAGCAAAAGCTCAGTGAAATGAAGTCATTTCAATGCAATGCCAGACTATTGTTCCCTCAACAAAATGGCCGTCAGCCGCCAAAGAGCAAACAACAAATAACAACAAGCAACAACACAAAAACTAACTGAAATAAGATGAAGACAAAGAAGAACAAGAACAACAACGACAAGAAGTTGGAAAAGGAAAGAAAGATAAAGAGAGAGAGAGAGAGAGAAAAGAGCAATAACTTGCCACGAGATAGTGTTAGTGGCAAGCGCTATGAAAAATTACGCCAAACACGTTAATAGATTGAGAGTGTTGCAGTAGCTTGAAGTGTCCGCACTGCAACGGGCAAAGCACAAGCACATAAACCAACAGCTAACGAAAGCAACTTTTCCCAACAAAAAGTAAAAAGCAACAAAACAATTTTATATTCGCTTGTCGGGAAAATCATGACGCATTGGCATAGCGTACTATGTCGTTGTTCATTATATGACGTTTACATTGAGTTATCATGAGTACCATTAAACACTAAATGATTCGACTTTTAAAATTTAAAAACGACAAATTTATTCAATTATTTAAACTTTTTACGGAGTAAAATTGTAATATTTTATTGTTTTATTTTCACAAAAAGAAGAAAACGGTCGTCAAGCTTGTTTGAAGTTAAATGAAGTCCACGATGGCAATGCTCTGCAAAAACGTCAACGCCATCCATGTTACAGCCGGCCCAGAATGCAGCGTTTCAGCGTCAAGCTTCTCAGCGCCTGTATAACCTTTTTCTCCCTTATTTCTGTACAACCTTATGGGACCATTCGTGCAAGAGAATCGACGCTGGGATGCTGAGACGCTTGGATTCTGGGCCGACTGTTAATCACTTTAATCTCAACGCCGCTCTTTTCGATCGACCTTTTTGTTCGAAAGTTTGTGACGACACCAAATTTTTAGTGGGTGGATATATTGGATGATTTATTATATAAATAAATATGTAATTAATTTTTTAATTTTTAAATTAAATATGTAATTAATTTTAATCATGCGTCATGACTTTTCCGACAATGCAATAATAAAATAAATTCAAAAAAGTGCGGGAAAATATAAAAAATTCTTGAAAGTATATTAAAATAACACAATGAAGCGAAGAAAAAACAATAACACCAAATCAAAAAGATTATAAAATGCATTACAACAACAACACTAGCGCTAGCATAAGGCTAAAATTTTAATAGAAACTTCTTCCTTTCTCTTTTTTTACGCGTACACTTTCCCCAGTAAGACGATAATAAAAAAAATATAAAAAAAAATTAAGAAGCAAAAAAAAATCACATTGGCCTACTTTCCGGAGAGTTTCTTCTACCACAGATGACCAGAGTTACCAGGCGGATCTTCGCTAATATTATTTATGAATTTATGGCAAAACCGTGGTACTCTACGAACATCATACGTACTGATCCTTCACCTCCTCACGTTGCTTTTCCACAACGGACGCATCCTTCATGAGGAAATAATTGAAGTGAGGACGAAAGGAACGCCTTAAAAAGTTAAAAAACTTTCTACTGGCAACGAAATAAAATTAAATGAAGTGGAATTAAATGGAATAAAACAAAAATAGTTGTGTTATAATATTATGAGTTATAATAGTTATGTATTAATATTTGAAGGAAATAATAACAACTAAGAAAACCGGTTACTCAGTTATAGTATAAGGAGGAATATATGTATATACAAGTAGTTGAAACAGTAACCAATTTTTAATTTTACAAAAAAAAATCGTAAATTTAAGGCCGTTTTATTCAATTAAATTCCTTAATTTTCAGTTACTTTTAATCTTATGTTAAAAACAACTTCGGGATACAATGCGTAGTTAAAAATTGTATTTTTTCACACTTGATTAAATTGAACTGCTAGTTATAAGGCGTCAGTTAAATAACGCATAACGTCAGAAGATTTCACAAAATTAATTGACATTAAATAAATGTTAATTCGGCCTTAATTTAGGTGAAATAAAACGAATTTTGTTAGTTTCTCCGAATTTAGTTAGTTGTGTATTAAATTTAACTTGAAGTGAATAAAACGGCCCTTAGTAAATTTTTCAATTAATTATTTTCATATAAAGATACATTTTATTTTGCTAAAGTTAAGTAGTCGGTTAATGCAATCGTCAAGAAAAACTATAGTTTAAAGCAAACCAAGTCTTTTTTTTAATTTTCTTTTGAAAATGTTGTTTTGATTGAAATCCCAAAATTTTTTTCTGGAGTATTTTGATTTTGTTGTTGTTTTTGTTGTTGCATTCATGCAAGTGGGTAAAATGTATGTATGTTTGACATTTTTAATTTTGAATCAATCTCGCTTTTTTCGAGACTCTGAAACACTAAAAAACACATTGATTATAATTTTTGTGGAATCATATTTACTTAGAAATTTTAATAAAAAATCGTATGGAAGGAACAAAATCAAAAGAGTCCTATAATCTGCTAATTATTCGGTTTTTATTTTAAAACAAGTAAGAGCGTTAACTTCGGCCTGGCCGAAGCTTATATAACCTACACCCGTATCTGTCGAAGTGACGATAAAAAGTAGGCGGGTGACGCCCATTTTAATTTAATTTACAGATAGTAAATTTTGATACATTAACTTATTTACAGCACCGCTTTTTCCAACAAACACCTCATTATATGGTATGGTATACCAGTGGGCGTGTCACGCCCACTTTCTGTGAGATAACTTTTTATTTTATTATTATTTTTTAGAATATTTTTAGGAGAATATTCGTGCCAAATCACAAGACTATATCTCCATTCGTTCTTCTCTAATCGTGACTTTCGTCACCAGTGGGCGGACCACGCCCATTTTTGGGAGTGTTTTTAAGTTTGAGACCATGGATTCAGGAATGAAATTTTAGCTTTAAACTCGCTTTAAAAGCTGAGAAATTGAGCTAAAAGCACGGGAAAATGCATACTTTCTATAAAAAGTAGGCGTGGCGCTGGACCGATTTTCTCCATTTTCAATACCAAACAGCCTATTCTGACAAAGAATATTTGTACCAAATTTTATGGCGTTAGCTCTATTCGTTCTCCCGTAATCGTGATTTCTACAGACAGACAGACAGACAGACAGACAGACAGACAGACAGACAGACAGACAGACAGACAGACAGACAGACAGACAGACGGACGGACATGGCTAAATCAAATCAGGAGGTGATTCTGAGCCAGAATATATATACTTTTCTATACCTGCCACGCCTCCTTTAATGCGTTACAAACGGAAGAACAAAGTGAATATACCCTCATCCCTTCGGGTGTAGGGTATAATAATCGGTATTCCAAATAATGGGGACACTACCGTAAGTTATTTATTGGTGAAGAATCACGAGTCGTTACGCACAGAGAGAGATTTCTTTTTCGGTAGTATCGTGATTTTGTTGTTGTTGTTGTTGTTGTTGTTGTTGTTGTCCGAATTATACCTGTTGTTTTAAGTTATTTAACCTGCATAAGGTTTGCTCTTGCTCTTCTTTTTTTTATATTTCTTCCACTCTTTCTTCTTTCTTCATCATCAAGAATATTAAATTTTTCCGGTTTCTTTACAGTCGTCGACCATAAAAAATATCAAGGCTTGGCCGATGGGAACCAAAAGGCTCCCCCTGACGAATGCATAATGCACGAAATTTCAGCATGCCGGAAGTGAAGTCATAAAGGAAGTACATAGTGAGAATACTACAATACTTGGAGCATGTTACTTTATTACTTCATGCATGATTTTGGGTAATGAAGAAGAAAATAAATGTTTCTTGAGTACTTTCTGACTCAAAGCGCCATTATATTAACTAATTATAATAACAATGGCTCTTCCTCTGCTCTTAAGTCCATTGCGGCTCTTCTTCTCGGCCTCATCTTCTTCCAAAGACAATCATTGCTGACCTTGGTCAAACATTTTTCTGTTCCTAACAAAGTTTCTCTTAATTTACGATGATGATAGTAATTTAAACATAAGCTGGTTACCGTCGACTAACCATGAACTGTGCCTCGCTATCCCTTAAGGCTGAGTTAAAAGGATTTTAATGAACTTCTGGAAAATGGAGCGAGTTGTCAACAGCAGCGCAGCGCAGTTTCAACAAATAAAATAAAAACAAAATCAATGCCATGAAAAAATTCTTCTCAAACTGAAAACAGTTCGTTTCAGAGAAATAAAAAAAATCTCTACAGGTGAAGAGAAAAGAAAAGGATGAAAGGATAACTAGAATGGAAGGAAGGTCAACTAACTGTTCGTCGATGTAAAGAAGTCAAGCAGTTTTTACTTTTTGCTTAATTTTTTTTTACTGCCACATTCGTAAAGACTTTGACAATTTGACCCAATTTTATCATTTTTTATTCCTTAATTGAAAAATCGGGGCTTATTTTCAAAGTTGGTCATGGTTTTTAAAGTGTTTTTTAAAGTTTTTTTTTAAATGTTAGAAAAGTTAGTGCATTTAATTGCAAGTATTGAGTAAAAATAACGGAAAAATTAGCACGTGTAGTCCTCGTATTCGTGTTGAATCGGTGTTAAACTCAAAAGAAAATAGTAGAAAGCAGAGTTAGATTCCAAAAATTAAAAAAATATTTAATTATACAATTAAGTACGATTATTTTATTTATACAATTACCAGCAATATTAATTAAAAGTATTAGATTATAGCTCTGTATCACTGTTTTGTTCAAAATCACTTTTAAAACCTTTTTTCAATCTTTTTCCAACCTTTTTCGACGGAAATTTATCTAATTCTTAAACCGTGTTGACTGAAACTCAATGCCTCAAACCGTGTTAGAATAAAACCGTGCGTATTGTATTGGCTTTACCCACTTCTCAAACCGTGTTAAACCGAAATCGTGTTTTGGGAATGCCGTGCTATGCGCAGATTACTATTTTAGGTTTAATTATTCTTAAGAAGGATCCGAAACATGCATCTGTGACAAAATGCATACTTAAGTTTTGTTTTATGTGATTTTATCTCATAAAATCAAAAAAATTTTAGTTTTCTCTTTTTCAAATGAAAATATTTTACTCCAGGAACTTGAAATTTCACGTTGTTCATAAGTAATATATATGTGGTCACAAGCCATAATAGCCTAAGTCGCCTGTTTTTAAAACAAAAGTTATTTTAAAAAAATATTTGCTTTCGTTGCAGTAATCACGTCTAAGAAACTTATTTTCTCGAAATAGCATATTTAGACTTAGGCGATTATTGCTTCATGCGATAATATACCATATAAAGCAGAAAGTCTATATATTTTAAAGCAGAAGTTATTTAAAAAAAGATTCGCTTTTGTACCAGTAATCACGATTGAGCCACTTTAAAAGCTTATTTTCTCGAAATAGCATATTTAGACATAGGCGATTATGGCTTGATGTGATTATTTACTATATAAAGATTCTTAAGAGATATATTTCAAGGCATGCAAGGGTTAATGTAAAAGTAAATTGAAATTAAAAGTGTGTATATTTAAAGGGACAAAACAAGTTCAAGAATGATATATTCCAAAAAAAGGAAATTAAAATGGTAAAGCAGAAAATGTTAACTTTCTCGTAGATGCAGGCTACGAACTTCAAGGTCTCCTAAGTAGTGCCTTAGTTGAAAAGGAATCGAATCGAAGCCTTGAAGCGAATTGAATTGAAGTGAAAGTAATTGAATTAAAGACCTGACTAAAGCAAAGACCTGAGCCATCGTACTGACCGCAATACCAATTCGGCCCAAGTTAGTGGTTAAAATGAAAGTGAGAGTGATGATGGGGGTGGTGGCGGTGGCGGTGGCGGTGGCGGTGGTGGTGGTGGTGGTAGAAATGAGGCCGCATCTGCATCAAATGATTTTACTTCATGGACGCAGGCGGGCATTTATTGATGATGGACTCCATTCAGCATCTTTACAGTTTCTGTGTGGCGACCTCTCTGGTTCTTGTTGTTGTTGTTGTTGTTTTTGTTGTTAGCTTCCGTTAGGTTCTATTTTTGTTGTTGTTAGTTTACGAAATGGTCGTTTAAACTTCTTTTTGTGGTCAAATGTGGTGATGCTGCCAAAACCATTGCTCTTGTAAAATAAACAGTCCTCAACAAAACTCATTTATACGAAAAAAAACCTCAAAAAAACCACTTTGATGACATGTTATTAGTTTGGTCTATGTGTCGGTTGTTGTTGTTGTTGTTTTTGTTGTTTTTGTTGCTTGCATTCTCCGAACGTTTTTTAAAAAACTTCAACGTTTGTTTGCAAACTCATACGATTCATACGATTCGTTGTTGTTGTTGTTGTTGTTATTTTCCTTGCTCTTGTTTCCGTTTCCGTAATTTATTCTTTTAATTGAAAAAGTCTTTGCAAGAAAAAGCTGTCAAAGTCTTTAAAAGCTCTTCAGTATCCTTTTTTTTTCTTCTGGCAATTCAGCCCTTGGTCGATTCTTCCGGCTGGGAAGAACATCTCTCTCTCTCTCTTTCTTACCCTCTCTGTATTACATCCCAAAACTGAAAGAGAGCAAAAAAAGACAATTATCTGACAACACTTTTAATATGCTTCGTTGGAGAGTGCGGAAGAGAAGAAGAGCTGTAAGCTGTAAATAACTTGGCAAACATTTTCTCCACGATTCCAATAACTACAAAATGTAAACGAATTTATTGAATTTTTTAAAAAACATATTTCTTTTCTAAAATTATAGAACTCTTCTGCTCTCTTCTGTTTTTTATTTCTTTTTTGTTAATTTTGTAACGAAAATGCCTGCAAAACCTACAAAAAAATCTCGTAGCTCTGACTTGAAATGTTCGTCACGTTCCGGATCATATTATTCTTTTATTCTTCAATCCATCCGTTGGGTGTAAAAGTCTTTTCTCTCTCTCTCTCTCTCTCTCTCTATCTTAACTTTTTTTCATAATTTTTATTCAGCTTGTTCATGATCGAGTTACGACTATATCGACACTTTTGATGCTTTTGCCGATGCTTTTCATGAAGCCTTTGTTGCTGCGCGCACAAAAACCGATAACGGTTGGTCGTATCTAGAATCAATGATTCAGGGCACATGAACGTAACTACCTACTAAAGGATATTACTATCGTCTCTGATTTTTTTTAAGTTTACTTCCTGCCTTCCTTTCTTCCTTTCTTCCTTCCGTCACTTGCTTTTGAATTCTTGGCACACAGATCTATAGAGAGAGCTAGTTTTTTCTTGATTTTTCGTCAATCAGAGTGACTTAAAAACTAAATATTGGCGAAAGTATTGATGATAGTTATTGAGTCATTTCTCCTTCTTTTCTTGGTTGATATATTGAATAATTTTTAATATTTCTTCATCCTGTCTCGATACCGTTTCGTTGACTTCTATTTCATTTTTCATACGTAATCGAAATGTCTTCCCGTGGGACCAATAAAACTCTCATAATATGCTGGGTTTTTGGAACGAATTTCCATCATCCCTTTTCTTTCTCAAAGAAACTTTCATAATATCTAAACATCTTGTTCTCTTTCATACTTTCATACAGAAACTGATTATAAATTGTTACGTTTGGAAATAAATCATAAACAAAATACGCTTTGGCAAGAAATAATTAATTAGTTTGGCATCTTAAGTTGCCTCAAAGGGTAATGCTGTTGATAATTTGTAATACAAAGCCTTTAGGCCCGGTTTGAAAGTGGACAGAACGACCGTGACCGTGCTTCATGCATTCAAGATATTCAAGTTTGATACTCATGTATGACTCGTTTATAAATTAGTACAAGTACTCGTATAAGCTTGCATACAATCATGTCCAACATGCTTCAACGGGATGCTGGATGATGGATTATTAGCAACAGAAGTGTTGTTTGTACCTTTCATTTCATTGTCCATGTATAAGTACATACTTACCGTTTCTCTCTGCTCTGGTAAAGAAGCATTTACTAAGAAACTACTCTAGGAAATGCTATTAAAGAACAAGTAGAATAAGAAGAGCAGCAGCAGCAGCGTAGAAAATTGTATAAGAAGACTAAGTAGAAAGCAATAGTAATAATAATATTCACTTTGGATTAGAGCCAAAAGCAGTATGGCTAACTATTTGTACACTAATTTCGGTATCACATAGTCGTTGTTCTTGTTAGTCAGAAGCCGCCGAAAGCTCTCAGCATTTAAAATTAATTGAAGCATTTGAAAATTAATTTTCCAGAGAGTCATCCACGGTCGACGGAACGAGAGCAGCCAAGAATTTCTAGGTCTTAAAAAAAATAATAGATAAAAGAATGTTTGTTTTGGAACATTTCAAAACACATCACCGTCTAATCCTATCGAAGAAAACAGAAAACTTAACGAACGTCAGAGATCTGATTTTCCATTATGAGCGGATTTTTAGCCTCGTTCATTTTGGTAATTCATTTATATACAGAAGATGTCATTTTAAGAGCTCATTTTAAGCGTTTTTTTTTATGCTGTTTTATGATTATATGGTATGGAAAATAATACTTTGGGAAAACAATCATACTCAAAACTGCACACTCGTTATTCTCAATATTCATCACATACTCGCTATATTCGACATCTGCGAATAAATTCCATTACGAGTTTTAATATAAGATCAATATTAAAATTTGCAAGTCCTAAATTCTTACTTAATCGTCGTCATTCTCTGCAGATTTATTTATGTAAGATTTTTTTTTTTTTTTGCGTGTTTGATTTCGTGTACAGATTTTTCTATCACTTCATTTGCATTTTTTATTCATTCGCTGCTAATAATTTTTGTGATATTTTGTTTTTTTAAGGTTTATCATTTTTTTTTTTTTGTACAATAAGTACTTAATTATTCTGCTACTCGTAGGCATTTTTTCACTTTTTTGAATTTGTTTTCTTTTGAAAAACCACACTTTTCTCTTGATTAAAAAAACCTTTTTAAAATTTTTTTTTGCTGCAAATTCTCTCACCGGAAGAGCAAAAAATTTGATTTATTTGTCAGTTTCTGACTTTGAACATGTACAATATCATTACGTATGTATGTATCGTGTCACGACATATTTACATGCAAAAATAGATACAACATTTGTACAATAGAGAGGCTGTGTGTGTGTCTGTACGTGATGGTAATGCATTTGTGGAGTTAGTCAAATATGCACTTGCATTTCTCTCTCTCTCTCTCGCTATAGTACTCTTGTGGTTGATTAATTTATAAAATTTTCAAAAAAAAAAAGGAAAAATAAGAGAGAATTAACAAAAATTGTCAAATTTTATAACGATCCTAGATTTTAAATAAATAATTTTTATGTAGGAGATTTTTTTTTTTCCAATTTGTTGTTTTTTCTTTATATTGTGTTGAATTTATCTCGCATTTTGCTGACATTTTGAGCCACTTTGATCCTTTGCGAGCCACAAGAGAATGCCCTTGACTTTTTGTTTGAAAATTTTGCACCATAAAAAGGGCTTTTTAATACAATATTGATACAATATTTTACACAATTGGTACTAAAAGGATCGAAGAAAGCTGAAAATGCATAAAGAATTAACTTTTTCATACTTTGTTATAAAATTTCGTGTTATCTTCTACAAGTTATGAAGGTAGGTTAGATTATTGACTATATTACAGTTTTGTTGTAATTCTCCAGTCAGTTTTTCTTATTAACATTCCACATTCTTATTCTCAGCCTAAAGCTTTAAGTTTTTGTATGCAGTTCTGGAGACGACAGAATATATATTTTTCTTTCTAGCCGAAGTGTCGTTACTATTATTATTTTAATTTATTTACACAAAAATTTGTCACCTTTTATGGTAACAACATTTGTTATAATTCGAAGTGCAAACTCAATAGTAACAACTAAAAATCTTTTTGACTTCACTAAAAGTGAAATGAGCCGATTGATAGTAGTTTAAAAACAACCGTATTATTGTGAATATTATAACTTTTATGGGAAAATGTTAAATGAAAATAACAAGAAACACTCAAGCGTTACAGATTATTGATAAAATATAAAAGATAAAATTTTTAAAATTGATAAAAGACTAGAATCTGCAGTGAAAAATAATAAAATTTTTATCAAAGCATTAATAAATTAGGACAAATTTCGCTAAATAACGAGCTTTAAAATAGTCAGTTATGGTTTTTTGTTTTTTGTTTATATTTTTAAAAGCTGTGCCAAAAGATTTAAAAAAATCATCTTAATTGGAAGCTTCTAATTTTTAAAGGTAAAAATTTCCACCTGTTAAGTCATTATTTAAACTATTGAAAGTTAAAAAAGGCAACCTCAATGAAAATCTCTTAAATGCTCGTACTTTATTATTTACTTCAGTTTAAATCTAAAAACGTATAAAACGTACATATTTTTTGCAACTCTTAAAGGCATTTTTTTCACTTTTTCTCTATTAATTAAACAAACTTTAGACGTTAGCTCGCCTTCCATTAAAATTATTTATTTTTAAGAATTTATAAAATCTTTATCTTGACAGTGAAGAATGATAAACAGCCTCCGTAGAACGCAGCTATAATACTTGGAACAACGAATGCTCTGAATGCATTCAGTCAAGTAATCTTCAATCTAAAAGACTCAATCTTCCACACGAAAGTTACACAAAGTGCAAGCAAAAAATGACGAAACACTTTTTCTATTTAGGTCTTCTACTATTATTAACTGTTCGTCGTAGCTTTAGTATTTCCTTGCAACCGCGTAGTTATCACCTCAACAATTGTACTGCATCGCAACTGCGTTCCTTCTGGCATCAGCAGCAGCAGCGGAGCGTGGAAGAGCTTATCGCCGATCATTGCAACATTTCCGAATTGGAGAATGCTATTTTCTTGCGCTACACGAAACTCACCATCCTAGAAATCAACGAGAGCAAACTTACCACACTGCAAGACTACGCTCTGAATGGTTTGAACCAATTACGCATCCTCTCCATGGCGCACAACAACATCGGTGAGGTGAAGTCATGGTCCAGTGAGGATTTGCGTAATCTCATCTCTTTGGATCTGCATCGTAATGTCGTACGCAGCTTGCGGACGTCCAGCTTCGTGCGCTATCCGCACTTACAGCGCTTGAATTTGGCTCACAACCTGCTTGCTGAAATCGAGGAAGGCGTCTTTCGTTGCCTGCCTCAACTGAAGTACTTGAATTTGGGGCGCAATTTGTTGAAAACCATCGAAGAGCATAACTTTTATGGTTTACATCGATTGACCCACTTGTCTCTAAGCTACAATCAACTCATAGCTGTAGATCCGTCCGGTTTTGAGACGAATGGTCATCTGCGCACCATACGCTTGGAGGGTAATCGCTTGCATGATTTGAAATTCATCACGGCCACGAAATTGTTGCATTTGGTGCATCTTAATCTATCGCATAATCTCATTGCATCACTGGAGCGTCTAACCTTTTGCGAGGATTACGAATTGCGTGATTTGGACTTAAGCCATAATCGCTTGACCGAAATTCGAAGAGATAGCTTCGTTGGTCTCGAATCGTTAAAGGTGAGAGAAATACGGTTTGCCCAACCAATACAACCGTTTATTAAACCTAATCGGAACTATATTCCCCGCTTCTTCAAAAAGCTAAAGATCCAAATTCAACTCTTTCTATTTCACTTTCTCTCAAATGAAATAATTGAGAAATTCACCATACTATCTCTTTCTCAACTCATCTTTTTGCCTACCAGGTTCTTAACATAAGTCGCAATGGTATTCACCATATTCAGGCAGCGAGTTTTCACGACCTGAAACTTCTTGAACATATTGATCTATCAGGTAACGCTCTAAAGTACCTTCCAGTCGATCTCTTCAACGAAAGTATCGAGCTTCAGTATATCAATATGTCGTCGAATGCTTTGGAGAATATCGATGAACAAATTTTGTCTCAACACTCGAAACTCGCTGTGGTGGATTTCTCTGCAAATGCCTTGACGTCAGCCAGCTTCGCGGACAACTTCCATCTCAATTTGAGACGTTCACAGCTGCAGTTAGATGTCAGCGGTAACCAGTTACGATTAATGAACCTTTCAGCCATTATGGATTTTCAAAGTGTCGAGTTGGCCGACAATCCTTTGATATGCCAATGGTTGATGCAACATTTAAAAATTATACGAAGGCCTAACAACATTCATTTTGCTCGCAACTACTCAATATTAGACAACAACAACAATCGCAGCAGCTCCATTGAATTACCGGGAGTAAGTTGTTTTGATGAGCAACGGAACCGGAGCATTCTCATCATCTTATTCCTGGCTGATGATGGGCTGGAAGCTTGTGAGGTAAGATTCATAAACACTGAGGTGAATTTTGACAAATCAGCGAAATGAGTTACATACTTTGATTGTAGCCTGAAATGATGGCGGCATCTGCCCTGCCGGTACCGATCTGGCCTCGTGTGCATCTGGAGAAATTCGATTCTCGTTCTGTAGTTATTTGGTTACTGATTGGAATTGCTGTGATTTTCTCGGTTGTGCGTTTTATTCGTCATAAAATCGAAAAACAGAATCAAAGGCAGATAAAAAAACAGGTGCGATGAAAACAGCTGACATCGCAGTCACATTGTCATTATTCACCTGTTACAATTATTATAACCTCTTAGATTTGTACGGGATAGGAAGCAGCGGTTAAGGACCAACAAAAGAAGAATTTACGTAAAGCTACTGAAAGGCCAGACTTTTAAAAACTAAAAAGTGTAAAAAACTCATTAAAAAAAACGTAGTCACACATTTCTATATGATCATGATCTCTTACGACATTTTCTTCATTAAACTTAAATGTTTTTCCTTCAACGAAAATTCCCGGCCACTCCCGGCCACGTCTACTGAAACCAGTATCCTCAAAACTTCCTTAAATAAAACATAAATGTCCGAAAAACCTACTTTTTCAAATGACTATGACTCATTTTTCCCATTAGTGATAATAGATGACCCTCCAAACTTAGCTTTAAGACATGAATGAACCCATTTGACCCAGTTTGTAGTTGTAGGAGATATCGCTCAGCCTCGCGGCAGAATTAATTCTTCTGCTACAACCATTTGTCAAGTGGTTCAGGCAAATAAACTTAAACTCCGGGCCCCAAATTAATCGTTAGCAGGTCCATCTGTAGGCTACAGAGGTCCACTGTCTCATCCTTACTGGATGGATGAAAGAACTCGGTAAGTATTTGTCAAAATACAACAATTTTTAGGAAGAAATACAGAAGGACTAGCCCAGAAAGACTATAGCAGTGTAAATTGAATATATACCACCATTTATTTCAAATTACAAGAGGTAAGTTTTTCTAAGATTTATACATATTCTCAATAATATTTCCATACTTCTGCAAAACAATAGTACGACGTAACTTCATAGTTTGACCTGCAAAAATCAAGGAACTCGGGTCAATAATCATCATACTCATCACGAGCACTATAAAAAATGTTACCCAATTCGCCCGTGGGCACCGAGAAATCATGAGGCAGAAGGGCAAATTTCTGTACACGCTGGGCATGGGAGATGGCTTTGGCATTGGCGCGATCAAGACCGTCTTGTATGGACTGCAGAAGAGCAGGATGCGGATTGATGGCAACATTGGAGGCATCAACATCGCGCATATCTGAAGGTATAGAGAGGACTTCGGAGAGTCGGGAATATTGCATACCCAGAGACTTCATCCATTGTATAGCTTCGGGGCGCAGTTTGTCGGTCGGTAGGCCAGATACGGCATCATATTCGGTCTGTGGGCGAAAAGGTTTTGCATTAATCTTAGCTCACTTTATCAACTTGGCAATGACTAGAGTGGCACCTTTATGGTCAAGAGTATAGTTAAATATTTGCGCTGATCGCCCACTAAAACGGCACTACTAATGCCGGGTAGTTCAAGCTTAACGAGCTCCTCCACATACAGCGGTGGTATATTCTCGCCGCCTGCAGTGATCACCAGTTCCTTGATGCGGCCGGAGACACTTAAGTTGCCGTCGGTGTCGAGAAAACCCAAATCGCCCGTATGGAACCAGCCGTCATCGGTGATGGCTTCCTTGGTGGCGGCAATGCCACTGAGATAACCCATAAATATGCAGCGACCACGTATGCAGATCTGCAATGGAAATTAAGCCGAAGTGAGTCCCATTAACTATAGCTCGTTCCAGTACCGATACCTCGCCCTGTCCATGCTGGTTGGGATTGCAGATTTTGATTTCCAGGCCTTCGAGGCATTTTCCAACATTATCCAGACTCTTGAAGTCGTCTTGCAAGGTGGCACAACCGCTCGTCTCGGACAAGCCGTACACGTCGCTCAGCTTTATGTCGAGGCTGAGGAAGTATTGCTTCAGCTCGAGACTGCAAGGAGCCGAGCCTATGAAGAAGCCCTTGCAGCGATCCAGACCCAAGCCCGCTCGCACGTGGCGCGTCACAATGGAACCCAGCCAGTGGCACAGCGACGACGGCGGCGACTTTCTGTAACGCAACACTTGAGAGCTCCATCCTCGTAAATCTCGAGCGGTTCCTGGCGCATTCACACTTACCCAAGCATTTGTTCGAGGTTATATTGTTTAACACTATTACGGGCCTTCTCCATAAAATATTTGGATAAGCCGCTGCTCTTCGCCTCGACCTCGTTCAGCTTCTCGACCATCTTTTCATAGACACGCGGCACACCGAAGAACCGGGTTGGTCGCGCCTTGAGCAGATTCTGCTGCAGCGTCCCCCGCAGCGCATAACGATCAGCAAAGTAGACACAGCCGCCCACCGCCAAACTGAAGAACAAATCCATCACCTGAGCCGCCACATGATTGAGTGGTAAGTAAGAGACCACACATTCGGAGCCCGCCTCGACGTCGTTCAATGAATTCACATAGTTTTTAATATTGAAGATTAAGGAATCGTGAGAGAGCATAACAGCCTTGGGCATTCCAACCGTTCCGGACTAGGAATGGTACATTCATGGAAGATAGAAGGTGCGATGAGGTGAAAAATCAAGGAGAGTGATAATTAGAAAACTACGAATGGGATAAGGACGCTCCGAAATTCGCGTAACAAAAAAGGTCGTAATAACTTATAACAGATCAGTTCAATACAGAACGCAAATTATAGTTAATTGTGGTTAATTACTGTCTACTTAATGGTTTTTTCTATGATTGAACTTTAGTTTATTAAAAAAAAAAGATTATGTGAAAAGTTGTTTGTTTTTGTTGTTGAAATTGGCCGTCTTTTTTTCGAGGCTGATTGACTTCATGGAAAATTACTCAACCTTCAATGAGATGGTTTTGCTTTTCCATTAAAGGCGGGCAATTAATCAGCACTTTGCAACGAAAACTGATAAGAGTCCTCTTTTTTATCTCGTTTGTTTTTAATGGTAATAAAAAAAAGAAACATACCGCAAGAGATTGTTTAACCATAACCATCCTTTTAAAACCTTAAACAACTACAATACAACAAACAATACTATATATGTAAATAGATTTAACCGCAGATGACCATAACAAGCGTGTGCTCTGAACCACAGCCACAGAACACGGGCCACTTCATCCCTTGTAACTCCGCTTACCGTGTATATTAGCAGAGCGCACTCATTCACCATAACATCCTGTTCCCGGCGCACCAACTCCTTCTTCAGCTTCTCGCCAAACTGCATCGCCATCAAGTCCGACCAACGATAGTAGCCGTCATCCGTGCCGACGAACTCGTCGTACGGTCCGTGCAACTGCACTACGGCCCGCAAACGCGGCAAGCGGCCCTTGACCGCGCGCACCTTGGCCATCTGATGGCTGTCGTCCACAATGCAAACGGTCGCCTCTGATGTTTCCAGCGCATGATGAACCGCTTCCGCCGAATTGTTCGGATAGATGCCGCCCACAACACCGCCCGCACAAAAGGCACCGATTTCAGCGTAAAACCATTCGGGACAATTCAGCGCCAAAATGCCCACCGACGAGTGCGGCTGCAGACCGATGTGCAGCAGCAGCAGAGCCGCCTGCTCCACTCGCTGGGCATACTCGGCATAGGTGCACGTCAACCAGGTATCCGCCGCCGCCGCCGCCGCCGCCGCCTTGTGGGGGCCACGTGGCACGCTGCCAGCGCTATTGACAGACACCTCGCTGTGCGGCTGATACACAAGCGCTGGCCTCTGAGCGTATTGCAGGCAACGTTCGCGAAAGAATTCCGGTATGGTTTGAGGTTTGGCAGCGGCCACGCCCGTTTTGCCCAGGCGCAGCTTAACCGCATCATGCAACGAGGTGCTGACGTAACTGCTGGCAGGCGCAAGCGAGCTCAACGGCGGCAAGTCAATTGCGGCAGACATAATAACGGGGGGCCGTACGGAAACTGCTCGAGAAATAAATGAGATAAGAAATGAGCAAATGTTCCGTAAGCTTCGTACGTAATATATGTATATATAACGAGAATACTATATTTCAATGCATCGCGCATCGATCGTAATTAATTGATATTAAATTCTACTTAATTATATTTATTATTTTAATTATTGTATTTATGTCATTGACCGACGAGTAACAGCCTACGAACGCATGAATTATCGCATAACCAAATTGTGATAATTGTTTATTTTAATTTGGACCGATTTGACCTCAGTCGAAATGATTACAACCTTTACACTGCTAATTGCTCTAATGCCTTTAATAATTAATTAAATCATGTTTAATTAATCTAATTCTATTTCTGTACTAAGAGTTCAGTTGTTACAAAGTTTCATATAATAATATTTTCCGATCAAATGATTTCATTCAAAATACTACACTCGGAAAAATTAATAAAAACACACTCGCCATACATTTATTAGACATTTGTGGACCTATTTACATGTCTACTGTATCTCAATAGACATTTATGTACCTCAAAAACCACGTTTGACTTCTGCTTGACTACTACTATTCAAAACTCGTTGAAAATATAACGAGTAAGTATATTATAGTTAGTAAGTAAGTTACATATGTATATGTTTAATGGTCGAAACTCAACATTTGAGGTTAAATTGAATTGATCTTTAAAACTTTGAAATATTACTTTCATTAAAGCTCCATAACGTTTTATTTATTTATTATTTATTATTTATTTTTTATTTCCTAAAATAAAAAGAAATCCGTTGATGTTACTCGCTGGAATTAGTTGAAGAAAGCAACGAGTAATTCGTATTATTTCCAACAACATTAGCAAAAAAAACGGTTTATTTGATTAATAAAAATCTCATTATTTGAAAATTAAAAAAAATGAATTGAATGTTAAATAACGAGTATTTTTTTTAATTATTATTTTCTTCCCCCAAAATTAATAAAAAAATTCCAGAAATCATACTGTTCTAATTTTTTAATATCAATAAAATTTTAGTAATGAATAAAATATTTTAGACTTTTTAAAATTTCTTGCTGGAATCATAAAGAGAAACTTCTAATCTTTCTTTCTGCCCAGAGAGCACAGAAATCAGATTGTTTTAATTTACTAAATAATACGATAATATATGTTTATGTTTAAATTTTATCATTTCTTTATGGCTCAAAACATCAAAACATGGAAATTTTTTTAATTTTCCTGGAAGTATACAGAGTACGAGCTCTTTTCCTTTACAGAAGATTATGCTTTGGGAAGTAATTTATCTGTCAATGTGAACAATATAATTTGTTACTAGGATTATGCTTAACATCTTATCAATGGTATTATTTGTGTGCGCTAGAATATCCTCTCATCACAACACCCAGAGTTACAAATTTTCTTGTTGAAAATAAAACGAGTCAATTTTTCTTTTGAAATTTAACTCTTTGAACTGTATTAGTAGTTATTTTGGTTCATTTAGTATTTGCATTTTTTGGTAAACTATTTTATTAATTAATTTATAATTTTAAAAAAATTAGTATAAAATATATAATGCTTTATTATTTATAAATTAGGAGTATATTTTAAGGTTTCGTGTATTTAGTCTTTCCAGAGAATACTCCTTTTAATTATTATTAAATAAATGCTAAATTTAATGAAGTTTTTATATTTTAGTAAACGATTTTTTTTAATTGTTATTTCGTCATTCATGACTAACTTACAAGGTTTACAATTATAATAATTAGTATTAATATCTTTTCAACAATTATTTTTGAAAAACCACACACACACACTTTAAGTGGCCTTAAGATCACTTGTAATCACTTTTCAAAGAAAAAAAAATTTTCTTTTTAACTCAATCTTTTAACAACTAACTCAAAGGGATTATAAATTTAAGGATTATCAAAACTGTTGATGCTGGCGTGTACAGCAGCAACGACTTCAAGACAGTAAATGCGAACATTTTCAGCGGCAGTTTATTATTTACAGCTTAAGGCGATTATCATTTCGTAGAAATTCAAATTGAATTGAACTAAACTAACGAATAAATGAATGAACGAACGCATAAAGAAATGATAAGAATACGAGTATTTAAGACAAATGGAAATTCGAGAAATACGCAGAAGAGAAAGAGTTCATACGACACAGTTGATACTACGCTGCTTTTGTACGTATTAGCAGTTGTAAATGCTTCATATTGTACAAGTATCCGGATTTCGTCTAAATTGTAACAAAAGCAAACTTAAAAAAAACAATAAGAACAATAGAAAACTATAGACATTTTTAATACGAGTATTTTATCTTATTTTGGCATCTAAAATTGTTGAAAAAATAATTTAAAATCTTGGGCGATAGTTTGTGAATTGAACAATGTTTTAGATTGAATAAAATTAATTTAAAAATCTATTCGTCATTGTGGTTCTCGTCTCAGCTAAAAAAAGCCTGCCGAAATCAGAATTCGAGACGATATAGAAACGAATTTGAGAAATTGCGCGCGTATTTTTCGCGCTCATCTTTCGCGCGCGAAATATCTTTAAAAAAGTAGAGCGAATGTATCTCTCATGGAATTTTAATGTCATAAAAATTAGGAAAGCATTGTATACAGCTTTCATCCAAAACTTAAACTTTTATACTATGAAATTTCAAATTTAAAAAATTGAACCCAGAGATAAAATGTTTTAACTACAAAATGAAAATTTCGAGTTTTGCCAAATTCAAAATTTCAACCGAAAAAGTGGAAAATACACATATTATCGTATATGTTTTTATAGATAATTTATTCTATCAATTTTTCAATTCGAAAATTCAGAATCATCACCATTTACGTTCATTATTGAATATTTCAACAGGTAACAATTTGGCTTTGGCTTTAATTAAAGTGGAAAAAGCTCAATGCAACCTAAAAGCATGCTTTAAAAATAATTAATAGAATTTTCATAAGAGCTGCAGAAGTAAAAGAGAGAGGAGTTCTTTCAGGGCTCGGTGAGTTTGGGAGTATGAATGGGTGAGTATGAGTTAGATTGTTTTTCTGTGATGAAACAAAAGGATTATTTCCCAAACGTATCGTATCATACTCCTCCTGTTCATCCTCTTTTCGTTGCTATACTATTCAACCCTTTCTCCCACGAGTTTCATCACATCAAACAAACCATTTTTTTGTTACATATTTTGTTTATTTTCCGCTTTCAACGCATTTTCAACCTCGAATCCTGGGATCCTATTCAATTATTCAACCATTTTGTTAAAACATATTTTATAAAATTGCGATTTTTACTTACGATTAGCAATAATTTTTAATAATTTTTTAACCAAATTTCAATAATTGTAAAAAATATTACAAAACACGTTTCGAAATTGATTTTATAGCAAGAGAGAAAGAAGTGAGCAATTGTTAATATGTCCATTCTTTTAACAAAATAAGCACTTAGTTTAAAGCTTGGCAACGCTGTTCGCTTTAGGAGCGTTCGCGTAGAAATATAAGTAGATAAAAAAAATACTAAATAAAAGCAATGTCCTGCCACAAAAGAACTGCTGCTGTTTTTAAAATTTAACCTTCATGGCATCCAGAAGAGACCGCGCTCCTACAGCTCTCGGCGGGGGCCCCGAAATGGGCTCCGACCAGCGCAAAATTAGCTTCATGAATCTGGATCTAAAGCCACAACAAATTATATATTATAAGTAAAAAAATTTAATCAAAGAAATAAAACTTGTACATCGTTAAATATGTATGTAAAAATAATCTCTTTCAAATAAAAAAACTATCGTATAATAACGAAAGGAAAAATACGTATGATACTTGCATGTTTTAAGTCTTCCAATTTAAATTTTTTTTAAAAATGTCTCCAGTCCAGTTGACCTTTGAAAAGCTTCAAAACTGTTTTTATGATCTTGAGCCTCATATAAAAATATCGTATGGATATATGACCAAATATCGTATGGATACGGCCATACGGAAAAATTGTCTTCCAGTATTTCTGGTTGACTGCTGGGATCTGCTTATCTTATTTTGTTTTATTTGCTGCGTTGTAAATTATTTACACTTGCCCTCATATCCGTTTATTTTGGTACCCAACAGTTTGTTGTTGTTGTTGTTGTGGTGTCTCTCGGTATGTCTGCTTTTTTCGATGTTTTCTTCTTCTTCTTCTTCTTTTCATATTAATATTTCGTTGGTATGACATTCATTGATATGACAGGGCATATACACAAATATGCAAAAGAGAGAGAAATTAAAAAAAAAAATTTCTTTACAATTGTATGCGGCGCAGCTACAGTAAGCAACAGCAGCAACAACAACAAATAACTGTAACACAAAAAAAAATAAATATGTACAGCAAAGCCTATCTGACCGGCCTACCAACAAAAAAGCACTTTGAAGACATAAACACTTTTAGCAGGCAAACAGCAACGACAGCAACCAACTGGACAGATAGCGAGAAAGATGTGAAAAGAGCTTGTACTGAATTAGGAGACAAAACACGAGAGTGCATGCATACAAATATTTCTAAAAAAGTAATCCCCAAGCAAACACCAACAAAAAAAGCCTCAAAACAGGTGTAAGCATAAAACATACCGCCTCAAAACAGGTGTAAACACGGGAAAACACATTCGTGTATGGTATTAGTGCCAGTGTTGTTTTTGTTTTTTGTAATATGATTTTGGTTTTTTTTTTAGGAGAGAAAAGGTAAATGGTTTTTGCTGGAGAAAATGAGTAACAACAACAACAACAACAACAACAACAGTCGCCAGGTGAAAAAAGTAAAAATTATTAGCAACCGAATACTAACAATTTTTGGGGCAAATTTCTCTCTTGTTCTCTTTCCGGTAGCGTAATCGGTGAATAGTCAGAGCGGAGCGTACGCAAACGCTACGTACCTAACAATTCTTTGCTCAAAAGCTCAAGATAAACACAAGTTCAAACAACAACAAGAACTACAGCCGTATTGGTAATAATATTAAGTATAAAGCAAAGAACTTCCAAGAGAAAGAACTTGTGTTTAGAATGTGTGTCTCTCGTGTAACCGCAAGCAAAGCAAAATTTTGTGAGTGAGCCTGCTTTCCCATTGCGGCATGTCGAAGAGGTAGCGATGAGAGGCAATTGTTTGAGACAGTGGAAAGACCGATTTACGCTCTGAGAGCTGCTCTTCAGCTATAAATTAAAATTTGATTTATAGGTTTTCAACTTGGCTACAAGTTGAAAGAAGATAGCATGATTAGAGAGTGTTTATTTGAAATTTTAAGTTTTTAATCTAAAACGGTTTAGGAGTACGGAACTTCAACTGAGTACGGAAGAAACAATAAGCACTGCAGAAATAAGGCCCAAGGCGTATTTGTCAGAAATTAGTGAAAAAATGAGCATTTTCACTGTGGTCTTTTTTTGCGGCTTCGATATAGTAGGTACCCCCCCCCCCCCCCCCCATAAATGAAAATGACCGCATAATAATAATAAGATTTTTAAGGTTGCTATGGTATAACCTTGATCCATTTCAATAGAATACTATTTTTTTGAACAAAGCAAAGCTAAACTTTATTGTCGTCGATGATACAAAGGCAAACCGATGAGAGAACTGCCGCACATTGAACTATCGTATGTAGTCCTGATTTGAAATTGATTAAAATTGTGCCTAAGATCGTGTCAGAGATATGAAAATTCGTCACGGCAAATGTGAAACGATACGAAAAGGAAAGTGAAAAAGAGCGAGTTTCTTTTAAATAATATTAGTTTTATATACTATATTTTTCTTTGTCCGCCTGCAATGCTTAGTATGTTTATAGATATTTATGTTTATTTGGATGTTTTATAGTTAAACGTTTTGACGTAAAACGTCTTTAGTGACGTATGGTTTCTGACGGGAAAGAAGGTGAGGAGGATATAATAAGAGTGTTCATATTGGAGTGTTTTGATCAATCGTCTAAAAGGAAGTAAAGAAGCTAAATTATAGTCAATGGCTACGAGTAAGAGACAGGCCAAAGAGAAAATTGTCGTCGTCGTTACGATTAAAAGCTGACTGACGACTGACTGTTGACGCTGTTGATTGCCCAGAATCATACTGAATTTTTTAAAATCTGAAAAATGAATTTACATGAAAATCGTTGTTATTTAATGATGGTTTTTTTGTCGAAAGCCATATGCAAGCATTTTCGTCGCCGATGCGAGAACGATTCATTCATGAGAAATAATGAGTTCTTGTGACGGCTGCGTCTGTTTAAATATTTCAGAATATGATTGCATATTCATAACGTAGTAATATTTAACCGAGGCTAATGACTTATTAATAACACAACAAATCGCTTCAACGTTTCGTCGTTTATAAATTTCTGTTTCTGCACGAATATGTATGAATATTGTACACAAACAGAGAGACGCTCGTATTTTAAGCTAACTGCATACTTGTATGGTAAATACATACATACGTACATACGTACAATGGTATGAAGGTACGTACAAACAAACGTACTATTTTTCGCACATGCAACTACGAGTAGGTACATATGTACGATACATATGTACATATATCTATACGGGCTGCCTTTGCGGCAGTATGCGGTGAAAAAAATCCGAAGAACTAGACTTGTAACAACAAAAATTGTTGCTAAGCTCGCTGTGCTTTTATGAGCGCCTGGTGAAATTTGTCATATCAATACATATGTTGCAAATACAAGATTATTAAAGTATATTATTATTATATCGTATTAACAAAATATGAATGAGCATCTAACAAAGAGAAAATACCAACAAACACATAATCAAAAAAAAACAGAAAACAAAAACGTACGGAAGAGAGAGATCGACAGATAAAGAGATAAACGCGAACGAGATATGCAATCGTGCATATAAGTACGTAGTACGTACTAAAACATACTCGTATTAAAATACTATTTACATTAGTATACATTCTCTACCTACTCATTTCTTGTGGTTGTTGTTGTGGTTGCTGCTGCTGTTGTTATTGTTTGTCGTTAGTATCGCTATAATAGCATTTTAAATATACGTGTATATGCATGATAATTTTATCTACAAAGCAGTCATAACAACTCATACTCTGTGTAAAGACAATATATAGTATGTACACACAGTGTGTGTCTTTTGAATATGTACAAAAAACGGAAAAATTATTATTTCTAAATTATATACACATAGCTACTATACATTGTTAACAATTTCCTTCTACCTTATATGCTCTGTTTCTGATAAAGCGATTTCTTATCTTATATTATTCAATATCTACACTCTGCTCTGCTAAAATTTCTGCTCTACTGGGCCCAAATAAATAATCTTATACAATATACACAAATTATTTGGTATATTTAGCACGCAATGTCTGTCGTGAAAAAAGTAAAACATAGTGTTTTCTACATAATTATTAAAGAGTTTATTAGGTTTGTATACACCACGTACGACTATATGGGTTCTTTATCTGAACACGATAAGAAATTTTAAGTATTTCTCTGGATGTGCGTTACACAGAAGTTGTAAAATAATTGTAACGAATGCAGGGCGGTGCTGAAAATATTGAGTTTCGGTCAACCCTTTAACCTTCAAGGAAGTAGTTTTCAATGAGCATTTCTTCATTCAGGAACATTTTCTTTCATACACAGAGAAAAATAGTACCACATAAAACTAATACGATCTTCTTATTGAGCCATTTTACTGTGAAGTCTTATTATAACATACAAATAATATGCTATTTTTTATTGAAAAATCTTATAAATTTTCTAAAGAAAATCCTATTGTCATGAAACAAAAAGTTAATCTTATTAGTTCGTAATTTTTATACAAAATCTTTTATTTAACCTTAACCTGTTTTGCTATAGTCAAAGCGCGCACAATTGCTTCACTAGGAGTAATTAATTTTTTTTTAAATTGTATCGTAAAAAAAATGGAAATATTTCATATTAACTAAGAATTGTACTTTTAATAAATGCATGTATCAATTAGACTAAACTTTATTTATTTATTTTAAATGAGCTTATTATAAGGCTTTACAAATTCCATACTTCTCCTTCGAATATATAGAAAGCGCAATACGGAAAGTGATATTACGCTTTGATAATCACATAAATTTAAATTTTTTGTTTAATTTTATGATCTAAGTAACCTTATTCAAAAGAACACAATTTGAAAAAATTTTCAAGAAAAGAAAAACTTAGTCACTTAAAATATTTAAAATATTAAACACAAATACAACCATAAGTAAAAACTTATTCTGAACATTAAACTAGTTTGGCATTTACGAATAAGTAGACTAAACAACCTTGTCTGGTGTCTAAATAACTTCTTGGCAGTTAGTTTACAAGGAAATAACCTCTTGGATTTTCTAAAAATCTACCTCCTTCCAAATTCACAAAATGGACGGCTTCTTGATGCAGTGCATTTTCAATAGATCATAGTTTCAGAGATAGAGCTTCTCAATAACATCCTCGTATTGCTTGTTAACCACGTTACGGCGCACCTTCAAGGTAGGTCCTACGAGCATAAAAATCACAAGTTTGTGTTTAGTTCAATTTATTTGAGCACTTTTTGAAAATCTTAATCCTGAACTTAATTAGTTTTATTTAAGCTTCAAAAAGCCATACGAAAATTGAAAAAGGGCTGGAAAATAAATTTCAAAAATATTACAAAAACTATCGCAATCATTTTTAAATACTTTTGCAAGCCTCTGCTTGAAAAATGATTGCAAAACTGTTTGCAAAATGTGAAATGATCAAAAAATCTAAAAAGTAAGAGATTTCAATGAATCTAAAGAGCTTCAAAGGCGTTTAAACTTTAAAAACCATATCAGAAGCCTCAGGTATCGTGATACATTCTAAAACTTTACTTAAAAAGCAAAACAAAAAACTAAAATAATTGTTTTAAAGAGGCTTTTGTTCACTTTACAAACCCTTTCAGAAAATTTTTCAACCGTTTTGAGAAGGTTGAAAAACAGATTTACACTCATACCTCGCTATACGGCCGCTGTTTATACGGCATTTCGCTGTAATGGCCTTTTCTACTTATGGTAATTTTTCGATTTACGGCCCATAATGCTTTGTTGTACGGCCAAAAAATGCTGTACTGTTACCGATCTTCGGTTTATAAATAATTAATTCGTTATACGGCTTTTCGCTTTACGGCCAACTTTTCCGCAACGTATCTAGGCCGCATAGCGAGGTATGAGTGTACTCATTAAAATCTCAAATTGCGACCAAAAAGCTACCAAATTCGTAAAGCTTACCCAATTCTCCAGTTTGTATGGTGAAATCGTGTGGCAGTATCGAAAACTTTTGCACTTTCTGAGCATTAGAAATGGCATATTTGTTGGCACGCTTGATGCCATCCTCGATCGATTTACAAACCTTGGGACACGGTCCGGCAGCTAAAATGGCTGAGAGAGTTTTGTGCTCAACATTGAGTGATTTCATCCACATCAACGATTCATGACTGAGCTCATCCAAATGAGCACCGGTGTCCTTATCCATTTCGGTCTAAGCAGATAAAGTAAAGAAGGATGGATGGATACACAAACATTGTGGAAAACAAAGTGGACGAAGAGATCAAGTTACCTTGATGGTAACTAAAACGGTTAAATATTTGCGTTGTTCGCCGACGAGGAAAACATTTGAGATGCCATCCAGCTCTTTCTTGACGAGATTTTCGATATGCACAGGCGGTATATTCTCGCCACCGGCCGTAATGATGATCTCCTTGGAACGTCCGGTGATGTAAATGTAACCTTTGTCGTCAATATAACCGACATCGCCCGTATGCAGCCAGCAATCGTCGTCCAGTGACTCTTCCGTCTTCTCTTTGTTGAAAATGTAACCCATGAAAACATGGCGGCCGCGTATGCAAATCTGAAATTAAGAGCGTGAGCATATTTAGAAGAAGAAGAGAGAGAACATGGACTCTCGAAAACCGTGAGCTCTGTGAGCTCTCTCCCATACTTTCTCGTATACTCACCTCGCCATGACCTTTTTCATCTTTGTTAATGATTTTCGTCTCACAACCAACAAGCGTTCTACCAATCGAGTTCAACTGCTGCGTCTCGGGCAGACAGATGCTGTGACAACCGCCAGTCTCCGACATGCCGAAAGCATCCAGAATCTTGAGGTCCAGGCTGAGGAAGTATTTCTTCGTCTCTGGTGACATGGGCGCGGCGGCACTGACAAGCGTTACAACACGATCGAAGCCCAGAGCGTGTTTGACCTTCGACATAACCAAGCTTTTGGCCAATTTGTAACGGAAGCCACCAGAACTTTTGCTGTAAAAGAAGACACGTGAACTGCTTTATCAAAGACATTTAAAAAAAAATGGTAAACTCGAAATTAATAAGAACATTTATAGGTTTTGACATATTTTAAGTATCTGCCAAAAGAGTAAAAGCTAACAAACCAAGATTTAAGTAACAGCAAAAGGTAAAGAAATCAATTAGAAATTATTTTCTGACTCCTTTTTCTCCCAAAGAGTGAGTCTTCTTGAAAATAAGTACGTTCCTTGAAACGGAACCGGATTGACTTCAGCCACGCCGAAGGAAGCCGTCAAAATTAATCAACATATTTGCCGGTGTCTGGTAAGAAAGTCGTTAGTCAAACACAAAAACATATGTTTACACATTCACACAGCCACAAGCAGTGTCAACAACCCGACAGGAAAAAATCCGACTTGCATGCGATTTTTCATACACGAATTCGTCAATGAAAACCTTACATATCTGTTAAAACGTCATTATACGTAGTGTATAGTCTGTCTGCTTTCTAGAGAGCATTGATTCCATTTCTTTGTGGAGACATTTCCCGACAGTGTCAAAATTCTTCTATGATAAATCATTCAGGAATCAATGGCTTTCGAAAGTTTTCTTAGTTGCTTGGTTTTGTTTAAAGAACGATATTAAATAACACAAATTTTCATGAAGAGTTTGGATAAATGTTAGTCACAATGACAATTCTCTCAATAGTCGATGACAATTTATCTACCTTTAAGTCATTGCGGACAACTTTCTGATCGATTTGTTTTTATGCCATTGAAGACATTTTGGCCATTTGTTTGAAAGGCATAATAAGGTACAATGGTGAAATGTCATGCATGATTCTTTTATCTGTTCTTAAAGCCACAAACTACAAGGCTCCTACGGGCCTACTCGTTTCTCAAATAAAGGTACAAACATGTGCATTCGTGCACCCTAACGCTAATGATCTTAACGTTGCATGCTGACATGCAACCTAATTCTGATACATTTCAGCAGCAACAACAACAACAACAACGACATCATCCGGAAAAGCACGAACTTCGCTCAAGTCGAGTGACTCAACTTGACTTAAAATATTTTACTATCCGTCACTTCGGTTGCGGTTAGCAGTTGGTTGGTGCGTGCACCGTCTAAATCATTTCCAAGCGAGGCACAAGCAGAAGACTGTCGCGTCGTTGTTCGTCCTGTTCGTAGTTGTGGCCGCCCGTCAACCATCTGAAAAGAATTCTCTTCTTCACCCAGCAACCATCACCAGCACGTTGGTCTGTGCTCTGCACCTTTACTTGATCCCCAACTGCCAGGTTGTCTGCTCAGTTTACATTCGTTTAAGCAGAAGCTAATGCTTCGGGATAAATTTATTGCAGTGACTACAACAAATACCATTTGTTGTTGTTGTTGTTGGTGCCGTTGTTGTTGTAATAGTTACTGCCGTTTCATATTTCCTTTGCTAAAAAAGGAAGAGCTGTAAATCTTGACAATATTTAAGTGAGATTTCATTCCAGCATCCAGTCTGCATTATCAAATCCTAAGAGAATTCCTAAGCATTCTCTTTTTTTCTGGTTTGGAGAAACGAATTTCTTGTTTCCTGTTTCCGCTTTACTTAACATAATCCGACTTGTATATAAAATAAGCAGCGGAAGTAATGACCCATTTAGTTATTTATTAAAGCCCTTTTTAGCGTCTGGATAGAACGTACGCGAATCTTATTCAGTTGATATAATTTTTTTTGTTAAAAGAACTTTTTCTTTTTGTCAAAAGAACATCTTTGTAAATACCTAGATAAAAGCACCTCACCCAGAATGTCCTGAAGATAATGAAAATGGATTTTTGTCGCCTAAAGAAAGCTTTCAGTACACACAAGACAGTAACCTTAGGATAGTAAAGAGTATCCTAAGTTACCTGGGTTGTCATGTCGAATACTTTGTCGAGTTTTCGGCATTTTCGACATGTCGAATACCTGGTAGACTACGGTACAAAACCAAATTGGAGTAAATTACACAAAATTGTCGAAAACTCTGAAAAAAATTTACCTTCATCAATTACAAAAAAAACAATCGAACGCTACAGAGATTTTTCGATGAAAAATACATGAATTTCAATTTTATTTTTGAGTCCAGTCATTTCTTTGTGAAAATTAAATGCAACATTTATGGGATGACAATAAATTTTATTCATTCAAAGTGCTGAGTCTTGATCGTAACTTATTTCGATGTAATCAGACTCGATTTATTATTATTCTATTATCGTCTCTATTATTCTTTTATTATTATATTTCTACTTGCGCTCTCGCTCTCGCATACGTATACGTCGATAGATTCTATACTTTACGCGAGTAAAAAACGATATTTGAATGAGTCCTTCTTTAAGTTCTTGAATGTTTAAGAATTTTCGACAAGGTTAACAAGGTTTTCGACATGTTGAAAAGTATTTTACAGTTTTCGACGTAGACGTGCCTACAACGTAGACTATCCCTGCTCCTTACAGTGGATTTACAAAGTGTATTAATCTTACAAAGACATCACTTTATGGAACATAAGAATTTCGTGGTGGTAAGTCCTTCTGCCCTGCCTTCCCGGCAAATCTTTTTTGCGACATAAGACACTTTAAGTTATTTACAATAGTCTCATCGACTGCACTTACTTTTGGCTCTCCATGTAATGTTTCAGAGTGACACCCTTCGCCCAGCTGGCCAACATCTTCTTGAAGCTACCGCTAGTCGATGCCAGCGCCACCATGCGCTCCTGGAATTTCTCATAGACACGCGGTACGCCCATAAAACGGGTGGGGCGCGCATCCTGCAACGACTTAACCAGTGTCCCCTTGAGCGCATCCTTGTCGGCGAAGTACACACAGCCCGCGGCGCTACACATCGCATAAATGTCGACCGTCTGAGCGGCCACGTGCGACAGCGGCAGATACGAGACCAGCACCTCGCTACCGCTGACCACACGCTCCAATCCTTTGATTATGGCGCGAGCATCGAAGGTTACATTATCGTGACTAAGCATGACACCTTTCGGCATGCCGACAGTGCCAGACTGACAAAAAATAACCAGAAGAAGAAAAGGAGGAAGAAAAAGATGGAATAATGTGGAAGAGAGCCATCGACACGTCGGCATTTTATTAACTTACGGTATACACCAGGCAACAGCACTCATTAATGGCCATGTTTTCCAAACGCAATTTGTAACTTTCCTCCACGTCGGCCACCGTCATATCCTCAATATCGGACCACTTCGAAGGGGCCAAGGAAATTTTTGAAAATTATAGAGAAAAATTGTTTATGCAATGAATACACCAATAACAACACAGCTTCTACGACGATGCTGTCCTGCCTTACCTTATAATAGCCCTCCTCCTTCGTCAGGTACGGCGCGAAGGGCTCTTGAATTTGAATGGCCGCTTTAAGCAGCGGCAGCTTGTCTCGGATGGCATGGATTTTGTCCATCTGTTTGGCATCATCGACGACCACAATCTGAGCCCTCGAATTCTCCAGCAAATGATGAACGGTCTCGGCCGAGTTGGTGGTGTAGATGCCAACAATGATGCCACCTGCATGGATGGCGCCCATCGCTGAATAAAACCATTCGGCACAATTGAAAGCTAACACGCCCACCGAATGATGCGCCGCCAGACCAAGTTTCATGAATGCCGTTGCTGTTTGATGCACCTTCTGCTCATATTGTCTAAGGGTGGGAGGAGGAAAGGAAAGAAGGTGTGAAGGGAAGGCGGGAGAAGCGTTTTCAAGAAAAGAAAAGAGCAAAATTTGACATTTTTTGGATACGGATAGAGTCATCAAGAAAATAAATAAGACTAAAAGGATTTTTTATCACTATCAAACATATACACATACTATACTCGTACATACATATGTACATATACTTGCATACACAACAGAATGGTTACAGGATGGTTTCACCTGCGTTTCAGACTCTATCCGGAATCGGATCGATCGTTGCGGATGTTGTTGGTACCGCAGGAGGTTGTCTGCAGAGAAAATTGCTGGCAAATTGAATTTATTTTGGCGCAGACGAAATCTTCTACGAACAATTTAAAACGCTCAGAGAAATGTACATTTTTCAAATTTCTGCTTAAATTGCTTTTTAAAGTCTTTCTGAAGTTCTAATTCGTCAATTTTTGTTCATTCCGTCTTTAAGCCTAACACGTTTTTTATCTCGCAAAATTTAAGACTATTGATCTATACTTCACGCGAGTGAAAAAACGATATTTGAATAAGTCATTATTTAAGTTCTTGAATGTTTAAGAGTTTTCGACAAGGTTGACAAGGTTTTCGACATGTTAAAAAGTATTCTACAGTTTTCGACGTAGACTACATACATAAATATAAGCAAATATTTTTAAATTCAATGAAGGAATTTCAGTTTTTGCCCCGAAATAAATGGGTTCGAGTTTAATGAGTTTGTTCAACCCGGTTTCGACAATTTTTCGACCGCTTTCGATTATTCGCAGTCTTTTAAACTAACACTAAAGATGGTACAAAGCGAGGAAACGCATCTAGGATATATTTTCTTTAGAGATTTTTAGTCCTACATAAGTATTTATTACAATAGTAGCGCAGTGGCGTTTTGACGTATAGCCCTATTTTCAGGTTTTTGGGGTTAGTGACAATGTCATATAATCTCAAACTCGATCAAAACAAGAGAAAATCGATTAAACTAGAATCTACATAGATTTTATCCAGGATTTTTAAAGAAAGGGTTTAAAAACCCTTAAGAATAGAGCAACGTTACGACTTCTAATGGTTTTTTTGATTAACCCTTGTACCGACAAAAAGGTCTGGCCAGACCAATAGCTACAGTGATAAAATGTTCACACGGAAATAGGTTTTGCACAAAGAAATTCATTCCAGCACAAATTTTGCACAATATTATACTCTTTTTGGACAATCTTTTACCATACTATTTTAGTATTAATTAATAATAAATAATAAATAATAATTAATACTATTCCACTAGTATTACACACTAATGATTATTACCTATATGTGATTGTATCGTATTCCTTTTTTTGATTTTTGTATCTTAGAGCTGGATAGTCGGGATAATTATTGACGGTACGTTTGAGTAATCCGGGCACTGAAATGGGCTCTTCGGAACCAGGACCATCTTTAGGCATGCGTATTTTAACAGGCTGCACAGGATCCGTAGTACGATATGCTTCTGAATCTTTCAGACGATTCGGTCCTGGACGATTGGAAAATGCTTCTACTGACATATTGAAGAAGAGCTCCACCGACAGACTACTGACTGATTAATTGAACTGAAAAACTAAAGATAATATTTGGATTAAATTGAAAAAACCTTTGAACAATTAATAATGAAATAAAAATTAGTAATTTTTAATAGAATTTGTTTTATGTTGTACAATAAAAATCGGTAATTTAATGTTGATTTGGAATACCTTAAGATTAGTAAAGTGTATTAAAATTTTATGTAAATTGGTTGAAAGTAGTACTAGACAAAGGAGTCTGCAGTTTTATCGTAAAAAGTAAAAATTTCACTCAATATTTTTGTAAACTTTAGAAAATCGTGTCAGTTCACTTCATTTCATTATTACTTCAGTTATACTTTCAATAAACAGTTAGTTAGTTGTTTAAAAAACTTGTCCTTGCAACTTTTTCTTTAAGCATTTTTTAGGAAATGTTTCTAAAGCTTGCGCTTTCATACACCTTTGAATGATTGCGAAATTTTACAAACCTTTCTTAAGGACAAGCAGTTTTTTACACTGTTTTTTAAAGATGATGCCTTTCCAAAGAATTTCTCTCAAATTCTCAACGTTTGAGCGATCGTGAAAGATCGTTAGAAGAAAAATCACTCAACCGTACGCTTGCAGATCTCAGGTTGTACTGACGATACGTTGCTCCAGTCACGGATCTAAACAGAAAAAGTCATCAACACGTCTGATCCCTTGCTCTTCAACAACGACCGACCGGTGATTATCGGCTGGTTGACGATCGCAATGGCTTATGAATTTTTCTAATCGCGCAATGCCGACCGACCAACAGTGTCGTCGGTAAGTAGAAAACAGGAAAGGGGGAGCAGAAAAAAGAGGACACTTGAATTTGTACGGAACAAATTTTAATTCGTAATTTCAACCTTAAGGGTGAAAATATCTTAAATTCTTCTCTTACAACAAAAAAGCGATAGGAAGGAGAACCCTTCATGAATACGACATTTCGAGGCCTAAAAACAGCACGACCCTAATTCTTTCTAACTACGCCACTGCATAAATTTCAATTCTTCTCTCACTTTTACCTGTACCTTCCAGACGCATGATAATTTCCCATCGTGTATGACGCAGGTGACGTCTCACACTGATAAGGACTGAACGCGCTGGAGAGGACGAATTTGTGATCAACATTATGATTTATTTAATCTCTTTTTATATTACCTCAATATTGCTTTACTCACAAAACACGAAAGACGTCGTCGTTCTTTCAAGCTTGAGGTACTTAAGATTGGGTTATTGGGTTTTGAAAAGTTATGTACTTAAGAATGTTGTGATAAGGATTGCAATCGATGCAGTAATTTACTCAATTATTTTTATAATATTTCATAAATTAATATGTATTTCATATATTAATATGTACGTACGTATGTTATGCTGTCGAAGAATTTTGATTGAAAAAATGCTTTGGAAATTTCCATACTTCTTTGCACTAATTCGGTGATCAGATCATAGGTTTTTTTTTTAAATACTTATCAAAGTAAACGTCATATCAAAATAAAAACACCCAAAACTTGAACTCTTCAAGGTTCTTATGATACGAGTATTGAATACTATTCTTTTATATACTCCATTTACGATATTTAGATAGATCTCTTCGCACTCCTTTTAGGGCTCAAGAAAAAATGGGTCTTAATTCTTTTCTACGGCAGTAGATCGTTCTCGAAGGACTCTCCAGATCCACAAGAGTTTTGGTAACCGAGTAGGTGTTGAAATTTCCTGAAAAATTTGATCCTGGACTGTATTAACGGGATTTTGTTGCAACGGTATTTTTCGTATCGGTATTTTGTGGTTTCGGTGTTTTTTATTTCGTAATTTCGTTACCAATTAAAAAATTCGGCCTAAAAATCACGTTTAAGCCATAAAAAAAATACTAAAAATCTGCCTTTACATAAGAAAAGTCTCAGTCTCTTATCAAAATAATCACTATCTCAAAATAAAAATACCCAACACTTGAACTTTTGAAGGTTTTTATGGCATTATATAATTTTTTTTTTCCATTTTATTATACGATATTTTTTTCAGATTTAATTTTATCACGTTAATCGATCGATCTCCTGTGTTTTATTAAAGAAAAACATTTTTATTGAGACTAAGCTTTTACCGATTAAATGTGTCCGTAATTATGACAGTGGCCTGAGTAACAGTTTCTGCGTTTCGAGATATTTAAAGGTTTTAGTTTTACCAAATTAAAAAATATTCTTATGCTATAGCTCTAAATGGCGGAGGCAATATTTACTCTAGAGATATTAAATTCATTTATGTATAAATAGTTATAAACAATGTCACTTGCACGCTTTAGTTTTTTACAAATTCATAAATTTTTTTTCAAATTATATTAATTTAAGAGAGTGTAATGCGAAATAACAGAGTAGCTATTTTTTTTTTGCTTTCTTGACTTAGTGCACTGTCATAATTATGGGCACAAGTCGTCGTTTACGTTTGCGGTCGAATGTGTTCGGTGGAATTATTGTTTTATGAAACTAATCAATGGTTATTTAAAGTTAATGGACTACTTTATGGTTCTTTAATGATTTGATTTTATTCACTTCAGTTTTTGAAATTTTTTTTGAAAAAAAAAAAATTTATTTTTTACTCCTATAATTGAATTTATTTATAGAATTATTTTAATTTTCATACAAACCATTTTCATATAGAAGTTTCCACTTCACAAATTGTAATTAAAATTTTTCTCTATATTATGACAAACTGTATTATAAGTTTTTTGTATTATTGATAATGTCCTAAGACTAACCTTCAGACAGCGAGACGTTTTAATCTGAAAAAATTAGAACAGTTGATTGATTGTAGTTGTTGTTTTTGTGAATGATTTAGACAAACTATGCGTAAAGTGCGTAAAAGACTGGATGATTGAAAAAGCTAATAAAGAAACAAGAGCTGTAGTGTAAAGGTACACAGCAGTTATTATAAATTAATCATGTATAATAATTTTATCGATTTTTCAATACTTTTAAGAATATTCTATAGCAATTATCTATGTAGACTTCATAAAAATGAAATTTTCTTTCTTTCTTCAGTCGCTGAAATATTTTTCACTGTACACAGATGTCGCAGTCCAAAACAACAAACAGCGACTGTTAAAACAAATCCATACTCGTTGCTTTGTCGACTCTCCTCCTCATCTTCCAACCAACTTCACGGACTTCCAACTTGCATGCGCTTAAAGTAAGTCAAGACTTTCACCACACGCATGGAGCTTGGACACAAACACAAACCATAGAACGCTGCAAACAGTAAACCGTATGTAAATTATAAAATTTAGAATATGAAAGAAAGAGAAGAAAGAAAAAATGTTGCCACAATAACATCAAAACCACTAAATTATAACGGTACAGCACAGTGTCAGGATGGCCGAGCGGTCTAAGGCGCCAGACTCAAGTGTTAAAACTTGCTTGCGCTTCGAGCGCGAGCGATCGATTCGAGCGTTCTGGTCCTCTCTGAGGGCGTGGGTTCGAATCCCACTTCTGACAAAATTATTTTATTGAAATTGATTTTTCTTTCTATAATTTATCAACTTTCTAAATATTTTTTTTCTCTCCATTTTCCTCCAGTTCAAAAGTAATTTTAAAAATATGCACTTTTAATTCTTCATCCAATTTCGTAGTTATTTTTAATTTATTTGACCCTGAAAATATTGCAAACGCATTTTTAAAGACTCTCAATTCTATTAATAAATATCTTTCGTGTTCTCCTTCCGATTTAACTATTCTCTTGCTAACTTGCTTGCATACTTGTAAGCTTACTTGCTTACTTTGTTCAATTGTAATTGTCCTTTCTGGTCTGACGTCGTGTTGCATACAGGCTGTGTCCTTGATAAAGGCTAAATGTATCCATTTATCGCATTTCCTGCGAGCTGCTATTTGCGTTGGTAAAGTGTATCCTTGGATGGCTTGAAAATTTGTTCACTTTATTTGATGGGTAAACATTTTCGTTACTTCTTCTTCTTTTTCTCCTCTTCATAGTTATTGCAAGTGTAAACAATGAAGAGTGCAGTGTACACACATTCTGCATTTGTGCCTTCTCACTGACACTGTGTTGTCGTACAAGTATTGAAATTAAGTAACTATATTAAGAATATGACCTTGTTTCGATGATTTTATTAAAATCGTTGTCTCACCAACTCTGCGCTGTCTCAAGTCCTGTAAAGGTTGTTTAATTTTCATAATTGATGTATGTATTATGATAACCAAACGTTTTATCTGCGATACAAAATCATCATTGTCACCATGGCCATTCGATCATTATCATTATGAGAAACAATAATACCTCAAATTAGGTCGGTAAAATTTTTATTTAAAAATATAATTTTATATACGATATAAAATCGTATATTAAAAAAAATTATTCTGGGATAGAAACAGGTTCTACCGAGATTTGAACTCGGATCGCTGGATTCAAAGTCCAGAGTGCTAACCATTACACCATAGAACCGGTGTATGCAACGTCATCCAATCTGTGTTTTGAAAGCGGTGCATGAAAGAATGACTTATTTATATCATTAATAAAATTTTTAATTAAAACAAATTTTAAAATCCTATTATTTTTAACCCCTTTCAGTGTTCGAGTTAAACAAAAAACAGTTTATTCTTTTTTTTTTTTTTGCTAAACATCAATAATATGATGACAACGATAATACGAATAATTAAAGTACAAAAACAGTTTGTAAATATAAAAAAAATCTGTACATTTGTAACGAATGTGCTTGAAAAGATTAATACATAAAAAAAAAACGTTTGGTAAAAAGATAGAAGGAATGAGAAGGCCTTAGAAATAAATGTTAAAAGGAAAATCACAAAAGTTATTAAATAATAACTTAATATTATTAAAATTAAGAATAATGAAAAATTGTATATAAAAACTTAAGATGATTCGTTCATGATCTTATCGTTAGGAAAGAGTACAATACATATTGATAATAATATTGATGTATTGATGTATACAATTTTATTTTATAAATAAAATATGAATACTTTATACATTTAAATTACTTTAAGTTTATTTCAGTTTTCGTTTTATTTTTTCTGCTTTTGTTTTTTTTGTATTGTTTTGTTTCTTGGTTGTCTTTTGAGACGTTTTTCTAAGGTTTTTAGATTATTTATTAATTTTAATGCCATTTTTTATCTTACTTTTTTCTTTAAGTAATAAAATACTTTTTTTGTTAAATAATAATTTTTTTTCTTTGTTCTCTTCATAACGCTTGTTTTCTTCTAATTAAAACACACCCCCCCCCCCCCCTCCTCCCCTTTCACGACTACGCCTCCACCAAAACTAGTTTCTACTACTAAATAAAGTTAACCATTTCGGTTGAGTGCAGCGCCCCAGACTTAGTTTTGTTTTGCTCTTTGCTTTTTATTATAATTACGTTAAAAGAATGGTTAGTGGTTGATGCCCCGCCCCCACAAATTGCACAAAGTCTAATAGTGGGCAAAGTTTGTAATTGTTGTTACGCGGCGGCGAGCTATTTCCTTCCTTTAATTATTGTGAAAATGTGCTGTTGTTCTACAGTAACTTTTACTTTACTGCTCGTCTTCTTTTTCTTATTTTCCTCGTTTCTATCGGTAGCTTTTTCTTCGTCTTTTTTTACTAACTTTTTTTTTCTTTTTCGTTTTCTTTTGATTCATCTTAAGCGCAAAAGCTTTCAAAATTTTTTTTTTTTGTTTATAGAAAAACTTATTTTATTCTAAAACCTATTTTATTCTGGCAACAGTCTTTCGTTTTTTTTTTTTTATTAAGTACCTTTTGTTTTCTGGCTTAGTGGATTCTGGTCCTTGTGTCTTTTGTCATGTCATTCAAAGAATTTATTGAGATAACCCTTAACCCATTGCCTTCAATGCATTCCATGAAGAACTTTTTTCTCAATTTCTTGTTGGTCGTTTTTCTTAGCGCCTTGAATAATTTCTGTTGGCTTCAAGTATCCGTCGACGTAGACGTCGGACCTCTACTTTCTAGTCACTGTCCCTCTTTTCCTCCTCCTCTGTCACTTCCTTTTCCCTACCATTTTCCGACCTTTTTAATAGGTTAATCGCTATTTTAGACTCACATTTCATTTGCATTTTTATTAACCATGGGCATTACTTCAATTCGCTGCTCACGTACCACGTCGCTACGTCCGTTGCTGGTGCTACGGCTGCGACGGACGGACGGACGACGGACGGACTACTCTCTACAATCAGATTAATGCATTCGGTATTGCGCCGGAGAGTGGTTTAGGTTTGAACCTGAGCTATAAGAACTTTCTACGACGAAGTGATAAAATGTGACAACAAGGTGACTACCTCGCGAATCGATAATGAAAAGAAAGTGCGAGGGAAAGAGAAAGAGAGAGAGAGAGAGAGTGAGACACCGGAGAAAAAGCGAAATGTAAAGAGAAGTGAGGAGTTCTCTTCGCAACTACCTTTTTCTAAGCCCTTTTCTTCGCAGAATAATCACTTTTGATGTATAGAAGGATTAAGTTCAACCTTCGTAATCTGACAAGGTCTTTTTCTGCCATAATTCATTTTGAACAAATGGTAATGCTTGCTGTCGGGCGGTCGGTCCTTTCCCTCTAATTTCTTGAGAGCGAAGCTACGCATTCTTACAAGTCTCGTATTCCGACGAGACTTCCAAACAATTAAATTTTATAAGAATTAGTTAGTCAGTCAGTGCGCACGTCTGCCAGTCCATCCATCAGGTTGTCGTTTAACAACAACAACAACAACAACAACAAGTACAGCGGCAAAAACTCTTTAATTATTGGCAACTTTTTTAAATTAACAGAGACCAGTTTTTTCAAGTTTGTGCAGAGCAGAAGAAGAACAGAGCAGACGAAATTACAGCATCATTAATTTTAATTAAATTATTCTTTTTCTATTGTGTTTTACTTCGCATATCCTTTATCACTTTTGTTTTGCCAGAAAATAACGATTTTTGCCATTATCTGTGGACACAACAGAATATTTTCATACTTTTTTAAGAAATCGGGAACGCGAACGAACGTAAACGCAACGCGTAAGCAATGCAAATGCAACGTAAATGCAACCCTGCCACTCGAACGAAAAAGAACAAAAAAGCAACAACAACAACAACTTCTTTTCTTTTCTTCTGCCAGAGAGCGTTCAGCCAAAGAATATACAATATAATTCTTTATTCTTCGGTTTAACTTTTGAGATGCTTCTTTGGAGAGACTCGTGACATTTTTTTGACTCATGATACTTGACGCCTCTGACAGTGATGAAGAGAACGAAGGAATTGCTGATGTTGAAGGCTGTTGGCAGGCGCTACGAATGTTTGTGACAGCATGAAGCAAGTGACGCCCTGTCGCAAAATGACAGATGTTGTCTGCGAGCGCGATACATTGTTGAGGCTGCTGGCGTTGTTGTTGCCGATTATGATGATGATGCGTGTTTGTTTATATTATTTTTTTAGCACAAACAAAAATATGAGAGCAATTAAAATTCTATATTTGTTAGAAAATTAGTATCTTCAAAGGTTATTATATATTTTTTAAATTTATTCAATATTTATGAAATTATTAAACAATCTGGAATGTTAACGTATATTTGATTTATAAATTGTTATATATGTATATATTTTTGTTATGCACATATATAAATAAAAAATATACAAATTAATAATAATTTCAAAATTTAATGTCAGTAACATTAAACATTTTTTTTTATAATAAACACCTGATAAAAAAATTGTATTTATTTTCTCTTATTTTAAGAATATTTATTTTTTCTCTTATTTTGATTTTGTTATATTTATTTTTTGTTATGTTATTGTTATGTTATTGTTATGTTTATTAATTTTTGCTGTTAAAAAGCATTTTGCCTTGCATCATTAATCATAGATTTGTTTTCTAGTTTTTTTTTTCTAAAATCGTTACCAACTTTTTTGCTATGTTTTAACTATTGAGTCAGATCAGTTTTTCTAAATGATAAATCGAGTTAAAAATTCATATCGTTTTCATCGCTAGCGAATACGTCTTAATTTAGTTTACAGATATTGTTTCTAACTCCGAAAAGAAATAAATTAAAATAAAGACATTTGACGCTTGAGATGTTTCGGAAACTGATAAGAAATCAGCAATGCATTATGAATGCATTATTAATAAAGAGGCATGCATAAGAAGTCAAATCTTGTTATTAATTGGAAATCAAAGATACTCTTTTATATAACAAAAATAATTTTTTGAATGAAATAATTCAAATTATTTAATTGTTCAATTCTTCAAATTCATTAGAAGAAATTTGAATTTAAATTAAATCGCTTAAAATTAAAGTAATTGTTACAAATAATCGAAATCATCCTATAAATATTCAAATCATTCAATGCAGATGATTGTCAATATTTTTTCTACATTTTCGTCGTTGTTTCTGTTTTAATTTTTGCTATTTGTGGTCTCTGTTTTTGTTTTTGCCATCATTCGCAAAGCAACCAATTTAATACAGAAGATTAAACAGCAACAGAAATTAGTATCAATCGAAATGACAACCAAAACCGCCAACGCTACAACAATAGCAACAACAACAGTATTCCTGGCGACAAGATTTACCGACGCCACCGTGCAAAATTATTTGGGTGACATTAACAATTTATACGTACGTGGTCGCTGCTACCGAAGCTTGCATGAAACTTTTTTAACGCAGGACTACGACTAAAGGCTAAAATTCTCCAATGATCAAAATAATCCACCTCAGGTAGAGTCCGGAAAGGGCGGAGGCGGACGCGGAAAAAGGATGATGATAATATGAGTGGGCAGAGTGAGTTTGCGAGTGAACAGTAAGAGAATGTAAGTTAAAACAAGGTTAGTAGTATTACCTCTCATTTGACCTCATTCAGTACATCATCGAGAAAGTGTTGGTTGTTATCGTACTTGTCGGTAACACGAAGAAAACACACTATAATTTATTTATTACCACTTTCTTCCTTTTTTACTTTCTATCGCTGATTTTCAGACACTTTTTATATAAAATGATTTGATATATTAAGACGTGTTTTTTCATTAAAGTTTAAAGTTTACCACATGAATTTAAATAAAAAACAAAATACTCAAATGCTTTCGAGAATTTTTTGTAATTAAAATCTTTTGAAATCCTTTTTTTTTTTAAGAAACGGGTTTTTTCAGTTTTTTTTTAAAACTCAAGGATTCATAAGAATGTATGAATAAGCACATTTCAAAACCATTTTTGAGCTACTATGAAGTGCGAACAGATTTTACTGCTTAAATAATTTATCATAGAAATAAAAAAAACTATAATTTAATTTTTAAAAAATCAAGCTTTTGAACAAAAACAAAAGAGAAATTAACATATTTTTTAATACAATATATTGTATGTATGTATTTAATAAATTTTCTAGAATTTATAATAAAATTCTAAAAAAAAGAAACAAAGAAAATCCCTGAGAAATTAATTTTTACTGAACAAATTGACTCCGTTCTTAGCAAAATTTTACTAGAAATAAATACATTTCAAAACAACTTTAAAAAAAATATTTACATATTATAATTTCTTGGAGAATGATTACCGTGAAGAGCTTACGGATGTCATTACTCTTTAATGCATTAAAATTCATTTATTACTGATAAATTTTTTATACAATTGTTATACAATTAATGTATACAATTAACACTTATTTATACAACACATTTATTCATCAGTACAGCAAATGTGATGGATGACACAAAAAAGTCTTGACACAAAAAAAGAATGTTGACTGAAATCTATCTCGTGGCGTTTAGAAATTTCGTTTGATATGATTGACGAATCTCTCTCATGAAATAAAAATTTGTTCTATTTTTATTATTAGAGTTTTGTTATTTTTGTCATCTCACATGTCAAAATCATGAAATATTGCCATGTCATTTAAATGGTTTTTTATACAACAAAAACCTTCATTTTAAATAAAATAATTCTCCCTGCCGTTTTTCTTGTGTTTTTCTTTATCCAAAGTCTTTTTCATTCGGCCAAGAAAAGTTTGTAATTTTTGTAGCGCTTTTTGTAAGACTTTATTTGTTTTGAAAGTTTCAAAGGTTTTTATATGTATTTTGATTGAAGATTTTTAGTACTTGCTGGATCACAAATTATTTGATAATGATAATTGAAAGCATTAGAAATGCAATCAGAAATTGGCATTACATCAAAGTAAGCACTTGTGGAATGTTTGTTTTCATTGTGGTAATGGCTTCGCGTGCGGCAATGGGTACTACTCTACGACAGTGTTGGCGCGTAATAGTTTTATATTTGTGTAGAAGGTCAAAAGTTGAAATTTTTTTGAAAAATAACTCTTAAGAGTTTTCAAGCAATCTTTAAAACGAAAGTAGATTATCTCTAATGGCCAAAAGGTCACTATTGCTTTCTTCACAAACCAACTTTGACAATATCAACACTTTTGAAATGTGACTTTTAACTTTTCCGAAAATAGTTATGCGGAAAATCAAAAGATTTTTTATTGATATTCAGATCTTAAGAGATTTTGTTTAATCTATGACTAATAAAAAGACAAATAAAAGAATAAAATTATTGTAAACTCAATGTTTTCGAAAGAAAAAAAAATAAAACAAAAGAATGTTGACCAATTAGTTAAATAGAGCAACGCAAAAATGTATTATAATGCCGATGATAGCATCCGATGACATTTACTGAAAGAATTAAAAAAGCTTGAGCTGTGACGTTTAAGGATCGAAAAAGCAAAATGAAAAAGCAAAATCCTGTGAATTTGAAAGAAAACCACAATTTATTTGATTATCTTTAAATTACTTCCGAAAGACTTTGAAATCTCAAGAAATGATGAAAGTGGCTCCATCAAACCAAAAAACGAAAAGCAAGAAAAAGCATTTCCGCATAATATTCCTTACGAGATTTACGTTTTTTACATTTTAACGAATGGTGCGAAAAATTACTTGGCTTTGATTTTTATAGACTTCTTAAAAAAAAAACAAAAAAATGGTTACCGGTCGCTCACGAAATCCCTTCCAATGTCAACATTAAATCCATTTAAATCCATGCATTTGGCATGAAAAAAAATTATCAGGCATCACGTAATGATGGCGTAGGCTAGTCTACAACAAAAACAACTCTGTGACTATGAGGACCGGAGGCGCGAACCATATTGTAAGAATCGTAAAGTAAAACGGAAGCAAGAAACAACGACAGAAAGCCAATAAAAGAGGGCAAGAAAAAGAATTTCAAACTTAAAAAGTTTTTGCTATTTGCTTTGTGAAAAACTAATAAAAAATTTTTTTTTAAAATTTGAAACAAAACCCATCAAAATCGTAAGAGAAATAAATAAAACGAAACTCGTGTTGATAATAAATCGGTTTGGGTTAAATAAAAATGATTTTTTAAAAACAAACCATATTTTTAGGTTCCTTTTTTTAACCCAACATTGGCGGTTCTGGAGTCTGTTTTTCCGGTATATGGTCTTCGTCGCCGATTCCGGATCTGTTTCCTTTTAAACAAAAATTTGTCTCTCTTCTTTCCGTATCCGTATCAACGGTCTATTTCTGGTATGAATAGCATTTTGCTGCCATCGTTACGAATCGTCGCAGTGAAAAGGTCATCAGCATAAATTCCGAACTTCCTCTTTTTCTCTTCTATCATTTGTCCTTCTCGTCGTGGTTGCTGATGTTGTTGTCCCATTCTGTTACTTTCATTTCATTCCGTTTATTTGTTGCTTTCTACTTAACAGCAACAACAAAGAAAATAATGAGACCGATCCACTATGAACACAAGCAACAGCAACAACAACAAAGCGCAATATAACCGCAGCAATTTAATCAAGTATTGACTAAAAAAAAATATTTACAAGGAATGCAAAAATTACTCCGCCCTCCCACTCCGCCCCTTTAAACTAAACATCGTGGAAGAAAAGAAAAAATGCTTGAAAAAAGTTAAAAAATAACACGTCAGACGGACCGACCAACCAGCTGATGTCGCCTCGAGTTGAAGTGGTTACAGAGAGAACATAAAGAATGTGGACAGCAAGAGGTTTTGTGAAAGGCACGAGTACAGATTAGCCAATTTTTTTAGCTGCAAATTTTCTATTTATTAGTGCGTAGTCGTTTCTAACAAAAACAAATTGTACGGAGAATGGAAAATTTAGAAAAAATTAGGTTGTAAACATTTTAGAATGTATTTGAAGAGTTTAAAATAAATTTTTTTATGTAATTACATTACATAAAGTCTTTTTTGGCCATATAACGAAGTATTAGAGGCCATTATTCGAAAAATTGCCATAATTAGAAATGGCCGTTGTAGCGAAATGCGGGCGTATAGCGAGGTATGAGTGTACTCGTGATCTATCTGGACTGATGGAGATTTTTTAAAATGCCTAAGTTAACTTATCATCGAATCATAGGAGTCATCAATATTATTTAAGTAGGAAAAACTATCGTTATTGATTAAATTAACCAATTCGATCTTAAACAATAAATAATAATATAACATAGTAAAATATGTCATAACGCGTTACTCTGTTTACCCACATTTTATTTTAAAATGTACAACCACGTTTCGTATTTACGAAATATCGTCGCCGAATGTCGTCGCCATTTACGCAATTTGCGATAATTCAACGATTATCATTTTCCTCTGCTTCCCCCCAAACGACACTCTTTCTCATTCCATCGCTTTCGAGCGAATTCAATTGATGCAGTCGTTAAAATAACAACGAATTTAATTTCTGTTTTAAATTTTGAGTGTTTGCTTGCTTCAAGACAAAATTTAATACAAACGATTTGGCGTCATACGGAAAATGTATACGAAATTTTAACTGAAGAAGACGAAGACGAAGAAGAAACTGAAATGGAAGAAAAGCGAACTCTTTTCATGCTTGAAAGAAGTTTAGAAGTTGGTGATAATCTAGAATTTGTGGAAATTGGTGAAAGACAACAAACACGGTAATAATAACAGAAACAACAAAAAGCAACAACAACAACTGAAACGTATTTATTTTTAAACGAGATCTCATCTGACTTCTTTGGAGACCACAAAATGTTTTAGATCCAGAAGAGAAGAATCAATATTTGTCTTTAAAATTATATAAATTAATTTAAATTATGGTATAGAAGGAGTTTGAAGCGGGAGGGGCAGGGAAAGTAAGGCACTGATTATGTGAAGTGAAGAATATTTTCTAAGCTTCGTAAAAATGTGTTCGGAAAATCTTTTACATTCTAACCGCCCAAAGTGCTTAACTCCGTGAGACAAAAAGCGGTAGAAATCGTCAAAGAATGTCACTATATATAGCAAAATGTAAACCAATATGCAACGGCATTAAAATTTTAATGACTTAGTAGTATTATTCATTATAAATAACGAAATTTATTTAAAGTATAATTAGTTAAATTGAAAAAATTGAGAAAGTGGAATATGATGATTTGAAATTGCTTATTAAATTAAATTGTTATTAAAAGTTGGACGATTTCATAACAATTTGATAAGAAAAACAGATTTATATCGATGAAAATTATATTATTTTTATACGATACGTTTCAGGATTATGAAAATATTCTTCATCCTAGAGTTATTGTATAACCAGAATGGCTATCGGAACACAATGTGGCGATCCGGCGACGGCGATGGCGACTGGTCTTTATTGTCTCAGTGCCACATCTCAGTCAGAGATTATTAGATCAGACACTTCGAATTCGCCGCTTAATTGTAACTGCAGAATATCGCGATGCGCGAAACTCTCTCTCGTCGCGCCATGCCCTTAAATAGATTTCGCGTGACGGTGTAAGAATTTGTTTATATTCCATACTCCTGGAAACATTTAAAAATTTGTTGAAAAAAATCCTTTTACTTGTAAATTTAAATAAATTTTCAAAATTCTAAAACATATGCTTTTAGTTTACATTTTATATACAAAAGCAACGAGTAAAAGCAGCGAAACAACGAACGCGTATCTCTTATCTTAACCCTTATCTCTGCTAGTTATTAACCCCGCCTTAAAGACCACAGACGTAGAATCCTGTGGTAAAATTTGTGTGAATTTGTGTGAATGTGGTAAAATTAAAGTCACCGGAAAGATATTTATTCTCTTATTCTAAATAAAAAAACTCCATCTAAATCCATACACGTTTACTATCGAAAATGTCATACACAAAATTTCACTCTTACACTAAAAAGGAATTCGCCCAACGAGAGTGAGTGCATAAAAGTTATTTAAACAGAGATGTCCAACCGAATTCAAAATGACCCATCTCATAATCTCTGTCTCAGTGGCGTCAGTGAATGTTTATTTACGCTTTTAACTGTCGGCGCCAAATGAGAGCCAAAATTGCAACCATTGCAGCTGTGCAGCTTAGCTGCTTATTTTGTGAAAGACTTGTTGTTTTGGTGTTATTGTTGTTTTCTACAGGGGCTCCAAAAACATCAACAATTTTGGTCGCTCTCATATAGTTTCAGTTATAAAAAAATTTATAAATTTCAGGCCTATCTATCTTCTTAACTTTACAAGATATGTACATATACGTTATTGGTATCGTTTGGAAGTTAATCGCATTGTTATACAATTCGCCATTACGAGTTAAGAATTATATAAAATCATCGGTTAATTTCATGATTGACCGCTATAAAAACCGATTCATTAAAATGAATAATCACTGATTAATCAAATGTACCGTAACATATGTATACACTTCGTATAGCTGGGATGGATACCGCATTGTTTTCTGCATTGTTTTCAAGGAGCGTGTAAGCTAGATAGCTATAGAAAATCCACTCTTGTAAGACAGGGATCGATGGAGTATCGCTGAAACGTTTCATACATGTGCTTCTGAATTGTTGTTGTCAAAGTTGCTTAGAATTTGCATTAAAAGCAAAAAACGAATAATTTAAGTAAAACGTCAAAAACAACAATGATGCTGTAAGGTTACGGAGCTTTTGGACGGATTAAGAAGTGGTGATCATGGCCGACTATAGTGTTTGCGAAAAACAATTAAATGATATCTTGAGGAGGTTTCAACTCGAAACAGAAGAACGCATAGCAAAAACAAACCAGAAGTTCCACGATGTCTTAATAGAGCAGATGATGTTGGAGGATAATAATTTTAAGAACTGCTACCGCGGGAAGAGAGTTGAAGGTATTTATACTATATACATATATCACATAGGAAGTAAACTTTATTTCTGTTTAATTTTTGTATTTTGCAGATGAATGGCCCAACATTTATGGCGGTGAATCTGTTCTTTTGGAGATCACATTGGAGTTGCCGTATCCGATTGTAACAGAAACGTATTCAAATTTGCCTTATCTTACGATTTTGCGTTCCACTAACGAGGCCTGGATTAAAAACTCGTTTGCATTGAAACCCTTCAGAAATGGTTACTGCGTTAATGGAAATATTTTAGAAACCCATCTTCAGAATCTGTGCGGCAGAGTACAAATAATGACTTGTGAAAGCAGGAAAAACCAGCCGTTTTCAGAATTCCCTCCAGAAAAATTCTATTCTTATCGCATTTATATCAAGCCAGTTTTGCGAATTTCTTCTACCGAGGGCACAAAGATGTTTTCCCCGTCTCCGGCCAATCACTTTATGTTCATTTCAGTTATAAGTCCTTTGAACATCGTGAAGTATTCACTTAACAATATTGAGAAGGCAATTATTTTGATGAAAGCGATGAGACTGGACGATACTCATCATCTCAACATTGGTAATATGTTTCGGTCAGAGATTAATTGTCAGCCGAAAGAATTCTGGGAAAAACCGGTGATCGATATTCTCATTCATGTACGTATCTGAGGTTCCTTTGAATAGTTGGTCTCATGTAAATACTTTTTTCAGATGGCGGCCAAATTAGACGATCTCAATTGGTATGTCCGTTCGTTTGTTAAACAGCTTCAAGAGTTTCGTCAAGATACTGAATACACTGAAAAACTCGTCAATTTTTTTAATGTCAGTAATTGAAGATCATTCAATTTTCGTTGATATGTACATATGTATATAAATTACATATAAGAATTTAAGCTTCAAAGTTAATTTGAAATGAAATGAAATAAAATAATTTTACACACTTAATTGAGGATGTACAAAAGACAGGATGAACAAGATGTTAGAACTTGGTTTACGCTGCAGTTTGAAATTTTCAACTTCAATGGAGTTGAATACTTTTTTTGTTTCGATTTTTTGAGCTAGATTCGATTTGATTTAAATTTTTTATATATCAACTTTTAAAGTTGAAAATTTACTCCCAAAAATTTTAACTTTATTCCTGGAAGCAATGTTCTTCAATTTAAATCCAATTCTGCAGTTTATAAAAAAAAAAAATAATTAAAAATGCTTTCACGTTGTCTAATTACAAACCTAAGGGATAATCTCACAAACCAAAAAAGAAACATGAAAAAATTAAGGCGAAAGTGTTTGAGTGGTTAAATGCTTCTTTCACATTTTATCTCTCTCTCTCCCTCTGCCACTGACTTTCTGCGCAATGAAGTTCGTACTTCTTTTTGCGGCTACCATCGAAAAATTGAAATTCTGTTTACGTTTTCCACACGCAAGTGGAAAAGCAACAACAAGCCAGAAGAAAGGAACAACTCAAGAAAACCCATTCCCAAAAATTGGGAGTAATTCGTAACAGACAAAGGCTGCAGTAGACGCTTCTCCCTATTCCTTTACTTTGCTTCCGTGCAGAGTAAACAACAACAACAGTCCACTTTTCACACTTCAATCTTACTTTTTACTTTCCTTTTTTCATCAGTTTTTACAAGCTGCTGCCAAAATCGAAGCTCTTGAAAACAGCTAGAGACGAGACGAGTTTTATTTAATTGCAAGTTATACGGTTTCAGTCGTCTTCCCTTCGGTGTCGTTTGCAGCACAAACTCTTTCGGTTACTCTTCCTCTGGGTTGACGTAGTGTCACGTCGCGCCTTGGTGTCTACTTTTGGTGACGTCTATGCCACATTATCTTATGCTCTATCGTCACCTTCTTCTTCTTCTACTTCAGCTAGATCTTTTGCACCATCATCATCATCTCCGTTATCGTCATCATGATCATCTTCATCTTTGAGAACACTTTCCTTTTCAGCGAGTTGAATTTCAAGTTATTTGAATAAAGTTTTTTCTTTTCAAAGTTTTGACCTTTTCTGTCTCACCCCCCTCCCCCCTCATTCGTAACTTTTACAGTTTTCTGATTGTTGTTGTGACGGATGAGTCACTGTCTTTCTCTTACTTACAGAGAGACGGACAGTCAATGTTGCGTATGTTGTTTACGCATTACGTGACCCAAAAGAAAATGTGTTGCTCTTTAGTTTCGACTTCATTGAAATGAAATTTTGAAGCAGTCGAGGAAGGGGGGCGTGGTAAGTCGATTTTATGACATGATTTATTTTAAGTCGACTTCTTCTGTTCGGATTTAGATTCGTTATTCAATTCGCAAAAGTGCAGTTTATGACATTTTATAAATCCCTCAATTTTTCAATTCGCAATTTTCGAATGATTTATACTTAAAAACTGTTGAAGAGAGAAAAACAATTCCAAGTTTTCTAAGTTATATAAAGCAAATAAATTTCAATTATTCGGGAATCATTAAATCACAACGAAATGAACGAATGATGAGCGAATTATGCCTTTTGTGAAGGATTTAAATTTCGTCATATTCTCTTGTTAGAATGGGAGAGTTTTGAGGCTAGGCTACCAACCATCTCATTTTCCATCTATCTTAAAATAATGTACCATCATCTATTCAAATTCATTTAACTCGGAGAGTCCAAGTTCTCAACCATTTACTAATTATCCCGCCATGGACAAGAACCTTGACGAAAATCTATCATTATTATCTGTCTCTTCTTCAATATTTTCAAACCCAAACTTCTTTTCCCGCAACAGAAAAACTGAAAATATTTTCAATTAAAATTAAAAAATCCTTTACAAAACCACAACAATTTATTTTGCAGCTTTTTAAATTAAATAAATTTCCATTTCAATGGCAAAGAGCAAAAGGATAAATTCAGGGATTAATTTTCGCTAACCAAAGGGTATTAATTATACTGAGTGCAGTCAGTTTGAGTAACGCTTGAGCTGAATTCAGCTCAATTATTTCAGACATTTATACAACGACAGCAACAACAAAAAGAACTGTACTGAAGATAATAAAAACGACGGTAATAAAAACAATAACAAGGATTGACAAAAAAAAAACGAAGAAAAAAGAAAGGAAGCCACAGCAAACAATGAAATTTTTGAAGTCAAAATGCGAGAAGGATTTCATTGAATGCAGTAAAAACCACTGCAGTTGGCAATGCGATTAAGGATATAAAGACAATAACAAACACACACACGCACACACACACACACACACACAACACCCAGAATCAATATATGGAAAAATAATGAAAAAAGTCTCTCCAAGAGACACACACACACTCTTAAGGCAGCTACTGCATGTACCCACCCGGTAGGAAAGTTTAGTGTATGGCGACAACTAACGACGTAAGCTTGTCATATTTTATACAATATTTAACATACGGACGTGCTGGAAGGTGGCTTATCTATTTATGCATTAGAGGTATAGATAGATTGGAGACGATAGACGAAGCGTCACAAAGGGAAAAAAATAATCCCGTGCTTCTTACTGTGGAAGACAAAAAAGTTTACAATATTTTAATTATTTAACTAAAAATAAAAAAGAATTAACTTATATTATTAACTTATATCGCCTTGAGTTTTTAATCCCTTACGTAAATTTGAACATCCTTAATATATTGACCCTTAGCATCTTCTTTACAGTTCAAATCTGTCAAACAATTTAGAAACATTTCAACCTCAATTATACACATTTGCCGCTTAAAAGTTTATCCGCCCTATTATTCACGGCGCTTCTACCACTATTCCAAGGTTTTATATGCATTTTTATAGTTATTTACTTTTCTATTTCACGCTCATTCAATATTTCATTTTGTTTTAAATATACATAGCTCTTAATTCTTCAAATTATTAAAAATTTCTTTTGTAACAATCCTTCTCGTGTGTCGCAATATACATTTTAGCTCTAAATTATAATCGGCCTTTTTATTATCTCTATCAACTGTACCTAGACTGGAACAACTGCTGATCATAATGCACTTAAGAGCCGAGAAACTGTTAAGCAGATACTGACAATATACAACAATATATAGATCGTGTCGCAGGTCCTTCTTTTTCAATGCGAAAAGTAATCCATAGGACTTCAATCTGATAAATTTTCCTACAGGGTTGGTTTTACGTATGAGAGCAGTAGACTAGTTGCCAGACGATGATTGAGGAACACAATGGAAACGGGAGGCGGAGATGAAACTGGGGACAAGAAAACTGGAGAGATTTTTATGAGGAGATTAAAATGCAATCATGTGCTTGTAAGTGCGTTAAATTTAACTTTATCCGGTGCCTTATTTACTACAGTAACAACAACGACAGCAACAACAATGTGCAGCGAGGATGCAAACGGAGCTGCAGACGAGCATACAATAGCGAACATGGATGTGTCCCAGCAATAACAATAACAATGAAAAAAACAACAAATAAGTTGACTAATTTATGTTCACAAAGAAGCTCTCTTAAAAACTGAAGTTATTTAATTTTTTACGACTAAGATAAGTATAAAATAAACTCACTTTTCACTTTCACTTCAGTCATCGAAAAACGCTAAAAAAGTTTTAATTTATAATAAGTTTAATATATCAAAAAGTCAATAAAAGAAACGAATTTTTGATGTGATAATTTTTTTCTGAAGACACAGAATTTGCTCTGAATAAATAGTTTTAAATTTGAAGAACTTTAAATTGTCTCTTTAGATCGTCCGTCCCTTCAGATAAGATATAAAGGTATTTTTGATCGTCTCATTTTTACGTCGTCATATCATGAAAGCTTAAGTTGAATACTCGTATTGTCTGGAGAGTTGAAAAATCGGTTAAACAGTTTAAATATATGCATCTAATAGGAGTATACACAAAAAAATGTACCAACAACATTTTTTTTTTGGTTTTGAAGACAATCGATCAATATAAAAAATGTTCTGGATCTGGGGAATTTATTAAAGTCAGTCATGAAATCATCTCAAAAAGTGAGCACATCAGTCAGAACTCGACACGATAGTAACGTCCTGAAAGTAACATTCCAATCTTATGTCTCATCTGATCATCTCTTCTACCCTGCGGCACGGTAATACTTGTTGACAAATGAAATGGTGGACTTGTAACCTCTGAGAAGCTGTCGGACAACTTAACATTTTCATTAAAAATAAAATTCTATGAAGCGAATGTTTGTAAATGTGTATACTATTCACACAAAGAAGAAGATTAGAAGAGAAAAGGATAAAAATGATTCTCCTTTTCACCAAGAATATGCTGCCCTGAAAGTACACATATGGTTGAAGCCTGTCAGACTGAAAAGTCTCTTGTGACACGATTTTTAATTTCTAAAAAAATTCAAACATTTTTGGTTTCTTCTTTTATTATTCTGCTCAGATATAATAATGCGGGAAGTCCAAGTGCGGTTATAACCTCTATTTGTTCATCATTAAGCTACAAGTTTGAGTTTTTCATCTCAAACTTTTTATGCACAATATTTTAAAAACTGTGTTCTTTAAATGGCTTTAGCCGTAGCTGCTTTTGACACTAACTGGTCAGCCATAATTAGTAATACGGCCGAACTTAAATTGTATATAACTTCTTAATATTAATGACGATTACTGAAAAAGAATTGCTGTCTCTGCCACGGCCTCGACCAGAAGCAAACTTTTGAGGGATCAGAGTAACATTTTGGAGGAGTTGATTTTTATTTTCAATACTTGTCATAATTTAGTATGCTATAAGTTGTATATTGTATAAGCCATATGACTTGTTTACAGGTGCAACGATGGTCGCTTTACTTTATTCGGCTTCTTTCTTTATTCCTTCTTTAGTCCTTTATATTGAGCCTGAAAGCAAGCTTTCTATTTAATACGAGTATACTACTTAAGGCCAGCAAAAGCTTCTTATTTCGTCGAAATGTTCCAAAGCAAGAAACTTTTCAGCATTATATCGTAGAAAAATGTCAGTATTCACCACAACTCAAGTGCTTCCGGGGACGAAATCATTCATTGCATTTTATTTTTTGTACTTTCTTCCTCACCTTTCTCTCTCTTTTAAGAAAATACAAAAGAAAAAGAAAAATATAGTATTTATAATAAAAGCCAAAAAAAACAACAACAACACTACCACCAACATTTCTGTCTATCAAACATTATTTCTCACCAATTGATCAGTAGAGAGCAGAGATTATCTCTGGTAGAGAGGGTGAGCGTCAACCTTACGAATATATGGATTGCTATGGCTTTTTCTTTTTCTAGTTAATTTGATATTGGCCAAAATATTTTCATTCTGGACATGAACAGAAATAAAACTTGAGTAATTTCACTGAAATCGAAAGGAAAATTAAAACTTGTGATGAAGAAGTATCCTGAAGAGAAGGAAGAAAAATCAAAGTGTGTAGTTCGAAACGTGCCTTAATCAAGGCGATGTCATCAGAAGCCGAATGACTGACCGAAGATGTTGTTGGTCGCAGAGATTTCATTTCGAAGTGAGTCGTCTTTTTCTGGAATTATTTCTTCTCAACTGCGCTAAAGCTACCAAAATGTTTGAGAAGATTTGTAGATATTTGTATAACTTTAAAATTTTTTGTATTTTGCTATTTCGATTGTAATCATCGTTTGTTGACAAACAACTTTTACTTTTTTTTCTTTTTATTCGACTTAGGCCTTAGGCTCTCTCTATCTATCCTTTCTTCGTCTAATATTTCATTTTAATGGTCGATACAGCTGCCATAATTTTATGCACAACCACAATCACAAACAAATGCTCAGCGTAAATCATTGTACTCGTGTGTACGATATCAAATAAATAACACGAATTGACAACTTTAAGCAATTAAAAGCAGTTTTTATTATAATGACAATCATAATAATGATATTCGTCCATATCTACCATATGGCTAAATGATGATAAAGCGTTGGCAACAGTTGAAGAAAATAACGATTAATAAAAGGTTTTTTTGCCCTAAAGGTAATGGCCCAATGAGCGCTTGCTTGCTTCGCTTTCTTCGACTTTAAGTCAAAATTTAAATCTAACAAAATATGTAAGGTCAAATGTAAAATAGAAGCTTATTGTCTTTGTTTCTCAGTTTTGCATAACAATCAATGAAATACATATATACTATAAAACGGAATGGTGTGGGAAAATTGTACTAAGAAAAGGAGCAGAAAAATCAAAAAATGTAATAGAAGGGATGGTACTATGTATCAAACTATCAAAATAAAGATTGGAAAAGTTTACTATATTTTACACTCTTTAAAGTACACTATTATTGTTGATAATATAAATTGTTTATTTATTATTATCACTTTAATTTGTTATGAAAAACTTTTCTTTTGCCTGGAAATATCCTTGAATTGTTTATTCTTGGTTTTTTCCACAAAAAAAGCCACAATCACAAGAATATCGTAAGACTCTAGAGTTCTTATACTCCATGAAGAATCCGTAAAGAATTTATAAATAATAATTCTGATATCTCCTGACTATGAAATTTTTTCCATAATAAACAAACAAACTTTTTTGCATTACTCGTTTTTACATACATATTTAAAAAAATATTTGCTAATCTTAAGTTGCTGTGGTTTTCTTTTGTAAGCTTTTAAAATATGTTCGATATTAAAAAGAATTTTTGAAGGTCGAAATGATGCCAATGACTTTTATTAATGATGTAGTCTTCAAGGAAAAGAGTTGATTAATGAAGTTTTGCAGAAAAACTGAAGTTAAAGATTAAAACATGATAAGAAATTTAATAAAATTTTATAGAAAATGCTAGAAGAAACTACGTTTTAAGAAGAAAGCTTTTAAAAATAAATTAAACAAAAAGTGTAGTATAAAAACAAATAATAAATTAAAACAGTCTGCAAACAAAAATATTCTGAGTAAATCCTTCTTGTGTTCTTCTCGACGATGCTGGCTGGGCCTTCGCATCACCTTGACCACAAGCTTCGTGGCGCACCTTTCGTAACTGTCAAAGTTTATGTAGCGTAGATATTCGAGTATTATATTAAATTTGTAAAATACTATTAAAACTTTGCTCTGGTTTTAATAACTACGTAAACTTTGATAGTAAAAAGAAAAGCGAGTTGGAAAGTATTAGGAAAGCTGCAGACAGAAAACTCTGGCACTTCTGCTAATGATTGTTGATGCGATTTTATGACATTTGAGACAGAGCTTAATGCTACTCAGCAATTATTGCTACCGCGTTCGCGCCGGCAGTTTGTTGGAAAAAAGAGTATGTAGTTGTATATTTTAAGCGACTGCTACTAATACTACAACAAAAATAATGTCAAACAGAAGCTTGACAGCAGTCCGTAAGAAGAGGAAGTAAAAACAAAATGCAAAGAGTGATGAAAGGTTTTTAGTTCATTCATTGCACTAAAAAACTGATAAAAGAAATTATGATAAAAAATAATCACTTTTTTAAAATGATTTTTTAAGGTTGTTTAAGGAGTAGAAATTTATTATTTATTACAGCAAAAGATCTGGGAAAAACTATTATTTTTATCGAGTACATATTCCCGCATATCGAAATTTAAATTAAGACAGACAATACTAAACAATACACCAAAGATACTATCATTTACAGAATGCTAAATAAATTAAATTTTCTGGTTATCCCAAGATTTCCCATCCACTCCCTTTACCTTTCTTTAGCTTTAGAACTGGTACATTTTATTATCATGATTTTATATGGCTCTACAGAGAATCTCATTATCTGTGCACAACATATACACACAAAAGACACATCACACATGTTTATAATTATCTATACATGAAATCTCAATCGTTACACTAAAAAATTTTAACATTGAGTACAATTTTAAAAAGGCTTTCCTTTTTAGGAAAGGACAAATTCGTCCAAAAAGTTTACTCCTTTATTTGTTTAAAAATTTGTTTATCACAAATTATTTACTACTTAATGACACTTTTAAAAAATTAATGACACTTCATTCATACACTTTTCACACTTCTACACTTTTAACACTTCTCATTGTTCATTATAGAAAAATTTAACCAAAACGTCAAATTTCAACTAAAATTATGCTTTCTTTTTTGTTCACGGTTTATTTCTTTGAAAGGTCCCAAAAAGTATTACAAAATTGAGACTTTTTATGGTTTAGCACAAAAGTTTTTCTTTTTAATTTTTTTGGAAAATTGTTTACGAAAAGTAAAAAACATCCTTATTAAAATAGTATAAGTCGCAATTTAAAAACATTTCGTTTTTCCTGCCAAAAAATGTATTCAAAATACTTAAATATAATTTTTTTTAAAAATTTTATTTATATGAAAGGAAGAAAGTAGCATGATTTCTTATGCCATTTATTACGAATAAACCAACAGTAGTTACAAAATAGCGGTATAACATAAGAATACTATATTAATAACACCAATGAATAAGAAATTTTCCTCAGTGATTGACTGAAATCACAAACAAGTCGCTGATTGTGACTGAGACAGAAGGCATTTACAGTTGAGAACGGAAGGAAAAGGAAAAGGAACACGAAGTTTGTCATTAACATGGACTAGGCGGAACGTTGAATAGAAAATAAAAAGAAAGAATCAACAAACAAAACAAAACAAGCTCAAACAGAAAAGACAGAAGACAAAGCAGAAGGCAGAAGGCAGAAAGTAGTACATATAGAGCGAGACAAATGATGTCGCTGACTTTGTTAGTGATGAAACAAAGAGACGAAAAATGCAGAACACGTGAGCAAAATTTTCTATATTATTTTAAAAGATAAAAAGTGATATAACGTACAAAACATATGTAACGTATATACATATAAAAAATATTGTCTCTGCTCCAAACTTTATTTCTTATATAAAATAGTAACAACATCAACTGAGTATGCCTCCACTTAACCCATTTTACACTGCATCTTTTCTATCTAGTTTGTTTTCTGCTTTTGGCTCCATTTCTCTCATTGGTTTATTTTACTATGCCATTTTTTCCTTTGCCATTCGTCTTCCTTTCACCAACTTTAGCAGTTATCGTTACTTTTAAAATTAATGACAGGCAGCGAAGTTTGGCAAAGTCCTCAGACTTGACAGCTGCTTCAATTTGTCATTATCAGCTGTGGAAAATATTTTTCATACAAAAGTTATAGGACTTGAAATTTTCAGCTAGTTTTTCCTTAAGAACCGAACCTCCATTAAAAATGAATTCTTTTCAAAGTGAAAATTTATCAAAAAAGAATATGTTGCGTTTTGTGCAGAGAAGAAAATAAAACGCAAAACACTTAAAATTTGTGATGATAAATGATCTCCATTGAATTGAAAGTGGCAAAAGTGATTGATTGCAGTATTCTGTACTATTAAAAGACGGAGCTAAAAGTTGGTAATCTTTAGACCTTTGTAAACTGAAAATAATTTAAAAAGGAAAGAAATGACAATATAAAAAGTTTGAACTTGAAAAAAAGGCCTCTATGAAATTTCTTCATTCTCGTCAGACTCTCGTACATAATGAAAAAACTTAACTGACATGAACTAAAATTGTTATTCACGCACGATATATGTATGTGTAATTTTTTACATTCTTTATGGAACAATGTCAGTTTAAGTGAGACATTTCAATTTATGTCGGACGAAAACAGATACATTGTGATACTTCTTTCTGACCTCGTTGTATTTTAATGCTGTTAGTTGTACCAAGGAAAAAATTTCCTCAGATTGTTACACAGTTCAAATTTCAATCTAAATGACGATGACACTACAACTATCTCAGACATAACTACATTGAATTTGGTTTACTGCCTTAAATAAGAACTGGGTGGTAGTAGGAGTAGTAGAAGAAGAAGAAGAAGGACAACAAACTGAAGGAAATTAAATACAATACATCAAACAAGAAAAGTATTGCATTAAAAGCATCTTAGTAACTCTGTAACAAAATAAAGTGATGTTGAAGGTTGCTGCAAGTTAATAAGAAAGGAGTACACGTTTAAAAATTCAAGTATGTACCTATTTATTTTCAACAGTTGATAACAGAGAGCGGCATGAGACGTCTCGAAGGCTTGTTCAAGACGTCTTGAAAGTTTCAAGGGTCGTCTAAAATGGTTCCATTGCTTTCCATTGCTTTCAAAACAAGCCGTGACTTTCGAAAGCGCTGCTGAAAACATTACCACATATGATGCCAATAGTCACGGCTTGATTCGAAATCAAATGGAAGCACTGCATCAACGCAAAAATGTTGCTATGTCAGTTTCGAATCATTCGAGACGTCTCATGCAGACCTCTAGGACAGAAGTATAAATTTTACCCAAAAAAAATGAGAACTTATCTTCAATATTTCAGGCTAAAAATGAAGCGCGTGAGTAAATAAAACTATTTTGTAAAATTATTTAAGGATGCAAATTTTCGCCTTTTCAAGAGAAAGAAATAGTACCTCATTTCAGCTTTAATCGTTTAATGTCTTTAAAAATTCAAAAATTTAAGGGTGATATCTCCTAAACTGTAGCACCCATAAAGTTAATATGATTACCGTTTTAGAGGGCTATTATTTTATGTTTTACATTTAATAGTTTAACGAATAAACTTTTTATTATTCAACTGTAAAAGTAAATTATAAATAATAGAAATTAAAAAATTCTAATTAAGTTGCTAAAAAAGGGAAGAACATATTCATTCTTTAGCCTTATAAGTATACAAAAATAGTTTAGAAAATGACGGTTTATGTCATTCACAAATTTTTAGCATCATTTTTGAAAAACAGGCTATTTTTTCTCGTGTAGGTTTTTTCTTGTAAATACTAAACTTGTGTTGTCATAACTACTACTGTTGTTGTTGTTGTTGTTGTTGTTGTTGTAACAATCATTTATGTTGCTGTTGTTCTTATTTTCTTATATGATCTCTAAAATTGTATAACCTTATAATGTAAGAATAAGTTTTGCTCAGGACTCGTTCGAAGCGATCATCATCAACATCGTCGTCGTCGTCATTAGTGAGTGGGTCAGTCGTTGAATTGTTAAGACAGTCTTTGTTGAGTCAACTGTACGAATATAAGAAAGAGAAATTGTTGAAAAATATATTAATATGACAATTAATGTCATACCAAACTCAATAACAAGAAAAGCGGTAGCAATAACAAGAGAACTGACAACACAATAATAGACAATTTAATAACAATCATCCAGCTGACAATATTTAAAGTGATAAAATACGTTACTGATGCGCGACAATAAAACGCGGCGTTTCATGACGCGGTTAGTCGTCGCTAAATTCGTAGTTTGTGGTTGGAGACGATGATATTGGTGGTGGTGGTGGTGGTGATGGTGTCAATATTTACTGTCATACTATTTTGTAGTGGTTACCGTTGTTGTTGTTGTTCTTTCTGTTGCTGTCTATAACGGTTGATCTAATTATTCCTACTTTTACGACTATCAGCGTTTATTTGTTCCATTGACCTACTTTTCTATTGTTCTTACTGTTGTTGTTGTTGTTTGTGTTGTTGCTGTTGTTATAATTATTGTGATTGTAATATTTGCTAATATTATTGCAACAACAAACATTTGTTGTTGAACACAAATTGAATGTTAAGTAAAAGTAATCGGATTTAAAGACAAAATTATAAAATATTAAAATAAAATTAAATAAAATAAATTATAGAAAAACAAATAGATATGTATAAAAATCGTAATAATGTATCATAAATCTTATGATTATGATGTTCAACTTTATGAATAATTATATTAATAAATCAAAAACCTCAAAGGCAAATAATTTCATTATTCTTAAACGTACATACATGTATGTATGTATAGTATATAAAAATTTGAAATAAATTATAAAATCTCAAAAAAAAAAAAAATACGTAAGCTAAAACCAAAAAAAAAAAAAAAATACTAGCACGAACAATTCTTTAAAGTATTAAAGAAAATACTTTCATGAAAATGAAACCTCAATGTTGCTTCTTCTTTATCGCAAATTTATGGCACATCAAGCCTGTCTATTAAATCATTCATATTGAAAACAACAAAAATTACTCAGGTTCCTTTGCTGGCGGCACGTTTTTTCTCATCATTTGTCGTCTTTTGCCGGCATTCTAAATTTATTTAGACAACGTCAACAAATACAACAAAAATGCGCCGACACGAATCTGTCAACATGTTGCTAAACATGCGCCTGCCGCCGGCAGATGAGCAAAGAATATTAAATCAGAATAAGCGCATGCGACTCGTTAGACAGACGACGTCAGAGACGAAGACGAAGACTGGCGCTCGAGTATGAAATAATTCATTAATTCTACAGCAAGCGTTGACGTGAAGATGTTTGTACGCCTCTCCGGAGGCGTCATGCGATTATCTTTAATGAATTCTTTTGACAACACTTTTTGACAACGCAAAAATTAGCGAAAACAACCAAATAAAAAGCGTTTGCGGAGAAGAAGAAATCAAAACGGTGAGTAAAGGGTGAAGATACAAGCAAAGAATATACAGTACGTATGTATATTTATATTTATATACAGTACGTTTATTACATATTCTTTGATACAAGTATGTACTATAAATATGTACGAGTACTATCACAATCAAGAGGATTTGGACAAAATCTCACGCCAACTGTTCGTACTCAATTCATTGATCACAGAACACAATGCTACGTGTCCTTCGAAGCATGCTCCACCGCCAACATTTGCCCTGGTGGTAGCTGCCCCTTTATAGTCCTTCCATTTTCTCTCTCTCTCTCCTACCATCAACAAAAAAACCTTTCGGACTACTTGCCTCCACTCTCTGTGCCGCACTCGTTTTCCGATTTATTTAACAGCAGTCCTTTAACGACCAGAGTAAGCGACATGCCGCGTGCGCTCTTCCGCTATCCCGTGTCGTCGTTGATTCTTTTAATTTGCATTTTCATTTACGCCGCATTCGTTGATAAACCCGGTGCCACGATTTTTTCAAATACCTGCGAATACCTAAATGGCCATGATGAGATAGCGACGACCATTGACATTCGCGCTGGGCACAAACCCATACCCACGCTTGCCCTGAAAGTTTCATATCCACACACGCGTGAGCCGCCAGCAACTGGTTACGGCTTTGTTCCAGCCCGGTATGCGTTGCCACGACGCGCGCATTCAAATTCCATGAAAGGATTTCTCAATGACGTGATCCTGTGATTGGTTTACACAAACTGTTATTGTACAAAAAAGAGAAGAGTAGATAGTACTATAAGAGTAAAGACTGCATTGTGAGTCTTAAAGCAAACAGGCGCACGCCATGCATGCATGCTGCTGTAAGCTGAACGTGGATCATGTTAAGCTTTGCATGCGTTGGCGAAATGAATCTATTAAAGAAATCACAAACGTGCAGCAGCTCCATCGGCAGGATTTTTCGTTAATTTAAATTGAATCAAAGTCTTGAATATTTTTAGATTAATATTTTATTGTGGAACTTTTAATTGATTATATCGATTGTTTCGACTATAAAAAAAATTACTTTTCTTAATGATTTTTATTTATCCCTTTATTTATCGCTTTATTACGCATAAAAGTAAGGCCAAACAAAAGAAAATTCCATGCAATCAGAAAGAATATATTTGATTATTTTGACTTCGACGGAATTTATGGGCGCACCACCAACAGTTCCACAAATTATTTTTATTCTGCTAATTAAAAAGCGCAGTGTAAAGAATTGCATTTCCACACTTTTGTAAAATACGGCGCATTTTTTAAAAATACTCCTACTTACTCTCCACCCATTTTCCTTCTCAACCAACGCAAAAAATTATTAAATTAAAATGAAATTTATGCATTATTTCGTGCGTGCGTTAATTTTTTTTTTTTTTTTTTTGTTGCTTTTTTAGAGCACTTTTGGAAAATTTTTTTTAAGTTTTCAAGACAATTTTAAAAAATTGGTGCCTTTTTATATCTGCATGCAGGCTGAAATTTTTTCATTGTTGTTGCGTTGTTGTCTTTTTTTTAATGGTTTTCATAAATTTTATTAATTGTTCACATCAGCAGAGTATTAATTTTTAACAGCGAGTGAGTGGTCGTTTGCATTGAGTGTGATGACAACAACAACAACAACAACAGCAACAACAACAACAACAGCAACAACAATAATCAGAAAAAATGAAAAGAACAGAAATAACGCCATTAAACAATTTTAATAGCAGAAAAGTAATCACAACAAAAGAACGGTCAACCAACCGTCGCGTGTTGTTCTTGAACACACAACAGCAGCACAAACAACCACAACAGCAACAACAACAACAACAAGAACAGCAATCGAATCATTAAACAACAAATGTATTATTGCTGCAACAAGTTGCTTTCAAAAGGAATAATTTAATGGGTTTATTTGTTTGTTTGTTTGTTTGAGGTAGCACCGGACGTTGGTAACATTTTTCTTGACCTTCGAGAATTTTTTGCTGAAGCCAAATAAATTTTGTAGAAAATATACATTTATAAAAGTGAACATTTTTTTTAGCTGAAAATTAGAGTATATTTTTATCGGTTATAAAAAACACAAGATACGAGTATTCTTGGCTGAATACTTAATTGATTCAATTTGATTGGTTTTCTGGGGGTACATATAGTACGAGAAGTTCGGTATGTCCGACATTTTCAATTCTCTTAATTAGAAATTTCACTTTTAGTATTTTAGAAATATGTATGTACAAACCAGTATGAAATTTTCAACTAAAGAAAGTCAAAAGAATGCCAATATTAGATGGTTTTTTCCCCAGTTTTTCACCAAAAGAAATCGATGAAAAAAAGAGAAAATACACTTCAATTCACTCGAAGAATTTTTTTGTTCTTAAAGAAAGTTCTTAAAGAAATTTTCCAAACATATTTCTTCAAGCTTTACCAACGAAGCGTTACTTAAAACATGGGATGCTTTTATAGACGAATTTTTTTAATATTTTCTCAAGCTTCTAATGTTTTTTCTTAAAAAAATTGAAAAAAATTTCTAAAAGCAGAGCAAAAAAAATATTCCTGCGTTATAATAATCACAAATTTTTATATTATACTAGTCAGAATTATCTCTACCTCTCTGCTAATCACTAACTCACACACACACACACACACACACACACACACACACTAGTTACCTGTTTATAAATGAGTAAATAAATAAATTATGAGAGAAAAAAATTATGCTTTTCCGGTGATCTCGCAAGCGGTTCTATGGTGTAATGGTTAGCACTCTGGACTTTGAATCCAGCGATCCGAGTTCAAATCTCGGTAGAACCTCATTGCGGCGCAATTCTTGTGTTTTAGTTTTTTTTTTTTTAATCTATTTAAATTTAAGGTTTTTGTAAAATGTATCGTCATAGAAATTTCTTGCGAAAATATGAAATGTCTTTTTCTTCTCGCTTTGCTTTTTCACGGACTCTAGTTTTCTAACCTAATTGACAAGCATGATCGGAAGCTGATCGGCGCTTAGCAGGGAGTCTTTTAATCTGCACTCATTATCTTTTTCATTGAATTCTGTGGACTTAATAATTAATATTTTAATTACTAAAAATCATTATAAACAAGACATAGCAAAAATAAGGTCTACAAAGATTCTCTAAAAACAGACTACATAAAATTTAAACTAAGCTTGCTTTCAGGTTCTTAATATAGTTCTTTTTTTTCTGCTAATTTTATAATTAAAAACTTCCTTTATTTCAATACCAGGATTTTCAGCAAAATAAATAGAGTCTTAAAAGGTGAAGATGATACTTGATGAACCTTTCCATTCCTGCCTCTTTCCACACCGCGCTCTCTTTAGCGCAACGCAGCCGACCGACTTAAGACCTGCATGCTGCATCTGCCACGACCGTGGTCGTCGACAACGCGACCCAAATAAAACCTAAATCATCCAGTTGCGAAAGCATGAAAGCAAATAAATAGCGCTGGAGAACGGCATAAATTAACGCTAATTAAAACAGATACTCAAACTGTGCTTCAGGATGAATATCGGTTAATGTACGAACGCTGAGTGAGTGTGTGAGTGGGAGCGTCTGTGTGTGTGTGTGTGTGTGTTTTATAAACACAAACAGATGATTCTGTACGTGGGCAAAAAAAACCAGCCGACTCGACTCGACACTTATTGAAAGATGAGCATAATATATCGCATTAAAACAAAGTACGAGTAACGAGTTGTTAAGCGGACTGTCATCGGTCGCGTTGCCAACAGCATTCGCGAAGTAGTATAAAGATAACGACCTAAAGTTTAGAGTCACGGAGTTTCCATGAAAAGCGGCTTGTGATGTTGAAACATTGCCTCTATTGCAAATCCATACAGACTACGTATAAGCAGTCTTGGTGGAAAGTGGGCCGCTAAGTGGACTTGTACGTGCATATGTATGTGTTGGCAAGAATGCATATAGGTGTGTGGGGGTGTGTGTTTGTCCATGCGGTGGTGTGTATACACTACACAGTGTAGTGTATAAATCAACGCCCGGTCGGCGTTTGTCTCACGATCAGCGTGTGCTTTACAGATTTTATTACAAGCTACTATCGGTTTTCTCACGCACAGTCTTCTGTAGCAATCCGTGGCAACCCTGTCACCAGGTAGCAACTCCTGTATTGTGTATTGTTTTATATTCCTTGCAATTTATTGCACTTTACACTCCTATTTTTATCAGCGGCTCATATTTTCTATTAATTAGAAAGCATTACAAAGGTAAAGAACGAAGATTGTGAAGATTTTTAATTTGAGAAACCTCGGAGAATCTCGTTATCATAACCGTAAAGAAAGCCAGATGCTAAAACAGAGGTTGGGGAAAAATTTAATTTAAATTTAAATTCGTTCTATCTTGAAGAAACTTTTAAGAAATTTTAAGTATTTTTTTTTCTATCGACAAGCTTGTCGGTCACCCTCTCCCTGAGAATACGGTTACGCCTCCTGTTGTTGTTGTTGTTGTAATGCTTTGCTTGTTTTGTAATTCAAAATACATAAAAGTTTCATTTATAAATTATTTATAAATACAATGCTTATAAAATGTTAGAAAAGAGAGTGATTAATTAAAAATTCGGAGTATTTTCTGATATTTTTCGCGAAAGTCTGCGAATATCTTTTTAGAAATGCATTATACACGAATATTTAAAAATAAAACCAAAAAAAAAATAATAAAGAAAGAAATAAATGTAGAAACTGAAGACATTCTGTCACTTGTCATTTGTTTGACAGCTGTCGGTGCGTGCATTAGAAAAATTAAGATTTTAATAATTACGTGCAAGAAAGAGACAGCGAGATAGAGAGAGGAATGGAGAGAGAGAGAGAGAGAGCGAGAGAGAGATAGAGACAAAATAAAACATACGATATATGTATTTTTATTTATTTTGTTAAATTCCTGAACATCAATGTTCAAACATTTTAGTGTCAAGTGTCAGTAGATTTAAAAGGAATATCAAAAACGAATTGGCGAGGTTTAAAAGTGTGTGTGTGTGTGTGTGTGTTTGTGTGTAGGTGTGATTATTGTCTTTTTGTATATACACATTGCTTTCCAAAGTCTTATTCATCATCAGAATCTTTTTCATCAAAAAATGAAAAGAAATCATATTCGGAGAATTTGACAGCTCTACCGAACGACCTAATTAAAATATTCCATACGCAATCATTCTATGCAATTTTGACAGTATGACAGACTGAACAGTTGCTATCTTTTAACGAATGTTCGTGAAAGAATTTAATGCATTAAATTTTCAAAATGTTTGAGAAGAAAATGTGCAAAGTTTTGGGCTGATTATGAAATTCTAATAAAAGTAAAATATTATAATCTCCATTAAATACGATATTTTCACAAAAAATTGTAATTATATTCTTATTAAAACGACTACTAAATAATTAAAAACAAAACATTTTTACAAAAAAATATTCAGCATGAAAACATTTATGAACAAACAATAAACATATGCCATAAAAATACATTAAAATCAACAAGTGATTTTTAACATTTTTCTCTCTCTGGGTGGAGAGAGGCAGCAGCCGACGAGACCGACGAGACCGACGAGAATGAGCGAAGATTGGTTCGATATCAGATTGAGAAAAAGATGTATAAAAACTGCATGCGTTATCAATGACTCTACGAAAATTTGTTTATAAACACTGTCAATGTTGCCATTAGTTTTGCAACAAAACCTACTCAATGTGTCTTATATACAATGTATATTCTTTGATGGAATGTCTTTTATATACAATGTATATACATTCTTTGGTGCCGATTATGTGTGCAAATTCGCTGCAATTTTTATGTCATGATATATTTTTTAATGTTTTTTATTTTATTAAAAATTTCTATTTCATTTTTAATCATTTTATAATTTAATAATTTATAATATTTTTAATAAATTTTTTAAATGTTTGTTCTTAATTATTATTACAAAAAATTAAACATGATTTAAAATATTGGAGTGTATTCATGGATGAGACTATATTTTCATTAAACAGAAGAACGATTACGTTTACAGTAAGAAAAATTAATAATATTATCCTTCGACTCTATCAATCTCTTACCTATCTTTCACCCTGTTGAATCAGCATCAATCTAGAATAACAAAATTACCATAACAATTGTCTAACTGTATCTCTGAATTGATCCCTCGCAGCTAACTTCAGTTAATAGATTTTTACTTCGTCTAAGCTTATGGAAATTTAATAGGGCTTTAATGAAAAAAAAAACAACAACAAAAATAAAATCGAAATCAGAAAAACGAAACGAAAGAAAATCATGCTACAAAATACAATAGTAACAATTTCTCGTAATAAACGAAAAAAAAATTGACAAAACTAATTGAATGTGTTCATCAGAATTTATTATCATCTCTCATGATAAAAAAAAAAATGAATACTTAAATACATCCAGCAGACACATACTCGTATCAAGACTTAAGACGACAAACATAAAATTCAAACACACACGAACATACCGAGAGAAAAACATTTAAACACAGACCAATATAAAAATATTCATCTTTAAACGAAGCATTCAAAATGTTTGCGCTGTTATTGCTTTCTTCGTACGAGTATTCAAATACCGCAGTAGTAATCATCTTATGTTTGGAATTTCAGCACTAACAGTTTTTTGGATTTTCTTGTTTGTTTACTTGTTTGTTTGTTTGTTCGCTAGTTCAATTAAATGTTTGTTTGTTTATTTGTTTGTTGCGTGAGTTTTAGTGGTTTAAGTTTTGCCCTTTTTGTTATTATCGATATTTGTCACTCTCTTGATTATTTGTTCGCTTCCTTTTGTTTGTTTGTTTGTTTGGTCGCTAGTTCAATAATAAATATGTTTGTTTGTTTGTTGCGTGTTTGTTGGTGGTTTAGGTTTTGCTCTTTTTGTTATTATCGATATTTGCTCACTCTTTTGATTGTTTGTTCGCTTCCTTTTGTTTGTTTGTTTGTTTGGTCGCTAGTTCAATAATAAATATGTTTGTTTGTTTGTTGCGTGTTTGTTGGTGGTTTAGGTTTTGCTCTTTTTGTTATTATCGATATTTGTCACTCTCTTGATTGTTTGTTCGCTTCCTTTTGTTTGTTTGTTTGTTTGTTTTGAGAATGTTAGTTTGTTATTTGTTGCGTTATCTTTGTGTGATTGTTTGTTTTTGTCTTTTTCTTATATTATTTATGTTTGTTTACTCACTAGATTTTGTTTGAGCTTGTTTATTGTTAGTTTTTTTTTGTTTGTTTGCTTCTTCGATTATATGTTTGTTTGTTTGTCCGATTATTGGTTGTTTGTTTTTGTGTTATTTTGTTATTATTGAAGCTTAATGTTTCCTTCGGATTGCTTTCTTTGCAATTTTTATTACTGTGCTAAAATCCCTCTAGTGTAAATGTGTGTATTGTATGTACATACCCGTACATACATACATATGTATATGTTATTATGACTGTTAGTCTGGAATGCTTCCCTTATAAATCTCTCGATAATCAATTTCCATAATATAACCATTTCTAAGCCATAACTGATCTGACTGATTTGTAGAAAGAAGGAAAAGAGAAACTAATTTATTTGTTCAACTCGTTTAAGGATAAAGGACGAATATGAAATGATGCAAAAGATTTAAGTTCTATAAAAGTTGTTTTTTTTGTTCTGCAACAATGTTGCTGGTTAATATATTGACATCGACTGCAACAAGAATAATTATAGTGAGATTTTGAGAGAGCCTCAGAAAATCGTACTCTCTCTTTCTGCCTGTCTCGCATCTCTTCTACCAATTGCCAAACAAACTGGTGAAAAAGTCAACCTGCACGTGCCGCATGCTGCCTGCAACCAAAAAGCAACACACAACAAATCGAAAACATTTCCACCAGATTCAGTTCGTTGCGAGAATTCGCGGGATACGGTCGTTGTGCATCGCGAACGTCTCACTCCAGAAGTGACCAAAAAATACAAACTGAAAATAAAAAAAAAAATTGAGCAAATAAATGAAACTGGAGTAAAAAGAATTGAAATTGTTAGATTTAGCGAAAACAATAATAACAATCACAAAAAACATAAAAAATTAAAATTTAAATTAAATTAAAATTTAAACTTTTAAAAATAAAAGTTTTCTCAATTAAACAAATGTAATGAAATTAAAGCCGGCGATCCTTCAGAGCAGAAGTAGAAGGAAGGATTTGGTGTAAAAGTGGACAGATTTGAAAGAAAATTTCAATTTTTAATGACGAAGATTTGATTTGATCGAACAATTTGTAAAATTTTCGCCATCGTAAAAGTGGTTGACCTCCGGCAAAGGGGGCGGGCGGCATACGCGGGCAACGCGGACGCAGGCCCGGTTGCGGAGGCCCAGTTTTGTCAAGTGCGTGAAATCAACGGAAAACTGGTTTAAAAAAATGAGCAGAAAAAGAAAAGAAAAATATGAAAGTGAAAAAAAAAACGTTTACTATTACAATATTGGAGAAAACTGTTGTTGTAATACGCACTAATTTTTTTAATTTTTCCAATTAAAATAAATGCCAGCCAAGTAAAAAAAATGCGATAAAAAATATTTGCTTAAAATTAAAAATATTATTCATATAATATTAATAATCTTTTGGTATAAATAATTTCAAAATATATGCGTGTGTTTGCCACAAAATACGATATAATTATTATTTTACTTTTTTTAATTTATAATAAATAATAAATATAAATTAAAAAAAATAATAAATACATAAACATTTTTTAAATCGTGATATATGTATGTACTAATAAATTAATTTAAAAAATATTAAATATTAAATAGCTAAATTAAATGTATTAAATAATAAAAAAATTGATTATATAATATTAATATACTGATTGAGTTATTTTTAATTAAAAAAATTAGATATTTATAAATTTTGCATTGAATCCTTAAGGACCAAATATAATTATTAAATAAAAAAATAATTAATATCCATAAATATTCCATATAAATATTAAATATATTAAATATATTCCATAAATAAATATTAAATATATTTAAATTTACAAGGAAAAAATTTAAATTAAATTTATATTAAATTGCATTGAAGCCTTTTTTGGTGCGGAAAATTTTGACAGTTCTGAATGACTCATTTCGACAATTTTCACATTAGATAAAAGCATATTAAGAATATGTCATGGTACTATATTCTATGGGCCAGAAAAATATAATATTTTTTCCGCCGGCTTTAACTATTATTGGTTAGAATTTCCAATTTTTGTACTCAAATTTAACGCGGAGATGAAGTTTACAGTCATAAAAAAATTAGAGTTCGATGCTTTTGACTCTGCTTCTTTTTTGCCAGGATGTGATAACTTTTTTTGGGTAAAAAGTCTTCCTTCGTTTTCGCACTAAGTTTAAGTTTTACTAAACTACATTTATTATGATTCAACCGTATTATAAAAACTTGTCTCAACTTTAATGAAACCTGAAAAACTTGGAAATTTGAAAATTTGTTTTTATTATGATTTGTGTGCGTTACTATTTTGGCAAACTTTCTTTAAACTGAAATATTCTTAATTTATCTACTTTAAAAAAGACAAGAAAAATTTATTTGTCGAAAGAGATTTAAGATGGAAGAGCTTAAAATGATTGATATACAAAAAATTGTTACACTGCAGAAACGATAGAATACCTTTAAGAGAAGTGGCTTCTCAATCCGTTAAAAAAATCAAAGGTTATCATCAAATAAAATGATATAGAAAACATATATTATTGTGCCACATAATTCAAAAGTAAAGTGCAGAAAAAATGATGATGATGATGATAAACATAAAGTGATAAAAAAAACTATGTGAACAGTAAGTCCTTCGACACTGTATTAATCTACGAATTTCGACAGCTTCATTCCCTTTCGGAACGATTAGAAGAGAAATAATTGACAAATAAAAGGAAATCCTTAATGGTTTAATGGCTGCCTGCAGTTGAATGAAGGAGAAAAGAACAATGAATTTTAAATAAATGTAAGTAAAGTAATTTAAGATAAGTTCTAAAAACTATTGTAAAAACTATTACATTAAAATTTAACACTATTTTCAAAGCAATGCAACTCTTTAATGCATATAAAGAAATCTTTCGAATCGGTATTACTTTTCGAAAGGTTATATTGCTTGGAAAATAATTTTCCATAGAATTAAAAAATATTCATAGCACTAAATTTTCCTTCGGCTTAAACGTTTTTAGCCAAATATAGACAAAAAAAAACTGACCACGGCTACGTACATAATTCAGTAGCCATAAAAAATAATCTCTAGTCACGATTAATGCTTGTTGACAGCCGAGAAGAAAGACCCTGAAAAAAATTCCATGTTTATTTATGTTTCTCGGCGTGTGTGTGCGTGACCCACACACCCACAAAAGTATTAAACAAACCAAAAGGGAGTAGTAGCAAAAAAAAATGCCTAAAAAAATCGTATTGTCCTTAGTAACTTCCTCTGCAAAGGATGCACGAACCTCCTTTTGGCAACACATTTTACTTCCGTTTCCATTCCGCTTCCTCTTCCCACAAGCTTGGTAGCTGCTTTTGCTGCTTGTGATTGTTGAAGGAAACCGAAGACGCGAAAAGCAACAGTTCGAGCAAATTTATTTCATTGTTTATTACAAAACTTGAGGTTTTTCGCAGCCGAGTGATTTTATTCTTGCACCGTTATATGGTTCCCCCTTCCTCTTCTTCTTCCTCCACTTCCCAGCTGGTTTCGTGCTTTGAAAAATTTAATAATTTTCATTCAAGAATTTTCATTCAAGAATTTATCTCGATGTTGTTGAGACATTTTCCTTTGAAATACATTTAATTCATGGTTTTTCGCGGTGATTTGATTTGTTTTTGGTCACAAATACTGCTCAGTCAGTGTTTGTGAATGAATTTTAATGAATGAACATTTTTTGAATGTGATGCTTTTTGGGCTATAAATATTTTTTCACACCGTAAAATTTTTTTTTTAAACTATTTTGTCAAATGTTAAAATAAAAATGATGAAATAAATTGTATGTCATTAGAAAAAATAGATGACAGAAACTGCACTAGAAAGATTTTTTTGAAAGCGTTTTGGAATGTCATTGCCAATAACAAATCAGAAAAATTCTACTTAGAGCGGGTTAAAATAGGGGTTAGTTTGAAACAAGAATATTCGACCAGAATACGAACAGAATAACAAAATTTACATGGAAATTAAAAATGTTAAAAGCTCTTTGAATGCCTCTTTTCAACACTAAATATCAGGGCATGTACTAACATTTGTTACAACAGCTTAAACCAAGAGCAACTAAATAATTCAGCTCGGTGATGAAGTAACTCTTCAGTACTAAAAAAAAACAGCTTAGCATTGAAATAACATTTCAGAAGTGCAGAAAAAGCTTAACAGTCAAGTAACAGTTCAGTAGTACAGAGCTGCACTGTAGATTACTGAGCTATACCATCTGCTTTCTAGTTTATTATCAGTTTATTAACATTTCATTAGTAGCACTTAGAATTTATTAGCAGACTAGTTGCCCGGTATAACTAACATTCGCTTAGTTATAGTCCATTAATAGACCAGTAACTGCTCAGAAATATATCATTTGTGATCCATTCCATTCCTTGCCAATAACAGTCACGTAATAGTTTTCTAAGAACAATGCGAAGTTACCATGGATTACAGCAATCGAATAACAGTGCAGTAACAGAATGTTAACAGTGCACGAAAATGTCATTACTTGCGTACTCGTTGAATCATAACCAGACGAGTATCATAAATAAACACTATCTCAATGAAAAATTTGTGGTGTGGTGTGTTGGAGGGCGAGGGGCGTTGGGTTTGGGAGGTGTGGCATGTGAATTATAGTGCACTCAAATCTCAATTAGACCCTACGAGCCATTAGACCTACGAGCCACCGTGCTTCGATCACGAAAAATTAAATTTCCCAAAATTTCCGATCAATATTATTAAATAAATTTAATAATTTTATTTAATTTAAAATTTAATATTATTAAATATCATGAAATAAATATTATTTAGTGAATATTTTTTAGTTTTTAATTCTTTATTAAGTTTTTAATTTTAAAAGTATTCCGAAATTTTGGGAAATTTAATTTTTAGTAGAGTAAGTTTTTAGTACAGAATTTTTTTAAAAAATAAAAGAAAGGGAACAAACGCAGTTACTTGTGTTTTTTAATAAAACTTGTTAAAATAAGTAAAGAGTTGTGTTTTTCTTAAAAAAGACGATAATGAAAATCATTTGAATCAATTTTTGAACTAAAAATAATATGAAATATTAAGAAATTGAAAAAATAAATACGAGTATGATAAATAGTCGTAGTCGCCGCGTATTCTAAATGAAAAACTGTTTGCCAAGAAAAATTAAGTGGTTAAGAAAAGCATGAACGAAATAACAATAACAATAACAACCATATAAAAACATTGTTACTAACAAACAAAAATAACAAAAGATACTTTAAAAAATAAGCGAGCAAAAAAGCGACATCGTCACGGCCCAAGGCGAGCAACAAAAATTGCTAACGGCAGACAACAAGCAGCAGACGCAGCCGCAGCAACAACACGCACAATGAAGAGATGAACGTGATGGTGTTGGTGGACGGTGAGACGGGCAGGCGGTCAGAGGGGCGGGCAAGCAGACATTAAATATGACAGAAATTATCAGGATTAAAATCTGTGACTGCATTAACGACAACACAAACAAAATAAGCCGAACAAATCGAGCAACAAACAGCAACCAGCAAACAGCAATGACGAAAATAAACAATCACAAACAGAGCAACAACTACAATGAAAGCAACAATCAAAACAACAACAGTCCAAAGGCAATAACAACGATCAAAAAAACGCTCAAAACCAAGCTGTTGATGACCGAGAAATTCAGCAGCTGTGGAAATGGCGAAGGATGATACTACGGTTGATCTGGCATCAAAAAAACAAAAAAAGAAGAAAACATCACAACAAAAATGATAAAAATAAAAATAAAAGAAAATACTAAGAAAGTTAAAAAAAATGCTTTTATTCTCTTATGATTTTTTAAAAAAGAAACCAACTGAGCCAGCCCAATCGTTAAAAAAAACACAAACTCATTTTAAAATCAAAATTAATTAAAGCTAATTTTTGTTGCGCTGAGCAGCAAATTGAAAAAATTCAATTGAAACATTTTTCAAAATCAACAGTAACACTAACACCACTACCAGCAACAACAACAACAACGTCGTCATTCCGTTTACATTGACTTAACATAAAGTAAATGATTTTTTATCGTTGTTGTCTGACTGGCTGTTGCTTTTAATTGAATTGCAAACAACATCAAGCCACATAGCTACAACAAACAACAACAAATACTATGCTCGTACAAAAACAACAACAACAACAACGCTTATGCGAACGCCATTAACATATTCTGTAAAGGTTGGTAAGACTAAGTATAAAAATAAATAAATATTGATTGCATGAAGTATCATCGGTTAAAACGATTTGTTCTATTGTCATATGGATTTTTTTTTTTGGTGTTTCTCGTTTTTGTTTTAAAAATATTTTTAATGCTCGATTTATTTATGAGAAGCAGTTAAATTTTATGCGTACACATTTTTTTTTAATCGATTGTAATTCAGAAATTCAACCAACTACAACCAAAACAACAACAAACGCGGTAAAACCACTAACAGCAGCAGCCGCAGCAATCACTTGATTGGCGCTGGTTTTTATAGCAACATTCGTTTTTCTTATATTTTATTTTGCATTAATATCGAAATACATAATATTGTTTCTAGAAATTATTTTCATTTTTTTTTCTCAAATGAAATAAATTAAAATTGTGTATAATTAAAATTCAGAATTTAGAATTTAAAATTTAGAATTTAGAGCTTGGAATTTAGAATTTAGAATTTAGAATTTAGAAATTAGAATTTAGAATTTAGAATTTAGAATTTAGAATTAAAAATTTAGAATTTAGAATTTAGAATAATTTAGAATTCAGAATTTAGAATTTAGAATTTAGAATTTAGAATTTAGAATTTAGAATTTAGAATTTAGAATTTAGAATTTAGAATTTAGAATTTAGAATTTAGAATTTAGAATTTAGAATTTAGAATTTAGAATTTAGAATTCAGAATTTAGAATAATTTAGAATTTAGAATTCAGAATTTAGAATTTAGAATTTAGAATTTAGAATTTAGAATTTAGAATTTAGAATTTAGAATAATTTAGAATTTAGAATTTAGAATTTAGAATTTAGAATTTAAAGTTTAGAGTTTAAAACTTAGAATTTAAAATTCAGAATTTAGTATTTAGAACTTAGAGTTTAGAATTTAGAATTTAAAATTTAGAATTTAGAATTAGAATTAGATTAGATTAGAGAGAGATTCCGCATTATCCAAATAAAGTCATTGGTCCGATTTTATTCACAGAATAAGAGTTATTAAAAATTACTTGGCATGTTAGGCGTAGGTAAATAAAGGATCAAAACTGCATCGACATTTTACCCTTCGATGAAACGACAAGCTAATGACATCAATAGGTTAAAAACCTCATGAGGTTAAAAACCTCTTACGAAGTATATCACAATTTGTAAAAAATTTCCATTACCATTCATAATGAGAAGTAAAAACCATTAATCATTCAGAGGAAGTTTAAATTTATAGCACAGTCTGTACTTCATTTGTAGAAGAAGAAGAAGCAGAAAAATCAAAAGAAAGAAGAGGAGGAGCAGAATTGCGGTTCAATAAAATCATGCTATTAATCAAGCTTTTCGGCTTCTTAGCCGGTCACGGAAAGGTAAACAATTTACCATGAGACTGACTGTCATGCGATAAAATGGAAGAAAAAAGAATGAGCAGATGAACAGATATAGCGCTCCATGTGATTGAATAAATGATAATGAATAACGTAAGTGGAGTGAAACCGAAAGAAAATCATTCAGCTATGAATGAATGGTGGATAAATCGACAAGCGAACAAGGAAACAACCATACAACCCACCAACCAACTGACAAATCAACTCATCAGAACTTGGTAAACAGTACCGAGCAGCAGATTAAAATCAATACCGCATGTTGACCGCATCATAAGGTCAATATCACAGTTTAAAATAAACTTTAAAAAATATAGCATAAAAAATTGATCACAGAAAGAGAGATCTGTAATGAAGAGATCAGAGATTCTCAATGTAATGAAGAATGTACGATGATTCCACATAAAATTGAATACTACACAAATGTAATGTATTTATTGATTTGGCCAATTTTCATAACAATTTACTTAGATCTATTCTATTCTATTCTAACTAAAATTAAGATTAATTCACAAACATAAAAATTAATGCACAAAGCTTAAAAAAAAAAAATGAATATTGACAGAGAATATCTTTATACTTATTGTACAATTATTTAGACATTAACTATAATCGTCATAGAGTATCTCATGATGGATGACATCAAACATTTAATCTAGACTTAATTGTTTATGGAAATAAAGAAACTGATCAATGAAATTGATCAATTTGTTAATACGAGTATTCGACAAATTGTCTGGATGATGTTTGACTTTCGCTGACAGTGACGCGACGGTATTGCGACCTCCTGAACAGAATGAAGCCAATGAATTTATGGATTTTTAGTAAAATAATTCTGCATACTTAATGATGTCATCGCTGTTGCTGTTGCTGGAAATATTTTTGCAATTTCATTTAGAAAATTATACGCATTCGCAAATATTGTACGAACGCATAAAGGATTCCTTTCATTTTCAGTTTCATTGACAAAGTCATTGCAATAATAATAATAAACAAAAACGCCACAGCGAACAAATATCACAAATAACTACGAAATTGCTGCTGTTGCTGCTGCCACAATTGCCGAAAAATCTTAAAGTGTACCAAAAAATAAAAAAATTCTTATTAAAACAACTTGAGTTGTCTTTATGCTGTTTAGTTGCTTGCTGCGTGTAATTTTTTTTTTTTTTTTTGGTTTTTGCTTCTCATTTGCATGCTGTGACATTGTCATTTTAAAAAAGACAAGAAATAACACAAAGAACAACCAACTCGTTCAAAATGTAGGCAACCCTCCGCAGCAAGTTTTCTGAACGCATAAGCAGGCCTCATGTGGCTAAACGCCACTGAAGTGTACGCAAAGTGTACCCAACTGGGTGACAGCTAGTGCGTGCGTGACTATGAAGTGACACCTTCAAATTTGTTATGCTTGGTCATTGTCATACAGAAAAATGAGTTTATGTCAGAAGGTTGATTTTTAATAAAATCTAAAGAATTCCTAAAGTTATGCGATTTCAGTTTTTTTTTTGCCTTTCTTGAATTCGTTAAGAATATTTATTTATCAGGAATTTTTTTTAATATCATTCAGCAGATGCAAACTTATTTAGCTAAATCTAAAAGTTTACAAATTCAACTTTTTCAAGTTAGTACAAATTTGAAAAAAATGCTGTCAATTGAATTTGAACTAATGGCTCGATTCCTCACTCAAGTGTCGAGCCGCTAACCATAAACTGTTAATTAAATTTAGCCTGAGACAAGAAAAACAAACGCTTAATAACGAATGAGTCTTTTTCTCATTCATTAATATTCTTTGCTCGAATGCCGTCGAGCCGCTTGTTGCTGGCGGCAATGGCGTTTAAGCCCACAGACAGACAAACAGATAGACAACTTCTTTAAGCGTTTGCGAATGGTTTCTTGGAGCTTGTTTTTTTCGAAGCACGAGTGTTTTTTTGTAATGGATTGAAGAGTTTAATTTTTAAAATTAAATGAAACAAAACAATTAAGAAGGAATTCGAAAAAATGACAAAACAAATTGAGACCATTCGACACGTGAATTTCGCTCTAAATTCTTGCAATTTGCCAAAACCGCCAAAAGCTTGCGCGAGTTTCAATTTGCGCGAACGTGTTAAGCTTGTCTCTTCATAACTTAGCATTTATGCAGCATGCGATGGCTTAAGCTTATGGCACGATACGCAAGAGTGTCGATTTAGCCATGGTCGTATGCAAATGACAAGAATATTCTCAAGCAAACTTCCTCTCGCCCCACCCACGAGCCGCCTTTATGTCGTTGGAAGGTGGTTAGGAACTTCCACGATTTTACAAACAAAAAATTGAACTCGAATAAGAAAGCGAAATGGAAAACTTTTACGCAGAAAACTTTTCGAAGAAAAGTTTCAAACATTTTGGCGCCGCGGTGAGTAAGAGTAAGTTGGCCAAGATAAAAACAAAACCACTTTCTTTATTTTTTTCAGGTTTCTCACGTTTAAACTTTTGTTTGTGGGTAGAGCCGGAAGTTGGTTTTATCCGTGTGAAACTGGTCTGTCCGTCCGACCTTGCGTGGCTTTTCGAGCGGCGCGACGAGTTATATTTACTTTAAGGATTAACGTGATTTTATGAGATTGGCTCAGAGTTTAAGAGTCTAAAGTTGTGAAGTTGCCTCTTAAGAACGATCTAAAATATTTAAAGGTTCAGAGCGTTAAAGAGTTCTTCTAAAAGCTTTCGAGAAAAAGTTCAAAAGTTGTAAGATTTAAAATTCATAAGAAACAAAGACTTAATTTGCGTTTGAAATTAAGAAACTAAAGGCACTTCAATCATTTAAAAGTAGCTTATTGGCTTTATTATAAACCAAAGCCAATTATGTAATTATTTTTTTCTAAATCTTATATCGATCGATAGCTATTGACCCTTAGTAACTTTTCTCCCAAATTTCTTATGTTAAAAAGTATAACTATGACAATTTTTAATGAATCGCACAAGGATTTACCCAGCTTTTATTACTAAGCTTCAAAGTAAAAAAAAAAAGGCACGCAAATTCCTCTCCGAAGCAGCATACTTCATGATGCCATAATTTCATGAGCCTTCGAATACGAAATTTCGTGGTAGTCTATTTTTTGGACGATAGAAAATAGTAAAATAAAGCATACAAAGTATATAAAGTATAAAACATTCTTTGAAATTGCGTAATTTAAATAAATTCTAAATATATTACAGCAAAAAGTGCATTGTCGTGGGTGCACTAAAGGCAGTCTCTTACTCAAATACGGCTTAAATACTGTCTCACCGCAGGCTAATGTCGTATGGCTGAGCATGGTAAACAAAATGACAGCAGCAACAAATCACATACCAGCAGCAACCAGCAGCACCCAGCAATGGCAACAGCGAGCGACAACAGCACCGACCACAGCAACGGTCAAAAGTCACACAAAATGGCACAACTACCAGACCACGTCACCGGCTTGAGCGTGATACGTGATACCATACAGTTTCGTTTATTGGCAAAGGAAAAATAATTCCCGCCAAATGCCAAAAGACAAACGACAGACAGAGAGTGCTGCCAAACTAGTTTCAATTTTTGAAACATTTTTCATCGCTTAAAAACGTTAACAGCCAAAGCACATTGCAGCAGCGGCAGCAACAGCAACAGCAAATTATATAGAGGCTTATGGGTGCTGCCGCTGCCCTGAAAAATAGATTCTATTACGGCAGCAAGCAAAACTCTCTTTTTTCCACTCTCTTTTTCATTCAGTGTTGCCAATTTTCACTGAAAATCCGACAAATTGTATTGAAAAATATACGGAGAGTAAGCTCTCTTTCAAGACGAGAGAATGGGATACAGATTACAAAAACAAATAGCCGACTTGCTGTCGCTGCTCTAATGTACTTTGCTGAGCAGCGAGAGAGAGTTGCTGCCGCTGTCGCTGCCGCAATGTGCTTTGGCTGTAACTTAAAATATTAAGTGCAGAGCAGAGCTCGCTTAAATTGTGACCTCGCATGATGCTCTTGCAACGAGTACGCATGCGGCTTGCGCTGCCTGGAAACAAAAGTACAACAATAACAATGACAATAACTTCAGAATGAGAGAAAAAGAGAAATAAAATGTGCTTGGTTGCACAACAGAAACAGCAGCAACAACAACAACAACTAGCATAAAAACTTCTCTTAATAGTAAATGACTCTCTACAAACAGAGTTGCCAATATTTTGTAGTTACTTCTCTTCTACTATTTGGATTCATCCGCGAAATTAAAGGAATTTCAATTTGTTTGTATGGATGTATATTCGAGTGAAGAGAAAAAAAAAAGATGGCGTAATTAAATATGTATTAAAAAACCTGTTGGCATAAATTGAAAAAACAATGTATGAATGCATAGATCAATGCTGCTTGCTTGGGTTTTTGTTGTTGAGATTAATTTTTGTTGTCAACATTGTTTGTGGTAATTATTGTCATTTAAGTTGTCAACTTGATTGCTTGACAGAATGGCTTGACTCACGATTCTCACGACAATTCGCCATATTCGCAAATTTAATCTTCTCTGGATGCGTGTATTAAGCAGTATATACTTGTATATAAATGGTATGCGATGTGTGTAAATTGTAGTTTTGTATTATGGTATATGAAATTTGAAAAACCTAATAAATAGTCTTTAGTTTAAAATACTATAAGCATTTAATAATACAAGTATAATAAATATTTGCACTTATAAACGTTTGTGTTTTTTAAGCAAATATCGATTAAAAATATACTATATACATATATACGGCCTTAAGGTCTATTGTGCCCATATAGTTTATATATGCTTAATCTTTAACCTTTTAAACATTAATATTAGCACCTTCTTGTCTAGTTTAGACAGATAAAAACTAATAATTTTACACAAATCATAATAACAAATCATTATTTATTTACGTTACTAATTGACTTTACACACCATTACGATTGTTTTTGTAAATACTATACAAACTTACAGGGTGACAATTCCCAGATCGACAAACATCGGCAAATAATTTAAACCAAAATGGAGTTATGTACAACATAAGACATGTGTGTATGTCTGCATGTGTAAATTACCGACACATATTGCAACACATTAACGTACGCTTGGCAACACTTATCTAAAATACAGAAACGGTGGGCTTAATCATATAAAAAAATTAAAAGAACCAAAAAATCTAAATTAAAATCCAAACAAAAATTAATAATTGTGATAATACCGTGATAATACAAACAAACAAACAAACTGCCAGGGCGTGTATGTTGGGTCAAGAAAAAAAAAGTATGGACCATTTCGAACGGTGTCGGTGGGCGGTGGTCTCTATTTCCTAAAATAGAGGTAAATGTCTAAAGTTCCATGCCTATAACAAGTTTAACAAACCTCTTTTGAAAAACTTTACCATAGCATATCTTTTTAAAACCGCGTCGCTTGTTCTATTAGAAAAAAGTGAAACGACATATTGGAACTGGTAAAAAAACGCATGTCAAGAATTAACATTTTCTTTTTGCAAGGAACCTTACTTTGTCTACCTTTTGGCTTTTTTGTTTTTGGTAAATTTTTATATAAAAACGTAACCCATTTCTCTAAAATCGTAAACTTTCACTGCTGGACTTAATAAAACAAAGAAAGAGTTATTGATGTGAACTTATAGATATTTCGATATTAGGATCTAATACGTGTACCTTACTCTGGCACTTTACTATCATTACGCTGTAACACATAAGAATCTTGGTCTGATGTTGCTTGAAAAAACTTGATTCAAGCAAAGGACAGTACTGTTCACTGAGAAAGCAGAATGAGTGTCTTTTGTGCAATCATTGACCACTGTAAAAATCTAATAATTTGCACACATGTCATCAGCTACTTCTCGAGAACAGCGATGACGGTGGTCGTTAGAGAAGAGAGTTAGAAATGGAAAGGGAGGTGCGTATGGGCAGAGTGTGAGTGGTGCGTATGGGAGAGTGTGATGCATGTGATGCGCGGTGGATGTGTTGCATGTAGGTGGAATTGTACTTTGATATCATGCTGTGAGCACATTCTCTAAAAATATTTTATGAAAAAAAACAGAAAATGAATCAATAAATTAAATAAAAGAATTAAATAAGAGCGTTAGCTTTCGACCTGACCGATTTAAAAAGAAAACAAAGCGACAAAATTTTGTTCTGTCTTGCAAAATTTCAAAAAACTAAAAGTAAAAATAAATTAAGTAAATCGAAAATGGTTAATGATAATTCCTTTTTCTTCTTCGCTTACTCTTTACAGCTTTTGATCCACAGGATCTTCCCGACGAAACCTTAGAAAGTTTGTGGCCAACGAAATTCCTTTCGCTGCCGCTGAAGTACAAAAAGTCATGTGCCCTCAACGCAAAGCTTTGGTCACAGTCATTAAATGACAAATATTTGTCAGCAGCTACAACAAAGAGAACAACAACAAACGCAGTAGAAAGACATTTAAGTCACTTCGCCAACGCCCACAAGTACATCGCGGCATGGCCGGCTGTAGCGGGCGTGCCCGTCGTACACGCAGCTGGCTTTTACTCAAGGACTCCGCGATTTTTGTGCTCGTAACAATGTGTGCAGCTCTACAGATGCAAAAACAGCTGTGCCGTATGCCGCAAGTGGCTGCAGAAATGCGAGCGATCGACGGCAGCAGAGCGCCAGAAGAGGGCGCAAGTGAAAATATTGATAAATGGCAACAGATTTTGAACGCCGGCGAAAAAGTAGAAAGAGTAGTAGAAAGCGTAGTAGAGCGCTTACTTCAAACCGGCGCCGTTGAAGCGGAGCCGATGAATTTAAGCACAGAACATAATGAAGAAGAAGCAGTGTCAGCAATGGGTGTAAAGAAGTATGACAGAAGTATTGATCGTGATGATACCAAAGGCGCCCGTGAAAATAGCAGCAATATTGTAGGTAATAAGAGGGAAAATGGTAGTGACAAGAAAGCGAAAAATGCGGTGGCACAAGCGCCGAACACAACGGTTGCAACCACAACAGCAGCAGCAGCGAGTAAAGGTTTTCGCTCGCGGGCAGCTGCCGTCAACGAGCACGTAATTCGCGAGAACGTGCTGCTGCCCACAGACGATTCCGAACGTGAGGCGCAAAGACTGTACGAGCAGACACTCAAGGCGTATCATGGTAGCCAGTTGCCGCGCAGCGACAACGAGAACGACAACGACAACGACCACAACAACAACGACAATAATACCAACAGCAACCACAACAGCGTTACCGGCTCGGATGACAAAGCGACGTATGTGGCTCATGCGGATTCAGAACGAACGCTGCATGCCATTTGCGCCTTCTGGCAGCAGAAGCATTGCCACTGCTCCGGCCAGCTCGAGCGTCTGTCAATGAGCTGTCGCAACATCGGTGTCCTCGCTGTGCCAGTAGAGTTGCCAACGGACTTGATTACACTGTGAGTAGATCTTGTCAGTATTTAATTAATTACTGTGACTAATAAATACAATTGATAAACATACTCGCAGCATAATTGAAGACTGGAATTTCCTTATTTGAAAAATGAATATTCCTCAAGGACATTGCAATTCTTTAGCAAACTTCCGTTTGGGAAAGTGTAAAAAAAATTTTCTCTTGTTTTCAGCGAGCTCATCCTTCAAACAAGTACCGCCACAAAACCCAAGAGCAACCTAAATCTTTGATAATAAACAAATAACAAATAACTTCTTTTTTCTTATCGATAATCGGAGATAACCGAAGGGCTAAGAGTATATTCAATTTGTAGTTCCGTTTGTAACGCATTATTCTTTGCCATAGAATCCTCTAGGAGGAAGAATGGGATCAGGGCACGTCTGATTTTTCTAATATATATAATAGCATTCGTTTTAAGGAGAAACGGCAAAAAGCCCGCAATGCAAAACCACACACAGCTGATCCAAGCAGTTCACAACAGAAAGTAGATGTTCACAAAAGGTGTAAAAGTTCACAATAGAGCTAAAGCTTGTCGATTGCGATACGCAATATCAAATCAAAATTTTATCGATCGACACGCGACTATAGTTGTATCAATCGATGATTGACACTCGCAGTAGGGGCCTAAAATACATTAAAAGAGTGGCGGGTAGTTTAAAAAAATATATTGTGGAAAGGAACTGCTGTGAAAACTTATTTTTTCACTGTAATATTTTTAAAAGTTTTTACTGAATTTCATCTTTCTTTAGTCTGTGGGTTTGTTAAGAACACGGTAATTGTTTACGCCAAAATCCCTTTTTCGATACCATTTTTATAAATGCAGAAAGAGTATTTCGTATGGATGGTAACAATGTTTTGCAGGCAAAACTTTTTTTGTTTCTCACTATTTCTTTCTTTCTTTCTTATTAACTTTAATTTCCAAATAACTACATCAAAAACGCTTGGCTGTTTCGTTTGCTAATGACTGCCACCAGCAGTGTTGCCAGACGTTTATAATTGTTACATTTTTCTTGCTTGAAAAGCTTGAAACTGCTATAGCAACATTTTTGCGTTGACTGCAGTGCTTCCATTTGATTTCGAATCAAGCCATGACTGTCGGAAGCTGTGTCGGAAGAATGTTTTCAGCAGCGTGTCTGACAGTCACCGCCTGATTCGAAAGCAAATGCAAGCACTTCAGACAGCCCTTGAAAGTTTCAAGACGAATTGAGCAAACTTTCTAGACGTCTTGTGCAGCCCTCTAATATACAACTAGCGCTCTTGCGTTTTTGAACTCAAATGTAACAGCACCATCGTACTCTTGCGTCTTGTACATGCTATCTATGTACATACATATGTATATGTATAACATTCTTCGATTCCGGGAATTCCCCGAATTTAGCATTCTTCACAGCCAAAACACATTGCGGCAGCGGCAGCAACAGCAAACAGAAATTATATAGAGGCTTATGGGTGCTGCCGCTGCCCTGAAAAATAGATTCTATTACGGCAGCAAGCAAAACACTCTTTTTTCCACTCTCTTTTCCACTCAGTGTTGTCAATTTTCACTGAAAATCCGACAAATTGTATTGAAAAATATACGGAGAGTAAGCTCTCTTTCAAGACGAGAGAATGGGATACAGAATACAAAAACAAATAGCCGACTTGCTGTCGCTGCTCTAATGTACTTTGCTGAGCAGCGAGAGAGAGTTGCTGTTGCTGCCGCTGCCGCTGCCGCAATGTGTTTTGGCTGTTATGGGTGCTGCCGCTGCCCTGAAAAATAGATTCTATTACGGCAGCAAGCAAAACACTCTTTTTTCCACTCTCTTTTCCACTCAGTGTTGTCAATTTTCACTGAAAATCCGACAAATTGTATTGAAAAATATACGGAGAGTAAGCTCTCTTTCAAGACGAGAGAATGGGATACAGAATACAAAAACAAATAGCCGACTTGCTGTCGCTGCTCTAATGTACTTTGCTGAGCAGCGAGAGAGAGTTGCTGTTGCTGCCGCTGCCGCAATGTGTTTTGGCTGTCACTCAGCAACGATAGAATGTTTTATCATTCTTGTCTACTCCGTTGGTGTATATAGTACATATAGGTGCTCCAGTTTCATCACGTTCGGGAAAGTTTTCGATTGATTAAGGTGTGGTGATCATGGCCGACTACAGTGTTTGCGAAAAACAATTGAATGATATTTTAAGGCGTTTTCAATACGAAACACAAGAACGCTTAGCAAAAACAAACCACAAGGCCAATGATTTCTTTATAGAGAAGATGAAATCGGAAGATAATAATTTTAAGAACTGTGGGTATAAAGTTGCAGGTATGTATTTTTATATATCCCTGATATAAGAAGTAATTTTTTCTCTGTATAATTGTTGTGTTGTCCAGATAAATGGCTCAACACAAGTAGCGTTACATGTACTCTATTGGAGATCACGTTGGAGTTGCCGTATCCGATTGTAACAGAAACATATTCAGATTTGCCTTATCTTGCGATTTTGCGTTCCACTAACGATGCCTGGATTAAAAATTCATTTGCATTGGAACCTTTCAAAAATGGATACTACGTCAATGGGAATCTCTTAAAAACCCAGCTTCAGAGTCTCTGCGACAGAGTTAATGGCACCATTACTAATAGCGCGTACTGTTGTCCGTTTATACAACTTGCTTGTTATAAAGTTTATGTGAAGCTAATCTTACAAATTGCTTCTACCGAAGGCAGCAAGAGATTTTCTCCGTCTGCTTCGGATGGTGACTTCATGTTCTATTCTGTTAATTGTCCTTCAAACATCGCGACAGATTCACTTGACAATATCGAGAAGGCAATTATTTTGATGAAAGCGATGAGACTGGACGATACTCAATATCTCAACATTGAGAATATGTTTCGGTCAGAGATCTATCAGCAACCGAAAAAGTTCCAGGAAAAACCGGTGATCGATATTCTTATTCATGTACGTATGTATCTGAGGTTCCTTTGAATAGTTGGTTTCATGTAAATACATTTTTCCAGATGGTGGCCAAATTAGATGCTTCGAATGGCATTTCGTTTGTTAAGCAGCTCCAAGGGTTTCGTCAACAGACTGTTTACACTAAAGAGCTTGTAAATTTTTTCAAGTTAAATGAAAGTCGTTGTTTTTGTTGATGTATATACATATTATCTGAATTTAAGCTGAAATACATGCTTCGAAATGAAATAATATAATCCAGTGTCCCTTTTTTTTTGCACAAAGGTATCTTCGTTCTCTTTGGAAAACGAGTAGGTTGATGGTAAATTAGAGATGGAGGGAAAAAGTCTTGCGTTTTATTCGGGGATTTTTACAATATCCTGGAAACGGCCTGTATTCAATGCAAAACTGGGCGGTTAACCTTAATTTCTATTGTATCTTTAAAGTAACTTCATTTTAATATATAGTGAAAGTGATATATAGTCCTAAAATGTTGATTAAAGCCTTAAAGAAGGTTGCTTTTGAAAGATGTTCATAAACGACAAATAAAGCATGAACAACTATAAAAAATATTTGCAGTTTTACGGACTTTTCAATGCAAAGAATGTAATATTTTTATTGTAAAATAGAAATTTTTGATTTTTCAGGGATTTGGGGAACAACAATATCACAAGTCTAGAGGCCAATTCATTTTTCATGGTTCCCAATTTGGAGGAATTGTAAGTCTTTGTATTTGTAAACAATTTTAAAAAATGTGCGGACGACATACGAAATATATGTATGTATGTACATACTTGTATGTACTTTTGAAAATGTCTTGCATTTATTTTCTCCCTATCGATTAAGATAAAATAGTGGATTCGATAGCAATACTATTAGAAATTTTATTAACTGAATGTAGACCATTCTGTGTTTTTTTTTCTTTTAATCTTCTGCAGAACATTAGCTGACAATAGCATCATCAATATTGATCCAAATGCATTTTATGGACTGGGAAAATTGAAACGTTTGTCCTTGCAAAACTGTGGCCTTAAAGCACTGCCGAGCAACTCCTTTCAAGGGTTGACGAACCTGGTGTCGCTGTAAGTATAAAGAGTCGGGACCTTAACACTTAAGGGGCGATATAGAGGCAGGAAAATTATTAAGATGCAAACAGAGACAATGTCACAAAGCATTAGAATTTGAAGAAAAGTTATCGTAACATTAATTAAAATTCCAAAAGAGCCTTAAAAGAGCCAGGAATGAATGAATGGAATTTAGCACTTTTGAAAAATAAAATTATAGTAAAATACTGACACTTTTCTATGCAAAAATTAATGACGAGTATTTACGCAAAATCTCTGTTTAATTGCACCATCTTTCCTCAATCAACACCACTCGCGCGCTGCAACTATCACTCACAATTTTACCCTCACTTCACCTTCACCAACTCTTCCATCAAACTCTTCCATCAACCTCACCACCACCCCCACCATCACCACCACCCTCACCGCGCGCTTGAGCAACAGGCAATTAAACGGCAACGCCTTAGCAAGCATGGACAGTGACAGCCTGCGGCATCTGCACAAAATACGCACTCTTCGTCTGGAGGGAAACCTCTTCTACCGGATCCCCACAAACGCTTTGGCTGGACTTAAATCACTTGAAGCACTGTGAGCAAAGAAAAAAAACACAATAATCACTATTAGAAATATAACAATGTTATTTTATTTTGCTATTGGTTTTTCTGGGTTTCGTTGTTATTAACAAAAATTGTTGTGAGCTTGATTGTTGTTCATTTATAATTACCAAATGTTACGGATTAATTTGGTATACGTTAATATTTAACAACATTAACATTTAGAATAATGGTATTATTTTTAGTTGTCGTATTTTATGCTATGGCGTGACTTATGTTTAGATTCCTAACATAATTCTTAAAAATCTTAATTTTTATGTTCATAATTACTTACTCAATATACATACCTACATACAATGCTTGTTCTTGTATATACGTATTTACTATATGTTTCATGCAGTAGCTTATGAAGTTTGCTGTGGTTTAGGTATAGTCTATTTATATATTCTTTTTAGCGGTAAATTAAACACTATAATATACTATACTTGTACAGAGAACTTTCATCTAAAGTCGGCTATAGTTATAGGTTACAGTAGTTTATCTATAGGTTGCTATAGTCCGTTGTAATTTAAAATATATTGTCGCTTCTGGTCTAAAATTTACCACCGTCATTTGGAAATGGTTTATCGTAAAATGGTTTATCGTACAATCATCTATTTTATACAGTCATGTACGAGTATAGTCAGTCGTCTTCAAACCGACTTTGATTAATTATAATTTTTACTACAACTTTTAATAACAAAATCTTAAAACTAAAGTTTCAAAGTTTTTAAAGATTCTAGTTAATATTTCCAAATACGTATTATTTTGTGTAAAATAATCGTCAAAATATGTATTATTAAAATATGTATTATTTTGACGTAGTTTGTCATTATCTCAGTAATACTAATTTCATTGTTTTCATCACTTTGATCATAAAAAGTGTATAAAATGTTTTCTTCTTCATACTTCATACCTTTTCTAACGAATTTTGCAGGAATCTCGGCAGTAATTTATTGACAATAATCAATGATGATGACTTTCCACGAATGCCGAACCTGATTGTGCTGTAAGTAATAAATAAAAACAAAAAAAGGGCTACAGGCGGGCCTGGCCCTTGTTTTACATGGCTTTCCGTTGGCACGATTTCAGTTTAACAGGGTTGAAGAATAATGGGGAAAAAATTCGATTTATACGGTCTTAAATTTTACTTTAACAAGAATTTATTATATAAATCAACGATAACTTGTAAAGCCTTTATTAATTTAAGAAATTAAAATTGTAAAAAGCAGTAATACCTTTGAATCGAAAGGTATGTATATATTCACCCTTTATTTAAGGGTGAGTACACTCAACCTTAAGCATTATTACGCACCCAAACGAGAGATATATCAATGCCAATATCAGTGATATATGTACCTCCGAAAGGCCTTTCCTTCTTACTTCATTTGCTAATCTTATTTTCTATAAAATTTTAGGTTTGGTTGCGACCAAGCGCCAGCTCGCACCGAAATGGGTTGGTTAGTTTTTCTTTGTATTCCATACTTCTTTACAATAAAATGCTCTCGTTCTTGTTTTATTAAACTTTTTGCCTTTTGTTCTGTACGAGTATATGAACGGAAAAAAGTTCATTTATTTTTAGTACCTCGAAATGCACTTCTCTTCTCAAAATACAATAGAATTCAGCAGTTTCTTTTTCATTTGGCTTTTGTTTGTTTGTTTTCGGTTCAAATAACGATAGTATCACAAATTTTTCTTCTTTTTTTGCATTATTTTTTTTACGTTTTGGTCTAGTTTTGTTTTCTTTTGCTCTAATTTCCTGTGGTTTACCGATTCAATTAGAAACTTTTTACCCTCCTTTATTTTCCTTTTATCCTTTTTTTAAATATAATCGTAATATTTAAGGATTTCAGAAGGAAAACATAAAGGTCACTCGATTTATTATATCGATTCGAGAGAGGAAATTGATCGCATGAGGTCGTTCGTAGACGAAAAAAAACTTAAAATGGCGAAAAAGTATGGGTTAAAAAAGACAGCCACGCCTACATATTGTTCACCACCTTTTTTCAGAACAATATTTCACTGACTTTTAGATATTAAACTGGAAATTTTGAGAGAAAAAACAGAGAAATCGGGAGTTTTTAGGGTATGAAGAATCAGGAGAAAAATAATGAGAGATATTAAAGCTATTACTAGAGAGAATTAATGCTTGTGGATACAAAACTCTCGTAGACAATCGAATATAGGCCCAATTTCTGAAAATTGTCTTTTAACGAGTCTAAGAGTTTCTTAAGAATTCAATAAAATTATACAAAATTTGTAAATATTTGTGTTTCAAATTTATATCATCGAAAGGGCGGAATCATTTTTTATCCCAAAATATTCGGCAGTTTTTTATTTTCTACAAAAAAATTTAGTGATTTTATACCACAAATGAAAAATTAAAAAATTGTAATACTTTATTCATACTTCTTATATATTTTTTTCTTATTGTTCTTCTTTTACTTTCAGTCTACTAAAACGCAATCAAATCATGAAAATCTCTTCGGAAGCTTTTACAAATTTAACAGCTCTAAAAGTTTTGTAAGTATTATCGTTGTTGTTGTCAACGTTGCTTATGCTTTGTCATAAAATTATGGCAGACAAATGCAGACAAGTTCATCATTTACACAATTATTGAGATTTTTTTTTTACCTTTCTCGCTTTATCATACTTTTTACCATACTTTTCTTGATTTTCGTTTATTTTGTCGAATTTTTGTTTGTATTGCTTTGTTGTGTTTTTGTTGTTGTTGGGGACCCCTTGTTAAAATATCATAAGTTTTGCTTACAAAATTTATGAAGCATTTCTTGCGAGCTGCGCCGGAGGCGATGGCGCATCGTCGCGTTAAAAAAATTTGCATACTCAGCAAAGAAAAGAAAAGAAAGAGAAAAAAAAAGAACATGCTGTGGTAATCTTGTAGACAGATTTATACAATACCGGCAACTACAACAACAATAACAACAATAAAAAACCAGCAGCCACAAATAATAGTTCATCGTGTTGGCGGGCATCGAAATTTATACTCGCAACCATCAAAGTTTTCGGTGTGAAAAACTTTTTCTCTCTTCACGATGTTGTCTGAATAACTCCTGATTTAAACGAAATTCTTCAAATAAACCAAAAATAAACTATATTTTTTAATGAAGTTTATCATTTTTATGAGAGAAGTTGGTCGGCGGCGTTTTTTTATTTAACGAGATTTACTGGAAATTTATTTGATCTTATAATTTACAAGTGAGTCATCAACTTTATATTAAAGCCACGCCTTTAAACTTTTTTAACAGCTTTTTTAAGTTTGATTCTAGTATTCTAGTAATCAGAAATACTAAAGAGAAGTAATGCTTGTAGATACAAAACTCTCGTAGAAAATCGCACATCTAGTGAAAATCGTGCGTTTACGTTCACGTAAACAAACTGTTAAATGGCTAAGTTTGAATTTGTATAATTTTGACATTTTCTGCTACTACGACATTGTTTGTTCCGATGGCTCTGGTGACCCGGTTCAGCCACTTCCGGATTTTTCGGATTTGCTTCTTTTTTCACACATCGCGAAAGAATAAAGAAACTTTACAAAAGAAAAACTGCTTCAATTGCTGAAGCGGCAAAGTGCAAAAAGAAAATCATATTAGCCCAGAAAAGTCGTAGGTGTTTTTCTTTTTTTCGAAAAGAGAAAGCTTTTCTGCACAAAAGTGTTATAACGCTTGATGAAGAAAAACGGAAAGACTCGTTATAGTTGCTGTTGCTATTGTTGTTATTGCTGTTGTAGGTAGGATTGTCGTAAGTGGTGTGATGTCATAGTAAGGATCTATCATCAACAGGATTAGGAGCAAGCGAAGCAAGTTAAACACAGAAGAAAAGAAGAAAAATTATACTGAAGTCTATAAAATTTAAAAAGTTTGTTAAGCTGGTAAGACAGCTTTGATAGTTGCATCAAAAGTAAGGAACGTATCGCAAGGCAAGGCAAATATGGTGGTGATATACATATACTGAAATTTAAGAGGAAGGATCAGAAAGCAAATAACATTGAAGAGGCTGGTTTGTAAAATTAATACTCTTAGATCGTCGTGTTTAACAAAGTGTTAAATCCATTGATATATTGCAGTCATAAAATAGCTTACAATGAGTTTTAATACTTTGAAAACTCAGATAATTACCTTTGTTTTTCCAGTAATTAAGTAAATTTTAGTACTTTTTAAACATTTATATTCTCGAATACAGCAATTCGAGGACAATACGCTTCCGGTAACACGATTATACGTATCATGCATGCAGAGAGTTTTAAATACAGATCTCGACTGACAAATAAAAATGTCCCAGTACGAAAAGATACTCCTACATACTCGCATGAATGTCATGTGGTTACTTTAAATCCAGCACTACGGAGAGAAAGCACCGTAAATAGTTGAAAAGTTATCGATAGGATTTTGAGGGGATTGCTTTAAATTGAATCTTTTCAAAAGTAGGAATAATGAGGTAATACTAAGAGTAGACAAAGAACGAAAGAATTGAGGATATCTACTTAATAACTTCTTCGAAGTTTCATGAAAAAACATAGAAGGAAATGATGACACGAAGGAAATGATGCAAGGTTTTTAGTTTGAAAATTCAAAAGGGTTGTTAATCCTTCAACCCTTACCAAAAAATTACCAAAAAATTTAGAGGCTTTAAAAGTGATTTACTTAAATGTTTTTAAACTAAGAATTCGTATAAATTCTCTTTCTTTCAATTACGTAAAGCAAAATGATTTATTTCAAGTACTTTTTAAGTACGAGTATTTAAGATTTTAGAGTATGTTTCGTATTCGAAAATTTCGAGTATTTTTTGGTGACTTAAATTTCAAGAAGAATATTTGAATTAATAGAGACAAACAACAAAAGCAACGGCAGAGAATTTATGATTAATTTTTCAAGTCATAATAATTTTTTTTTTTATGAAACAAAAAAAAAATAAAAAATAAAAATAAAAAAAAAATAAAAAAAAAATAAAAAATATAAAAATAATAACTTTGTTATAACTTTGTTATTATTTTTAGTATTATTATTTTTTATAATAATATTAAATTTTATTAAATTAAATAAAATTAAATTTTAAAATTAAATTTTAAAATTAAATTTTATTAATGATATTTTAATTTTAATAGTGTTATTTTTCTAAAAATTTCTTTTAAATTATAAGAATTTTTATTAATTTAATAAAATAATTTTGAAAAATTTTTGAGTCTATTAAAAGTTAATAAATTTCTTTTACTTTCTAGAGAACTAGATGACAATTTAATCAGTAGTCTACCCGAGGGCCTCAACAAATTGACACAACTGCAAGAATTGTGAGTATTATTAATATAATATTAATAAATTGTGAGACAATAGAGACGTTTTTCTGAGAAAAACTTAATCGAATTGGCTCGTAAACATTTTTAAACATGACCAATAAAAATGCAAATTTATCATCTTAGGTTATTTGTAAGCAAAAGAAGAAGAAAATGAAGAGGAGTAAAGAAAGAAAGAAAGAAAGAAAAAATCTTAGTTTATGGAAAAGAGAATGAAATAAACAGTTTTGAGATTAAGGATAAGGCTGAAGATGAGGCTGAGGCTGAAGATGAGGCCGATTGAAAGAGAGATAGAAATCTGATGGATGAATGTACAATTTTATTATGCAGAGCACTTAAACGCTGTCTGGCACTGATTTTCTTAAATTTTTTAATATTTTAAAAGTAACATGTAGAGAGGTTTTCGATATGGGTATACGAAAATGTGCATTTGTCTCAAGAAAAACTTCACTGTGTATAATGAATTTAGCTTATCCATTGATTATTTATTTATACCACTAAACTTGTTCCCGGCCAACTAACCCTTACAACCAGACAACAAACACATAAAATTGTCTATACAGAAAAAGAAAAGTATAAAAGAAATATCACTTTGAATAAAGAGAAACCAAAAAAAAAAACCAAGTCTGATGAATCATTCTCCAGAATGTACTCGTAATAATTTTAAACAAAAGCAACTATTCATTACTTATGGCTTTTTCCAGTTGTTTTTGGCTGCATTTTAAGCTTACTCGTACATGCTCCTCTTATGCTGTTAAAGACAGGCAGACAGACAGACAGTATAAATGAAATCATATACCGTTTGCAGTTAGAATGATTCAATTTTTGATGATGGTCAGAACCTAAACCTAACCCTTGAAAACTCGCCCAAAATAAAAGCAACCAAACCCAGACATCGTCGTGATGCCAGTCATTGCGTTTACTCAAACGGCGTTCGTGGAAAAATAGAAAATAGAAAAATCATTTTTCGAATGAGGGCTAAATAAACCATTAGTGATTTCTTTGACGAAGGAAAGTGCTAAGAAAAGGCCTTGGAAACGTTGCTCTTCAATGCAGCAGTAGATACTTTTCCTTTGGATTTTTGAAGGGCATGACTTTTATTTAAAACTCGTATTTTAATTGTTACTAATTTGGTATTATATTTGGTATTAGACCAGCCTCCATTGATCCATCTATTGATCTATCCATCCATATTAACTGTTAACATTATGCTTTTTATAAAATGTCGACTGAATGGCTGCAACAATTGAAAAAGTCTTTATCGCTCTCACGATATTTCGGTGAAAATCGGTGAAAAGCAAAAGGAAGGAACTGCCTCTGCCTAGAAAGAAGACCGTTTTTATTGCACAATGTCATTATAATATATTGAAGTTTTTATGGTATTTTCAAATTAGTCTTCGCCAAAGTCTTAAATTCTTCTAAAGTGACAAAATGAATGATCTGACTTCGTTAGATTAAAGTGATAATGCATTAATAAAAACATGTTTACATTGTGGCAACGCTGACTTGCACTAAACCAACAACACTAACGCCAGCAGCAACCGGAAGTTGCAATCATTGCACATCATTTCATGGTGTATTTATGGGTGCCATTTTAAATGAAGCAGCAAGGACGAAAATACTTGCGTTCACCATCGCTTTTTTTATTGCATCTAAATTTCTATGCTGCTGCTGGTTGTTGTTGCTGATGTTGTTGTGGATGCAATTGTGCTTCTTCTGCAAACTAAGCATCTCTCAAAAGGAAATTCAATTCTCTGTAAACAGGATAATTATGAGAAGTAGCAAATGCAATGATAAGGATACCACGCTGCGGTTGAGGTCAAGCAAAGAAAACAAAAGTGAACCCTGTTAGATGGCGGCAGTGGCGTCGGGTTAAAAAGCAGGGAGGAAGAGAGGCACGTCCAGCATGAAAAGGAGTCATTCCTTGTTGATGGGTAGGACGGTACCTTGTGAAGGGGTAAAGACGGAGGGTGGTTAATATGAGTCCGATTAAGTCTCACTCTCTCTAACTGTTATCAATGAGAGAAAGAGAGATCGATTCAAACACCGAGAACAAGAAAAAGTTGAATAAAATATTGTATAAAAAGAAAAAGAAAATACAAAGAGAACGATTTTTCCAACAAGAAAAAGCTGCTGTCGAGAAAATACGTCGAAGTAAAAAAAGAAAGAAAGAAAGAATAGAAGAAAAATTTACATTGAGCTGGCAATACTCTTGATGGGATTTACATATACGAGCACATACATATCTACGTGGTTGTACGGTGGGCGGTGGAGGGTGGAGGGGGTAGCAGTTACGTGGTGACTGCTTGCAAACCAAATTTTACATGCTTTTATATAAACAGCTGTGACTTACGTGATGCCCGTATATGTTCTTTATATATGTATACACTAAGAGAAAAAATTGTCTAAAACTCAATAAAAATCTGTAAAATTGTGCGATATTTACATGCCTTCATACAAATTATTTTAATGTAAAATTGATTATTTCAGTAATGCCTTCTTGTCATGCCTTCCTTGTCTTTAAAAACACGTTTATGCTTTCCATTCAAAAGATGAATGGATAAAGCATTCCTAAATATGAAATTATTTTTTACCGTGTATGCAAAGAACATACATATTATGTAAGTATGTTCATGCAAAGTCTATATATGCTACGTGCATTTAAGTTCACTTCACAGAAGTCTCATGTCTTTCAGAAAACATAAACGAATCACGAATCGTGCCATTTCACCATCGTGCGTGGATCATGTTGATTTGTCCAAACAAATCGTTGACGACTTGTCGTCAAAGAGTCATCAATGCTAAGTCGTCGTCGCAGGCATGAGTTTTCGATACTGATTCGTTAACGAGTATTTATGAAAGATTTTCATCACTGCGCTGGGATGTTTTTTGTTGCGTGAGCTCACGAAGAACAACAACAACAACAATCACAACAATGACAGTATAAATAACGACACAAACACACAAAACAAAAGAATTTAAATGGCCAGAATCATGGTAAATAGATTGATTGTCTGATTTAAAAGAGAGGTCCGCGTGTGTGGAATGAGAGGTCATTCAACAACAAAAGGAAGGAACAATTCAGTTTTCTTGCATGCAAATTTTAAAAGCATGGGACAGAAATGCCCTTCATTCTGCCGATTCAATCAAATTGTTAATATGAAAAAAATTTACGAAGTAATTTAAAGATGTATGGATCAAGAGTTAACTGTGATGGTTGTCATTTCGATGTTCTTTGTTTGTGGTACATTTGAATGGTCTTTGAGAGGATAAGGATCTTCCAAACCTCATCATTAAGTGAAGCCTCAGAACAATAGACTATGTTTGAGGTTATGCTGCATCACGAGATAATCTTTCTCCGATAATATTCATGGAGAAAGATAACATAACCTCAAACATGACGGAAAAACATATTTATCGAACTTTAGGGGTAGAAATCTGACAAGGTGGAGAGAGACTCTTAGCTCGGATTTGTATTTAGCTCGTCAAAAACTTTCGAGGGAGTACACATTTTTGGATTAGACTTTTTAGACGTGCTTTACACATTTTTGGTTTAGAAGATAAGTACAATTTTGTGGAGTCTTATAATACTTTCTGCTTCTTGGAAGTGCCACTGAGGAAAAACTTCTGAATACTCCATACATTTTTCGATTCTGAATAAACCCAGTACCACAAGCTAAAGAAGAAGAAAATGAAAAAAAAATTTTTAGAGGATTTTGAAAAATTTATAGTCTTTCTTTTAAATTCTTAGAAAGAGTTAGGAAGAGCATTTTTGAAGAGTTCGTTGTTCCTTTAGGTATTGATTTTTCGGTTTAGTGTTTCAGAAATTTCTTCTTGTAAAATATGAAGAAACTTTGTTTTTTTTTTTCTTTTTAGCAACAATTTCTTATAGTAAATGCTTACCAAGAGAATCAATAACTTCGAAGTAAGACTACAAATACATAAGGCACATTCAAGCATAAGCACACGTTGGATATACATACATATGTACGTATATACAATACATACATACGTACATACTTGTATACAGATTTTTACTTAAATTGAGAGTAACGTTTTTGTACTTAATGGCAGCAACTGGCTGAGTCGCTATTGCTGCTGCTGCTGCTGCTATTATTGATCCTGCTGCTCATGCTGCAGCTGATGCTGCTGCTGTTAAAGCAATTGCTGATATTGCTGAATGTTGCTGAGTGTTGCTGAATGTCACTATATGCATATTGCATCGCATTGCATTGAGATGCGGTAAATTATTTCTTGCGATTATTGCACTTTTTTGCAGTTTTGCATCGTAACCAACTGTAGTTGTCTCATGTTGAGATAAAGAGAGTAATATAAACGCTTACACACACACGTGCGCATACATAGATTGTAATTTTTTCTACTGCAAGTATGAACATAATTTTTTTTTTCTCTCATGAGAAACATTCTGACCAAGCTCTGACGTCTTTGACTTTTAGCATTCTCAAATTTATGCTTTATGTTTTTGTTTTTCTTCCAAAAAGAATTCCTTAACCTTTGAAATTAAATGTAAGTCTTAGGCTTATGTTTAAAAGAGATAAAACTTTAGATTTTTAGTAAAAACTTAAAACCTTTTGCATTTACAATTAATTGAACCGCTTCTGGTTGGTAAATTTGAACAAAAAGGAGTTTATAATGGAAGCGTTTTGGGACGTTACGTGATGCCTCATTCCTTCAATGCCGAAGGTCGGGTTCAATATAAATATATATTCCGTAAAAATAAATAAATAAATACTGTTTACGTATTATATGGAAAAAATCGTAGAAGATCATATTAAAAAAATAATATTTAAAAAAATTTTTTTTTGCGAACATTCATTAAAAGGTAAAAAAATTTTTCACACATTATATTAAAGAAATAATTTTTTTTAAAATTCATGCGCAAAATATGCCAATTTTAAAGAAACGATAGTAAACAGATCCAGTTCAGGAAACAATTTTCTACAGGCATGGGTTTTCATCACTGATTCATGAACGATGTGTCATGCAAGAATTTTGGGACTGCTGTGTGTACGAGTACGTCAGAGTTAAAAGGGTTGTTTAAATGTTTATCAACAAACAATAACAGCAAGACAGATCAAAAGTATTGTATTTCACGTAATGTTCTCTGGCAAAAGCAAATAAATTCCAGGAGAAAACGGGAAAAGAAGCAAAGGCTTCCCAAATTCTTAAATGGTATGACAGAATGACAAGATGATGGATGCATATTGAAAGTTCTGATGATGCTCTGTCTTGTGATTGTGATTGCAAAGTTTTTATTTACAAGGGGGCAAAAAAAAAACAAATGAAAAACCTTAATATAATGTGCCTTTTAATTAATGTTTGTATCTCAATCTCCCACCGTTTTTTGTCCTCATTTAATCTTTTCAGTTCGGCAACCGGAAATCGCTTGCGTTGGATTAACTCTACCGATCTACCTAAGAACTTGCAAACCATAGACTTCCGAGCCAATCCACTGTCGCTAGTGGTGCCAGGAGCTCTGCGTGGCATGACACGACTGCGTAAACTGTAGGTATAAAAGTTACAATTAAAAATACTCACGCTAACTAAATAAATTCTTATAATAAAAAAAGGCTCATTCGCAAATGTTAAAGAAATTATGATCTTGTGGTTCTGAATTCGAGAAGAATTATGCAGATATACAGAGATATCTTCAGATTTATCTCCCAACGAGAGTTTTAAATTTTAGCGCTTTTAATAATACCTTTAGACACTAAAAAAAGCCGTAATATTTTTATCCATTATTGACTTTAAAATATGATTAGAGGTTCAGAAAGAACATCAGAACATTTTGTCTTTTCGTCTTTTCTGCAAAAGTAATATTTTGTCTAGAAAAGTAATCTCAATTTCGGGATCTGATCTCGACCGAGAAGTCATGTGTCGCCTCGACTAAATAGTGTGTCTTGTTTTGGGATCTCGCCTCGACTAAATAGTGTGTCTTGTTTTGGGATCCCGCCTCAACTACACAGTGTGTCTTGTTTTGGGATCTCGCCTCGACTAAATAGTGTGTCTTGTTTTGGGATCCCGCCTCAACTACACAGTGTGTCTTGTTTTGGGATCTCGCCTCGACTAAATAGTGTGTTATGTTTTGGGATCCCGCCTCGACTAAATAGTCTGTCTTGTTTTGGGATCTCGCCTCGACTAAATAGTGTGTCTTGTTTTGGGATCCCGCCTCGACTAAATAGTCTGTCTCATTTTGGGATCTCGCCTCGACTAAATAGTGTGTCTCGTTTTGGGATCCCGCCTCGACTAAATAGTGTGTCTTGTTTTGGGATCTCGGCTCGACTAAATAGTCTGTCTCATTTTGGGATCTCGCCTCGACTAAATAGTGTGTCTTGTTTTGGGATCTCGCCTCGACTAAATAGTGTGTCTTGTTTTGGGATCTCGCCTCGACTAAATAGTGTGTCTTGTTTTGGGATCTCGGCTCGACTAAATAGTCTGTCTCCGAAACTCAAAAAATACTGCAGAACTAACTTTTTTCTCTAGATTTCGTTGCCAAGATCTCGTTTCAACCGAAAAGTCGCGTCTCGTTGCGACTGAGGAAACTATTTTCCCCCCCAACATTTTCGGCTTCACCTTAAAATGATTAAATCCATAATTTTTTAGTAGAGATTTCTTACTTTACCACATAGAACCTTTCAGCAGCTCTCCCATTTACCCATTTTAAAAAGCTTCTCGTGTAATTTTTTTATGCGTTTCTTAGTATACTCTCTGATGTGCGGGCTTTGAAAGCTTTTCCCGATTTGGATGGTTCTTTTGCACTGGAAATTCTGAAGCTGGATCGCGCTGGCCTAACAGATGTACCGGCTAATCTTTGTCGGCAGACACCAAGACTGAGAAGCTTGTAAGTTTGTTGTCTCAAGATATCAATAAAGCACGAATTGCAACGATATTGATTAAATCTTATACTGTTTATTTACAGAGAGCTGAAGACGAATTTACTGGATCGTATTCCAAATTTAGTGAACTGTAGAGAATTAAGACTGTTGTAAGTATACCGGAACGTGTTTTAGGACTAAAGCTATTACCGTGCTGCCTTTCTATTCCAGAGATTTATCCAGTAACCACATCCAGACTTTGAATGGGAGACCATTTATGGGACTGAAGCAGCTGCATGATCTGCTGCTCTCCTACAATCGCATTAAGGCCATTCCTCAGGACGCATTCTTGGGTCTACCGCGGCTGCAGTTACTGTAATTCTTTCAGTATTCTTTTCCTACTAATCCTTTATTAACTCTATATCATTTCCAGTGATCTTGAGGGCAATGAAATCACTCACATTCACAAGGATGCCTTTGTGCCGTTTGCTGAGTTGGAGGATCTCAATTTGGGCAACAATATATTTCCGCAGCTGCCGTCGAACGGGCTGCATCGCTTGCTTCACTTGAAAACTTTCAATAATCCCAAGCTGCGTGACTTTCCTGTGCCGGAGACCTTTCCGCGCATTCAGACCCTGATTCTCTCATACGCCTACCATTGCTGCCCCTTCCTGCCGCTGGTGGCCATGTCGGCAACCAAGAAACCGCCACTGGTCCAAGAGGCGGTACTCTTCCCGTCCGACTCCGAATTCGATATGAGCTTGTGGAACAATAGCATGACGGATATCTGGCCGCAATTGCGTAGGTTCTCTATTTCTAGAGAGAGTTTATAAACATATTTATGTTTTGCTTCTTTTAGACAATCTCAGCAAAAAGTTTGGTGCGCAAATGAACGACATCTGGGACAGCTTCGGGCAGGATTTCAACTATCCCGGCAACCTGCCGACCTACGTAGAGGAATACTTCGAGGAAGATGGCACTGTGCCAACTACGTCCAGTAGCGCTAGTGGCACCTACACGAATACTTACGCGGCTGGTATCGGCGCCGGCCTCTTTCGCCCCATAGACTCGGATTTTACGCCTGGCTCTATACAATGTTTGCCCATGCCTGGCCCCTTCCTGCCCTGCGCCGACCTCTTCGACTGGTGGACTCTGCGCTGCGGAGTTTGGGTGGTCTTTCTGCTGGCTTTGTTGGGCAATGGCACTGTGGTTTTTGTCTTGCTTTTTTCACGCTCCAAAATCGATGTGCCGCGTTTCTTGGTGTGCAACTTGGCCGCTGCTGACTTCTTCATGGGCACCTACCTCGGTATCCTCGCCATAGTCGACGCCTCCACGCTGGGTGAGTTCCGCATGTTTGCGATTCCTTGGCAAATGTCGGTTATCTGCCAGATTGCTGGCTTTCTGGCGGTGCTCTCCTCAGAACTGTCCGTCTACACGCTGGCGGTGATCACTCTGGAACGCAACTACGCTATCACGCACGCCATACACCTCAACAAGCGGCTCTCGTTGCGGCAGGCCAGCTACATTATGTTCGTGGGCTGGACCTTCGCGCTGGTGATGGCGACGTTGCCGCTGGTGGGCGTGTCCGACTATCGCAAGTTCGCTGTGTGCCTGCCGTTCGAAACTACCACCGGCATCGCCAGTCTAACCTACGTCATAGCCCTGATGGTCATCAACGGCTGCGCCTTCCTCACCCTGATGGGCTGTTACTTGAAGATGTATTGGGCCATTCGCGGCTCGCAGGCCTGGAATACGAACGACTCTCGCATTGCGAAGCGCATGGCTCTGTTGGTGTTTACCGACTTTCTCTGCTGGTCGCCCATTGCCTTCTTCTCCATTACCGCCATTTTTGGCCTGCAGCTGGTGTCGCTGGAGCAGGCGAAGATCTTCACGGTCTTCGTGCTGCCCCTCAACTCGTGCTGCAATCCCTTCCTGTACGCCATCATGACCAAACAGTTCAAGAAGGACTGCGTGATGCTGTGCAAGGCTTTCGAGGAGACACGCGTGGCACGTGGCACTGGAGCAGCTACGGCTGGACAACGTGGCGCGGTTGGTAGCGGCCCTGGCGAGCGACCCCTCAAGCACTTGCCGCCGCCTCTGCTGCCACCCGCGGCCCATCCGCCCGGCTGTCGTTGCCTGCGAATGATGCCCAGCGAAATGCCCAACTGGCACAAAATGCAAGAGGAGCAGGGTGCCCACGTGTTGGCACGCGCGTGGAAACGTCTCGCAGACACCTGCTGCTGCTGCTGTTCAAGGTTGCAGCCTCCAGGAGGGCGTGATCAAACGCAACATCGCAAACGTAAGACTGAGCGGCGCACGCGGGGTGCGCGAAATGCCAACACCGATCCGTACCAGTATCAATTCACCGAGATTAAACACAAGAAGCAGACACGCGCCAGCAGCATATCGAGCGAGAATCTCTGTTCATCGCGCTCGTCCAGCTGGCGCAACGGGCCGCCTTCTGCAGCGGGCGTTACGGCGCACCACACGTGCTCGGCCATCCCGCTCAAAATGATGGATCCGAACCGTCGAAGGCATTCGGCATGGCTGATTACGCGCAAGACCTCACAAGACTCGAATCTGTCCAGCTCGCGCAACGATTCGTCGGCGTCGGCCACCACCGCTAGCACCTCAACTTTCCGGCTGTCACGCTCGAGCGCCGGCAGCACAACACCACTTCCGGCGATTATAGGTAGGCGATGCTAACTGTCTAACTGAGTCTCACTAATGCTGTACTTTATTGCTTTCAGCGCACGGCAGTAAGTCGCAAGGGCATGCCTTCACGACGCTGCCTAAGCCGCGGCTCGTGCGTCAAGAGGCCGTCCAGGAGGAGGAAGACTCCTCGCCGCCTCGCTTGGGCATACGCTTTCTGCCCACCATCCCCTCCGCCGCCGACAGCTCCATCGTCATGGAAGATGGCGAATCGGCCGCTAATGCGGAAGGCGTTATTGACGACGACGACGACGTGCGGGCGGGACCCGGCAGTACTGCCTCCTCTGCCGCCTACTACAATGCTCTACAACCGGAGACCGGCTGCACGCAAACTCAGCTCAGTCCTTCTAGTCCTCAGTACTCGCTGCCGCAAGAGCGTCCGCCGTGACCAGCGCTGTGTCGCTGCGGTCAGGCAGATCGAGACCGTATTCGGCCGAAACTGCAGCCCGGTGATAAGCGACTGCGTGACGGTAGCGAAGAAGCATTTCTTTAGTACATTAAGAATCTAGCTTGAATTCTGCAAGTAGTCAATTTGTTAAGTTTAGTGAACGTTAACGAAGGAGGTCAATAATTTATGGTATTAGATGCAGAAGGAGACCTTAAAAGGCCGGGTAAAAAGTAGACATATGCACGTGTAATATGTAGTATATATTTATATATTTATGGCGTATTTAATAATTAAAATTCATACCACAGAAAGTAATTTTAGAACAACTAAATGTAAGCTCAATGAAATAAAGTGTAGAAAAGCGGATTTCACTTTTGTTACTTAAAATAAAAGTGCGTCTGCGCTAAGCCATCGCCTCCTCTTCCTCTTCCGCCTCCGAGTTCTCGGCGAAGGGCAACACGACGCCATAGGATGGATTCTCGATTAGTCTTACTTGCTGCTTGTCGCCCATTCTGCGGCGTTCAATTTCGCGGAATATCAAAACGACCGCAGCGATGCAGAGCGTGAGCAGCAACAGAGCGATGGCAGCCACAGTCCAGCGTGAGACAGAAATACCACTGAAAGGGTTAGGAACAAATGAAAATTTCTCGGGACATGGAATGGTCCCACATATTCTCACCTTTGATAAATGCGCTCCGTGACCACAACCACCGGAACACACATGCCCCGCAATTCGTTGTACTGCAGACCGCTGGGACATTTGCAGAATTCCGGAGTGGCGCAAACGCCACCGCGACAGTTCCACTTGTTGCAATAGGACACGCACTCCGCCAGCCCGCTTTCGTCGTTAATGCGCGTGCGGTAGCCCACATCGCAGCTGCAAATGTTCGGCGCCAAGCACTTGCCATGGGCACAACTCTGTTCGCAGACGGGCGCGCATTCGGTGCGACTGTCGTTCAGAAAACCGTAGCCCTCGAGGCACTCGCACTGGTTCGGTTTCCGGCATTCAGCATCGATGCAGGTTTCGTTGCAAACGGCCTGGCAGCGGTGGGGCTCGCTGGCATTAGTCACCTGGTAGCCATCCTCGCATTGGCACTTGTTCGGCGCCACACACTTGCCATTTGCGCAAAGCGGCCTGCAGCGTGGTATACAGAGGTTGCGGTGCTTCGTGTCTTCATAGTTGGGCCAACACTCGCAGGTATTCGGCTCGACGCAGTTGCTGTTGATGCATGCGGGCATGCAAACCGGATCGCAGATTGATTTGGAGCCCTCCCGCAGCTTGAAGCCTTCATAGCAGTGGCACATGCCGCCCGCCACGCACAAGCTGTTCACGCACTTCTGGGCGCAGTGCGGCTCGCAACGGCCTGTTAGCCACTTTTTGCTGTACCCCGCTTCGCAGTTGCAAATGCCCGGGGCAATGCATTGGCCATGGCCACAGTCGAAGTTACACACCGGGTCGCATTGATGTGGCTGCTCCAGGTTCGGTTTGTAGCCGTTGAAGCAATTGCACTTGTCCGGTGCGGTGCAGGTGCCATGCACGCATGTCCTGCTGCAGATCGGTATGCAGTGGTAGTAGAGCAGAGACTGATAGCCCGGGTTGCAAGTACAGATGCCGGGCTCAGTGCACACGCCATTCTTACAGCCGCGGGGGCAGTACGGCTCGCACACCGTCTTGCTGCCGTTAAGGTACACATAGCCGTCGTTGCAGGTGCATGTGTCGGGCGCCGAGCAGAAACCGTTCGTGCAGGCCTCCGTACACTGCGGGGTACACTTGTGTGGCTCTGACTTCTTGTAGCCGTCGTGGCACTCGCACTTGCCCGGCTCGCTGCAGAAGCCGTTCTCGCAGCCTTTGGAGCAAGTCGGTTCGCACCACGAGCGTGAGCCGTTGCGAAAGCCGTGCCCCTCAAAGCAGGTGCACTGGTTGGGTGCCGTACAAAAGGCGTTCACGCACTTCTCATTGCACACGGGAGCGCAGCCCTCGGAAGGCAGGCCGAAGAGATTGGTGTAGCCTAATTTGCAAACACATAACTCCGGCCCACGGCAAACACCGTTGGGGCAACCGCTGGAGCACACGGGCTCACACTGGCTGATCGATCCAAGTCGCATCTCATAACCGCTCTTGCAGCTGCATTCATTCGGGCCGCTGCAGACCCCATTCTGGCAGGGTTCCTCGCAAATCGGTGCACATTTTCCGACAGTCTCGTTGCGCGCGTAGCCGAAGTTGCAGGTACAACGATCCGGCGAATCGCAGCGTCCGTTTGTGCAGTCCAAGTCGCATTTGGTCTCACAGTCGCTGGAGCTGCCGTTGCGGAGGTGGAAGCCCGGCCAGCAGGTGCACACATTGGGCGCAGTACAGTTGCCGTTGACGCAAGGTTCGCTGCACTCTGGCTCGCAAACAGCTTTATTGCGGAGGTTGCCGAAACCTTTCGCACAGAGACAGACGCCCGGATGCAAGCAACGGCCTCCTTTGCAATCAGTACATGTAGCAATGCATTCCCTGGAGAGAATAGAGAGAATGGAGAGAAAGCGCATTACGAGCGGACGGAGCCACAAAGGCACAAAACCTACCCATCCGAAGTTTCGCGTTTATAACCTTCGCAGCAGACCTCTTCCAGATCGGTGTAAGTCTGAAAAATGGAAAAGTGGATTGTTAAAAGTGTAAGGTCTTGCAATCGTTAAGTAATTACGGTTATTACCTCTTTGACAGTGCGCAATACAAGAGGATTGTAACCATTTGCGCATTCGGTGGTCGTGCAGTTGGAGCCTACGGGATATTTTCGCATCGTGACCAATCCAACGCGTATCTTTGTAACACTAAAAAAGGGATAGACAAGACGTTATGAAAGCAGGATACTGATCGAAAATCACACTACATGGCGCCGAGGATGAAATTCGTTGATAAAACTCAAAGTTATAAGCGCATAAGTAAGACAAGGTAAGTCCTTTGAAGGGCTCTAAAAGAATACTAAGTAAACTAATAACGAATAGAGGTAGAGAGGTTGATACTTCAAAAATCTGTTGGTATTTTATAATACTCGTACAATATTTTCAATATAATATTGTGATGGGTTTTGAAACGAATTTTCGTCATCCGTTGTCGAGTTTCGGAGATTCGTTTCAAAACCCATCCATCATCGTCCAACCCAGTCGGAAAACCCAACGACATGAAGACTCAATATGATAATATGTATATGCGCAATATACGTATTTTTACTTCGTCATTTTCGTATCTGTCGTCGCCAAATGTTAAAAATAGAACAAATCCAACGAACCACGTAAATGCCAATTTGATTTCTTTTTTTCTTTCTTTTCCTCTTTCTTTTTTCGTTTTAAAAACAAGTAAAGAGAAAACAATATATTTTCAAGATAAAGTGACAATGAAACCCGGCTTTTTGGATTTCTTTTTTTTTTTTGTGTTCTTAAGATGCCGTTTATCAGTTGGGCTTGTGTCGGTTTATCTACTCTTCGGTCCATTTATGTGTCTCTTCGAATTTAATTTTTATTTATAAATATTTCTAGAAATTACGCAAAATTTTCGAATACATACCAACTTATTTTTCTTGAGAAAATTAGTTGTATCGTAGAGTAATAAATTCGTAAAAATAAAAACAGAAGATTTCTTAACAAAAAATATATTTTTAATGGCAATTAATTTCTTATAGAACATTATATAACATTTTGTATATAAGAAGCTTAATATTAGTCCTATGATTCATAATCGTATTTGAAAATTTTAAATCGACCGTGGACAGAAACCACAAACTATCTCAGATATGACAATACAATGTACATCCGAGCCAAAATACGTCCAAGCTAAATAGCTTTCAAAAATTAACTGAACATTTAAAGTGGCCGAACTTGTTAGCAGGACATGAGTGCCAACCTAACACCACAAAAAAATTTAAAATCGCGGGAATACGTAACCCGCAGGAATTCAAAATTACAAACCTATACCAACCCTATACCAACCCAAAGTTAAAAACCTATCTACATTAAAATCATCATATTATATAATTAATGACAACTACTGCCGATTAAATTTGCAGTAAAAAGGACAAATTCTTTTTAATAAGAATTAGAATTAAATTTCATTCTTATTGTTGTCTTAAGCAGTATTAAAAAGAGGAAGAATGCTTCCAGAACTGCAGGGTGACTCAATTTATGCACACACATACGAGTTTTAGATAGACTTTTTTTATATTTAATTTACTTTTCGGTTGACGGTTTTACTTTTGCCCGCACTTTATTTAGCATACTCTTATATGGACGGTTCTGGTTAACATTCTCGATACCACTTTAACGATATTTAACACACTTACGGTACTTTTTCCGTGCATGTCCAGCAAAGATTGATTTGTAGCACCAAAAAACAATAAAATGTTAAGAACTGTAACATGTTTATTCAATGAAATTTCAATGTCCTTAACAGTTTTTGACTATTTTAGTATCTCTTATGTAGAATTTAGCAGTGTGGTGTGATGAAGAAAGGACTAAAAATGTCCAATTTTATGGTTTTTATAATTTCAAAACTCGTTTCACAACGTACGAGTGCGAGATTTTAAATCGAAAATAAAAATTTCCATTTTAACTGAAGCTAATCAAAGCGGCAAGAAGACTTGAGTTGTATGATGGTTATGCAGCTGCTGTTTACTACTGTCGCTTTCTGCAGCGACTGCTGCTATTGGTACTGCGCCTGATCGTGTCGATGATGCGCTGCCTCTTATCACAAAATCCTCCATTGCGGTCAGCAGCAAAAATTCAATGAACTCCATTCTTTTTCCAATAAAACGAGGCAGCGCCAATAATTCGCGTTAGTATTGAAAGTGGTTCTTAATGATACGATACATACTCGTATACAATACTTATACATATCTCATATATGTACATATATATGTATATATAAATGGAAGAAGAATGCTCTGTGAGTGTATCTATTGCTTACGGTATCTCCTCGGTTCTTATTGTTGAAAAATTCTTTAATATGTTACAAAATTTTTTCTAAAATCGTACTTTGTTTCTCACTGCATTTAATAAATTTTTTTAATCTATGACTTTTGACATTTTCATTTGCAGTCTTACTAAATACTCATATTTTTGAAATTAATAATCCATATATAAAACTATACGTACTCAAATTTTGTTGAAACAAAGTGCGCTTTCTCCGTTTACTGCTATTGAGCTTCGCCTGAAAGTAGACAACAGTTTCCGACATTCTGACATAATTTTCTCTTCTTCCGTACAATACTGCCGGCATCTTCGTTCAATCAAATGTTTAAAACGTTGCACAGAGAGAAATTGTACCCGAGAAGTTTATAAAAATTCAATTTTATTGGCGAATGATTTGTAAAGTTTCAATTAAAGCCTATTTCAGAATAGATCAGTTACAAAAAAACTTTTCTGGGCTATGTACGGAAAAATATATAGTACAAGTATACAAACATATTAAAAGTATTTTATGATAGACTAGTCCGAGTCATCTAATGTTTTTTCCATAAATACTGTAAAGTACTGTAAAGTTTTTGAGTGCCACAGTATTTTTTAAAATCACAATTTTAAAGAACTGCACTTAAAGAATTACACAAAGCATTTTAAATTACATTTAAAGAATTACACAAAGCACTTTTGTCGCAAATGCTACGGTGCAGACCCTACGATCAATCATTTAGTGAAAGTCAGGTTCATTGGCCGAGTGATGTCAGAAATTCGTTTCCAAGAACTCACTACGAACGCGTTTATAAAGAAAGAAAGAAGGGCCTCTTTTGGGGAGGCTCATTACAGATTGATAAGCTCGCAAAAAATTTGTTCTCCTTAAAAAAAAAAACAAACCACTACATCTGTCTTATTATACCGCAGCCAGTAGAGTACTGAGTATTATCAACCTTGACTGTTTTCTTTTTTTCATCGACCCTAATTATTCTCAATGTCAAGGTCTCAGTTTAATTGAAAGCTCAAAAACAAAATTTGTGTTAGAATAAGAGAACTGTGCGGAAGGAATGAATTTAATCGCTTTTGAAACACATAAATAAATGTTAATTCTATTTTTTACATTCATTCATTTATTTTTAAAGCAAAACAATACAGATAAGGACGGTCGCTGCGACCACAACAAAGTACAAAATAAAATATTGCTTTGAACGCGGACGCCATCATCACCGAAGAACAGAAAACCCGCGAACACTGATAGAAAGAAATAGCAAATCTGTGAACCATGTGAGACCCAGGAGAACTTTGCCCATCTGGAGGATCAGTTTTGCGCTGGAGTCATCTGACGCGCAAACAAAAATAGCTCACAAGCTGCGCAAGAGATGAGCACTCATCGATGCAGTTTCACGAACTGCAATAGCGATTAAAGGCATTCCTTTCGAAAAAAATAATCCTCTGATAAGGAGTCTGCCGAAACCAAGACGCGGCGGACTCGTTTCGATATCATAAACGGATGTAAGCTTCTATTGTAATTATAAGTTTTCGCACACTTTGTTAGTTGGGGGCACATAACGTTCATCAGTCATCACCGAACTCCGAAGGCGGTCGGTTTAGTTAATGGCAACAAAATGCTAATTTTCAAAATAGTTTTGAGTGTTCTTTTTTTAACAACAGCAATGGCGCAAATTTGCACCAAAGTATCAAAGCGTCCGCGTAAGGTACGGGTAAAGGACGCGAATGGAAATTATAAATGGATGGTATGGTCCTCTGTTTTTATAGTAAAGTTAAAACACAGCTAATTTAGAGATTTTTAATAGACGAAGTACGACATGGTGGTTGTCAAGTTCTGCTGTGTTGGCTACAAGAAATACCAAAACAAATGCGTGCCGGAATGTGACCAGGTTTGCGTAAATGGAAAATGTATATCACCCAATAAATGCGCTTGTTTGCCCGGCTACAAAATATTTTCTCAATTTCGGTAGGTCCGCCCACCTCTAACTAAGCCCTTATTATCTCTCTCATAAATGACCCCCTCTCTCTTTTGATCCCGATAGTTGCGTTCCAGACTGCGGCGCTTGTGAATACGGCTTCTGCAGCGCTCCTGGCAAATGCACTTGCTTCACAAATTATCAGCTGGATTCGAACGGCCTTTGCCAGCCTATTTGTGCTTCTGGTTGTAAGAACGGACACTGCGAGGCCCCAAACACATGCAAATGTAACGAGGGTTATTTCCCATCAAGCGAAGATGTCTGCGAACCAATTTGCGAAAACAATTGCAAAAATGGGTTTTGTAGCTCACCAGGCGTATGCCAATGCAATCCAGGATATTCGATGTCCTCAGCAAATTCCTGTGAGCCGATTTGTGAAAAGGGTTGTCTCAACGGGTTCTGTGACTCACCAGGAACGTGCAAATGCCATCCAGGATATTCGATGTCCTCGTCAAATTCCTGTGAACCAATCTGCGGAGGGGGTTGTCTCAATGGATTCTGTGAGTCACCAGGAACGTGCCAATGCCATCCAGGATACTCGGTGTCCTCACCAAATTCCTGTGAGCCGATCTGCGAAGGGGGCTGTCTCAACGGGTTCTGTGACTCACCAGGAACGTGCAAATGCCATCCAGGATATTCGATGTCCTCGTCAAATTCCTGTGAACCAATCTGCGGAGGGGGTTGTCTCAATGGATTCTGTGAGTCACCAGGAACGTGCCAATGCCATCCAGGATACTCGGTGTCCTCACCAAATTCCTGTGAGCCGATCTGCGAAGGGGGCTGTCTCAACGGGTTCTGTGACTCTCCGGGAACGTGCAAATGCCATCCAGGATATTCGATGTCCTCAGCAAATTCCTGTGGACCCATCTGCGAAGGAGGTTGTCTGAACGGATTCTGTGACTCACCGGGAACGTGCAAATGCCATCCAGGATATGTAAAATCCTCGCCAAACTCCTGTGAGCCGATCTGCGAAGGGGGCTGTCTCAACGGGTTCTGTGACTCACCGGGAACGTGCAAATGCCATCCAGGATATTCGATGTCTTCGCGAAATTCCTGTGGACCAATCTGTGAAGGGGGTTGTCTCAATGGATTCTGTGAGTCACCAGGAACGTGCCAATGCCATCCAGGATACTCGGTGTCCTCACCAAATTCCTGTGAGCCGATCTGCGAAGGGGGCTGTCTCAACGGGTTCTGTGACTCACCAGGAACGTGCAAATGCCATCCAGGATATTCGATGTCCTCGTCAAATTCCTGTGAACCAATCTGCGGAGGGGGTTGTCTCAATGGATTCTGTGAGTCACCAGGAACGTGCCAATGCCATCCAGGATACTCGGTGTCCTCACCAAATTCCTGTGAGCCGATCTGCGAAGGGGGCTGTCTCAACGGGTTCTGTGACTCTCCGGGAACGTGCAAATGCCATCCAGGATATTCGATGTCCTCAGCAAATTCCTGTGGACCCATCTGCGAAGGAGGTTGTCTGAACGGATTCTGTGACTCACCGGGAACGTGCAAATGCCATCCAGGATATGTAAAATCCTCGCCAAACTCCTGTGAGCCGATCTGCGAAGGGGGCTGTCTCAACGGGTTCTGTGACTCACCGGGAACGTGCAAATGCCATCCAGGATATTCGATGTCTTCGCGAAATTCCTGTGGACCAATCTGTGAAGGGGGTTGTCTCAATGGATTCTGTGAGTCACCAGGAACGTGCCAATGCCATCCAGGATACTCGGTGTCCTCACCAAATTCCTGTGAGCCGATCTGCGAAGGGGGCTGTCTCAACGGGTTCTGTGACTCACCAGGAACGTGCAAATGCCATCCAGGATATTCGATGTCCTCGTCAAATTCCTGTGAACCAATCTGCGGAGGGGGTTGTCTCAATGGGTTTTGTAAATCACCGGGAATATGCGAATGCCATCCAGGATATTTGTTATCCTCACCAAATTCCTGTGAGCCGATCTGCGAAGGCGGTTGTCTCAACGGGTCCTGTGAATCGCCGGGAACGTGCAAATGCCTTCCAGGATATTCGATGTCCTCTCCAAATTCCTGTGAGCCTATCTGCGAAGGAGGTTGTGTCAATGGGTTTTGTAAATCACCGGGAATATGCGAATGCCATCCAGGATATTTGTTATCCTCACCAAATTCCTGTGAGCCGATCTGCGAAGGCGGTTGTCTCAACGGGTCCTGTGAATCGCCGGGAACGTGCAAATGCCTTCCAGGATATTCGATGTCTTCGCCAAATTCCTGTGGACCCATCTGTGAAGGGGGTTGTCTCAACGGGTTCTGTGACTCGCCGGGAACGTGCAAATGCCTTCCAGGATATTCGATGTCCTCTCCAAATTCCTGTGAGCCTATCTGCGAAGGAGGTTGTGTCAATGGGTTTTGTAAATCACCGGGAATATGCGAATGCCATCCAGGATATTTGTTATCCTCACCAAATTCCTGTGGACCGATCTGCGATGGTGGTTGTCTCAACGGATTCTGTGATTCGCCGGGAACGTGCAAATGTAATCAAGGTTATTCGATGTCCTCGCCAAATTCCTGTGATCCGATCTGCGAAGGTGGTTGTCTCAATGGATTCTGTGACTCACCGGGAACGTGCAAATGCTATCAAGGATATTCAGGGTCCTCATCAAATTCGTGTGAGCCAATCTGCGAAGGAGGTTGTCTCAATGGGTTTTGTAAATCACCGGGAATATGCGAATGCCATGAAGGGTTTTCAATTGCTTTGTCCGGCACCTGTGAGCCTTTATGTGAATACAGTTGCGTTAATGGATTTTGTGTGTCTCCAGGCGTGTGCAATTGCAGCCAAGGATATTCTATGTCCTCTGTAGATACCTGCGAGCCTATATGCCAAGATGGCTGCGTCAGTGGATACTGCGAATCGCCTGGAGTCTGCAAGTGCCATGTAGGGTACTCAATGTCGACAAGCAATAGTTGTGAGCCTACTTGTGAAGACGGCTGCTTGAATGGATATTGTAAATCACCGGGAGTCTGCCAATGCCAGCAAGGATATTTCCTCTCCACACCAAATACTTGTGAGACTCTATGTGAAGGTGGCTGTGCGAATGGCTTTTGCGAAGCTCCGGGCATTTGCAAATGTAACTCGGGATATTCCTTGTCCTCGCTTAATACATGCATACCAATATGTGAGGATACTTGCTTAAATGGGCTTTGCAGCTCTCCAGGACACTGTACGTGCGATGAAGGTTATGCCAAATCAAAGGAAAATAAATGTGAACCAGTGTGCAACGGCGGATGCCTTCATGGATACTGTGAGTATCCTGGTATTTGTGCCTGCAAACTGGGATATATTATGACAGCACTAAATCGATGCGAGCCACAGTGTGAAGAAGGTTGTGAGAATGGGTTCTGTGTACTTCCGAACGTGTGTGCCTGTTTCGAAGGTTACGCTGAGATGGCTGACAACAAATGTGTGGCGCAATGTGTTGATGCGTGTGTCAACGGAACATGCACCGCGCCCGATGAGTGTGAATGCAATGCGGGCTATGTAAAGTCGCAGGCCAATATTTGCGTGCCCAAGTGTGAGGGCTGTGACAACGGATATTGCGAAGCACCAGGTCGATGTCGATGTTTCGATGGTTATGAAAGAAATGAGGAAAATCGATGCCGCGCGATTTGTACACCAGCGTGTGTGAATGGTGTTTGTTCCTTGACGGGAGTATGCGAGTGCGCCGAAGGATATTCATATCATAAAGCACTGAAACAGTGTTTACCAAACTACACAATCAAAGCGATGGACAGTGGAGAGGACGACGACGAGAAAGCAGAAGACTCTTTCGAAGGAGACTTTGATCTAGTAACACTTACGTTTAAGAGTAATCAATCACCTGCCGCTGACGAATACAATTCTGGGGAGCAGGAAATATCAGAAGAGGAAGGAGAACAAGAAGAAAACAAATATAATGACGGTGAAAGTGGTGGTGGAAGTCCATTCAATAAAACACACGGGAACGTTCGTTCTGGAACGCCGCTAGAATCCCCTGAACCTGCAGATCATTGTCTGAAAAAGTGCCGGAACGGTACTTGCCACGAAAACTTATGCCGCTGCGAGAAGGGGTATGCACTACATCTATTGGAGGACTTATTGTACTGTCTGCCGGTGTGTATTAGTGCTGAAAACGTCTCTACTACCGGATGCGTAAATGGTTACTGTATAGCGCCCAACCAATGTGCCTGCACGGCAGGCTTTGAGCCGACGCCATTCCGTTTAAACGAATGCGTCAAGTCGTATCATTACAATTATAATAGTACAATCAACATGGCCAATTTTAGACTGCTTTGGATCTTGGCATTGACCTCCATACCGTTGACTTTCGTCATTCTTTTCATTATGTGGCGTTATGCCCGAACGAAGAGCTATAATGTGGACAAAAGAGGTGAGTATTTTACCCTTTAACTGCATCTATATTCCTTATAATCTAATTTTACTTCTCTACAGAAACCCAATTTGGTCTGACTACTCTGGCAAAGGCAGATATCATCAGAGTGCCATGAGCCATGAGCAACGCCATGGTGTTTGCCGTGAAATTTCCGAAAACATCCCAAATAAAAAGTCATTTTTGAAATATTAGTTGTCTTTATGTCCTCTAAATTGCTTGAGAATATAGTAAAAATTTACAATTTATCATCTCGTTATGGACATCTTGCTCCAGCAGTTAATATACAAGAATTTGGGAACATTCTCGGTTGTCATCATCATTAAGGCTGTTCCCTGCTAATCGACAAACAGAAGAATGTTGTGTTGATACGAAAAAACCGTTAAGTTATATGAGTAAAATTGTATCACCTGCGAGTAAGGTCGTATTTGGTCTGTCTGAACGTTTGCAGAAATGTAGAACAATCAGACTTGTGATGGCTACAGACATTATCAGGCCTAAAAGGACGAAAGCATTCAACCAGTTGGGCGGACTAGGTCTCTTGGTAGCTAAAATAGCTGTAACGAAATCGATTTTATTGCTTTTAAAATTCTCTGCCATGTGCATATTTTGGATCTTCCTCTTCCATACTTGTCAAGCTTCCTTCGGTTTGTGGCTTTAGTATGTGGCGAGCATTTATTTCATTTATCACTACAGTGACATTGGCCTCTTGCCTCTCCACACACTCCAAGGTCAACGCGTCCCAAAGCATTCCGGGACGACAGCGGTTCCCACAGGTGGCCTTAATATTGCACTCGCAGAGATTCGTGTCCCGGCAATGTGCGTTTACGCCGCAGTCTTTAGCACATCTGGGCACGCATGACACCCTCCGACCACCAGCATCACCCTCAGTATTGTCGTTTGGGGAGTAACCAGTTTTGCAGCGACACCGATTGGGCTCCACACATTCTTCAAGATCGCCACAATGCACCGCATCACACTGCGGAATGCAGATCTCGAACAGATTCAGGCGATAGCCGGGGCAGCACTTGTTGATAAGCTTGTAGGTAACCCTTTTCTCACTTTTCTCACGGTGTGTCGAGATTACTGCCGAGTGCGACGGTGAAGGTTTCATGAATCGCGATAACACTGAGTGTGAGGGAAGAAGCCGAAGTTTCTTTTCTTGCATTTTGGTTACTAGCTCTAATTTGGTGACATTTATGGGACAGTATGGGTTTACCGTGGCGATTGCGCACCGATACATTGTCACAATTGAGAAAAGGCAGAAAAACTGCATTCTTGAAATCTGCCGGTTTGTTGTGTATGCGCCAGAAAACTGTTTAATGAACAAAGTATTCCGACCGAGGAAGCGACTATCACTGCGCAGTAAATATCTAGTAAGCGTTTGAACTTTGGTTACCCAAGCGTCGAAAGGATAAGCAAAATACAGGGCACATTATGGCAGAGAGGCTTGCTTTTATGAAGTTTTATTAACGTACGTTTTATTAAATTTCATTTACGATTTCTATACAAATATGCCAATAAGCTAAATAATGCTGCTGTAATGCACGTAATACCGACGAAGTTGAAAAGGTCCCTCAAGCAGCTGCTTTTCGGATCAGCCGGGGGCGGATTCACTAAATCCGATCGATCGTTTCTTGCGTTCGCACTGACACAGCTCAGGCCGCGACCGCTTATATCGTATTGCCAAAGGTAACCGGATGCGCACAAGCATTCTCCATTGTTGCCACAAAACGTATGCGGCCCACAGATGGCCAAATTGCAGTCGTGCTGAGGCGCAGTCGTCGTCGTGACTTCAACTATTTGAGGGCGGCAGGCTCCGGCGTAGTAGACAAAACCAGCGGAACATAATGTATCGGAATCTGTTACCAGTTCGTTTGATTCAACGTAGTCAGCAGGTAACACGGTGCTACTGATGTTATGAGGGTCTTCTTCTTCTTCTTCTTCTGCATCATCCCAAAAACCTTCAGAAGCGTAAGATTTTCCACTAGTTGTGGTTTCCGCGAAGTGTTGCTGCCATAACTCGAGAATGGGATTATTGAATGCTTCAGATGATGCGACTGTAACGCTTAAGTCCGTATCAGTAGGATATATTTCACTTTTTTTCGCACCTTCTTCAATTTTTGACGTTTCCCAAAACGTTGTTGTAGACTGTACCGTCAACGTATGCGGTTCTTCCACGCACAAATTGTTGCCTTGCAATCTGAAGCCTTCGTAGCAAGCGCATACCTCAGGAGCTTGGCAGTAGCCATTCTGGCAACGGAGGCTACACTGAGGCATGCATTCTAGATGCTCATATAAATAGCCATTGGGACAACCGCACTCGTTGGGGCCCACGCAGATTAGAGGCGGCAAGCAATGCTGCTCAAGGCAGAGAGGTCGACAGAGCGGTAAGCCATTCTGTTCGGAGACGTTTTGATAATAGCCCGTGTAACATTCACACTGTCTTTTGTGTTCAATGCAATAAGCATTAGGCGGACACGGTGGATTGCAAAGTGGTTCAATGCGAGAATTGGTATGTGGCACCAGAGCGCATGGAGCCAAGCACACAAATTGCATAAAGATCGATAGTTGAAATCGTACTTTGGCTGCCATTTTTAAGTTTGTTCTCAGAACTTTTATTTCTTCACACTCTGCCGGTTATTCGTGCAAATGATTTGGTATAACTGCCTTGAGCAGAGCGTTCTTCTGGGCCCGCGAGTCTCCAAAGGTTGCCTGCTGATTCGTGTACTGCGATGGTGACATCATATCCGGTGCCAAACTTGGTATTTACTCGTATCGCTGTGGTTTGTGGCGGTAGACGGCGCAGGGTGCCTTAGAGCAGTTAGAAATCAAAATCGCTCCTGCCACTAAAGTACTGCGATTGAAGTAATTGAAGATCTGTAGTAAATGGTTGACCCTCATTGAGGGCGCATCCTTTAAAATCTATGATTAACTTTTTCTGCAACGATTTTCATCACTTTTTTCTGGTGCTTTTAAAGCAAATCACCCTGTATGGTAAAAATACAGTACGCTATTATTTCTTTGTTGCTTATCAAAGTGCTTTTAAATGTTTTGCAGTCTCTGTATTTCTTGATATATCGTATAAAATTCTTATAATATGATAAAATAATGAAAGGAACAGAAATTATTTTAATGAAAGGCATTTGCTCTGAAGTCAGAGGTTGTGAGAAGACTGCGGAAACCTTGGTGTAGAAGTACAATAAATACAATATTTAATTCATAATTTTAAATTGGAAAAATTAACCTTTATTCCAAAGATATTATTAGAGTCTAAAACTCAAAATGATTGCTAAGGTATAATAAATCGTGTGTAATATAAAAGTGTAGTTTTTTATCTTCAGATTATTAGATTTATCATTGCCAAATGGTACACCCAATCGTAGGCAAAGGTTACCCAAAAAAATTTACACAGAAATAAAACAAGTTTCACGTTTTTACGATCTCTTTGTCTCTGATCGGTTTTGTTTTGCCTTTTTTTGCATACAATGACTTTGTATTTATAATTCAGATGCATTTTTTCGACCTTGCATATTTTCGAATAGGAGATAACAAGCACTATTCTACTCTTTTTCCGGCGAGGTCTTATTCGGAGTGTAAAATGTCGGAGTGTAATCATTGTTTACAACTGATAAAACGGTAAACAAAATTCTTAATCATCATTTGCTATCCTTAAGTTCTTATGCTCTCGGTGCACGGTGCACAGCGCCACTCATTGTCATGTTTATTTCTCAGCTTGATTTATCGCATCAACCCACACAAGACCATAATTGTGACATCGTACGAGTTCTACGCGCTCGCTGATAATGACTACAACAAATACTTTGGATTTTTGGTGCTCGCTGCTGATCATGTAAAAAGTTTCTCTGGCACTTTGTAGTCTTCCGGCGTGTCGAATGGTACAAAAATACTGAAGTCTGAGAATTTCTGCAGTTAAATTTCTACAAACGAGGAGAAAAAGCTACAGAAGAAGGAACCTACCGTCAGTGTCATGAAGAGTTTCGGAACTTCACTTCTGACATTCGTAATTACAATATTGCAGCTGATGCGCTCACTGCGCAGCCTCTCGATTAGTCTGGCACATTGCGAGAAGAACATCACCGTCAAGTATCAAGTGCCGGTAACCAAAACACGTCTCCTTGCTGCCAGTGATGCTGCTGTCCTTGCGAGTACCGACGAACCCGCTGCCGCCTTGGCGGCCGCCGTGAACAGTTACGCCGGCAGCTCCGAGGTGTTCATCGACTATGAGGAGCGCTCCCGTTGGGATGTGGTGCAAATCTGTTGCCCCGGTCACCGCACCATCATCTTCGGCCTCTGCGAAGCGATCTGCTCTGAGGACTGCCCGCCACATAGCGTCTGCGCCGAGCCGAATAGGTGCAAGTGCTCACGCGGCTACGAGCCCTCCCACCATCCCAACAAAGAGCATCAGCTGATCTGTCGACCCGTCTGTGCGGGAGGTTGTCCGGCGCACAGTCACTGTGTGGGGCCCAGCGTTTGCGAGTGTCGTTCGGGGTATCGCGACGTGAGCTCCTGGTTCAGTGCGACACGCTGCGAGCGCGTGGATTGCGGATCATCGGATCAACGGTACGATGCGCTGCGGCGGCTCTGTGTGCACACGGACGTGAGCCACCATTACATGGCGAAGGGAGACGGCCTGGAGGATGGCAGCGTAAAGGCGCAGGAATGGGAGCGAGGACTCGGGCAGGCGTGAACCAAATGAATATTCACTAAAATCAGTACGATTCTTGGGCGTAACGGATCGATGGCTGTGGACAAATTAAGCTATTTGAACAGATTGTCTGCGAAATAACGGTATAAACTTTATTGAAAAACAAAAGACTCTTATTAAGGCAGTCCTTAAGAAAAAGGTTTCATTCCTTTGTAGTTTATAAATCGAGAGCATTATTCTAAATTCTTTTCGATTATATTTTTAACATTTTTAAATCACGAAAATTTGTTTGTGTTGTTAACTAAAAAACAGTTTTTACAGAGTGTGTAACGACTATAGCAAAAAAGAAAATTCACAATAAACTATACAGACTATGATCGAAGAATGCGAATGAGCCTTTTAAAGCTAATTATTTTCATAAAACGATGCGATAAAATGAGAAAAAAGTTCCTTCAACCTTCTAAAGTCCATTGCTTTCATCATAGAAACCGATGTTCAGATCTAAAATGTACCGAAAAGTAGTAAAATTATTTAACTTTAACCTTATCCTTTGCTTACCACCGCCTGAGTTGTTATTGCGAGCTCTTCGCCAAACCGCCAAAACCGTGACTGTACCAATCAATACGACCACAACACCGACAAGGATCAGCCACCAAACGAATTCCGGTAGGCGTCCATTGGCGTTGGTCGCACTTTGATTGAGCGAAGATTCGGTAGGAATAGCCACCACTGTGAGTCTGAGTCGCGCGGTACAAGTGTACCTATCGCCGGGCTGCTCGTCGGCCTGCTCCGACGAATATGCAACGCTGTTGTTGCACACTAGTTCCAATTTATTGAGATCGCAACGACACTGCATCCAGTCCAGACACGGCTGATCGAAGGCATCAACGCACAGCCGGCGACAAGAAGCTCCACTGATGCTGCCAAGTTCATCGAACTCAGACCAACATTTGCAAAGCGTTTGACAGTGTTGGGCAGCAACGAGTTCGGCGTTGGGGTTGGAGTCATCACTTTGGTTTGGGTCCTCGCTAGTGAGTTGTTGAAACGTAGTTGTTTCGAAGGCAGGCAATTCGGCTGAAGGCTCAATTGTCGACGCGACAGTTGTTTCGACAAGCGAGTCGAAAGATAAATCCGGCATGGTGCTGGCTGCAGTTGATGAAGATGCCATCAACACGCAGGACTGTACCTCTTGGCCGCTACAAGGAGAAACGAAATGACGACACCGAAACTTTAGAGAAGTTAACCGACAACCACTTTTGACTTGAGCTACCTCGCATCCGCCGCTTCACTCGTGCCCACCACATAACCCTCGCCACACTGGCACACGCCTGGCGCCACGCATTCGCCATTATGGCAATCCTTGCACACAGGCCGACATTCATGGGACGCATACGCAGGCGCCTCGTAGCCCGCATGACAACTGCACTCGTGGGACGCATTACAGTAACCGCGCAAGCACTCAGGCGAGCAGGTGGGCCTACAGACCGTTGACGAGTTGCCTGTCGGTTGGTATTTGTTCCAGCAAGCACACACGTCGGGAGCCACACAATCGCCATTTTCACAGGCCGGTTCGCAGACAGCTTCGCAGATATTAACCGAATTCGCCTGCAGCCGGTAGCCTGCCAAACAGCTGCAGATTTCCGGTTCCACGCACTCGCCATGCACACAGCCCAACGAACAGACTGGCGCGCAGGTGGCGTTGGGACCCATCAGGTAGCCGGGATCGCAAACGCAAATCTCGGGAGCAAAGCAGAAACCGTGCTGGCAGCCGTGCGAACAGCGCGGCCGACAAAGTGGGCCACCCACTTTGGATTCTTCGAAGCCGGCTAGACACTCGCATACACCGGGCCGTACGCACTTGCCATAGTCCGAGCAGTCCCGTTGGCAAATAGGTTCGCAGTACTCATGGTCCTCTGAGATGCGCTTCAGTCGGTAACCTTCCTCACATTGACACTGTTCTGGTTGCAAACACGCGCTGTTCGCGGGACAACCATTTAGGCAAATCGGTTCACATTCTTTAGCGACCGAATTCATCTGATAGCCGTCTTCGCAGCGGCACAACTCCGGAGCGACGCAACTACTGTGGGCGGGACAACCGCCGCTACACAGCGGCAAACAATCCGCGCCAGCATTTCCCATCGCATAGCCGACGTCGCACGAACAATGGTGAGGGGCGGTGCAGGTACTGTGCAAAGGACAGCCGTTTCTACACTCGGGAAGACACTCGAAGAGGGTCTCTTTGCGTGATTCTGAGATGTAGCCTAAGAGACACACGCAAAGATCTGGCAAGTAACAATAACTATGTGGTGGACAGGCCCCTCTGCAAATCGGTTCACAATTACCATCCTTTAGCTCATAGCCCCTGCAGCAGGTGTCGCGGACTTCCGTGGTCAAGTAATGCTGGAATCGTTCACAATGAAGGAGTACATAGTTATTATGGAACCAAGAGAGAAGTCTGTCCCCCACGAGACCACAATGATAGCCGGTTTCACGAAGGACCCGACTTTTAGCCCTTAATAATACTAACTTCTATTTCGGTGTACGTGTATGGCTCAGGTACCGTCTTCCGAGTACCCCACCAATTGGCTTTTGTGACCCATCTGTATCCCTGTCGGTGGACTGTACGCGTTCTATACACCGGCTCCCGTTTCGTGCACCATCGCGTTTCGCCCGGCAGCACCTCTAGCACGTATAAAAGCGCAAAAAGCAAAAGACACCGATTCCGTGGAGATTTCCTAGAGCTTATCATTTCCTTGTCTCGGAATAGTTTGTGGTTTGTGGAAACTGTACAAAGCGAAATCTTGAGAACTACTAAATGGAATTTTGTTAAGCAAAAATATCGTTTGAGACTTTTAGTAACGCAGTAACACGTAATGTCATTTGATCACGCTCTAATCTAAGAACACACAAGTACAACAACATACACATACGCACGTTAAATACATACACTTCTATGTGCATATATCTAAGTATAAGATATATTTACTTACGCTAAACATTAGCTATTGCTGATTATTCGAAATTATCTCGAAATGTTATGTGTTTTCGTTTTGCTTTATAAAGGATCGATCGACTGCTCGCAAAATGCAAGTTTCGTATGTAGGTTAAGAATTTCTATAATAAACGAGAATTTTTCATTGTTATGAAAATAAAAACTAAGCGAGCATTAACTGAGGCATAGAGCATACAAGTTTATTTCCATTTCCATCGAGTGTAACACTTTATAGTCTGACTCAGTACTTTCTTAAGGATGAAAAGAGAAGAAAAGTATTTGACTAGCAGGCCTCTCGAAGTGTACACATTTTGTCTACACATTCTTATAAGATCGACTGAAAAAACTCTATCCCGGATTTCTATTGAGGTTTCATTATATAGAGTTTAGACTTAAGAAACTTCTCTCGGAGGAATCCAGCAGCTATTTTTAATTCCGACTTTAGTAACGCCCACGAGTTGTATGGATGGATGGTGGTATGGATGGTTGTGTATGTCATCTCAATATACTCGCAATAACTCGGCTCAATATAACCTCAAATTCCGAGCAAGTTTCCAGTACATCACAACACCCATCATTCTTTCATTTTCCTTTCTTTTCAGTCGAAACCAGAAGCGTGAACGGGGCGGGGTTTTTCAGTGGAGACGAGATCCGAGGCCTTTTTAGTCAAGACCATCGGTATCTAAGAAATGTTCGGGATATAACAGTCGAAAGGAGATCACAGAAAGTACAAAATTCTTCAGTCGAAACAAGTTCGAGACAGTCGCGACAATAAAAAAGAGGTTTTTACTAAAAACTGAAACTGAAATTGGCACAGGCTTTTCACATCTTTGCCAGCACGAGATCTGAGAACGAGACTAACTTCTCAAGGCCGATATTTTAGACGAAATTCCAGAAAAATTTTAAACTTATTTTTACCTTTTTTAACTCATAACTTTATTGTGCTCTTTAAACATATAAGCTGGGACCTGGTACCTCATTCCTTATACATACTTTTATTTTTAAGCAAATGCGACATTCTTATTATTTATGATGCAGTGCCCCGTAATTACGCGGGTATGCATTGAGTTGATTTTTCATGGTAGCTGAAGCCCGGATTACAAATACAACGATTGCGTCCATAACAAATACCGTTGTCACATTTTCTGAAAATACATTTTAACAGCGAATCGCGCAATTAACTTTACTTTCGTAACTCACTGATAGCACTCCGATTGACAGGCACCATCCTTCAGCGTATAGCCGATGCCGCATTCGCAGGTGTTTGGCTCGCGACATATGCCGCCCACGCCGCAGTCGGGATTGCAAGTGGGTTGACAGTCGTTAAGATTGTTGGTCAGGCGATAGCCGGCCGCACAACCGCACACCTCAGGTTCGGTGCAGTTGTGGCGCCTATTCAGACTGCAGCCGTTGCTGCAAATGGGACGACAGAACTTGCGCGTCTCATCCAGTTTGTAGCCGGCGTCGCATTGGCAGCTGCCGTCCAAGTAGCAGCGTCCGTTGAGGCAGCCCAACGGACAGGTGAACACACAGTCGCCATTGTCGTTCTTCACAAACTCTTCGTAGCACTGACAGACACCCGGCGCGATGCAGAGACCGTTCTGGCAGTTGTCGCACAGCGGGCGACAGAGTGTGCTGCCGCGCCAGCGTATCGGTGCGTAGCCACGGCAACAGATCTCGATCGGCTGCAGTGGACTCGACGGATCCGCCGGAAGTTTGCTCGCCCAGGCATACTTTGCGACAGCTTCGGTGCTGCAGTAAAGAAACGAGGAATCAAGGAAAAACGAAAAACAAAGCAGGATTGAGTTGGATTGTTAAGAATATAACTTACGGTACCCAAATGCGACACTTGTGCTGTCTACTACGGTCCTCGAGGGAGGAGTTAGGCCTTAACGGAGCTAAACGGGTATGACTCAAGGAAGACTCATGTTGATAGCCATGATTGGGACTCACGACAGCTTGTCTATTGCGGTAGACAGTGCTTTTCTGGTAATCATCATTAGTGTTGCCGTTACCAAAGGCATTATTATTATTATTTATATAGTGATTGTTGTTGTTGTTGCTGTTTTGACCGTAACGCGCATAACGTTGTGGTTGCTCAAATTGTTGTTGATAACTGCGAGTATAAACGTCGCGTTGTGATGGCAACGGATCAACGATACGTGTATAATGTTGCGAAGAAGATGCCAGCAACATGCCGTCGACGAACATGTTGCTTTTACTTTGTTGCGCCACTAGCAACAAGCACAAAATGCTGAAGCTGAAGCGGAAGCTCAAAAGGTAACGGCCAGAACTGATTGTTAGCATTTGCCAAAAAAACATATTTGAATTTTAGCTTTATTGAATTTTTTGGAGGTTTTTTATTTCGTTTCTTTCTTATTTATTCCTCTTTTATTTCAATATTTTTTGTTTTTTTTGTTTTTCTGTTGTAACTTCCTTTAGGCTCTCTGAGATTTGTTTACAATCGGAAGGCTGAAATTCTACTAAACGTCGTGAAATCTAGACTTTGCTTGTACATTGTACTTTGTGTCGCTATATGGGTTCAGCCGACACATTCGGGCTTATCAGTTTGCTTATTTGCTAGATTTTCGTACTTAGCATTAACATTGAAAATTCTCCAACGCCAACGATCACAATCGATTGCTTTCAGAGCGATGTTGAAAGAGTAGCAAAAAAGGAAATAATGTTGCAAGTATTGACCGTCACCGTTGACAAGGTCTTTTCCAAGGAAATGAAAATGAATTAATAATATTTGATCAAAACTAGTCGGCTCAAAATACTCGTACATAATATAAAAAGTCACTGAAACTTCTGAGTTCAGTTTCAAGGTTGAAAATTGGACGTAAGTAAGCTCTTCCAACTAATTAAGGTATCAAAATGGAACTCATTCCAACCTGCACAGTAAGAAAATTCAATTTCAAGTTTAAAAATTTTGCACATATTGTCTTTTCTAGTAACTAATGTTTTAAGAATTCAATTTAATTTATTTGGGAAAATGTTCCCGAAGCATAAAAAAATTTCTCAAAGTTTTGAACTGTGTACGTTCAACTTGAAACGAAGTTGAAAATAGAATATAACTTATTTCTATAGCCTTCTGTTTGAGATAGTGACTGGATTTAGCCCGAGAAGAACATAAAAAACTTTTTGATCTCATTCTGATCACTTTTTAATCTTATTGCTTTTTTCCTCTTTTTCTAATTTTTTCTAAGACATTTTAAGAAAAATATTACAAAATCTTTGTAGTTGTTTAATGAAATATTTTCTTGTTTTTTTGTTCAATACTGTTCATACATAAAATTACTTAATCTCACTCACTCTATCGCGTGTCTCTTTTTTTCTTTCTATGTTCCTTTAGACAGACAGACTTCTCATCTTCTACGACTAACGTCAGTGAATCTTTCAGTGAGGCGCAACCATTTCATTGATAAAGACTAGCTCGCTTAGTGAGCTCTTGCAAAATACACAATAACAAGTTAGAACAACAGAGTAGTATAACATAACAACAATAACAACAACAACAACAATAACTAACCGTTCTGGCGTCCAGAGTTTCATTCGAAACTATGTCAATCCAACATTCTTTGGTAATCAATGCCTTTCTTTTATCAATTTTTTTGCTTGTTTCTCTATTCGCTCCATCGGCAACGGAGTATTTGAAAACCGTTCCAGCATCTGGAATACCAATAACGACAACAACAACAACTGCTAGACCCCGACCACGTCCTTCGGGTCTGCCATTACCATTGCCCAACAGTCATCCGCCAAAGTGTATGCGTGAAGTGCCGTAAGTAGCATAATATTTAGGTCACAATTTTACTAAATGCTATTATTGGTGGACGTCGATCGGTTTGAATCGGTTTGCTTTCTAACCTCGTGATATTAAACCAGCTGTGAATTATAAGCACAGCATGTGTAATAGTGTAATAACCAATCTTGCACTAATTTGCAATGAGGTTCTCCCTCGTAGTTTTTTGAGAGGAAGAAATTCCCTTTCGAGCAATGCTCCATATCATCCATTTTGGATGAAGTTGGTTCAAATGTCCATACCATTTTGCCTCATACAGTTTGCCATGCTTTCTTTATACGTAATTCCTGTTTTCAATCATTATCCTTTCAAAACTCATTCTATCTCTTCTCTTGTCTTTTCATCAACTTCAGCGCTATTTTCTCTCAATATGAAAAAGATGTCCACATTGTTGGCAACAGTACGGGTCATCCCCACTTCAATCTCGTGGAAGTGTGCTGCCAGGGCTACCAGCGTTACGTCTACGACTGGAGTAAATGTGTTCCGGACTGTGAGGAAAAGTGTCAGCAGAATGGCTTCTGTCTGGATGGTGGCGTGTGTCAATGTTTCGACGAATTTGTTCTTAATCATCGTAACGATTGTGTGCCAACCTGTCCGTTGGGCTGTCCGAATGGTCAGTGTTACTTGAATGGGACCTGCATTTGTGACACCGGTTACACGCTGGATCCATCAAAGAAATTTTGCATACCGCAGTGCGATTTGGGCTGTGGACACAATGAAGTATGTGTAGCACCGGACAGGTGTGAATGCGCCGCGGGTTATGCCCGTTCTGTGCCGCCATCGATGATGGGCTGCCAACCAATTTGTATTCCTGACTGTGGCTACGGACACTGCGTGGGTCCGAACCAATGCGAATGCTTTTTGGGCTACCAAAAGCGGCCAAATAAGACCATCTGCGAGAGCAATTGTTACCAGTGAGTGGCCGCGATACTATACCTTGCTTCTTTCTCTTTTTTCCATTTCTTTCCAACTGCAGACGCTGCGAGAATGGTTTCTGTGTCAATCATACGACGTGCATTTGCCAAAATGGCTACAAATACGATACAAATACGACCACCTGCCTTCCCGATTGCGGCGATGATTGTGAAAACGGCGTATGCATCGCTCCAGGAGTCTGTCGCTGCTTCAATGGGTACGTTCGTAATGGAGCAAGATGCGAAGCTGTATGTGAACGGTGAGGAAAATAAGGGGTTTCGCCCCTTTTCCCCCCACACCCCTCAATACTTCCTTCCGACACTTTTCTCATGAATATCAATCATTATTTCTTTTGTGTTTTCTTTTCTTTAGTGGCTGTGGCTTCTACGGCAAGTGTATAGCTCCTGAAGTCTGCGGCTGTGCCCTCATCAACGGTCCATTCAAATCCTACCAGCGGTGCGAATTTGGCTCTTGCAACTCTTTGGGACGGTGCCGTTGCGAAGCAGGCACAACACGCTTCATCAATCAGTGCCTGTCACCGGATAAAGTGACCACTTATGCCTTCATGCTTCATAACAAACTGAACGCTACGCTAGTGGACGAATTCAATCTACTGATTGGACGACATTTTATGTTAGCGGGATTTTTTGGAAAATATGTTTACTGAAATGTATTTGAATTTTTATAAAAATTTGTATCCAACATCGTTTGTTTGTCTATATTCTATAAAAATTTGTCTATATTGGATTCTATAAAAATCCACGTAAATGGAAAAATAAAAGTATTGCATAATTCTTCTGCAAGAAAGGCATAAAAGACTTTTGCATGCTTTTAGGCTGTCGTTAAATGCTCAATTAATTCACGTACGTTGCGAAGAAATAAAGCGATCACAAAATGGAATGAATGGCAGGGAATAATTTGAAAATGAAACCATAAAAATTTACATCATGAGCTCGTGTTATCAGTAAAAGCAAGAAACGAGCAAAAAATACATATCTTCAGACTTTCTTTCAAGAGCGCGAGAACGTCGTAAAGAATACGACAGTTGCTAAACGAACTTATAGAAATAAAAACGTGAGTCGTTGAGGATCACCACATTTATAAACATATTTTTCAAAATTATAATAAAACAACTAAAAATAGAGAGAGAGAGAGAGAGAGAGAATCGACTAAGACGACAATGAATTTCGTAGATAATCATTATAAGATTATGGCTATTCTTGCTTTAATCATCAATATATTGAGTTTGGCGCAAGCACAGTTTTGGAAAATGAACAGTTTGAGTGATCGGGAGCTCTTCATAATGGAGACGAAGGCCAGCATGGCTTCGGGAATTTGCTATAAAGATGTGCCGTAAGTTTGTTGACATTTTACTATAATGGTCGGTATTAATATAATGGTCCATTTAAAGCTGATCATATTTCAATTCAATCAGAAACTTGTACAATTTTACTTTTAGGAATATTCGTTTGGCCTTGAATTAAAGTCTATAAGTCCTTATTGAGTTAAGGCTCCATTGTTATCGTTTAACTCATTGAAATAAAAATAAATTTATTGATTGATTTGTTTTCTTCCAGTTCTAAATTTATGGATTCTACACGAAAATTCAAAACTCTTTCGTACTGCTGTTCCGGCTACACTGAAAATCGTCAGTCAATGGGCATGAAATGCGATCCAGTCTGCAACGAAGATTGTACAAATGGCTTATGCTCGGCACCTGATGTTTGTGAATGTTATCCGGGTTTCCAAAGGATAAATGGGCAATGTCAAGAAGTTTAGTGCAGCACTTTTACATAATTTCGAGCCTATAAAACTTATAAACATTTTGTGTATGAAACAAAAACCTAGAATAAAATCTACAATATATTTTTTATTGTTATTTTTTTAAATTTTTTTTAACAAAATCAATGCATAAATTTTCGAATCTTAATAATTTTTCTATTAATCTTTTTTAATCTCATGGATTTCGGGAAATACTGAACAAAATATTTGGAATGTTTAAATGTTGTTGTTTATAATTTTGTGTTGTGTTAAGTTTTCGAGTCAAGACTTTTTCAGTCGCGAAAAGATGGACGAGAATAAGATCGGTTAAATCTTCAAAATTCTCAATGTAAACGATTGTCTCCGGAAATGAAGAATGTTTATATTATTAACACGCATTTGAGGCGTTTGGAACCTTGAACTTGCTCACATCGAAAAAACCCAAAACCGTTACTGAAATGTTTAATAAACTCAAACATAAATGATGTCATTACTGATGTCATTACATGAATCGAAGCTAAAGAATTGCTCATTTTTTGCGTCATTTCATGGTCTAAAAATAAAAGCAGTATCAGCCACAAAATGACGTTATCGATTTGTAATGTGTTTGTACTTTCAACTTACTGCTCAGTTAACATCGCTTTAACATCGTTTAAATCGTTTTAGGAATACACGTAATTTGCACACACATAAAATAATTATTCCTAGAAAACCTTCGCTAGCATCCGACTTGATTCTAATTTGTTCAGAATGATTTCAAAGTAATCCATTAGTGCAGCATTAGTTGAGTTTCGACCACGGCAGCAATCGGACGTCTTTCAGTTAAGCTGTGAAAAATCAAAAAAATCAGTGCCAGTGACGTGAGCAACCACAACAACAACAAGAACAATGAAATTATTCTTGTTCTGCGCTGCGTTCCTTTTAAGCGCTTTGGCGCAAGCGCAAATCAAAACCGGCGGTAGAAGCCTTTATACGGCCAGTTCTTCGGACAAATTGATAGCAGAACAAAAGAACTCTAGTGACGTTCATAATAACCACCATTCGTTTGGCAGCGCTGAGTTGTATCAAAAAGCTAATGATTTCCAGCATCCGAGTGGTGCGCTACATTATGGCAGTTCAACAAGTGGTGGCGCCACTGATTCGGCGCCACTTCTAAGTGGCTCTCTGCAACAGAGTGACTCCTTGCATCAAGAGTTTGATGGTTCCATTTACGCAAGTGGTTCGAAGTATCAAAGTGGCTATGGATCTTCACAGAGAAGCGAGGGCATACTTGAGGAAGGCTCTCTGTTTCAGGGTGATATCTTACTTGATGGTGATTCGGCTCTTCAGGTAGGCTCCAGCTATCAAGGTGGCTCGGTACATCAGAATGGGTCGTCATATCAAAGTGGCTCAACATACCAGGGTGGCTCAGCCCATTATAGCGGCTCATCATATCAAGGTGGCTCAGCCTATCAAGGTGGCTCAGCCTATCAAGGTGGTGCCACATACTTAGGTGGCTCATCACACCAAAACGGCTCGTCTCATCAAAGTGGCTCATCCTATCAAGGTGGCTCCGCCTATCAAGGCGGCTCGTCACATCAAAGTGGATCATCACATCAAGATGGCTCGTCACTTCACGGTGGCTCAACATATCAAGGAGGTTCGGCATACCAAAGTGGTTCTCTGCACCGTCAAAGTCCTAATTCCCAAAGTTCTCTACAAAATGAAGATACCATTTATGAAGATGGACATCATCATGGTAGCTCTAATCGTGGTGATTTATTGTATCAAGGAAGTAGCATATATGATGGCAACTCTGAATATAATCATGGATCGCAACCACCGAGAGGTAAAAATCTATTATCGCTTACCACGAAGGCGCCCATCTTCTTAGATGCTACTGCTGAGTTTATTAATAAAACACGTTCTGCAATGGCTTCGGGAATTTGTTACAAGGAAGTTCCGTAAGTATTACATGTTATATTATTTTAATACGATTATATATTTTTCAACGAAATGTTGTGGTTCCAACTACGGTATCGCCTACTTGATGAAAAGACGCTAATAAGCAAGGTATTGTCTTAATTTGCTGACTTTCTGGCAGCTAAAACTCTCTAATTTTTATTAAGTTTTATCCGGTAAAAGAAAGGGTCCCATTATATTGCTTTATACATATGTTAGAGTCATATTTCCAGGGTAATATTTACCAGTTATTCAGAATTTATGGTAAAAATAGGGCAATAGTGGTAGCCCGACTAAATATGGACTAGGGCTAAATTACTTTTAAGGTTCTTTAAACATTATAAATCTTCTTACAGAAAAGTTTCCAAAGTGTCGTTTGAAGTAAAAACTGAGAGATCATACTCATATTTTCTTGCTTGAAAAATATATAACTTTTTGGAAGCTAAAAAATTGGAGTTAGGAGTCTTTAGAGGCCTATTTTGATGCCTTGAAAGGAATATCATTCAGAAAGACTCTGCCAAATCAGCAGAATGATAGTGGTATAAGTAAAGAGCGACATCTGTGGCGAAATTCTAAAGCCAAATTCTTTCAATATTTATTTACGGTGAAGTTATAAATATAAGATGTATAGTTCGTTATTGTGAAGCAAGGTTAGCTTTTTTTAATACGAGTATTTGCCATAATTTTAGAAAATATTTCGGTGATTTCAGAAGATTCATAAAATTTTATGACTATCTTTTACGGAAATGTTATTGTAATTATTTGCAATACTTGGGTCTGCTAATTTTTTTAGTTTTTGAGAGAACAAAGCCTTGATTGATAACCCCAAAAAATTTAAAAAACAACAGTTATTAGAAAATATTTTCTATTGCGCACTTTCTTCATTGTCAAAATGTAATCTCTGTAGTTATTTACAACAAACCAATATTGATGGCTGAGATTTTGTGTTTTTAATAACACGAGCATCACTATTTACGTATGTACATATATAAAATTCTTTGGAAGTACTACGAGTAAAAACCAAGCTTGTCACTGATCTATTGACCCTGCTTTCCTTTAGCACTGATAAATCTCATGGTTGTCAAAACAAATATGAATAAAAAAACCAAAGATTAAATAAATACGAATACATAATATGAAATAAATAAGAAGGGTGTACTGGAAAAACAAGTTCATAGAATAATCACAAAATTAAGGAGGATTAAAGAATTTTTAAAAATAATTTTTTACCACCAACTTCGCGCCAGCTTTTTATGAAAATAGTTATAGTTTTACTATTACCGATCATTGATTTTTGGTAAAATATTAAAGCATTAAAGTTTCGACAAAGCCAAAAGATTAAATAACTCAATTCCGAAAACATTCTCTTAAGATCGTTATTTTTCTCTTTGAATCTACGAGAAATTATTTAAAGCATTTAATAAAAGTTTTATATATACTTCAGAAAAATTCCCTTTGAATTTAATGTGAATTAAAAAATAACCTTCGCTGTGAGAATGCACTCAAAGTCATCGTCTACAATGGCAACGCCCACGCATTGATTTAATTTTTCATTGAGTTTGATTTAATTGAGCTTGCAAGAAATTGTGGCAGTTGTTTTTGTTGTTCACTAATTTATGAAAATTATGAAAGTTGTTGCAGTTTCATTAAACAACTAAGAAGATTAAATAAGTCATCAAAAGTTCTAAGATTTTGTTTGATAAATTTTCGGAAAAATAAAATAAATTTTTTTAAAATTTAATTCCTTTCTTTTTAGAATGAAAATTAAATTTTTCAATTCAATTTTGAAATTTAATTGCTTTTTGAAGTCTCTAAAAAATATTTGTTAATGAAAAATTTTTTAACAGCATAAAAAGTTTGATAAAGCATTATGGATTCGGGGCAAATTGGGATAGTAGAAAAGACCTGCTAAGTTATTTATATTTAGCTCGATTCATTCTTTTTGTCCTGCGAGGATTTCTTTCATTATTTTTCTTTTCAACTTTATTACTATAGAACTTCTTCGCTGCTTATCGGCGATCCATCAGTGGTTCCCGTCGGCAACGGCACCACTCCGAACATGAGCAAAATACAGATCTGTTGCGACGGCTACGAGCGCAATCCGCACGCCTTCGCCCGCTGCGAACCGATCTGCAAGGACGACTGCCCGAACGGCATCTGCACGGCGCCCAACACCTGCGTCTGCATTCCCGGCCACGTGCGCAACCACGAGGACAAATGCGTCACTCTCTGTCCCATCGGCTGTGGCAATGGCATTTGCGCCAAAAACGATGAATGCCAATGCAAGCCGGGCTACACGCTGGAGCCGACCCGACGTCAGTTTTGTGTACCGCATTGTGAGAACGCCTGTCAGTACGGCAAATGCGTGGCGCCCAACAAGTGCGAGTGCTTAGAAGGCTATGGCGCAACGGCTGAGGGCTCATGTGAGCCCAAATGTGACAGCTGCGAGAATGGAAAATGTACAGCGCCGGGCTTCTGTAGCTGCAACGCGGGTTACTTGAAAGTTGGCGGCACTTGCGAACCGGTTTGTTCGCTGTGAGTACTCAAAGCAACGAAGTTATGAATAGATACAAGCGTGAAGAGTCCTAAAATGCACCTCTTTCCCTCTCTCTCTTACTTTGTTCTCTCTTTTCAGGGGCTGCCAGAAGGGTCGCTGTGTAGCGCCCGATACCTGCGCCTGCCCCAAAGGCTTGGAAATCGATCGCACCGGCTCGAAGTGCGTCCCGCACTGCGAGAGCCCGTGTCTGAACGGCGTGTGTGAGGGAGCAAACAAATGCAGCTGCAACCCTGGCTACTTGCAGGATGAGTACCAATACAATGTCTGCAGGCCGCACTGCCCACAGGGCTGCCTCAACGGCTACTGCTCCGCGCCCAATTTCTGCATCTGCAAGCCCGGCTTCACGAAGAGCGGCATTAAGGGCCGTCAGGCATGCGTGCCGGTCTAAGGACACAAAGGAATTTGTCGTGCAACATGAATTTGAGAACATGTTTTATAAATTAAACCACGAGCGTAATTTTTGTTAATAAAATTCGAAGCTTTTATTTGCAATATTATTGAATATAAACGATTGGAATAGAGAAGGATTATAAAGCCGATTGCTTTCCGGTTTGACAGCGCTTAAAACTTAAAAAATCGCCCGACGAGCGCCTCAAACTCGAGCAAGAAGTGATCATTGTAGAGGTCTCGTTGCTCACGGCTGCCCACCAGCGACTCCAGCAGCGTGGGCGGCACGCAGGTGTCAATGAAACGGGTCAGGCCTGTGGCACAACTGCACTTGCCGCTAGCGGTGCATGTGCCCAAGTTGCAGAGCTGCTGAGTCGCGCCGCAGCCGCACACATTGGTGTCCAGGCATTTGCCATAATAACCGCAACCGCTGAAAGGTTGTGTTTTGTATTTAGATAGCTTCTAAGACATTTTAAAACAGCTTACCCTTCACATTTGGGAGCGCAGCCAGCCCCTTGCTGCTTATAGCCCGCATAGCAACGGCACAGGCCCGGGGCAATACAGACACCATTCGCACAATCGTTGCCGCAATCGGGCAGGCATGAGGTGGTGTTTGCGTCGTATCGGTAACCATCGCGACACTGGCATCGGTAACGAGATTCGCAGAAGCCATTTTCGCAATTTCTGGGAAAAAAAACAAAATTTCGTAGAACTCAGACTCAGACAGATAGACTATAAGCTTTATTAGGAAGACCTCCCCTTCTTTCTCACCCCAGATTAACTCCTTGCAGACCCATCATCCACGATACTCACATGCTGCAGTCCGCCTCACACACATTCCGCCCCGGTCGCTTCACATAGCCCGCAAAGCACTCGCACTCATTCGGACCAACACACTTGCCATGACCGCAGTCCGGTGTGCAAACAGGCTGACAGCCCAGATCGCCCACGTCCGTATAGCCTTCGCGGCAAGCGCATTTTCCCGGCGAGACGCACTCCTGATTTTTGCCGCAGGCGTAGCGACAATCAGGTCGACAAAACTGACGCGTCTGTGGATCTAGAATGTAGCCGGCATCACAGGCACATGTACCGTCGAGATAGCAGCGCCCGTGCTGGCAAGCAATCGGGCAAGTGTGTATGCATTCTCCATGATCGTTGGCGACAAACTCCTCAAAGCATTCGCAACGATTTGGGGCACGACAGAAGCCGTTGCGGCAATTGTTCGACGACGCGCCAGAGCAATCCGGTACACAGCGCTGCCTGTCGTGTGCGGAACGCACATAACCTGGGCAGCAGGTCTCGATACGCTGGAAAAAGACGGTCGTTCCGTTGCCACGCACGGGCTCGTTTTTGAAGACTTGAAAGAAAATGGCGCTATGGATGGATAAGAGAGAAAGTGAGAGAGCTGCGAAAATGCAGAGGGCTGCTCAACCTACGGTACTTCACGGTAACACTTGCTGTCGTCAAGCCTGTGCCGCTGAGTAAGCCACGACAATGACAGACTACGACTTTCGGCGAAAATGTCGCCAATGAGTTCTTTTCTGTCTGCTTCAATGGCGGCGAATGACAGGGTCAGTGTGGCGCCGATGACAGCTGTCAATGTTAATGCGCGTAGAATTTGGCACATTTTTCGTTTTTCTATTCTGAGTTGACCTTTTTCTTAAGCAAGAAATTTCGAAGACAAATTTCTTTTAAAGTTTAAAATTGTCGCCTTCTCTTCTTTTGCTTTATTTTATATATTTCAATATATTTTGACGTTTTGAAAGTTTCGTTAACACCAACAATGGCTACTAATGAAATGGTTCATTCGGTTTTTTCGATTTTTCTTTTAGGTTCGATTTCTTATCAGTTTATAAGAGATGAAGAAACTCTCAATTCAGGAGAGAGCGAGAGAACGAGAACGAGTAAGAAACAGCAGCTTCTCTTTTCTTTTAGCAAGTAACAACCATCCCATTCTCTCTGCTACTCAAAGAGTGAGGACTTTAAGTGACTCAAATACTCTCAAATACTATTAACCCTTCTATGGCCATATGGGTACATTTAGTTCTTTATGCCTGTCTGTACATTTAGTAAGCTTTTTAAAAAACAAAAATTTGTATAATTTCTTGCTGCATTCTGGTCACTTTTTATTGCAGAAAAATAATCATTATCAAAGAATAAAAAAATATTTTAAAAATAATTAAAGTTAATTAATTTATAAATATAATTTTTATAATATTTCATAAAAGAAAAAGGTGTGTAAAATTTACAAATGATTCGTCGTTTGATGCGCCTGCTTTACGGGCACTTGAAGATAATTCATTGCCGGTATCGGCGCCGGTACTTGAAGGTGTGGCAAAGATGGTTGGTGTTGTTGTTGTTGCTGCTGCTGCTGTCGCTCTTCCAGCGGCTGTAACTGTTGCTGAAGTTGTTGGTGGTGCGCCGATGGGTATCGAATCTCATCGTAAAGATGGCTTTCGGCACTGCACTTGCGCGATTTCGGTGAAATGACCGAGTAGATGGATTCCTTGCGGGCATAAGAGTAGGAGGCGGGCTTGAGGGACGATTCGTTGCTGCTGGGCGATTCATAGTAGGCGGGGGCTGCGGTAACCATACAAGATTGTAGAAAGTGTTAAAGTTTTAACAAATAAATTGCGAAAAAGTTTAGAAAGAAATGATTGTAAAAACGACCTCAGCCCTTCTGCTCTTTCAGACACTTACATACCGTCGATTTTGGTGCACACCATTTGCGTGAATGCCGGCAAATCGGGCAGTGGCTTCAAGTAGCTCTGCGGCTTGCCCGAGATCATCGCAGAGTCGCCTCCGACGCCAACGACACCACCACCGCCACCGCCACCACTTCCCACCACGGTTAGCAGATTGTCCAAAGGCCCTGGTCTGAGCGCGATACCGCCCCCATTAATGCCTGCCACGCCGCCCATGACTACATTGCGTTCCGCTAAAGCCGCTTCCACACGCGCCCTCTGCCAATGATAGCGCCGGTAGACATAGAGAAAACCAATCGCTATGGCGGTCATAATGACCAGCAGCACGATCAGCAGGGTGGTCAATAAGTGAGGATCATGTTCGGGCGCCACGCTGACGCTGGTGGGCGGCACAGCGGCGGCGATGGGCATACCGAGACCAGCCAAGTGCACACTCTGGTTATCTTCAGTGCCATTCGAGAGATGATGTTGCTGCTGTTCTGTTGCCGGGTTGAGATGTTGTTGTTTCTGCCAATTGGTTATCACATGAATCACTTCCGGCGTCTGTGAGGGGCCGGCTACACCGCCCGGTTGATGCACTATGATTTTCGGTGTGTGATGCGGCTCACCATTCTGCTTGATGACAATCACCTCAGGCACTGTGGGCGTGGTCATGCCCGCTATAGAGAGATCGGGCAGCAAATAGGAGAGCGGATCAGCGGTTGTGGGCGCCACGTGGGCGATGTTCTTGGCGATGCGATCGAGATTGTGCGTTATATTGACAATGGTCGAATTGAGCGTCTCCATCATGACGTGCGTTACATTCACAGCCGGCTGCAGATCGGCCAGGTTGGGCGGTACTATTGGTAGGAGTAAGGTTTCAGCGATGACGATGCATTCGCCGGTTTGTGCATGGCATACATTCGTGTGGTCTTTGTTGGTGCTGCAGTCGCACTCTTTGCGGCACATAACGCCGTAGGTGCCTGCCGGACACGGTCGTTCGCAACTTTTGTTCGTGAAAAAGATAATGTATGTGTTTTCTTGAAATGGTTCATTGTGCCTGACTACTTACAGTTCTCCAGCCCATCCTGAAGTGCAGTGACACAGCCCACTCTTGTTGTCGCAAGCGGCTCCGTTGCGGCATCGGCATAAATTCTTACACTCTTCGCCCCAATGATCGTGATCGCATCCTGAAAAAGTGGATTTTTTATATGCACAGTCGGTATATAACTCTATCGAGTGACACTCTCTCTAATGACTCCAGGCTTTGCCATCACTCACTCACTTTGTGTACAATGCTTTCCCGTGTAACCGGCATCACAGCTGCAAACGTCTGGTTTCAAACAGAAACCACGCCCACAACCTCCGCGACACACAGGTTTGCAGATAGTGTCATTGATTGAAATATTCCCCGCGTAACCATCGCAACAGAAACGAATGGTGCGTGTTTTGGTGACATTCTGAAAGAATTGCAATAAAATGGCATTGAGAAATTATGCCTAAAAGTATGCCACCTTTTGTTTTCGTTTGCCAAAGCGAACGTTAATAAAAACATATTCCATATTAACCTTTATACGCTTCTCAACAATAATCATATGTGAATTTCTCATATAGTAAAGAGTACTAACTATTATAAAAAAAAAAATCTGGAAGAGAACTATCTAAAATAATAAATAAAATATTGCATACAACTTTTTTATTCCAGAAATGACAATAATTAAAGTTATGGGTTTTTTTTTTTTGGTAAAACTTTCATTAAGAAAAACATTTATATAAAGATATTGCTGGACTGACTGGAAAACTTTTAGGTTAAGATATTAATTGTTGGACTGGTTGAATTATACCTTTTTACACCCAAAGGTCGTTTACGTAGATGAAAAGCTTCTTCATGCAGATAAACTTTTTATGCAAAGAAAGTTTTGAACTCACTTGAAGATTTTGTAATACTTCATGATTAAAGCTCATATTTAATACCAGATAAAGTCGCTATAAAACAATCGTGTGAGAGAGAAGTTACCAAATTACAAAGCCAAAGCCAAGTAACTTCTAAGAAAGGCTTTTTTAAATTTGCAGCGAAATCTTCTGCAAAAAAAAAATATTTAGTTTAAATAAATGAGTAAATTTTTCGTTCTTATAATGGATTTTGCAACGAACTTATTTTTGTAATGGAAAGTTAATGAACTTTTAGTTGGGTAACAAATTAGTACTAATCTAAATTAAATTAACAGGTATTAGTTTAGGTTTTTTAGTTTTTACTTCAAGTTTACAAGTTTATTAAGATGCTAAAGAAATGCTGGTCGAGTGTCAAGAACGTAGCCACATCTTATCGTTGAAAGGTTTTTAAGTACTATAAATCACTTTCAGGCCTTCTCCTGCTTATAAACACCCACATCTGCTTTGTGCACCAGAAACAATTGGGTTCCATTGAGCGCCCACTATCTGGAAAGATTTCTGCTAGATCTTCTTTTCTCTCTCTTTATCTTCTGCTTTTTCATCACTTTTTTGTACTCCTTTTCGTGTCCCTTTCTACATTTCATTTGACGATTTCGGATGTCGTTAAATTTCATTGAGATTTCCTGCTCGTCAATTGCTTTAACGACCTTTACGCTCTTGATGTGAACGTCTTTTTACTGCCCGTCCGGAGGCAGACGGTTGAGGCTTCAGAGCAGTTGGTCTTCATTGTGCAATGAATTGAAGGGAATTACTTTAGCACCCCCAAAGACCTCCCCCCCCCCCCTCCCACCGCGGCCTCCTCTTTCCCTTTTCTACGCCATAAGAATTTGCTGCTTCTCACAGCGATTAAAGTGATTATCTCTTATTTTCTTTTTATAATCTGTTTATAATCTGATAGACTGTGAATATCCGGAGAGAGCTAGAGGGGGACAGAGTGAAGAAGAAGAATAAGAATGACAGAAACTTACAAGTAGTTCTTTCATTTCAAAAATTTTTTTTCGCGATGTGCTTTAGTATTTCAATGCCTGCGGAATTTAAAAAAAAAAAATTAATACAAAAAAATTTCAGACTAAAATAAAATTTCAAAATGTATTTATTTCGCTTTTTTTTATTAATCTTGCATAATGGCAATCCATTTATTAAGTAATTATCTATAATAAAAACAACAAAAACTTGAAAAACTGCATAAAATGCATTAAAGATTGAACAAGTGCGCAACTTGTTTGTGTCGATCTGTCAAAATCATACTCGAAACTCGACGCTCGAAAACTTCCTTGTAATTTAAACGTCATGTAATGACTCACAGTGTGAAAAACAAAAATTTAATATCTTATTATATAAAAGCTAATCCCAAACTTGATTTCAATTCATCCTCATTCCACGAAAAACTGTGCAAAAAAATGAAACAATGATTGATTTCTATACACATTCACTTTTGACACTTTGTCATAAATTTTTTTTATTGCATTTTCTTCTTCTTCTTCTTCTTCTTCTTCTTCTTCTTCTTCTTCTCCTGCCTGAAGCCCGGTTGAAGTGAGTTAGAAGCAATTATGAAAATATTTTTATCTGATTTTTAATTATTAATAACATACTTATGAGCTAACTGCGGCCTATGCTTTTGTCAATTTTCCTCTTCTTCTTCTTCTTCCTTCTTCTTCTTCTTCTTCTTTTTCTTTGTCTCTGCTCGCTCCGACGCGCATGTAATTAAAACATTGCGGCTACATCTTAAGCGCTCTGCGGCTCTCGACTGCGACCGTTAGCAGCGTCTGTGACGATTTTTTGCTGAGCGTTACACAAACCGCGGTTTAATTAAGCGCAACACTTTTTCGAAACAATGTTCGGAGCGCGAGCGCGAGCTCCGAACTCCGCAACCCATTGCTCGGATTTCCATTGAAAGCTGTCTGTCAGCGGGCACGCAGTACCGCGAGTCTGAGTTTGAATTTTTGCAAAAGTTCCACTTTTCAAATTGCACAATTAACGAGCATGCACCACAGCGTTGACGGCAGCGGCAGCGGCAACGGCAACGACATCGGTGGGGCCTTCGGAAGCCCCACCAGTAACCGCTTGTGATAGGTTTGAGCTGCAGCAAAAGCGATAGCGCTAGCGCTAGCGATGGCGACAGCGACAGCGGTGACAGCAACCACAACAAAGCAAAGATAGCTGCTTAAGAAGACCTCCACTGCCGCCGCTGCTGCTGCCACCAAAACTACTACAAGCACCACCATTGCCATCACCACTAGCTCCATCAACCGGAGCAAAGCCAACAACAGTAACCCGATGCTTCCTGAAAACCTGAACCGTGTGCGTGTGTCTTTGCGGCTGATTGATGGATTGAGTGATAGTTTGGTTGAGGTGAATGAAAATGATGGCAACATCTTTGAAATGCTATCAGCGAAGGGATGCACCACATGCACCACATGCACCAAGCATCATGCATCATGCACCACAATCATATGCATGAAAGCTGAGATGATGCGAGTATGTTTTTAGAGCGTTGCACCATCGTTTGCCTGCTCTTTCGTTTGCTTGCAGGCGATAATGCTTTTGCGAAATATCTGCGAAATAGGCAGAGCCGGTAGGCGGATAGGTCGGTCGCCGAGTCAGTCGGTCGGTGGTATGTTCAAAGTCGGAAGGTTAAAAATGTCACTTTCAATTTCCTGCGTTCATTTTGCCCACATAAACGTTAAATAAAAAAATAATATTATGCTTCTACAATACTTTTTTATCTTATTTTTTATTTTTTGCGTCGGGATTTTGTTGTTTCGGGACTTTGTTGTTTCGAGATTTTGGCTGTCTCCTTATAATGTGAACGGTGAACGTGTTACTAAACGTTCTGTATAAACAGCGAAAGAGTAGAAAAAGTTAATCTGAATTATAAACAGAACATAAAGTTGAAAGCAAAAGTATGAGCTTCTTTGTATTTAATTTATTCGATAGGTCATAAGATACGAGTAGCCGTTGTTAATTTGGAAATTACTAGCAAAAGGAATCACATGAGGGTACTCTAACCAATATATTCGACATGTTATCCCTTTAGAATGGCCCTTCCCTTCTTCTCACGTCCAAAATTCGTTTTGAAGAGAAGAGAAGAACAGAAGAGTTCATTTTGATTGCAGCAATGAAAGTTGTTCAGGCTCTGGCTTAAGCGTTTTCGAAAGTCCTATTTTTTCTTTCATTTTTTCACACTCTGTTTATAATTCAGATTAGCTTTTTCTACTTTAGTGTTGCTGGTATAGAACGTTCTCTTTGTCATTCTCATTAAAATTTCTTATAATTGGCATTGATTTCAATAAAATCCTTTGAACTAGCAGATTTCATTGTAATTGTGATTTCATTTTAAAAAATTTGCTTTTTTCTTCGTGTGGCGACACAAATCTCTAACAACTTCTGTTAAGAAAGTATTACCAACTATTTTCACCTCGATTAAAAAATGGAATGAGTGTAGCAATAATGTGTACACATATTGTGTAATACCAAAAACTATTGTTAATTATATTTTTAAATGTTATCATTAAGCAAAAGAAAAGCCATTAATTAACATTTCAATCATTTAAATGGAGCTCATTAGCCGTTGATCGTATTGAACATCGTTGTCGATACGTTGTCGTTATAGTGATTTTCTTTTCTCCTTTAAATTTTATTGTTGTTGGGTCTTTCCGAAAACTAATTTCATTTTATCCAGTAGTTTTTCTCACACTTCCACCGACCGTCAGCTGTTGCTCACCGATTCGGACGAGAGTGATTTTCCTTCACCGACATCATGACATAATTTACGAGTATTGAACAATTTCTGTTAACTGATTTACGATAATACCAGCAGAGAGAGAGAGATTTACATTCCTCTCGTTATACATTTAACTAAGTTTTTTATGATTTCAAATAACTGCAGTTGTTTTTGTGGTTGTTGTAATTCAGGTTGCTGTTGCTGTCGTCAGAGGCGTATTCGCGCCTCTGTAATGCAATTTTGCTAAGGATGATTTGTTGATTTTTGTCAGATTCCGCGTTTCGATTACGAGTCGCCTTAAGATAAACCAACTTTGTATACTATAAACATCGATAATCATGATCGTTATTATCATTTTCTGTGTGGAAAATAATTCTGTATTCGACTGTGATGTAATGCAGGCGAAAACAATCGAATGATAGAGAATTTTAGATTGAGATTAAAATGCATGATCGATGAAGAATTACTAAAGGATCTTCGAAAATGAAAGTGGAGATAAAATTATTTCAACTAATTCGACTAATATTTTCGACTAATAAATGCAATTCGACTAATGTTACTGATATTTGATACTCAATTTTTTATATTTCCTACTTAATGCTCGATACTTGATACTTGCATTTCTGAATACACACATACCTCGCTATACGGCCGCTCTATATGCGGCATTTCGCTATAACGGCCTTTTCTACTTATAGTAATTTTTCGATTTATGACCCATAATGCTTTGTTATACGGCCAAAAAACGCTGTACCGATCTTCTGTTTATAAATAATTAATTCGTTATACGGCTTTTCGCTTTACGGCCAACTTTTCCGAAACGTATCTAGTCCGTATATCGAGGTATGAGTGTACTTAATTAATTGAATACTTGAGAGCTTGTTACTTGATACATGCTTTTTTGAATACTTGAATATTTGATACTGTAATAATTGAATACTTGAAAAATTTAATAATTAAAACTTGAATAATTGAATACTTGAAAGCTTGATACAGGCTTTTTTGAGCACTTGAACACTAGATACTTTAAAATTGAATATCTAAATAATTAAATAGTTACATACTTGAATAATTAAATACCTGAATAATTTAATATTTAAATATTTAACTACTTGAATACTACTTGACTGCTTAAATACTTGAATACTTGAACACTTGATAATTGATATTTTATTCTTGATAATTGCATGCCTGAATACTTGGAAACTTGACACTTGGTACTGGATAATTATACTTTACACTTTATTCTTGATAATTGAATATTTGAATACTTATATAATTGAATACTGAAATACTTAAAAACTGAGGTAACAAGTACACTTGATACTTTATTGTTGATACTTGGATAGCTGAATAATTGAATAACTGAATACTTGAAAACTTGATACTTGCTACTTGATAATTTATTCTTGATACTTGCATGCTTGAACAGTTAGACACTTGAAAACTTTATACTTGTTTGCTTGAATACTTGTCTACTTGAAAACATGATACTTGATTCTTGATACGTGATACTTAATACTTGATATTTGATACTTTTACCGTTACAAATTCTACCGCTACTGATGCTGATTTAACTGAATTTTGATATTAGACTGGAGGCTGTGACTGAAACTGAAAAGGAACACAAAAGGCGAGCTGCTTCTTTTATTTATTGCGCTTTTCTTATTATTTTCGATAAGCATCGCGCCGCTTTCAATCAACGCAGCCAATTTTCACTTAAAAGGAGTCTCGAGCGCAAACCGGGCGACCTACATACCGCTATTATTATATAAAACAAAAATATTGGCGTTAGTTGCATCAGAATTTTGCCAAAGTGTTCAGCACTAAAATTAAAATATTGTAAAGAAACTGGAGCAGCACTTCAATACGATGGACGAACGCCGGACGGACGGACAAACGGACGGATAGCATCTGTGCTGACTGTTGGCAGCAGGTTTCGCGGACCACTTTGATTTTTTTTTTTGAAACGCTTTACATAATTCATTTTTTTCTAAATTGTTTTGTTTCTTCACAAAGCAACCGTTTTTGTTTTTTTTTTGGAGTCGGTCGTTTTTATGGTTTATTGGCATGTTTTTGCTCGACTTTTAATTTATATTAACGGAGATGCGTGGACGTTAGACGTTGGGGGCTTTGTCTTTGGCATTTTGTGGCAATGTTATTGTGTCGCTTTCAAACGACAGGCTGCTGCTGCTGCTGATCTATACCAAAGTGGTCTTTTCTTCAGAAAACAACCATCACAACAGACTTCGATGATGATTCATCATTATCAGGCAATTAAATAAATTATTTCCAACTCATGTTTTTTGTATTGAGCAATACTTTTTAAGCATTTGAGATGTCCATATTTATGCCTTATTTAATCAGCACAGACATAATTCTTTTTTGGTTTATGAGATAACGATTTTTCGTTTTATCAAAATACTAAAAGTGCTGAAAAGCATCAAAAGCATGATTGAAACGCTAAAGACTTTCAGTATTTTTGTAATCTTAATAATCTCAAGCAAAATTTAGAAAAAATTGATGCTATTGGAGCGCAAAATATTTCACTCTTTGGGCGCTCTAATGGATTTTGGTTACAAGAAATCGTTATCGTTTTGGGATAAGCTCGAAGAAGGAAATCTCAGCGCAAGTTTCCGCTATTAAACGATCAACCGATCAACCGATTCTTATTAATTTGAAATTTAAATTCATCTGCAGCTGCGTTTTTAAGCGGATGTCGTGCCGATTTGTGTCCCAGCGATCGGTCTAGCCGGAGACCGTTAACAACATCACCTTCGAGATCTGCTCTAGTTTTACTTTCAATTTGTGTGTTTTTTTTTCTCTCAATTTTTGCTGCTTTTTTGTTGTTGTTGTTGTTGATGTTGTTCGTTTTTCTTCGATTGTCTCTTACTATAGACTGAAATTAAAAGTAGCTCAATTTTAATCGTGGTCTTTTTCTTAAACGGAAATCATAAAATTCCTCGATTTACGATTAATTGCGTTTGGTGATTATGATGAGGGCAGTAATCAGCAATGGCGTAATTTAGTTGCAGTTTAAAAAATATCCGCTCTTTATAAATACGAGTATATACATACATATATAAAAAATGGCAAAAAAATGGTAAAAGTTTCCATCATGGTTACTAATTAACCATTGCTGGGTATAGATGAGAGGTAACTTTGGTATACTTTTTGTGTAGGCCACTTTGTAATTTTCATAAATAATACTAAAAAGTCCTACGAAATTTTCAAATTTCTTTTGTTTGGATTCTAGCAACCTTCGTCATAAAAATATCGTATTTAACACTGATCTAATTCTTTGACTTAATCCTTCAAGGTATCATTGAAATAATAATTCTTTCGAACAAAAAATTATGTATGAATATGTATGAGATAATTGTTTTAACAGAAGCATAATAAAAGCTATCCGCGTGATCTCAAAGGGTTGATTATGCCAAAGAGACCTTTACAGAAAACCTTCATGAAGGCATTCGTCGAACTCTTGGTCAATATATTTGGTGCTAGCATATACATTACAGACCTAATAATCTTAGAAAATTATTATTTCAATTATTATCGAAGTTACATGATCGTTTGGTAACGTAATCGTTGTGCAAATTGATAACCAAAGGTTATGCCATGAATAAGCTTTTTGCAATTTTACTTATTTTTGGCTAAAAAATTTCTTTTTTAATTTACTATTTTTGAAAGATTTCTGTACAATATTTTAAGCTTCTTTTTTATCGTATATTAAATGATGAAAATAGCAAAATTAATTTGATTAACATTTATGCTCTGTATCGGCAACGGCAACGATTTCATTAGCTTTTTTCTTAGCGTTTGTCTCAATTCTGCTACTAACAATCGCGTGATATAATTTTTCTGCACATGATTGCAGAAAATGGCATCGTTTTTGCGGTTATGGCTTTAATTTTTTTTGGTTTTTTTTTGGCATTTTTTTTTTTTGGCCAATTCGTTGACGGGAGTTGTGGCCTGGTTGTTGCGGCCACGGCATGGGCATGAACAAATAGTAAACTTGCCACCAAAAGTACACATAGCAACTGGTTTCTAGCGTTCAGAGTCCGGCAACAGCGTTCGCGTTCGCATTCAATCCTCTCTAAACATCCTGAAAACTAAAACTTTTCCAAAAACTGTTTTGGAACTAACGGTCGTTTTATTTTTAATTTTTTTTTTTTTTTTTTGTCGGTTTCTTCACTTTTACTCGGTGTCGTTTTACAGCTGGCGCATAAATTGTGCATCTCTGATTGGTTGAAACCAGTTCTAGGCGCTAGGCGCACCGTCACCGTCACCGTCACCGTCGCCAAGCCGTCGACAGTCGAGCGAATGCGCGACCGAATGAACGGAGAACTCGTTCGTTCAAAAACAATAACCAGGAAGTGTTTGTCACTGACTTGAATGCACTCACTTTCGAGCTTGGAATTAGAGCGAGCGGCGCGCGTGTGGCTATTTTAGCGACGTAAACGCTGGCGACTAGGCGAGTTGAAGCAGAACAACAACAACAACAATAGGCGCATATCGGGCGACTTACAATATTTCTGCGAAATACGAGTAGAAGCCAACACAAGCCAACACAGGCTGGGCTCTTTTTGGTTAACGATAGGTTGGTTGGTTGGTTGGTTGGTCTGTGGGTTACCACATGCCGCTTAAATTTCGTCCGTATACGACCGGCTGCCTTTTATTGCCGCTCATTATGCAAGCAAGTGTCGGACGCAATTTTGCAAATGGATTGAATCCTTCGCTGTGTCTGTGGGTCGAACGCTGCTCTACGAAAAAAAATAATCGTCCAACTGGCAGCCAGATTTCGTCTAAAATCTTATCGATTGACTTGATTGTAAGTTGCCCGACTCATATTCGACTTTCGAATATGAAAGTATACCATTCGCAAATTGCAAAAATTTATTTCCAATGAACTGGTTTTTTTGGGGCATACTCTTATGATCTTTTGCATTTAGTGAGCATTTCTTGACTGAAGTCGCGTTGCTACGCCCGTTTATTTCAAGGATTAGCGTCAATAAATGCGGAAATTCAATGCGTGGCAACCAGTATCGAGTGTTGTATGCGTGCGCGTATATTCAAAAAATTTCCAAATAAATGTAACTAAATCGCGACGAAAACTGTTAACGTTGACTGAACAAAACTGATTGATGGGCAGATTGTTGCATCAATGACGACAATTAAATTGAATGGATCAAAATAAATGGATCGTGAATACTTTTTGTGAAGTAAAAGCAACATTTGAAAGTTTTAAAATAAATTTTAGAAAAAAATTGTAAAATTTTATGTTTTCGTACTCAAAAGAATAATAGTTTTAATAAAATTCTAGCAGTTTCTTGTGAGTGCTGAATCCATCCATTTCAAATTAAAAATAAATAATGATATAAGACTATTTATTTAACTCTAATTCGAAACACAATCAACCGTTTTGAAGTCTTAATTTCTAAGTGAAATTAATTTCTTTTAATTTCTAATTTCTAATATTATCAATATTAAAGTTAATGATATTTATGATGATGTAAAAATGCAATAAACATAAATATCTAATAAACGTTACAGTTTAAGTCATCCGAATTGAATTCGACACTAATAGCATCACTAAATCATAAACTAATCGCTTTAAAAAAAACCACCCAAAAGGTCTTTTACTCGTAAATAACACCTACCAATTAATAAAATGCTCTAAACACTTCAATAAAAACGTCTTGACGAGATGAGAAGTTAACCACGGCCATTTGGTTCACTTTCAGAAAAATTCAAAAGCTTTTGAATTTTACCTTTTGAATTTTACCCACCTCTAGCTTCATGATCTGCCGCATCTCGGTCTTGTAGTTCGAGCAGCGCGGCGGAAACTCTAGGCACCAATTTGAGCTACGAATGCGGACCGCTTGCATGCTGGGAACCTTCTCTTCTTCCCAATAGATTTCTTCACGTGTGCAGACATGATTCGATGATGTACCATGGGCATCGAGACTGGCATTATGCTGGCTGTTGTTGTTGTTCGACAATATCTTGTTGGCCTCATTTGAATTGAATGCATTCATAGCGCCGTTATCAACAACAGCAGCATCGTTGCCACCACCAGCATTGGCTCCGGTTAAAATATCGGTATTGACACTATAAATGTTCTCACTGTCGAAGGGGGAAGTAGGAGGAGGAGAAGGAGGAGCCGATGCCGTCGAATGACAAATCAAAAGGTTTACAAGATATATGGCGTTGATTAGATGTTGAAGAAAACTCTTTGGCAGCATTGTTTTTTAGTTTTTTTGGCGATTTTTTGAGATCTTGAACAAAAAAAAAAATTCGTATCGTCGATTTTTATATAACTTTTCCCGGCCGTTTTTTCAGGAAATAAAATTAATTCGTTTCACCTAATATTTTTTTAAAATCCATTTTTTTTTTCCAAATTTTTGCTTGTTTTTTTAAGAAACTTTTTCTTTTTTCTTAGTTTGTTTGCGTTTTACATGATTTTCCTAATTTCTTTATTTACTATTTCGCTTTGTTTTAGTTTGTTATTTTTGTGAAAATTTTAACATTTGATTTTTCAAGAAAAATTCTATTTTTATTTGTGAAATGATTGCAACTTCTAGAACAATTATTGCTGACTTTGCGATTTCCGTCGCTTCCGTGTAGCTCGCGTACGTAGTTAAAGTCTAACTGCGTTGCTGCGGAAACACTTTGCGATTGCGTAGCCGTCGACACAGCCGTAGCCGGTTCCATTATTGCGAAAATACCGAGTCTCCATTCTACACTTGATTACATTTGTTTATTAATTTCGACGTTTGCGGCTCCATCTGCTCGCCTGTCTAAGCGTAGCATACCCCCCCCCCCCCCACTCCTCCCCTCGGCGCATGTGCGGGTGGTAGTGCGGTCGAGCGGGGGTGCGGGGCAGGGTGTGAGTGGTCTGCCGCTTTGTCTGGTGTCATGACTTTCGTTGCTTTATTTGTTTTTGTTGGCAGCCTGAACAGATTCAGTCACTCAACCATTGCTTCACCTTCCCCCCCCCCCCCCCACCCCTCCTTCCCTTCTCCATCTTGGCCGTCACTTAACCAGTCATTCATTCATTCAATTGTTGTTATTGTTGTTGTCGTTGCTGTTCGTGCTCAGTAAATAAAAGTTGATTATTTCTAATTGAAATGATGATGTCCTTAATGCAGCAGCAACGACACCAACAACAATAAACAAACAACAACAAAAACTATATCAGCAGCAACAACAACAACAACAACAACAACAACAACAACGACAAGTATATCAAAAACAGCATCTTATTTTTTTTTCACAACAAAATCAATGTAGACTTTTTCAGAGACAGCAGCTTTATTATTAGTATTGTTATCATTGCTAATGTGGTTGTTGTTGTTGTTGTTGTTGTTGTTGTTGTTGTTGTTGTTGTTGTTGTTGTTGTTGTTATTGTTACTGTTTAATAGAATAGTTGCTTGACCCTCATCGAGTTGACAAACATGTAGGTTTATTTAAATGCATCAGATTGAACAAAAAAAAAGCCAGAGAAAAAAACCTGAGCTCGACTCTGTGCAATTTTTTTTTACAACGAGAGAAGTAATGGCAGAGAGGAGGCAAGCGCAGACTGAACAACGATGAGAACGAAATCATAGTATCATTTTTAAATAAGTTTTTCATTTTTAAAAAAGTTAGGCGCTTTATAGTCATCATCATTAAAAATTGAAAATTAAAAATTTAAAAAATTTATTAAAAAGAAATATTTAAAATTCAAATATTACAATTAAATTTAATTGATTTTTTTAACTTTTTCCCCACAAATGAATGAACACTTTGTATCTTCACTCTACCCATCAAGTCTTTCTTTTTCTAACAGCTTTTGTGTTAGTGAGTGTAAATGTAAATGTTAGTGTAAAACTTGTTTGCAAATAAATTATAAATAAATTTGGAAAATAGTTATACTTAAATAATCTTTTCTAAAAACACCAGGTCTTTACTTTTTCTTCTCTTCGAATTAAGTTTTAAAAATCAAGAATTAAGGAAACTTTTCTTAAGGAGAAAATTGAAAAAATATAGATATTAATTTCATTAGATATTCTTTTTAAAATTTCGATATGAGACAGATTAAGGAATAAATTGCAAATTTACGATGAGCGATCATAAATAACCAGAAAACCAGAAGCAGTTTTTCATTCATAGAAAAAAGGCTTCAAATTTATTGCGCTGTGCATCTTTATTGAGTTTTTTTATACTCATTACATTATATACTATACTCATGCATGACGTTCAGAATCTATAAAATCTCATGACTGAGATCACGATCACGATTTTGTTGTTTTTTTTTTCAAACAATTCAATTAAAATTACTTTAGTTGTCAAAGCAATTACAAATAGCAATCATTAGCATTGTAGATATATACGATATTGTAAAAGTATTGTCATGGCCGTCACAACAACTGACAAGATCGTCAGTACCAGAAACATAATCATTAGCATTAGAACAAATTTCGTTATCATGAGAATCCATCCATCCATCATAACGATCCTCTACGATCTTCAATCTCTTCAATTACTATAGTTGTCGTAATGATAATGACGGCTATCATTATCATCATTCAATCAAATTGCTTAAAGACGTCTCCGTCACACCTTAGTTATCATCCTTATCATTATCACCATCATAACTTTCATAACTATGGTAAAATGATGATAAAAGTGATCATCAGCGCAGTGATTTCTTTTATAATCGTTAAAGAAATAATAATCAAACTCTTTTCATAATAAGTTTTCACTTATCATCATCATCATCGTCACCTTCATGAGTAAAATGAGTTTTCTCATCATCATAAACTTCTCATCATTAGAAAAAAACGAAAAATAACCATTATAATCACAGTTACAACGATCGTGATAATCTTACTTATAATAAAAAATGTGAGATGGTTGTCGTACTATAATATTGAAGACACAAATAATTACCATAAACAAATGATCATCATTAGGTACTATTATATTAAAGATCACCTCAATTATCATGGCAATTATCGCTAATATCATAATCATTACAATCATCATTGCTGTTTGGCGATGGCTAATATCATTATAGTTTTTAATACAATCGCAAGCATGATAATAATGATCGTGATTAGTGATTTTTATACTGCGATGACTATCAGGTGAATGCTGATTATCATTGATAACCATTAAAATCCGTAATGGGTTCTCGAGATGCGTGCAGAGAGTTTGTGCAGGAATGTTCGAAGTCCAAAGTTTTCCTCTCTCGCTGCTAAATATCTTTAAAATCTTTGACTGTACAAATCGGAGCACTATAAAATATCGTACTATATATACTATTAATCAACATCATGATCATGATTTTTGTTTTTTCCTTATCAATTCAAGCTTTTATTTTTGTAACTCAAGACATTTTTTGCTAAGGCCTGTGCTAAGATTTCAACAGGTTTGTGTCTTAGGTCCTTCGTTTGGCAAATGCAAAAAAAAATAATACGATCGTTGACGCACTTTTACGCTTACACTGACTGCAGTGTGACCAAATGACTAGATTGCTGCAATTAATTTTAACAAATACATACTTACAAAAACAACAATACACGCCAGCGACAGAGCGGCAGAGCGGTGACAGAGCGCTCGTTTCGTTTTCCTGATTTTCCGAAGTATTCATTACTCATTATTTTCATTAAATATTTGTCTGTCGATTTGTTACAGGCTTTTTCTAATATTTTTTTTCATTCTCACCGTGTGCGTACGCCCGTTTGTTACACAAACTACGCATAGTTTGTGCGTGATTTTCATAAATATTTTTGCCTCCAACAGGTTTCGAGTATAATTTCATTGAGAAAAAGACCAAAAAATACACAAACAAAAAATACGCAAACACACTTCTTGTATAAAGTAGTTAAATTTAGAAGGCACACCTTTTGGGTTGTTGTTATTTTCTTGGTTGCTCTTGTTGCTCTTCGCGTTGCGTGTCTTTGGCCAAGGTACAAGTTCAATATTGTTGTTGCTCTTTTTGAAAAAAGTGGGTGTGTCGGTGCGGTCGGTACTACTCGTAAGAGGCTCAATCACAGCCCGCGTGTGCGCGTTCGTGTGAGTGTGTGAAATGTTCATGTTTGTTGAAGAACGACCGACAAAAAAACACCCATAAATCATTTGTTATTTATTTTGCGATTTTCTGATTAAGCGCTTTTTATCAATTTATTCTTTTGATTGATTTATTAGAAATAACAAAAAAAATACAATATTTAAAAAGGATTTCTTAATTTTCTTAATGCAGTCATCATCAATAATGCCATTACGGCCAACAGCCGACCATTATCACCGCATAGTCGTTGACTGTCGTTGTAGTAACCACCGTAAATTTGCAGATTGGCGGTCTCTATGCTGCGACTGCAGTAGTCGCCATCGTAGTTCCAGCCGACAAACTCTTGATTGCGCAAATTTTCCTGGCGCAGCCACTCCTCCAGGGGCGCAAAGTACTCACGCAAAGCACTGCCATCGAGACGGCCCTCGCCCAAACTCTCCTGCAGCACTTCCTGCCACGGCTGTGAAGCGCCCTTGGACATGATTTGTCTAAAATGAAATTGAAATTGATAATAATTATATGATTTTTTTTTTTTTTTTATATTCATCAATCAATCTATTAATTGTTCATACTTGAGTAAATTGCCAGCCGCTGGCTGTCGATAAATGTCGCATTTGTGCAACGGTTTTCTAGCATCGGCCGGATCATATTGTCCTGCGGCACGGCAAATGGCGCGATAAATTTGAAATTGCAAAACAGTAGAGAAAAAGTATCTGCAAATTAAAAGGAAGTCAATGAAAATCTGACAGTAATTAAGCCATTGCGTAATAACAACAATCGAGATCGGAATCACAAAAAAAAAAACTAAAGAAAAAATATTTCAAAATATTAAGTAATTGCTAATTTTTTTAATTCTTTTAAAATTTGTGGTTATATTTTCAATATAAAGTAATAAAATCAGCTTCTTCTGGCGCTAGAGTAATAAAGGTTTGTCGTGAAACCAAAGACTTCAGCAACGAACTCGTTCTATTGCATTCCGAATACGTAAGAATTCTATTCTGTTAAATAAATTTATTCTTTTGGATAAATTTTTATTTAATAATTTTATAAAAAATTTATTCATTCATTCCTGTTTTTGGGTAATTTTCTTTATGAAAAAAATTTGCTTAAACTGCCGTGATTTTAATAAAAATGGAAGAGATTCTAAGTCTTAAATTGATGTTCCAGGAATGTTTTATACGTTCGTGTGTGATGAAACGTCGTCACAGACAGTGACACGTTGTGCCACTCCCCCTCGTCCTTCGTTTTAATCATCTTTTACGAAATCATAGGCCATTAAATAAATTTCACTACGAAAAGACACATTTTTCTTTTGCAAAAATTACCAAAAAAAATGAAATTATTTATGTATTGTATTTATCAGTTAAACAAATCTTAGCAAATTTATAAAGAAAACATTTTTTTCGTAATTCATTTAGTCGGTTTCTCTTAATGTTTTCCTTCCTTCTTTTTTTTTATTTGAACTTGTTTGTTGACTTTTTGCATTTGTGGTTTTTTGGTTTTTTCTTAATTAATATTATGTGATATTATCTGTCTGGTGATGATGTTTAAATGATTTACATGACCTTGACGTGATGAAAATGAAAGTTGCTTTATTTAAAGTGTCCAAGCATTTTTTCCACCACAATCTTTTGTTGTATACTCGTAATGAATTTTGGCACATTTATCAGATAAAGTTAATTCAATAATAATAAAATATGAAAAAGTATTCACTTTAAGTATTCACTACGCGTAAGTATATAATTAAGTACTTTAAGAAATAATTAATTTTTTTTTAAAACGTTTTTGATTAAGATATTGTAATAAATCATTATTGATGAAAACCTTAAATATATTATTAAACTTCATTGGTGAACAGAGTTATGTAATGTAGTTTATATTCATTCAAAAACATCGTCATGATTACGACTGGTTACAATAAAGATAAGCAAACATTTTGGGCAATATCATTCTCTCCACTGATTTGTCTAAAACTAACTATTTTTAAAGCTCTGTAATATTTACTTTATTTTCGAAAACATTTTAAAAATGTTTTGACATTTTAAATTTTTAGTTTTAATTTTTTGCGTTTTTTTTAATTTTTTTTTCAAATTTTTGCAGAAATTTTTTTTTTCCAAATTTTTATAAAAATTTTTTTCTTACAATTTTTTATAAAAAATTTTTAGAGAATTCAATTTTTTTTACCGTTTTTTTATAAACCATAAACTTTAGTATTTGTCTTGAATTTAAAACCGATTATTTTTTCTATAAGAACACTTTTTTCTTTCTCCAACTTCAGTTCAGCTTTAATTTGAATAAAAGAGATAAAAAAATTAGAACACTCAAAACAGATCCGTTTCTATTTTTAAAGAATATAAGAAAATCACAATACAAAATAAAAAAGTCGTCGGAACCGGTTGCAAAATCAACAACCTCCAAACTATGCGCAAACCTCAGGCCGCGTGTAGCGGCGTATAGAGCAGAGAGAGCAAAAAGAGGTAGAACTTGTAAAAAATGACTTTTAACAAGACCAACAAGCAAAGTTCAAACAAAGTCTAAAAGAATTAAAAATGCATTAAGATCGTATTAGTTCGAAACGATTGAAATCTTTTTAATGCAAGCTCAAAACGTACTCGCGATTTAAGAATGAAACCAAACAAAAACTTGGCGCAAACCAGCAGCAATGCAGCAATGTCGTTTAGTATGAGCTTCAGCGAGAAAAGCAGCAGTCGCGGCCGGCCATAACAGCCACCAAAGCCAAAAAGAACAAATTGAAAATTGAACAAGCAGAAACAAAAGTGAAAAAATCTATAAACAGTCATACAACAACAACAACAACAATAATCGCAAAGTACCAGCGCTAAAATCATGCATGCTCCGGTTCTTCAACTTTTTGAAGCCGCTGCCAGCCGCGTTGCGCTGCTGCTGCTGCCTGTGTTTGTGTAAGATTTTCTAAAATAAAAAAAAAATTAATGGCTATCGTAGTATTTGAGTTGTTCTGTTATTGCTGCTGCTGTTGTTGTTGCTGTTGTTCTGTTTTTGTTATACTTTGAAAGTCTAACCAACCAACCAACCAACCAGCAGCATCGGCTGCATTCATTGAGCGACATGTCGTTGCTACATAAAGCCGCGACAGTGAAAATACTAGCAAAAAAATAATGCTTCTAGCTTCTGATTCTAGTTTAGAATTAAAAAAAACTTAAAAAGTAAAAGAAACAAGAACGCCAACAACAACAACAAGAATAATAATACTCTTAAGGTCATTAAGCGTTTAAGTGTTTGCTGCATACGTTTTTTCTTGTTTTAATATAAAATGTTGTAAGAGCGTATTTCTTGGTTTTTTCTTTTTTTTTTCTTGTTTTCTTTTTTTTTTTTTCTTTATTTGTATGTTGGCTTTTACTGCTCAGTTTAACACGTCCTTGACTTTAGTTGCGCAACAAAAACAAGAAAAACCACAACCAGCAACCAATTGATCCTAATCAAAGGTCTTCACTAAAACAATTTAAAAACTCAATAAAATTATTGCCACATTATTTACCTCGTTAAACAATTAAGCCAAAATTATATCTAGAAACTACTAAAAAACAATTTGCTGCAAAATAAAATTCCAAAATACATAATTGCGAAAATACGTCTTATCAAGAAAAATAAAATTAAAAGAGTAGAAAAAAAGAAATCGAAATAATGAACAACTTTTGGCATAGATCAAATCAAAATATCAATGTGGAAATAAAATACCACACATTAAACAATAACAACAACAACAACAACAATAACAACAACAACAACAAAAATGTAGAAAACGCGTAAAAAACATATATTATTCGCATAGACCAAATTTCTTGTGTTTTATAGAATTAAAATAAAAAATTGTAAACTGAAAACTATTGGTTTCGTGCAAGAATAATCTTTATTTTTTATTTAATTATTACACTTTTGCTACTTTTTTTATTTTTTAATTTAAGGTTTTTTTATTTTTTATTTTTTTTATTTATTTAACAAAAAACCTCTGAGTATTCAACGAAATATAACGAATATTTAACAAAATTACTTGTATTTAGATTAAAAAATCATATTTAAGTTTGAAATATTAGACAAAAAATACATTTTATTGTACGATAATACTCTTATGTAATCAAAATAAAATAGAAAAAAACAATTAAAACGAAATGAAAAGAATATCAAACCGAATGCAAAATTTAGAAATAATAAGAATAATTTTTTAACAAAAAAAACAGCATTAATTAAGCTTCCTTTTTTTAAATTATTATTGTTTATTTTTATTATTTTCTTATGTAATATTAATACCTGCCAAATTGTAATTTTGGAGAAATAAATTTAATGAGTGCCATAAATTATGGATTGTACACGCTTCAAGTATCAGAAGTTATGAAGAAAAGTTGGCCAAAGAAAGACTAGACTCATAAGCAGCCGAGACTTTGTTGCAGTAGTTAAGCTTGTTATTGGTTAATTGCTGCTGCTGCCACAAGTTTTTAATGACTAAAAATTGCATTGTGATGGATTTTTTATTAACAGCTCTAAAACATTTTTGTTAATTTCAAGCTCTAATTTTCACAGAACATAAAAAACCAAAATTTTCTTGCAAAAGAACTGAAAGAATGCCATCGGCGTAAATAGTTTTTTACTTTTAAAAATTTTCGAGGGAAAATAAAGTAAAACGAAAATGTTAATGAAAACGAAAACGAAAACGAAAGACTTAAGACACAAACTAGACTGTAATGCAAACTCCAGGAATTTTCTTTATTTCTTCGCTCATAAGACATGAATAGAATTTAAACTGTATACAATTATTGAAATTATTGTACTCGGCCCTATTTTCAATTTATTCAACAATTCATGATCATAGAGTGATTAATTTCAAAGAAATTCGAAGTCAATTAAAATGTGAATAAGTACAGAAAAAGCTCTATCTAAAATGCTGAAAAAATTCTAGAAAAGTGACATGATAATAAATTATTCAGACAATTGTTGCTAAGACAAAGCAAAGAATGGGTACGCGATTGTTTTAGATCCGTGTTGTTTTGAGAACAATAAGAGTAAAGGAATAATCGCTGGTATCAAAAACAATTACAACAACAACAACATTGCAGAGCAACAGTAACGACAACATTGTTTAGAGCAAAAACAAAACTATCTCTGACTCTGATCCGTCACTTTGCAAACAACAAACAGCTTCAGACTAAGACTAAGACGAAGATGAAGATGAAAACCAAGCAAAGACACTGCAACGGTCAACTTTGCTGACCAATCGACCAACTGACTTGTTCGATCAAGCTGGTAAAGGCATCGCCTCAAACACTTTTAATAACTGTTATTATATCTAATTTTAACGTTTTATTTACACCGTCACCGTCACCGCGCCGCCGCCGCCGCCACCGCCCTCACCAACGCCATCCACAGTCATGGCTTGCGCCATTGCCGCCGCCAAGCCATTAATCACCGATCGACAATTCGCCACAAATACAACAACAACAAACGGTCTTAAAAATTAGCAGCATAAACCGCAGCAGAAAAAAAGTAGCACAAGAAAATGGTATGGAATGAGAGGGTGGAAAGACGTTCGCACTCATCTCGATATCGTTTCGAAGTCCGGGATTGAGACAGTGTTTTTTATTAGGCGCCTAATACCGAAATTTGATGTCCCGAAATTAAAGCGAGACAAAACAATTAAAGGTTGACACGACATGGCGAGGTCTCAAGACTTTTTGGGAGAGGACAGAACTCATCAGTCTAGACCAGATCCTGAGACCAGTTGGGATTTTTCAGTCGAAACGGGTTCTCAAAACAGGGCGGTACATTTTCGTTGAGATGATAAAGATCTTTACAAGTCTTTTACTAGTTTTCAGTCGAGATGAAGACAGATATTCTAACATTTTAAGCCAGTTTTTAAGCGAAAAGAGTTGCCGAGACAAGATAAAGTTTTTCATTTGAGACGAGACCAGACGAAATCGTCCAAACCTCAACACATCTCGGGGCTCTAGCTATGCGCATCGCCTTTGAAGGCGACACAAAATTAACCAGAGATTAAGAAGATGCTCCCGTATGTTCCCGATGTTCTCGTATTAGCGTAATTGCAAAGACCGCTAAACATTACACAACTGGACAGCAACAACAACAACAACAACAACAACATTAACAAAAACAACAGCTGCAAAAACCATCAACCAACCAACCGAGCCGCCGAATAATAATCGCGCCGAATGAGAGTGATTTTGCGGTTGGCAAAAGATAATTCGCGACCTTGACGTTGTTGGCATCAGCTGCTTTCAGTCGTTAGCGAACGGCTCCGGCTCCGGCTCGGGCTCCTCCTCCTCATCCTCCTACCTCTTTTCCGCCACAACAATTTAACAGATTTTAACAGTCGCTGGCGGTTGCCGTCTTTTCTTTTTTTTTGCACTTTTTATTGCATAATGTTTTCCTTTTTGTTTTCTTCTCATGCTTTCAAACTAATCAGTTAAAGCCGCTTCTTTCGTTAACGAGTAACAACAGCAACAGCATTTACAACAACAACAACATTTACAACAACAATAGTGACTTTGCATCAATGCAAAGTGTTGCCACCGTCAAGTGGCATAAATAAAGGAAGAGAAAACTGAACTCATTTTGAGCTGCTGTTGTTGGTGTTGTCGCCGTCGCCATCGCCGTCGTCGTCGTCGTCGTCGTTGTTGTCAATTACTGCGACTGGCACAATCACGTTTGCTTCTTGTTATTGTTGCTGTTGTTGTTAAGCAGAAACATGTGTCCCACTCACGACACTAAACCCACAAAAAACCGCCCATAAACTGGCCGACGACAGTGCCGCCTGGTTCACTGCCCTGCATCCTGCTTGGATCTGGTTCAGCTGAATTGAAACCGAAGGGAATGGAAATAGTTGAAATTCGGTACTCACGCAAACGAAGAAGAAGAGAAAGAGAAAGAGAAAAGCCAAACCAAATCAAACCAAACAACCTTCACAAAAGGCAACGATTTGCAACGCGATTCATTGCAATTCATTGAAAATTATGATTGTTGTTGTCGTTGGATTTTGTTGTTGCTTAATAGTATCCTTTTGCACTTCACTTTACAAATTGGACAATTGTTGCAGTTTGTTGTTGGGCGATGGATTAGAAAAGTTTAAAAAAATATGCCAAAATGGAAAGAAGGCAAATAAGAAAAGAAGAAGGAAAACGAGAGAGAATCTAGAGAAGACTGAGAAATGCTTTTTGCTACAATCGAAATGGTAGTTCCCTTTTTTGTTGTTGTTGTTGTTGTTGTTGTTGTTGGTGTTGTTGTTGTGGTTGTGGTTGTTGTGGTTGTTGTGGTTGTTGTGGTTGTTGTGGTTGTTGTTGCCGTGGTGCACTAAAAATTCGATTCGTTGGTGAATGGATGCGGCAAGGAGTAAACATTTTGCAAAGCAAGGCCCGCAAAAAAAGCATCGTACTGCAGCAGGCAGCGGCCGGTTGTGCTGCGCTACGATTTGACAACTGGCACCAAACAGTCCAACCATCACCGCCAACATCACCGCCATCATTACCATCATCATCATCGACGATCGTCACAAGGAAACACCGACTAAAAGCGTTAAAAGCAAATTCTGTCGAATTAACCACGAGAAAAAGCAGAAAAAAAGGCTGCAACAAAACTCGCTTCAAAGAAATGTTTTCTGACTTCAATTTTTACAAGTGTTATTTTTGTTGTAGATAATTAATTTTTGTATAATTAAGTTGCAGTCGTATGTAGTGATTAATTTTTAATAAAACTAATAACAATAAATTAAAGTTTTTTATTTTGTTCCTTTTAGCATTTTTGAAGCTACAGCGTTTTTTTCTTTCTGCAAAAAAACAATTAAACTAAATTCACGCATACGATGCGATGCGATACGATACGATACGAGTTAGACCAAAGCATGCCATGCAGAGTACAATATGTTGCAACCGCAGCAGCAACAATAGCAACACCGTAAAGAAACTGTGAAATGATAACAACAAAATAACAACAAAATAACAACAAAAATAACAGCAGCTATTATTACCATCATTATTATTATTATTATTTTTTAACAATCGTACGGCGATTTCGATCGTTCAAAGTTTTCGGTTATTGCGCTGCAATCGTATCCATAATCGCTGCTAATGTTGCTCGTTGTTACTGCTATCGCTGTGGCTGCTACTGTTATTGCTACTGTTACCGTTACCGTTAACGAAGGAAATACGGCCAAATGCTTTACGACGATGATGACGCCGCCACCGCCGATCATCATCGATGCACACTGAATTTTTATGGTAGCAAATTTTCAAGAAAATACCTCAAAAAATTGTGGAAAATTGCAGCAGAAAAAGCAATTCAATTGCATGCAGCGGCACAGCGCTTATTCTTTTTTTCTCTGTAAATAGTTTTTAAAAATGCTCCAGCTCTATTTTATTAGAAAAAAAAAGCGAACAGATATTGCGCAATATTTTAATTTTTGCCACTCAAATGCAACAAACACCACGCAATTAATTGCCAACAAATGCTGCAAGTGACTAACAGTACCAACAGCACCACGAGCACCAGCAGCAGCAGCAGCAGCAGCAGCAGCAGCAACGACGATAACAGAGCTCACGACATTAAAAATCGGTAGCTGCGGTTTGTTTGTTAAATCGTTGCTGTCGAACGAAATAGCGACTGAACCAATTCGCCTGAACATTAGACAACAACCTCAAAGTCACATACACACACACACACACACACACACGTGCGCGCGCGCCTATACGCTACCAGACGCATAGGTGCATACAAATGTTTAAAGATTCATTTTTGCAATTCTTTGCAAACGTAAAAATGTTCCTGAAGCACAAATTGTAGCAACACAGAGCGGTAGCACTGTGACAACAACAACAACAACAACAACAACAACAACAACAACAACAACAACAACAACAACAACAAGAACAAAATCATAAATCATCATCATCATCAAATCCGCTGCAAATATCCAAAAATTTTTTTTTTCCTTCCACGAAATATTTCTTACAAATTTTTTAATCCTTTTTTTTTCGTCGGCCTCGAATTTGCATGCATAACATTTTTATCACCCTTAATTTGCTCGTTTTTTATGAGCTACATTTTATTATTCGGCTAATGTTGTTCTTGTAATTGCGCCGAATTATAAATTATTTCTTTAGCAGCCTTTAAAAGTACTAGAACTTTCCAAATGTTTCATTCTCTTCAATGTTTAGCGTATTGTCATTGCGTCTGACATTTTGCTACAGCCACAAAATTCTATAGTTTAGCATTAGTATGACAATTTTTTGCTTTTTTTAAATTTTTTTGGTCTCCATTTCTTGTATTTTTTATAAATACAACTTGTTTGAATTTATTGAAGCTTGCTTGACTTTAATATAATTTGTTTTGTTGTCTCTCTCTCTCTCTCTCTCTCTCTCTCTCTCTCTCTCTCTCTCTCTCTCTCTCTCTCTTCGCAAATGCATTTGACATTTAAGTTTTTTTGGTTCATGCTGTTTGCTTTTGCCGGCGTTATTATCATTGTCTTGAACATTTTGCTTGCCCAAATTATTCACGTTTTTTCCCCTTTTTTTCCTTTTGTTAATTTTGTGCAACGAGTTTTTGGTAAAGCAGCAGTTACTGCGTGTCTGCCATTTCTTTGGCACTCTCTAAATGATTTAATTTATCATTTAGGTTAATTATTATTAAATTCTTTATGATTTTTTTTTTCTCCTGAAAGCGCGCGAGACTACGTATTTTAAGAACTTAAAATGTGAGTTAAGTTTATTATCGGCATTACCGACAACGCCAAATGTCATTAAATAATTCAAAAACAATGTCCGTTTAGGCGCAACGTTTGATTATGTGACGTATTTAACAACGTATAGTCTGTTTTCTCTCTACAGTCTCTACAGTCGTACAGTCTCCTTTTTCTCTCTATTAAGGGCTCTTTAAGGGCTTCCACGTACTGCATGGCTACTGCCTTGCTACCTCTTTACTAACAGTTAACATACAGTTAAGCATACAGTTAACAGTATGGTCACACTCACTGTTACTGAACGGTCACTGTATTGTGACGTAATTAACATGGTGTAGGCTATGTTTCTTTATTAAAGGCTTCTTACATGTTCTCACGTATCGCACTGCCCCTCTTCACCGTTAACAGCACTGTCATACCCATTGCTAATGACGTTTTTTTTCCTTTACTTCAGTGTATATTTATTACCTCTACTTGCACTATTGGAAGCCGCTATTGGCAATTTTCACTTACTTAAAAATAATTTTAATTGTTTAAACGTCAAATTAAAGTTAATTTGACTAACATAAAAGTTTCTTTACTCAGTACTTGTGCCTCTTTTCTTTGAATTCATTAAAAATCACATCATGTGGCTTTATTGATCATTAAATGATTTTAAATGTTCACTGAAATACGAGTTTATTTGAAAGTGTTCGTCAAAAACGGCGTCTCATCGTCTATGAAACAAATGAAGAAAACAAAACAAATGAAGAGTTAATAAAAAGAAGCAAACAAGCGTAAGCGTTTTCGTTGAAAACAATAAAAATTTTCAAATAACAACAGAAGTGCAATAAATTTAGCAATCTGCTCAATTTGCACGGACAGATTTTTGCAACTTTCGATTTTGATTTTTTCCCTCTTTCTTCCTTGTTTTGTTGTTTCCTTTTAAATTTATAAGTAAGTAAGTAAGCAAGCAACGTATTATAAAAATTCATTAGAAGTAAATATTCTGAAATTTATTATTATTAATTTTTGAAATTGATTTGTGTTTGATTTAACACATTTTTTTTGCTTAAGGTTGTTTGTGTTAAGAACGAATTCAAAAATCAAATAAAATCAAAATAAAATTTATCGAAATACAAATTTGCATTTTATAAAAATATCGACTGCGTTTCTGACTAAAAATTAATTTTATTTTTTTTTTTAAATTGATTTTGATTTTTTTTTATTTTTGTTTTTGAAGATTTTTTGTTTCTTAAGTCTTTCGTTTCTATAAAGTATACGACCAGACTTTTAAGGACTAAGGTTGTTGTTGTTGTTGTTGTTGTTGTTGTTGTGATATATTTTATAGTTTTAGATTATTTAAGTACTATTCATTATTATCGTTATTCATTATTATTAAAAGAAGTTTATAAGTTCGAAGAGGACAAGAAGCGTTCTTTTTAAAATGGTCTCAATTGAGTTAAAAAAAAGCGATTGGTTCCTAAATATTTTTTTCTAATTCCGGTAAAAATATTTCATAATATTTTTCTCTATTTAAGTTAATCTTAATATATTTTTTTGGTTAATTTTTTACTTTTTTTCCACTTCACTTAATTTTAATTTTATTTATTTTGGAGATTTTTTAAATTTAAATTTTTATGGTAATTTTCATTTTTAGTTTTTCTTTAATTTTATTTCTATTGTTTTTTATTATTTGAATTTCATTTGAATTAAGTTTTCACTTCCATTAAGTAAAAGTGATAAATATTATGTAAAGGCGATAAAAGTGGCTATAAATTACTTCGCAATTTTGTTGAGTTTTTTGCATTAAATTTTAACCATCAGCAATTTTTACGGTAAGGAAAGGCATACTACTTGTTGTCTGCTCATGCCGCTGACAAATCGCCCGATTTATTTGCATAATAATGATATACTATACGCGAGTATATGGCGGTGGTCTAGTAACAAAATCTGCCGGAAAATGTAACGTTGAAAGTGAATGCCGGAGCCTCGAGGCGGAGACAAAATAAAGCCAAACGAACTCAAAGAAATGAAAGGAAATTCCGCCGCAAAACGAAAGTGAACACACTGAGAAGAATTGTTACGAAAAAGCGGCAGGCACACGCCCCTTGGACACACACACACACAACATGACCACTTGGTGGCCATTTATTTGTTAAATCATTCGCCGAGATTCGTCCGCTCGCTGCACAAACATCCACATTCACGGTCTGATGGATCTGATGCTATTCGTATTGTGCGAGTGTAGAAAAAATGTCGTCAAGTGAAAAAGTAAAAGTTGCGGCATTGCCTGCGCCGGTTCGTTGTTACCGACTTGTGCGATAGAACAGAAATAAGCACACATTAAAAAACTATCGCATTGCCTGTTGCTTCCACAACAACAATAATCAGAGGCTACTTTAGCCACGGCAGCAACTACTGCCTCGCCGCCGCGGCGCGCCGCTTCAGTCATCAAAATGCATGGATGCTTTTAAATGGTCACTCGAAGAAGAATTTCATGACGCGATACGGTTACTCGCGTACAACATGGATTGCATTGCATGCGCACACGTTGTCCGTTGATCGGTCGACTGGTCGGTTGGTCGTTCAGTCGGTCAGGCGGTCGCGGCCGCGCCGTCAATTGTCAACTTTGTGTGACGATAATCGGCAGCAACAACAATTGTTCGCCAACAATTGTTGCATAATCGACAATGTTTCTTTTTCTCTTTGCTACAGTTTTTCTTGTTTTTCTGCTGACTGCATTTGTTTTCTTTGTTTTTTACAATAAATTGTTACAATTTTTCGTCGATGAATGTCTGTTTTTGTAGTGCTTGCTGTACTATTGTTGTTGTTGTTGTTGTTGTTGTTGTTGTTGTTTTTTTGGTAGTTGTTGTTACTACCATTGCAGTTCTCGTTGATTTTTTTGTCACTCTTAATAATAATTCGGCGTTTTTGTCGCTTCGATGTCGCTTTAAGGAAGCTCATCAAGCGATCGATGATGCTGGCTTTTTTCATGATGAATATATTTTAATAAATTATTTAAGTTATTAATAAATTTGTTAATATTAATAAATTATTTAAATTATTATATTAATTTTTTTAATATTTTAAATATAATTTCAATTATTTGGCATCATAAAAATTAATTACGAAAAGCGTTAAGAATTGTGTACTCAAAACATGATTTTTAATAAAAGCATTATTTATTTTTTTTAAGACAAAACTTATTAATTAAAGAATTTTGAAAGGGATTTTGTAATTACGTGTCAGGTCCTTTAACATTTGACCTTGTAGACGTTTCTTTTTTACTTGAAGAAGATTCGAAAGATTATATGGATTGTTCAATTTTATAATAATCTACTTTGACATCACTTCACTCATAATTTTCTTATCTCAGAACAACGCCATATAATCTACTTCCGTCTTTGTAAAAACTGTCCATCAAACTGTCTGTCAAGTTCTTCTTCGTGAAAAGGATCACTGTATTCTCTATAAACGCTTTTAAAAGCAGTAACGGTTCCGTTAAGAAGCCTTTAACCTTTCTCGTCTGAATGATAACAATCAAGTTCATCAAGATGAAGTGAAACGAAAAAGAAAGATGGGTAAGAAGAACCAAAAGGTAAAACATAAAAACCCAATGAAGTTGAAGACGTCGAAAATTAAATCCAACAGCGATTAACGACTCATAGTCGGTGTCACTTTCAATGTCAATGCAGTCATGCAAATTCACTTTTCGGTGCTAATTCGCAATTATGAGCTTTCAATTCACTTTCAAGAATGAATTTTTTGTTGTTTTTAATTTACGCAATAAATACCATACCATTCGTAATGATGTTCATAAAGGAGATGGTTTGAGTATAGAATTTCATCAAACAGGAAGAAACGCTTAAATATGGTACAAAAAGTCAATATTTCGAACGAAATACCGGTTTTTCGAAGGAAGTTTAAATAAAATGCGCTTGGCTGGTTTTAAAATAATTTAAAAAAATTAATTGTGGAAATTTTTCGAGAGTGCTTCACACGTGAAGTGTGAAGATGATTGTGGGCAAAAGAAAATAATAAGGAAAAAATTTTATTGTATTCGAAGTTCGAATCCCAAGCGAAGTTATCAAGTTACGTTTTAATTGCTTCGGTCATAAGACTTTATACTTTGAAGTCCTGCGTGAGCTTTGATTGGATTGAACACACATCACAACCCACGATGTGTACCCAGAGTACTCTTTTTCTTATGAATTTTGAACTGATGGGTGGATTTAAATCGCACGGTATCACAATGCTGACTACATTCTGAGCCACCTTGACATCTGTATTGGCTTACGGCCTTCCCCTTCGTTGAATATTTGACCGATGGAAATTCCGTTTCAGTTCTGAGGTTCTGAGGTGTTGCTAAGCTTTAATTTCTCATATAAAAAATTTAATATTTTTGTTGTACGGAGCTTAATAAATTGGCTTAACTAAATCGGCCAAACAACTGAGCCTCTTATTTTGAAAGTGTTTAAGTGAATTTCTTGAAAAAATGCACCTAATAATAAATGTTTTATACTGGCCCAATTTTCTTGAGTTTTTATTTCTTGATTTTCTCCAAAGAAATTTGGCTTATCAAAAGAATTTCATTGCGTTTAAAATCCAAAACTATAAATACCTCCTTTTTAACATAAATGGGTTTCAACACTTTCAAAATAAACGGCTCAATATCTTCTAATTCCGATTTTACTTAAAACTTATTTTCACTTATGATTCTCTCTTTTACGCTTTTTTATAAATATCTCGATTTTAACATAAATGGGTTTCCACTCTTTCAAAATAAACGGCAGAATCCTTTTTATTTCGATTTTACTTAAAATTTTTTTTTACCTAAAATCTCTCTTTTACGCTTTTTTATAAATATAAAAATAATTTTAGAATAAATGGGTTCACGCACTTTCAAAATAAACGGCGCAATTTTTCTATTCTGATTGTAAACGTCTTTTTTATTATGATTCTCTCTTTCACGCTGTTTTTACCGGTTAGATTTTTCTTGTTCTTCCACTTCTTCTTCTTCTTCTTTTTTTCTTTGTATTGCACTTTGTATCATTTTTTTGTCACTGTATGAACACTTTTATAAACAGCTTAAAATGAAATACTTGATAATGAGTTTCGTTTAATGAGATTTAAAAGCCTTTGAGCAGAACGAAAAAAGAGCGGAATTTTTCGCATTTTTCCGGTTTGTTTTATGAGATATTTTATTTATTTTGTCTTAAATTAATATCAATTTCAATTAATCTTTTATGATTTGAGTTAAAACTTATTTGTGTTAATGTCTCTTCACGCTCACGCCAGTTCTGTTTACTTCCGGTGTTAAGATAATCTGATTGTCATGAGCGATGACAGTTAATAAAAAGAAGAAGAAGTAGACGATGCCGATGCCGAAGAACAAGAAGAAGAATGTGCTTTACCTTCAGCCGTGTGACGTCCACTAATGTAAAACCGGCATTCATTAACGAATAAGCGGCATAATAAAATTTTAATTACTCGAGACTGAAGAAAACATATTCCGAAAAATCCAGATGGCAATGAATTTTTTAATAATTATTAGTATGGATTAAAAAACTGTTGACAACTTCTGATAACTTTACATCGTTAATCTCGAATCTGTAAGCCGTTTTTCCGCTTCACGTCAAAATTTTCGAGGAAAATCAAGGAGAAGGTAAATCTTCAAAAAACCTGTATATATTAGAGAAACGAGAGTAGCGACAGACATACTACATATTTGCCCTTTCCTCCTCCGTTCTTCCCAACCTCTTCTCTTACGCAGCTTGTTGTGCCGTTCCTGCAACTTTTTTGTTTTCGAATCTGTCATACTGTTAAAACTATTGAAGATATTAATAAAGTGTATTCGGCAAAACTAATCCTCGCCAAAAAGTGGATAGATTGCCATTTAGGAAAAATATTTCTGACCTCTTATTTTTGAGAAATAATGCACAAAAGATTAAAGCAGAAAAAAAAATGAGGAAGATAAAAGTGAATTTTAAAAAAGCTGTCAAACAAAATGAATAAAAAGAATATTACTGTGCACAAATATTAGGCGCATTTTAATTAAATCATTAATTTTCCAAATCAGTACAAACCATGGCAACAAAAAAAAAACGTCCATTTTGTGGTCGATTCTCGAATGGGGCTCAAGTGGGGCTTCCTTTTAATTGAAGAATGACCGTAACAGCAAACAGCAAGACATTACAAAATCTTGTCTTTTTGGCACCTAATTAAAAACGTACCACATTTGGTCAAACACAGAACAGGAATCATTTCAGAAATCCAAAAACAACCTCAAGGCGTAAGAGATTGCACCCCAAAAATCAGTAGGAAAAATGTCGTGAAAAGGCCAAAAATATTGCGAGTACTATAATTCGTACATATTGTGGAAACGAGTGCAGTGACTGCAAAGGCATCCAGTCTTTACAATCTTGCAGTCTTTCAAGCTTTCAGTCGTACCGTATGTCGCCATGTAACCCAGATCCGCGCTGCAGACTCTTAATTAGATACAAAAAAATATGAAAAAAAACCAACAACAACAACAACAACAACAAATAATCACAGCCAATTTGAAAGAAAAAATATAGAGTGTATACAAGGCAGGAAACCAGTAGAGCGCCGCCGTCGTCGTCATTCAGCAGCACCGCTACCAAAAACCAATAATACTCGCACTAACTAAGTCACTAAGACTGTGAGTGACGAGATCGCCAAGACTAAGACAAATAATGGTAGCACTAAGACCACTAAGCCCACTATCGCCAGCCAGCAGAGTATCTGGGCCAGTTGCAGACGACCCAGCTTAAGCAACACCAATACCACCACTACTAGTGAGTCACCACCATCAAAGCTGGTCACTGCTAAAACACTAATACCATTACCAAATGCATCAGTCTGCGTCATCGCCCGCCAAAGCGTTACCAACACCATTAAAAAGAGCAGTCAAGAAAAAGCTTTGTCTCTGGTTGAAGCTCTAAAGTGAGAATATTGCGCAAAATATTGGTTGCTAGAATTGGAAGGTTGTTACAGGTTGAGCTAAGAACAAGAAGAAAATGAAGAAGAAGAAGAAGAAGAAAAAGAAGAAGACGAATGTGGCAAGGCTGATAAAAGTTAAGAGACTTTCAGTGTAAAAATTCATTTAATATTAACAAAAAAAAAATGCTTGTCCTCAAAAGAATTCAATTAAATAAAATTTAATTAATTAAAAAATTATTTGCATTTTTTGCTTAATTTTTAATTTATTCTATAATTTGGATAACGAGCAAAAGCAACAACAACTACTCTTACTTCCTCGCTCGTGTCCTGCGCCACGTTTGTATTGTAGTGCTGCTCACTCACACAAACAAACACCGCAAAACAAACACAAGCTACTGGCCGGCCCTTGCGCACTCATACTCAGGCATTTTTCGCGGCTCAACATCCACCAACGAACCGCAGCGCTCTTCGTTACCGCCAACGAAGAGCTTTTCGCCTCAAGCTTTTCAGCAAATCGACTCTCACTTTCAATCAACCAACAACTTCCCGCCCGCCAGCAAAGGCCAAACGCCACGCATGAGAATGTGTTGGTGAATGCCGGCATTTGTTGGTTACTAGCTTCTTCTTCTTCTCCTTCTATTTGGAACTTTTGGCTCTGGCCGCTGTTACTCGTATTTTCTTACTAAATAGTAACTGAAGTTGTGCTCTTGTTATTGTTGTTGTTGCTGCCTTCGTCGTCGTCGCTACCGAGCGCCTTCGCTTCGCAGCGCGCCGCGACGCCGTTGTCAGCGCGGGGTATAAAAGCCAGCCGTTGGCGAACGACAGCATCCAGTCAAAGGTTTGGAATCGCACCGATTCTCATCCTTCCATCAAAAACGATTTTTCCTTTTGTTTTGTTCGTTTTGAATTTGAGTTGTTTGTTTGTTTGTTCGTTTTTTAATTTGTTTGGAGTGCAAAGGAAAAAGCTGGTGCGTTTGTTTGTAGAGTCTTGTAAAGACTCATTGCTCAATAATTTTTATTTTAAAGTCGAGCGTTGTTGCGTTTAAAGTAATTTTATTTGTTTCATTATTTTTATTTTGTTTCAATTTTTGTTTCAGTGTTGTGGTGTCTCCTGGCAAGTTTTTGTTCGTGTTACACAAAAAAAGGCAGTTGAAAGATGAAAATATTTGTGAGTATTTTCGTTAAGAATATTTTGTTTTTTTTTGTGTGTGGCTATTGTTAAAGAATTTTTTTTTCTTTTGAAAAAATTCTTATTTCATTGTTTTTTTTTCAAATTTTAATTTTTTTAAGTGTGCAAAAAAATTTTTTTATTTGTTATTACGAGTCAAATTATTTCATTTACGTCGAATTTTTTTTTCTTTTAAAAAAGTTTTTACTCATTCTTTTTTTTCAAACTCTTATTTTTTTTAAGTGTGCAAAAAAATTTTTTTTTATTTGTTATTACGAATAAAATTAGTTCATTTACATCGAAATTGGATCCAGTTTTTGGATTTTCATTTTAATTTTTGTAAATTGTGTTATAATGTTATAAAATATTAAATTGATTTGAAATTTCCAACTCTAATTTTAATAAAAAATTCTAATTTTTATATACAATAGAATTTGTAATATTTTAAACATAGTTAATAATTATTTTAACATGTTTTGAGAGTGTGAAATAAATCAACCCTTTTAAAACTACAAAAAAAGTACAACCGAAAAGTGAAAAATTAGTGAATGCTTTAAATAAATATTTTTCCGGATTTTTATAATATCGTATTATTTAAAAATAAATTAAAAATTTTCTTCAAATTTTTTTTCTTCAGAAAATTTAAAAAAAAAATTTCTTCGTTAAAGCGAGAAAAAGTTAAAGTTAAGTTAAAATAAAAACTGATTTTTTTTAATTAAAAGTTAAAAGTGTGTAATAATATTTTTTTATTAATTTTATTTAAAATTATTCTAAACACGCTTCTTAATATTGTAACTTTTATACTTGCTGTCATCTAATTTTTTCGCCTTTTTTTGATTCTGGATAATTTTCTTTGATATTTTTGTCAAATTTTTACTTGCCATTATTTTTTGAAAATATTCATATTCATAAACACTTTTAAAAATGCTTGTCAGCATTTTCCAAAATATTTTTTGTCGATATTTTTTTAAGTTTTTTTCTCTTGAGTGTTTTCGAAAAATTTCTAAATATCATTCATTTATTTGAAATTAAACATTTCATTTCTTTATATTTGCTACTATCAAATTTTTTTAGTCTTTATCGTCATTAGATTTTGAATTATTCCACTTTCCACTTAAGATAAAATATCTTATGAGTATGTATGGAAGCCTTAACATTTTAGAAAGAGCTACATACAAATTTACAAACAAAAATTAATAACTTCTTTAGATAATTTTATTTTAGTTGGTTTTTTTTTTAATTCGAAAACTTTTAAAAATTGCTGACAATATTTTCCGAAACAATTTCCGTTAACAATATTTTTCTTTTCGCTTTACTTCACTTCAATATTTTTCCTTAAATTTCTTTAGGTCACAAAATCACATTCCTTTAATATTTTCTATGTTGAGTAGGAAGCAAGGTACGAATTTCTTAACACGAATTCTTCAATAATTTCTTGGCGAATTTTAATAATTTTTGTTTAACGTTTTCACTTAGAAGTTTCCTCAAATTTTGCAAAAAAAAGTAAAAAATTAAAAAATTTTTAAATAAAATTAAATTAAATTATGTAAATTAAATTAAATTAAATTAAATTCTTAAATTAAATAAAATAAATATTTTTAAATATTCTGCTTTTTAAACTTTTGGAAAAAAACTAAATTGTTATAATAATTTTTAAAGATTTCGAAATTTGTAAACGTTTTTCTATTAAAACTCAATTAATTATTAAATACTTAATAATTGTTATTACAAAAAAAAAAAACAATTTCCATACGATTAATTGATACCTCGTTATTCCTTTTAAAATGATTATTATTTGAACCAAAACATAATTTATTATTTTGTGTGTAATTATTTCCCGCTACCTTCATTTTTCTTTTCTTTTTTACTTTCTTCTCTCGTTTATTCTCATTTCGTTCCTTCCGTATCTTCCACCTTCCTCTCCTTCCTCTTGTAAGTTTACAGCGAACGCGTTTTGAATAAATTTCAAATAATTTGTCGCAGTCACTCCGGAAATGTTCGCGAAAAGTAAAAGCGAAAGTGTCACTGTTACCAAAAACGGTACCCGGTTCGCAATTTTTCGCCCATTTTTATAGCCGTGTGGCCAAAACTGTCCGATCAGTAGAGAAATTAAAGCGCGACGCGATCGGAAAAATACACTCTTAATAAAAACGGGATTGACTGAGGCGAAAAATTGTGCTGTTTTCTTTCGTTTGTTTTGCTTGGCATTTTCTCCATTTCAAAAATTCATGGCACGTCACGTGAGCCGCTTTGCCAAAAAAAACGCCAATATCCAGGCACGATCGCATCGCAACGATCGCGAAGCCACTTTTGCGTTTTTCCGGCAAAAAGGCGCGTTTGTTTTTGTTGAGGCGTGACTGTTGGTCTTCCAAGCGGAGCTGTCAACAGTTTCTTTATTTAATGATTGACTGATTAACTGACTGACTGACTGACCGCCTGACTGACTGACCGGCTGTCTGAGTGGCGGCTGGTGGAAGTATTAAAGTTACTGCAAACGCTTCGTCATGATTACGGTTCAGTGACTTCGAAAAAAGAGAGAATGATAAGATTATGTCTCTCCGTTGAGTTGTTATAGTTGTTGTTGTTGTTGTTGTTGTTGTTGTTGCTATTATGTTCCTCTTTTCGACCAGAAGACGGACGTTAACGTTTAACGCTGCTGTTAAACGCGTTCGCGCTCTCCGGGCTCGCTACGACACCAAAAGTGTGCCGAATGATTGATCTCGTATTAATCACTCTCTCTCTCTTTCTCTCTCTATTTGCAGCTCTGCTTAGCCGCCCTGTTGGTGGCTTCAGCCTGCGCTGGAGATACCGCCACTAAGGCCGCCGTCGCCGCCGTTGCCGCTTCGGCCACGGACCAGAAGAAGATTCCTTTGGAGAAGAAGCTCGACAAACGCGGTCTACTCGAGCTCGGCTACGGCTACGGACACTCGGGACTCGATCTTGGCGTGCTCGGACACGGCTCCATTGCCGGCCATGGCTATGGCCTAGGTCATGGTGGTCTTATTAGTGGCCATGGTGGCAGTGGTGGCGGCGGCGCTATCCTCATCGGTGGCCTGTCGGGCTCTGGCGGCGGCGGCGGCGGCTATATTGGTGGCTCCGGTGGCGGTGCCTTGATCGGCTCAGCCGTTGCTGCTGCCGTTCCTGCGGCCTACATTATCAGCAAGTCCGCCGATGTACAGCGCACCGTCACCATCACGCAAGGTGTGCCCTATCCCGTGCAGGTCGATCGCCCTTATCCTGTGGTGCACGAGAAGCGCGTGCCCGTCGAGGTCAAGGTGCCGGTGCCGCAGCCCTACGAAGTCATCCGCAAGGTTCCCGTTCACACCAAAGAATACGTCAAGGTGCCCGTGCATGTGCCGCAGCCCTACACCGTAGAGAAACGAGTCGAGGTTAAGGTACCCGTTCATGTGGACCGACCCTACCCGGTGAAGGTGCCCGTGCCGCAGCCCTACGAAGTGATCAAGCATGTCCAGGTGCCCGTCAAGGTGCCCGTTCCACAGCCCTACGAGGTGGTCAAGCACGTGCAGGTGCCCGTCAAGGTGGCCGTGCCAGTGCCGCAGCCCTACGAAGTGATCAAGCAGGTCAAGTACCCGGTTCATGTGCCCGTGGATCGTCCGGTGCCCGTGCCGGTGCCCCGCCCCTACAATGTGATCCACGAGCGACCGTATCCGGTGGTGGTCGAGCGGAAGGTGGCCGTTCAGGTGCCCGTGCGCGTCGACCGTCCGTATCCAGTGCCCGTTGACCGTCCTTACGCCGTCAAGGTGCCCGTACCGGTGCCGCAGCCCTACACCGTGGAGAGACGTGTGCCCTACACCGTCGATCGTCCCGTGCCAGTGCCGGTGCAGGTGCCCGTCGATCGGCCCTACCCGGTGACAGTCACCCGGCCAGTGCCCATACAGGTTGACCGTCCGGTGGCGGTGCCTGTGGCAGTTCCGGTGGTTGCAGGGCAGACAGTCGTTGCCGGCGGCGGCGGCGGCGGCGGCGGAGGCGGCGGAGGCGTCCTCATCGGCGGTGGTGGCGGTGGTGGCGGTGGTGGTGCCATTATTAGCGGTGGCTATGGAGGCGGTCTAATCGGCGGCGGCGGCGGCGGCGGTGGAGGCCATGGAGTTATCGTCAGCGGCGGCGGCGGCGGCGGCGGTCACGAGGTGATCGTAGGCGGCGGTCATGGCTTGATCGGCGGCAGCGGCGGCGGCGGGCACGGTGTGCTCATTAGCAGCGGAGGCGGCGGCGGGCACGGCTTCTCGTCGAGCGGTCACGGAGGCGGCGCCGTCATTGTGGAAGAGCACGGCGGCGGCCATGGCGGCTACAGCTACGGACACAAAAAGAAGTAAGCGGCGCTCGCGCGTCAGTGCCGTCAGTCTGCCGAAGCTGTCAACACGTTCGCAGCATTTAAAGACTCAAGAAAATCTTCCAAATCAAGCAAACGAGAAAAACAGAGACAGAAGACAGAAGAGGACGAAAAGGAAAAAAAAAAACAACGAAAAAATTAAGGCAACGATAAGAACAGGAAGGAGAAGAAGAAGAAGAAGAAGAAGGAAAGTGTAACGACGATGTAAAAATACACAGTGAGAAACTTATTTAGTTGAATTTTTTTTTTTCTAATTGTATTTGTATTCGCGTGAGTTAGCAACTATTTTAAACACTTTGCAAGACCCTGCCACTTAGTTTTTAAGCTACACTGAGAGAAACACACACCGTCCTCCGCCGGTGACGTCCCTTCCACCGCTCATACACAAAATGTTTGTAAATCATTGCCGCTCATCAACAAAATCAAAAAAAATATCAACGAAAACGCACTAAAAATCGCGAAGAAATTGCAAAAAAAACACACTAAAAATCGCGAACAAATTGCAAAAAAAGACACTAAAAATGGCGAAGAAAATTGCAAAAAAACGCACTAAAAATCGCGAAGAAATTGCAAAAAAACACACTAAAAATCGCGAAGGAAATTGCAAAAAAACACACTAAAAATGGCGAAGAAAATTGCAAAAAAACGCACTAAAAATCGCGAAGAAATTGCAAAAAAACACACTAAAAATCGCGAAGAAAATTGCAAAAAAACGCACTAAAAATCGCGAAGAAATTGCAAAAAATTCGTATAAATTAAGCAAAGGCAATCGCACAAATTCCGAGGCTTCAGCAATTGAAAAATCTCCTAAAATTAATAGATTTTCCTGAAAACTATTCGTTCTATCATGCTTACACTGAAAGAAAAAGAAAAACCATGCAGCAAACCATTCGGGATTCATTGTGATATTTTGCGCTTAACACTTTAAGATCCCTCCCGTTTCATTTTAGGAGAGCAAAGTTGACGGCTGAGAGAGTATTCGCTCTGTTACGAGCGACCTCCCTCAATCGTTCTCATTCTCGTTCTCTTTTTGTTTTAGTGTTTGTTTTTGCATTATTATTATTATTTTGTTTTTAAATCAATATTGTGTATTTTTTATATCATGCTACGCCAATAATTCTATTTTCCAGAAAGTTTCGTTCGTTATTATTATTGTAATTAATATTATTAAAAATAAAATTGTAAATATTAAGAGAAATGTATAAAAATAAAAATAAAAATATTTTAAAATATACACAGAAAATAATGCTGGATGTTTATTTGAATGTTTTACAAGTATTTTCTGCATAAAAATTCGATATTTGTTAAAGTCAATGCATTCTTTACGAGCAAAATCAATAATAATAGATATAATCAAAGTTTATGGACCTTTTTAAATGTGAAAAGCTTTCCGTGAAAAATTCGAAAAATGTGAAAATTCGTAATTTTTGGTAAATTTTATTTGCCCAAAAAGGGCAACTTTTCTTTGCATTTTCAGACCTTAAAATATCTCTTCATGATATAATAGATGAATATATTTCATTAAATTTTTTTTTATATTTCATTTTCTATTTTCTAAATGGGGTGCGCCATCTTTTATGTCGGTAAGTAATTGTTTGGCGGCAATATTCACCCAATAAAGGATCCAAAAGGAAGGATCAGCTGAAGCATAAACAGACTTTCGAAAATGCTATCACTATCGCGAGGAAATGAAGGAAATGTTATATACTAAAAAGGAATCTGAAAAGCAATGAACACAAGAATCAGGGTGACTGTAAACGTGACTGTAAAGAGTATACAAATTGAAATCTGGCTAGACCTTTTCGCTGACGGAAGTTACACATTTTTTGCGCTAATACACAAGGGTTAAATATTTTATTATTTTCTCTATAACTGCAGACATTAAACGACCTTAAGGTATAACAATTAAATTAAAACCATAACTTTTCTGTTATTTATTCTGTTATTTTGTTATAGAATTTTTTAATATCTGCAAATTATCTTTTAAGAATAATTACACGTATGTAGACATAACCATGCGCCCCACTCCATCAGTCATCACTTCCTAACGAGCACAAACGTCTTTAACTGAATTGACCCTGGCAAGAACGTAAAGAAAATTACTCTAATAATAATAAAAATAATAATAATAATAATAGACTTGGATAATAAAGGCTTCACGCTTCACTTCTTCATCATTGAGCTATTTCTTTATCGATTCCGTTTTTGTTTTTTCTTTAATTAAAGATTAATAACTCGTGGGTAGAATATTTTATTAATTACTGGACTATTTGTAATTATTTATGTATAATTTTTTTTTTTGCACCAATTTTGTAATTATTGCTTTATTTCACATTAGATACGTTTCGTATTTCGTTGGAGCACATTTATATAATAATATTAAGCCATTAATACGTTACTTAAAACCTTGAAATTATAAACTAATTCATGAAGAACTAAAGATACTAACGAATTTTATATCTTGTTTACTATATCCATGACGTGGCTATAATTTTAATTCTTCAACAAACAAATTTCAGATTGTAGTCAGAAATTTCAAATTAAAATGTTAACATTATATTAAAAAATAGCTACCCATGACTTTTTGATAACGATTTTAGGTATTATTAAGTTTTTAATCAGTTTTTCACGACCTAACGAGAATAATAAAACTGATTCTTTTTTAAATTAGAAAATAATAAGAATATCATAAAAAAACTAATAACGGGTAATTATAAATAAATCAGTTTGGTCTCAAGCACGTCCTAAAAGTACTCAAGAAATCCAACTAAAAGGTTGAACAAAATATATAAAAAATATACTAAAGAAAAAGAGGAAAAGCGTACTAGAAAGTGACCTTGTTACAAAAAGAATATCGCAGAAAAATATCAATAAGAATCGACAGACATTTTCCGGCAGTAACCGGTTACTTTACTTGTGAAACAGGTTCACTGTGACCGATTATTTTGTATTGGTTTTTTTTCTTGCTTTTATGAAATACAAGAATAACAACTAGAAAAAACACCTGCTAATCATTTAACATCTAATCCGGTACTTAATAAATGCATTTTCTCATGGTTGACTCATGCAGAATGGTATTGATTTCACGGAGTATGCACGGAGTGAGTGAGTGAGTGAGACCAGCCAGACGGTTCAAAAGTCTCACAAATAACAGAGTTCAACAATAAAATACCAAAGAAACTTTGAACAGAATGGATCTAGCTCTAAAACATGATTCAAAACTGCTGAGCTTCTGAAAACTAGAGTAATTTTTAAATGTTTCTTTTGTAAGGAGTCGGCACAAACATACACATTTGTAATTAGAAGTCTTGTATTATTGTCTTGTACTTGTAATACAAGACTTCTAATTACAACAAGTACAAAAAACGGGAGGTCGATTTTCTCAGAAGTCGATTTCTTTTCACGATATTAACTACGATATTGTCGTCGTCTACAACAACAACAACAATAACAACAACAATAACTTCTAATATCATCGCACTGAAGATTACTACTCTCAAGTTGTTGTTGCTGCTGCTCTTAATAGTATTATATTGTATTATTTCGTTGAACGGTATTTTTATTTCTTATTATTGATTTTTAATTTTTTTTCGCAATAATTTTCGACGATTCGTAAAATCGTAAAACCATTTTGTTGTTGTTGTAGTTGTCGTTCTTATTTTCAAATTTCATTGCAGACAGTTGGTTTTTTTGCTATACAACGAAAAGGATTATATTGTTGTTTTTGTTTTTCATTATTTTCCATTATTATTAATTTACATGATTTACTGTTAATTTCTTTTGTTAATAACTTTTTTGTTTTGATTTTTTCGTAATTAATTTGAATTTTTTTTTTTTATAATTGCTTTCTTACATTTTTATCTAAAAGTATGATATAAAAGTATCAGTACGTATAAGATAACATTTTAATTATATGCGCCGTTTTGTTTTAAAGTGAAAAAGTGTTATGTCATTTAATTTAGAGAATAATCTTTTCAAAATCTATACAATTTTTATAAAACAAAACATTTTTATTCATAAGAATTGCATTGCATTCAAAATGTAAATATCTCGAAATGAAAAAGAAATGGACTTACACCACTTTCAACAAAAACGGCTACATTAATTCTTTTATTGTTTTTTAAAATTTTCGTTGCATGTATTTTGTTTTAAATTTATTTTGGTATTAAAAAGCGATAAAGTATAAACTTCCTTAATTTTCTGTTGATAATGGTCATCTTTTAGTTTTTTATTAATGGCTTTTTTAATTATAATTATAATTATAATTATTTATTGATTGTTTGTTGAAAAAAAACTTTTTTCACTATTTTTCTTACATAACAATAACTTTTTTAGTTACAATTTTTCAGTCTTTTGTGATGCTTTTATTATAAATTATTTTTTTTAATTTTTGCAATTAACTTAAATTTGTTATAATTATTTTTTCTAAATTAGTACAGATAATTTTGTTATGCTCCTTGTTTATTCTTCTAATATTTTTTTATTAAGAGTTTTTTTAATAAAATTTTTTTTTAATTTTTTTTTTTTAATTTGTTTTTTAAGTTATCTTAGTTTAGTTTAGCTTTAAAATTATTTTTCTTACGCAAAAGAGTGATAGCTTTTTTAATCCTTTCATTTTCTTTGCGTTTTTAATTTTTTAAAACCGTACAAATTTTTCAGCGTTGTTGTTGTTGCTTTTTTAACTCTTTTTTGTCTTTTGTGTTAATTTTTCTTATACTCATGAGTATTAATTAAATCAGCGAAGCCACTCTTCCAGCTTTTTTCAAGTCAATTCGATTCAATTTAGTTCTACTCTTGGTATTTTTACAATGATTTTTTTTTGTTTGTTTGTTATTCGTATGATTGCATTTTTTGTAGTTAAAGTAACGATAATTATTCGTGGTCATTTTTGTGGTAATTCTTTTGTGTTATTGTTTTTTATAACATTGCATTTTCATTTTTGTTAATTTTCTTGGTGCTTTTGTTACGGTTTTCATTTTTTGTTGAAATCCTTTTGTGGTATTTGCCATGAAATAATTTTTGCTGCAACTAATTCATAACATTTTGTAACATTTAGAAAGATCTAAGCATTTTTTTTTCGACTGAAACTGTTTGAGCAACTTCAAAAATTATTTTAAAAACAATAAAATCAAAATCGCGCAATAAACCTGATTTGTTTTAGTTTTTTTTTGTTCGTTTTTTTTTCCTCGGATTCTTATTAGTTCATAGTTTTATATAATTTTAATGCATATTCTTCTTTGTTTTCATCATCATCATCATCATATTTGAATAAATTTGTGATTGCGTGTTACTTTGTAAAATTGTATAATCGTGTTTTTTTAAATACTTCGTGAGATACTATTGTTTAGACAGACATAATTTTTTGTGTAATTATTTTGGATTTTATTTTCATTAATTCAATTCGAAGTCGGTCGTTTGTTCGTAGCCGCCGCGCATAGACTCTGAATACTTCGACGACTTGAAAGAAATTCTTAACAAAGATTGTGAAAGTAAGAGAAATATTTTGAATAGAATAAAATAAATTACATGCGACTTTCAATGTGTTCTATTAATTTTTTTAGTTTAGTTTTAAGTTTTTGTTAAAAAAAATATAACGCTTAATATAAAACTGTGCGCTATATATGTGCGCAAGAAAAATAATTAGCACATTTATTTTTTATTGTAAAGAGAAAAAACAAGCAGCAACAAAAAGTCTGCTGCTAATCTAAAATACAGATTAAATTATTTTGCTTACAAATTAAGAGTATTTTTTTGGAAGAATTGTGTAATTTTCAGCTCACAATAATTCACAAAAAAAAAACACATTTACAGTCAGTTTGAAGATTTAACTCAAAACGAATTAACTTGGTCAAAATGTTAAATTGCTAGAAGTAATTGTGAACAGAGAGATCGTTAAAATGCATTTAGTGCAGCTCAAAAAAATACCAACATCATTTTCGTTGCTGTAAGTGGACGGATTTGCAGAATCCATGCATGAAAAATGCATGGCAAAAATTGCTTTTGTTTTCATTTTTTTCATATTTTTTCAATTTTTTTTTTTTTTTAAATTTTGTTACAATTTAAAAATGCTGCCGCGTGCATGCAACCACAACAGTCAACAGAGATTACTATAAAATTGTCAGGAAACCAACAACACCAATAACAATAACAAAAATCAGCCTCATTTTAACAAAACAGCAACAAAAATAAGCGACCATATGTCGATTGTTACTAATTAACAAAATTAGGTCAACATTTTTGCAAACAGAAGCGCCTTCAGCAACAACAACAGAAACGCAACCGAAACTAAAATCGAAATGAAACGAAAGACTTAAGCAACGAACTTGCTGCGATGATATGCTTTTAAAGGTAAAGCGGCAAAAACTAAAGCGGCAAAGGACTAAAGAAATAAAAATTGGGACAGCTGTTGAAAGCAAACACACACACACACATATGCACACACAACCGTACACACATATGTACATACATATATGTACCCGCATACCCGCACACTCGATCCCTTTAATTGACGTTGAACCGTAGCCCGAAAGCAGCAAGTTTTTGCTAAGGCTTCGCTTAACCAACCAACCCATTGACCGGCCAATCGACCGACGGACCGACATATCGACCGATTGACCACAAACTGACCAACTGACCGACTAACTGACCGATCTGTTTAAGTGTTACGCAAGCGTTGGTTGTTGCACTTGTTTTATTTTTTCCCTTTTTTCACAAGCAAGTGCTTTCGAAATGAAGATAACCATCTGCTTTAACTGTCCAAATCTTTTAACCTTGAACTGACTGCACCTCAGCAGTTGAAAGCATGCCTGCCGTGAGCAGACCAAGCGTATTATTACTTAATATCCATCATCACCGGAGAAAGAAAGGATCACCTTCGAACGGTGGAACGTCCATTCACTCGTTTCTTCTTCTTCTTCGTCTGCTTGTTCCACTTCTTTTCGTACTTAATGTACCTGTTGTTTGTCCTCCGGCATCTTAACACTGTACGGCATTAACCTGCTGCTCCGCTGCTCTCCTTTTGTAATCCTTTTGCGTTAATATTGTAACTCATAAGACTTGACGCTCACTCGATCATATTCGTGTTATATAAATTTATGTTGGTCCCCAAAGTTTGGAACCGATTGACACTCAGATTTTCCTGCAATCCCATCGTGAACGTGAACGGACGGAACACGTCAATGTCGTTAATTAATTAATCTGGCGTTTTCGATTTAAAAAGGCCATTTACAGCAACAAATCGGTGAAGAAGAAGAAAACTGATATTTACCAAAAAAAAAAAAAACCAAACATTTCATTAATTAAATGTTACTGCGCCTTAAATAATGCCAAATCATTACAAATCTATTGAATATTGGTTACAGGAAGAAGAAATAACAACAACAACAAACAAAACCTAACTTTTAATCAAACCAAACGAATTGACCGTATGACTATTTGAATGGAAAACCATGGAAAGCAACCAGAAAATGTTTTAATGGCAGAAAGGAAGAAAGAAAGACGAGAAAATCATACTAATTAATCTCTTAATATCGGACAATTTAACAATTAATTGTAATTATTTCACTTTTAGCGAATTATTGGAAAGAAGGAAGAAAAAGTTGTTAAATAGTAACCGTAAAAAAGTAAAAGTTGTTTTTTTTTCTCCGCAAATATTTTTAAAAATATATTTGTTTTTTTTAATATATACGATATAATTTTTTACTGTTAGCAAAATTTTGTAGCTGCTGCTGCTGCTATTGTTGTTGTTGTTTTTGTTTGAAATGGCACGCCGCTTTTGACAGATTCGGCAGCGGCCCGTGCAGCCGCCACGACTAATTGATGCGCTTCGAGAGTCATGCAGAGTGGCCCACTGACTCAGTGACGGTGTCACAATGGCATACAACAACAACAACAACAGAAAAAACAATATTTCAATAAAATTTATTAAACAAAGATGCACAATAGAGTTGCCGTGTTCAGCTTATGCAACAAACGGACGCTACCCGGCATCGGCAACGGCAGCAACGCAGCTAACTCTGTGTGCCTGACTTACTATCTCTTTGTTTTCTCTCTCTTTCTCTTTTTATTGCATAGTTTTTCCCGCCGTTAACGCCATCAACGTTACTTTTTTGAAGAAACTGAAACGAAAATAATTTTTCCTAAATCCAAAAACCTTCAACTCTTTGCTTCTTCTTCCACACAGAATGCAATCATTAGTTAAAGTGTCAATCAAAGAACTGGACTGACATCATTAGAGCATAATTATGACATGGTGCAAAGCTCAAATGGCGAGTGCAAATCCACCAACCACCATCAAATTAATCTGCTGTCCCTTTTTCCTGCACAACTTCGAGTAATTAGCGATAATTGAGGCTAAAGTGCAGAAAAACATATTTTTGAGGCAAAAATGAATAGAACAAAAACTTGAATTGGTCTAAACGTCTAAACGTCTAAAACAATGTGGTCTGCCATAAATGTATGAAGAAAGCCTTTAAACAAGGAGGAAGGAAAAGGCTCCCAAGCCTCAGCCTTCTTCGAATTTCTTCCTGATTTTGGGTATAATAATAATTTTTGAAAAAACTAAAAAACTAAAGCCTAACTTTAGATTATGGCGTGATATATAGTTTTAAGCCTTAGTTTAAGAGGAAATAAAAGTCCTCAGACGCATCTCAACGCATCAGCTCACAAAATCATGCACAAGAAAACGCAAGAAACCTCTTTTAAAAAACTCCTAGAAAACCTCCTAGAAAGCAAAATGTGGAGAAAGAAATAGCAAAAATGGGTAGACTTTAGTGGATACCGTTTAGTGGAAAATGCAACGAATATTAAAGGAACCGAACAGTGACTCTGAGGCACTAGAAAAACACCAGCAATCGATGACTACTAGCGAGTAATTGTGCAAAAGCAAACACCAACATCATCAGCATTTATCATAAACTAACTCATAATCCGTTTAAAAGTGCAATTGCGTAACCGATATAGCGATATACACGTCTTTTTTATCGTATGTCTCTAGCTCTCAACGAGAAACACGCCAGAAAGACTCTGCTCATGTGCACCATTTTAATTGAACTCAGCCAATGCTGTTGATTGCTAAAAACCAAAATGCAGCAGTTAACTATAGACCAACAGACCAACAGACCAACAGACCGACAGACCAACTGACCGACGACTAAACGAATTACAGTCAATAGATCGATCCATGACTCGACTCGATTCGACTCCATCCGACTCGAAACAGCGGCGGCAGGCAGGGCGCACGTACTCGCACTCTTAGAGTTAGAAAACAAAGAAATAAACAAACTCATTCATAACCAGACCAAAGCCACTTGTTGTAGTTGTAGTTGTTGTTGCTTTTGTTTTTTATGACGATAATGCTGATGACTATTGGTATTTACGGCGTGCCACTTGTCGTCCATTGCGTGCCTCTTTTGCGTGCGTGACGGCACGGATTCTAGCGATGGGAAAGACTTTGCTGGATGCAGCTGTTGCTTCTTCTGTTTGCTGAGAACATACCTAATAAATATGTACCCCCCCCCCCCAACCACCCGCAAGCGTTAATCAGTCTTAGCTTAAGAGCAAACGTAGCTAAAAAAAATTTTTTTAATTTAATCTTCAAACGTAGCTAAAAAAATTTTTTTAATTTAATCTTTTCTTTTTTTTGGTAAGTTTTCGAACAGATTTTGGCAGGCTCGCTGATTAACTTGTTACTAATAGATTTTTCAACCCAACGCCGGCAGGAGCCATAATGAAATGCGTTTTAAAGAGTAAATGATCGGTAACCGCATTTACCGCATTTCTTAATAAAATTAATACATTTTTTTTCACGAGTTGTTGCTGCGGCTGGTTTTTGTTTGGTTTCTTTTTGTGGTGGTCACTTTTGATTTTGAAAAATAACAAACACTTTGACATGGTTGAATACTTGTGAACAAACAGAAAACTTAAGCGACGAACTCGCAAGAAGTTGATTGCAATTTTATTGTTAGCGTTCATGATTAAAGCATATTTTACGTTGTTTTTTGGCACAAAATCTTATAAAATGTTGATATTTATGTGGCTGCTGTAGTTATTGCTTTTTAATAAATAAATAACTTCAGCTTTAGATAATCCATTGATTCCATTACTATTCCTCAGGAGTCTTTATGTAGCTGCTGACAAGTTTTTAATTGCCTGAACAATATTCGAACCAAACTTTTAGATTTATCAAAGCATAAGCAGCAAAGCATAAATTTAGTAATCTCATAAACACACTATAAAATTGTTTAACAACATTATCACTGCCTAAGCAATATTTTAAATAATTTTCCGAAGAAATTCACAGCATTTCGAAGACAATAAACAGCTTTCATTCTAATAATAATTCATTATAATAATAATCATACGTAAGACGTTTGGTTTTAGCATTCGTTAAATAATCTACGCTTTTTATTATTCACTAAGACTTAAAGGAGCTCTTCAATTTATAAAACCTTATGCTAATTTATTGTATTTTCATTTATCAAATAATTTTTAAAATTAATTTCGAAAATATCATCGAGTTCATCAAGAAATAAAAAAGTCAAATAATTCATAAACTTTTCGGATCGAAGCATTATTTTTTTTTTGTTATTCGATACTCGATTACCCGCTGAGAGACTTCTCTGCTGGTGGTGTTGTTGCTTTCGCTGTTATTGTTGTTGTATCAGCTCTAAATGTATCTCTGAAATAGTATCTCGTGGTGCCAAAGACAAACAAAAAGAAAAAGTTCAACAAAACCTTTAAAAAAAAGTTGGTTATGATTCATTGGCAATATACATACATATACTGACAAGTGCCAAAAAACAACAACAACAACAACAACATTGTTATTATACAACATTATACATGACTGTAAGTCATTGTTGTTGTTGTTACAAGTTTTTTCTTGCAAATTCGGCGAAGAACTTCGCATTAAAACCATCAGAAAAATTATTATTAACAAATTGAATTTTATGGAAAATCAAAAATAATTAAAGAAAATTGCAAAAAAGAAGTAATAAATATTTTGAACACAAATTGTACGCTGCTACAATTTTACTAAATGCTTAACGAATTAATTTGAAAATTTCAAAATTTAATGATTGACACAGAAGACTTAAGACACAAACTTGCCGTAAAAAATTACACTTTATTCCGTTGAAAAAATATCATAAAAATATTTATAAAAATTTTATCACAATTTTTTAAGTCACACTAAATAATAAAAAACAAATTCTTAAATTTTTATTTACTCTTTAGCTTTTGTGGAATATTTTGCGTTGGTATGAAACAAAAGAATTAGTCTTTAATCTTTTATAGCCTTAATATATTTTCAAAATTATTCATTACACTTAATAAGCTTATTTAAAGTTGATCTAGTACCTTTCTATCTTAATTTAACACTTTTAGTTTACATTTTTTTTTTTATATTTCTGTTTAAAATTTCACATCAATTATTGCAAATTAAAGCCTGAGAAACAAAACGCTTCCTAGCCGTATTTACCTTTGCCACGCCTTATTAGTAACGTGGTAATTTTTTCATGGCAAATCACTCGCTCACACCCACCGACTCGAATAACCATCACGTAATGATCATTACGGGGCAGTTCGGTGCAGAAAAGCAAATTTTCTCAGCACACTAAAGGAATGAAATCAAGCAGCCAAGAGCAACAACAGCAACAACAACAGCGAAAATGAAACCCACCAAACATCGTGAGTGATCTTTTGGACCTCAGCCGCTGCCCGGTTGCTGCGATAACAGTCCGTTCTGCTGCCGTATGGTGGGCAAGTGTTCGACGACGATTGCTCGACGACGACACGTACTTGATTTTTTGGATTTTATTTTTTCTACTGACTTTGTGGCACACTGAAGGAGAAGAAGAAGAAGAATAACAAGGGGAAAAACAAACGCTAAGTCTTTGTATTTCGTTTGGACGCTTAAAGCATGTCACTCCAGCTGAAGTTTTACCAACGAAGTGTTACTTTCATAGTATTTTAATGAGCTACTGACATGCGCGTAGACAAGTTTTAATGCGGCACATCAAATGTTGATGGAAACGGCAATAAAAATTAGAGAAATGGAGAAGAGGGATGAGAGAAGAGCGATGCCTAATTAGCACATCATCAGACGGTAGCTGACGGTAGCAGTACTTTAGTCGCCAGTTAAAGTAGAAGACATTTTGATTAAATGTGTATCTTCATTATATAAATTGTGAAAATTTCTATAATAAATTAGACACAAAAATGATCGCTGAAGCAACGATCATAGAAGAAATTATCAATTTCATTATCACAGAAAATTATTCATAATATTTATTAACTTTTGTAATTTAACATTGATCGATCATTACTGATCGATCGTTATGATTATTGAGACGTTTTTATTAGCTCTTGATCGCGGGTCATTGATTGTTGATAAATATGACCATTTGATTGTTGAAATTTTGCTAAAAAAATGCAAAAACAATTGTTGATACTTGTTTGTGAAGTTGTTGTTGTGTTTGTTGTGCTCAACTCTTACACAAAAATGTATTCGATCAGTGTAAGATCACTTGATGTTGTGTAGCCATGATTATTATGTACATATAATGATGTCATAGATTTTATTTTTAGTTTTATGTTAGCGTTTTTGTTGTTTCCGTTGTTGTTGTTGTTGTTTTTTGTAGTGGTAACCAATATTTTCTCACGTAAAATGCGCGTGGGCAGTTGACCAGTTTTTTTGTGGGGACGCGAAAAAGTGTTAAAGAAAAACTTTTAACGACGATAAAAATATTCAATTTTCAATCAATACGAATAATAAATAATAAAAATTTATAAGAATATTATTTTGAATACTTTTTTTTTTTTGCAAAACCATGAGGCATTTTTTTCTTACTTCTTCTTCAGTATAAAGCTTTCCTTGAGCATTTTTTGTGTCAAAAAAACTCGAATTTAAATTATATTCATTTAAATTTATCTAATTAACACTGCGTAATTTTCTAAATATAATAACACAAACATCAAGAGTCGTAAATTTTTAATATAATAAATGTCGTGGAGAACAATGGCAACATTAACAACAAAAACAACACTAAATAAAATTAAAAAACAACCGCAGTAAAGTAAGAGCCCAAACAAATTAAACATCATTATAAAAAGGTCAAAATAACATGAAAATGGTTTTAATGTCTTTCTGTTTTTTTTGCAGATTTTTTTTTCTTTTTGTTTTGCTTTAGTTGTGTTGTTGTTGTTGTTGTTGTTGTTGTTGTTGTTGTTGTTGTTGTTGCTGTTATGGCCAGAGCAGTCAGCGCGCAGTTTGACACGTGAGTTCAATTTTTTCTCCAAAAATTTTAAAACGAATTTACGTAAATGGTTTGTTGTTTCTTTATTTTTCCTTTTAATAACCAAAATAATACCACAAAAGAAACCTTGACTGAGCTCAAACCATGCAGAAATTATCTCAAGCATTTTTGGGCATTAAAAAAAAAATCAAGGTTAAATACAGTAACTAATCAGTTATTTATTTAGTGAAAATATACAGAAATATCTCCAAAAAACACTCCGCAAAATGAAAAAGAAAATCAAAAAATGAACTAAAAAAAAAATTTAAAAGACTGAAGGGAACAAATTTCTGTAATTTTTTGAATTCGTACGTAATGATAATCATTAAGAGATATTAACGAAATGCAGAAATATTCACAACAGCGACAACAACGGCGGCGACAACAGCGACAACAAGAACAACAACGACACATTAAATTAAATAAATTTTTTTGTTAACAAAAACAACAGCAAAAAAGCGAAAACAAAGCCCTGACGCCAAACGAAGACCGAAGACCTTCCAGAGGAAAAGGAAAAGCAACTCATACAACGACTACAAGACTACAATAACAACAACAACAACAACAACAACAACAACAACAGCAACCATAACAAGAAAAGAAAAACAACAATAAAAATCATTAAATGCCGAAGGTTTCACGAAATAAAACTCCGCAAAGAAATCAAGAAACCAAAATTTCATGGATTCTCATAAAATAAATTCATGAAAATCGCTCGCTAAATTCAGGTCAAATTCTGTCGCGTGGTTTTCATGAAAACTCTAGTCGTTTTGACGCAACTCCCAAAACGATGACGGCCATGGAACCAACCGCAGACCAGCAGCAGGCCAACCAACAAATCGACAGACCAACAAACCAACAGACCGAATACAATTCACTCAACAATCGTACAATCGTTCAATCGTTCAACAACAGAGTTTGTCGTTTTACAGAGTTGTCGTTGTCATTGCTCCTGTTATTGCTCTCATTGCTGTTGTTGTTGTTGTTGTTGTACTGCTTCAGTCTGCGCAGCCGAAGGAAAATGAGTAAATAAAAAACGTTTTTAATGAAGCACAATTAGACCATTAATGGTTCTGACGGCGGGGCTCACCAACACCAATCAGTATCGAGAATACAGTTAATAAATTCATTGCAGTGCAAAACAAAAACAAAAAAAAAAACAACAAAAAATTAAAATTAAAATTAAAGTCTGACAATTTGTCAATAATCGATAGTAATAGTTTTTGTGAACTAAATTTATTTTAGATCAATATTTTTAGGATGCTAGTGGTTTCCTGATAAAAATTAAATCATGGTAAAGATAATAAAGATAAAGATAAAGATAGAAAAAACGTTCCAAGTAATTGTAATTACAATATAAAAATTATGAATTAAGTAAATAAATTAATTACTTAATTGTTACTTAATTGTTACTTAATTATTTACTTAATTATTTACGTAATTGTTTTTGTTTTTGTGTACTGAATTTACTTTAGATTAATAATTTTAAGAAATCTGTAGGATAAGATTAAATCCAGGTAAAGATAATTGAAAAAACGTTTCAAGTAATTATAATTACAATATAAAAATTATGAATTAAGTACCCGCAAATAAATTATTCACAATATCGTTAATATTATCGTATATAAAAAAGCTTGCTACGTAAATGGCACGTGGGTGGCGGGTGGTGTACGTAGACGTCTCCAGAAGTCAAAGTTATAAACAAAATGTTCTTCAGTTTTATGGAGGATTCTTATGTCTATAAATCCGCTCGAATTCCGCTACAGATCGTGATATAGGTGTGTGCCGGTGTTGGAGAATGTCCCAGTTGTCACCGTTCGCCTTTGATTTCTAACAAAGGTTTCTTTCTTAGTTTCTTTCTTAGAAATTCTTGGTGGCCGCCTGGAATAAGTCTTCGTATTTTACGCAAAGGGTACACATTTTTAAGCAACATTTTCTTTTGAGAAGCTATATTTTTATACAACTTTTTTGTTATTCTCAGAAAAAGAAAAGAACATAGAGGCCAAGAAAAATGTATTTTTATCCAATTTATTTGTTTTAAAAAATTAAAACCTTTTTAAAACACAATAAAATCTTACTCCTCATAAAATACGAGAACATTTTCATATTCGTTTTCTCGAGCATAAAATAATTGTTGCATGTAAAATGCTAATAATGGACAATATATTGTTGCCAGTGTTGTTGTAGGTTTTTGTTGCTGCTGCTGTTTGCATGGGCGTCATTGAAGAGAGAAAAGCAACAACACCAAAAGCAAACTCAAGCGTGCCGTAGCGGACTTGCACAATAGTCGAACGATCAACGGGGCAACCCACAGAGTGAACGACCTACCGACCGATTCATCGACGCCCGCCCTCCGCCGACAAAACAGCAAAAAACCGTCGACCCAGCGACCAACATTGCATGAATTCCCAGCGCTTTGGCATCGTTGTTAAATTTTTTTGTTAATTTCGATTTTTGGTACGTTTTGTGTTGTTGTTGTTGTTGTTGTTGTTGTTGTTGTTACGGTTTGCGTTGCTAATTGTCAGTAGCAATCGTAGAATAAACAACAACAACAACAACAACAAACTGCCACAACATTAATAAACAAACAAGACAATGGATGATAACGACGTCGAAGGCGAAGACGATGACGCTGACGCTGACGCTGACAATGACGACGGCGCTGCTGCTGCTGCTGCTGCTACTTGACTGCAATGATTTATTTAATTCCATTGTATATACTTTGAGATTATTTGCAATATTTGTCAGTACAGCAGCAGCAACAACAACAACGAAGCAAACTCCAAACAATATCAGATTTTGTCACATGAAATTGCATCAACAATGAGAGCGAGAGAAACGCTCCACACAACAACCATAATGACAATAACAATTGGAAAACACCACCACACAACAACAACAACAACAATAACCACAGCAGCAACAGCAACTAGCTGCTGGCGGTTGTTCCGCGTTGCAACACGTCCGGACTCTTCGAGCCAAGTTCTTAAAATCGAGGGATATTTTTTCAAGGCGTTTGGCGGATGCGAGTCAATCCGTTGGTCATGGTTTTTTGCCAATTGTTGATTGTTGTTGGTTGTTGTTGTTTTTATTGTTGTGCCCATTTCATGATGCATGACGCAAATTAACTGCAGCGTTCATATCTTTTTTATACGCTTTTGAATTGGATCGAAAAAAAAGGAGATCGTTTTATCATTTTATCGCACGATGAAACTGTCACGAATGTTGTTCCTTTTTTTTCTTCTGTTGCTTGAAAAGCGTTGACCGTCTCTCGATGTTCGAAATAATTTTAAATGCAGAAATCATTTCAGTCTTTTAGGACTCAATTAAAGTAGTTCAATTATAAGATAATTACGACATCCGTTATTAAGCAAAGCAAAGACAGATAGACAGACCTTGAGGGTATATATTTTGCTATTTTTTGCACAAAGAATAAATGGAAAATAAATTATGCACGAATTTTCTAACGAAGCGTGAGGACTAAAAGCAGAATTATTATCTCTAACTGAAACGGGAAAAACTTTCAGTTTGAGTTTGAAAAGCTATGTCTGTTGTTTTAATAAAAAACTGTTTTCTTGGGAACATTTTTAAAAGTTTTTATAAATTATTTATTTTTTTAGACATTGCTTTTTTATACAAGACCCATCCTCAGATTCTCTTCGGAAAATGGAAGCGCCCTTCTTAAGAAGTTTCTTCCAATGTGCTCGATTATTTAATTTCATTTTAATTTAATGTATTTTATAGCTATTTTTTAAGGTTTTTAATTATTTGAGATTTTCTTTAAGAATATTTAAAATTCTAAAAATTCAAACCATATTGTTTTTTTTCATATTTTGCTTTTAAGTTTAATTTTCTTTATTTTTTATGATTAATTTTTGTGATTGCGTGATTTTAAAAAAAAACTGTGCAGTGATATAAATAGCTGGAATAAATTTTAGAGGGTAGAGAAACACCCAGTATACATTTTCAGGACTAGTGCGCTACTTTTCGGCTGATATTAATTTTTTTTCTTTTCCACTTTGGATAAATTATGCTCTAGCATCTTTCGATTTCAAAAAATTTTAAAGTCTTCTACTTTTTGAAGTCTCATACTCAATATTGTTTTCAATTTTTAGTAATTTATTTTAGTAAATTTATTTTATACAATTATTTTCTTTTTTATAAAATTTATGATTTTTATTATTTTTGAATTTTTTCATTTTTTTAATACTTCATTTATTTACGATTTATTTGCTTTTTTTAGAAAATAAAATTAATTTATATTCTTATTTTTTTATGTATGTATATTCATTGTAGGATTATTATTTTTTTTTTTTTTTGGTTACTTATATTTATTATTATTTATTCATATTTATATATATTTATATTGCTTCATTTTATTTATATTATTACAAATGTATTTTTTGACGTAATTTTTTATTTATTATTGACAATAAATTTAAATGAAATTAAGTCTAACGAGCGCCAGTCAAGAAATAAAATCTTTAGTTCATTATGAATTTTATTATATACATATTTCAATATCAAACTAATATAAAAATAGATTTATATAAAATAATGAAAAAGCAACAGCACATAAAATGTGGCTTGAAATTTGATATAACTTAATTAACTCAACATTTTCTAATCGAGTTTTGCGGTATTCGGAATGTTTTAAACAGGATTTTATGATTTTGAAACCAAACCAAACTCGACAACATCATGATGACTATTACCAAAAAAACAAGCAAAAGGAAATCAAAAATCTACCAAAAAGAAGCATCACCAAGAACTTCATACAAAGAAATAACAGCGATTTTATGAGTTCCTTCTAAGCTGAAGCTCTTCACATTTCGATTTCTTTTAAGAACGAGTGCGCTCCTATATAAAAATATAGAATTTAAAAAGGATAATTATGCAATTAATAAATTCTATAGAAGAATTATAAACTGGTTCTGCTGGCATTGCACTCATTAATTCCATTATGCCGATTAAGAACCAAACCAACCTTCCAACCAAAATGGAACTGGTTCTTGAATGATCGCTTTGCAGGCGCTTTGCATAACAAAATTTATTAACGATTCGTTTATTCTAAGAACAACAAAAAATGACGAAAAAAATAATAACCAATAAAACAAAAAATGCACAATGAAAAAGAATTATAGAATTAAATGGAAAAATTAATTTGAATTTTAATTCGATAGACGTTGTTCAAGGACTGCATGCTTGTGGCCGTAGTAAAAAGAAATCTTAAAAATTAATTTCAATATTGATTTAGTTCTATCAATAGTTGATTGGAGTTCAAGGTTTTATGCAAATACGTGTGCTGTTTTATATAATATAGTTGTTAAAATATTAAGACTAACAACAATTTTCAGTAGATTTTGAAAAAATTGCATAAAACTTATTTTTAGCAATTTAAGTAGACTCAAAATCCATAGATTTTGTTTAGTTTTAAGTTTTTAGTGCTCTTTAAGTGCTTTTTAGTGCTATAATCTAATTTGCTCTTTTATTATAAACTTATTTATTTCATTTCGAATTAAAAGCATTGATGTATCGTATTTTTTTACAATTTTATTTATAATTTAATATAATTAAAATACATTCATTGCTCTTTTAAAACTCTTTTCAAGGTTACTACGATAAACTAAACTAATCGATACAACTGCTTGAATTGGCCCATAGCAACAACAACTCTCTCTCTTTTTGTAATTGTGTGTTTATAAAAGATTTATCCTTCTACGTGTTTTTTTATTAAGAAAATAAAACATAAAAATACTTTACAAAACATCGAAAAACAATGCATTTAAATCTCAATGAATTATCGTAAAATCTATCATTTTTAATGATAGCAGTCTTGGCCTTGCTTCTTGCTAAGCCACAAAATTGTCATGGACTGTCTGTCTGGCACTGAAGCGTCACAAAGTCTTTTTTGGGGCGGATAAAGCGTTTATATTGTGCAGTTATAAACGCTTTATCCGCCCCAAAAAAGACTTTGTGACGCTTCAGTGCCAGACAGACAGTCCATGACAACAGCTTCATCAAGTCTTTTATAATCCATCGAAAAACTTTTAAAGCCTTTTTTGGCTTTCAATGACAATGAATTCATAAAATTTGTGCGAAAAATTGGCACAATTTTGGAGTTTGAATTCAAATATCAGTATGTTTACAAGAAACGGTGTGGGTCTTTATAGGTCTGTGCGTGTGTGTGTGTGTGTGTGTGTGGCCAGGGGCTTGTCTGTTTATGTTCGTATGTTTTGAATAATGGTCATTCGGTAACTCTGCTTTTGTTTACCATCTCAATTAATCTTTATTGATCATTTTTATTATGAGAGACGTACATTTTTTCCCCTTCTTTATTTTTCAGTGTTTCCCCTTCTCCTGCTCCTTCATTATTATACTGAAAGTTTTCTCTACGAATATTCGTTGGTTGACCCAGAAGATGACTAAAGGTTTTGTTTAACTGTTTTTTGTTTCCTTACTTTTTTGTACTTGAACTTCTTTGTTTTTGATCTTTTTTTTTACATTGTTTTACCTATTTTTAAATTTTTTCATTTCATTTTTGACTTTTTTTTTTTTGAAAATATTTAAAATTTCTTCAAAAGTCCCTTTAATTTTCAAATAATTTTCGATAATTAGGTAATTATTACTTCCTTCAGAAATAAAAGTATAAGTTTTGAAATTTTTAAAAAAACAATTTTATTCAACTTTTAATAATACAATACAATAAAGTAAAAAAAAATTAAAAACGATACTTTTAAAGTTAATTTATGTATTTATTTGTCATCTAATTTGCAATTGGTTTATAATTTATATTTTTTTATCACTGTTTTTTTCTCTATGGTATTTTTTGTCTTCAAACTTATTAGAGTTTAGAAACAGATTTCCTTCAATCTTCATTCAAAACATTTGTCATTAAAAAATTTGTCTTTCACTCAAACAAACAATCAACAATTTTTCGAAGAGTTTTTTCGTTGGGGCCAATAGGTTTTCATGCCGATTTTGTTGCAGTTACGCGAACGTTTGATTGCTTATCGCCAAATTATAATAAAATCCTCACAGAAGCACTTCCCTGGAACCAATATTTTTGTAATAAAAATATTTTAACACAAGCTCGAAAATTTTTATGATTAATATTGTATTGCAAAAGATTTGTATAATCATACGCGTTATAAAAACGTAACGTAGCCGTAACGTTAACCTTTCGTATAACACAAAACAATGATGACAGTGTTTAAGATTTAGTATTATTTATTATTATAATTATCATTATTTATTATTATTATTCTTAGAGTTATTTATTATTATTTGTAATTCAAATAAATTATTATTTTAGTATAATTTATGAAATTAATAATCTTAGATCACCAAATTAATTTTGTTTATTGATCTTATTAATGTTATTTTAATTCAGTTCCTTTTTTTAAGGTTCCTTTTTAAGGTAAGCCTTGCGCTTCTTTTTTGAGCTCCTAAAAGTATTAACTTAAGCCTTTCTTAAAACTGTTAACAGAATTGTGCTGATAACAATTCACAAGCTCTCGCTATACAGCGTCCAGCCACCCTTCAGGAGAAAAAAAGACCAAAAAAAATTAAAATAAGAAGCTTTCGAATCAACGAGTCAACACTAACACACTTAAAGCAAACGTGTAGCAACACAAAGTACGTGTGAACAAGCCTCGTCCGAGTGTTGAAAAAGCTTTTCAATCGGTATACAAAACTCTCACTTTCGTTTATACACGGACACTATCTGTATAGCGTAGGCACATCAGGGACTACGTGTGTGTGTGTGTGTGTGCGTGTAAAACTCTCATTTTCTTATAGAGTCACAATTATGTACGTCTTCGGAACGGTAATCACTTCTTGTAGTAGTGACGCGCAAAAAAATTGTCATCTAGCAGAGGCAAAAATGTTCAACTGAACCAACTGCGACGGCAACGGCAACGTTAACAGCGACTGCGCTTGAGATTCTGCTGTTGCACTCTCGCCCCCGAAGTAACCACTCTGCCGCTGCACGAGTCGACATCGTATAAAAGCCTGCGTCGGCTGGCCGAAATCATTCAGTATCGTTTGTGGGTTCGTCCGATCAGACCAGCCCGGATCAATTCAGTTCAGTTCTTCGTTATTCAGCTGACATCTGAATTTGCTCAGTAGCTGAGTTCTTGCTCGTTTTCCAATTTTTTCTTATTCTCAGTGTTGTAAAGTCGTCAATTATTTTCTGTTTGTTGGCAATTGTTCAGTGTTCGTTTATAGAATTGCAGTTTTGGAGCAAAAAGTATGAAGTACTTGGTATGTTCATTCGATTATTAGCAAAGGCGTACAATAAAATACAAGAGTAAAACGGATTTTTATTAAAAAACCATTACAAGTAATTAGTTTCTATTCAAAATTACAAAAGGTGTTGAAAGTTAATGAAATTTTGCAGATTTCTTGCGTATGTTTTGGTGTTTTTTAAAGTAAACGAAAAGCTAAGAACTAAGGAGCAAATTTAAAGAATGCTAAAAAAGAAACAATGACGATGAAAAAAAAAACAATTAAATCTTAGAAAATAGTCTTTTCGCGCTTAAAAGTGCGCTTATATGTGAATGTGTGTACGTGTGCAGAGTTATAAAATAAATTGTTCCTATTTTTTATTCTCATTTCGAATTAATTTCTAGTAATAATTTCCAAAATTTGCAATAATTTTGAAATAATAATGAAATAATTTCTCTTCTTGTCTAAATTAACTGGATTTTTATATTTGAATTTTTTTTGAAATTTTAATTTTTTTTATTATTTTAATAAATAATTTTATTAATTAATACCATAAAAATGTTACAAAAATATTTTATATTGTGTGCACTTATTATATGAATAAAATTTTTGGCATATATTATTTAAAATATTGTAAAAGTTTTTAAAATATTGTAAAAAGTTTTTAAAAGTTGTTCATGAAATTAATTTCGAAATTCTGTGATGACGTTTTATTTTGTTGGTCTTTTAATTTTTAGTTTTTTGTTTCTAATTCAAATAAAATACAAAATTTGAACTCTGAAATTTAAAAAAATTTTTTTTTATTTTATAATTTTTACCCTTTTCTTGCTGCTTTGCTGCTTGCCCAAAAATGTAATTTTATTGTATTTTATTTATTTCTAGTACACTTTTTGAGTAAATTGTTTAAAAGTTCCTTTTTTTTTAATTTCAAAGTATAAAAATTATTGTATTCAGAAAATTTATTTAAAAAAAGAAAAATTAATATTTAATTATTTATGTTAATATAATTAAATTAGTTTCTAATTTTTATATATTTATTTATATTTAATTTTTTTTTATTAGTTAAGTAAATTAATAAGTTCAATATATGTATATTCTCGTAAATGCTACTGAACGGGTAGGGCTAAACACAGAAAACAGCGAAGTATTTGATTAAAAGGATAGACCACAAAATAGACCACAGACCAATGTTGCACAGACCAGTGCAGCAGCACATTTTCATCAATTCATCGTCGATATTAATTAATTATATTAAAAGAACGCTGGTAGTTTGTTAGAAAAGTAGTGGAAGGAGGGAGAGGACATTTTACTTGAAAGGCATATACACTTCATATACTTTGCCTTATTTTAATTATGTCGTCAATTGTTCAAATTGCAAGTTTCAATCTAGTCTAAATAATTTCTGATTTCATTTCAAAAAATTGCTCTTATACTATGTTTGTATAACAACTTAACTATTTTATTTCGATCATTATTATTTCATTTTTTCATTAAACTTTTTATTGCATAATAAAATCGTTTTCTTGTTCTCTATTTTTGAAATTCAATATTCTGAATTTTATTAAGAACCTGAAAATTGCAAAAAAAATCCAGTTTAAATTAATTCTTTTAGCATAAACGCAGCTAGCATACTCGTATTCGTCGTTAAGCTGTTGTTTATGCTTGCTGAGTTTTTTATACAACCCTTTTTAACCCTTATATGATTCTGAGAAAAAATCACACAGAAGACTCACTGCATTGGTGAAAAGATAAGATGACGCACATTTCTATGATCATGTACATATAACAAGCATACACTTTAAATATTCTTAGAAAAGAGGGCTGGATCTACTCTAAAAAAGTCGGAATTTCACATTTTTTAAGAACCCAAAACTTGCAAAGAAATCTCACAAAACTTGGTTTTTATTTTTTTTTTTTTACATTTTCGTGAACGATTTTTAAGAATTTTACAAAATTTAAATTTTATCCATTTGAAAAAAAAAATTTTTAACTTTAAGTCTTAGTCGCTTAAGCCAATTTTTATTAATTTTCCGGATGGGTTTTTTAAGAATTTTAAAGAATTTTTAGAAATTAAAGACTTTGAGTCTTTGTCGTTTAGTCTTTTTTTCTTATTCTTGTATTTCAGGATTATTAATTATTCTTGTTTTTATTATTATTTATTATATATTATTATTCTTGCTTATTTATTACGCTTCTTATTTTTTTTTTTTATTCTTGGATTATTTATTATTCTTGTGTTTTAGGAAGAATTTTAATAAGAACGTATTTTAAAAACTTATAATTTTATACTTTTATTCAAATATTCAATATTGTTATTTTAAAACAAATTGTTTTATACTTTATTGCCATTTCTTTTCCATTCAATTTTATTATGATGATTTGAACAAATTAAAGCAGAAAAACCTAAAAAACAAATGACACTAAAAAACCAAAAAAAAAAAAAAAACATCACCGACAAATTTTTTTTTGCTGATTTATGATGATTGATTGATTATGATTTGGATCGGTTGACAATCGTTTGACGGAATAAAAGTATCCAGTATCAGAAAAATTAAAAGAAAACCAAATACGATTAAACTATAAACCGCATTCCTTCGACTCTAACTGGTGCGCAGCTTCCTCGATAATTACTGCGATTATGTAAGGTTCCGCTGACGTTGTCGCTATCGATATCGATCACTAACGCCGTACTCGCAGAAACAAAACCAATCAAAACAATGAAAATCACGGGCACGTTTCCATAAATTCGAACATACATAATTGCATTGATAATATTTATTGCAGATTGCATAACTTCCAAAAGATTTCAAACAAAATTCAAACTCGCAAAACACTTCCGCTTCCGTCGCGACGGAATGCACGGCGGCACGGCGGTATTTGAAAATGTGCTGGAAACCTGCCAACCCATTTCCATCCGATTTGTCCGAACGAGTACAGCCATGTTACAATAATTGTTGTGTCATAATGTCGTATTAGTGTCATATAAGAAATATGTTACGAGTATGAGCCAAAAGCAACCGGTGCCGCCAACGGGTAATGCCTTTTCAGAATCAACGCGCCTTTTGCTTTCGCGCGCCGCGCCATTTTTTGTGGCGAATGCAGGCGAATGCGTGCGTACTTGTATGTCACGTTTCATCTCGCATGCTTCTTCTTCTTCTTCTTCTTTTCTTTCTTCGTTTTTGTTTTTACTTTATAAACTCCTTTTTTTTTTTTATTATAAAAATACATTACTTTAGACCTATTTCGTTGTTTGCTAACCGCAAAAATGTCTCTTTTCTTCTTTTCTTTTTGCTATCTTCTCGCCGTAGCTTCTCTTGGGGCTGCTGGCCCTCACCGCATTCGGCACCTTGGCCGAGGATGCCAAGAAAGCGGACGAAACGAACTCCCTCGAACCTGCCGCCCCCGCGGAGAGCGCCCCCAAAGCGGTCAGCACCGCTGAGAAGAAGCAGGAGAAGCGCGGCATCATCCATGGCATCGGCAGCGGTTATCCCAGCAGCGGCTATGGCCATGGGGGCGGCGGCGGTGGCGTCATTATAAGCAGCGGCGGCGGCGGCCATGGCCTGGGCCACTCGGGCGGCGGTGGCGAGCTCCTCGGACACGGCGCCCTCCTCAGCAGCGGTGGCGGCGGCCATGGTGGCGGCATTCTTCTCGCTAGCGGCGGTCATGGCGGAGGTTTGCTCAGTGGCGGTCACGGTGGCGGCATTCTGATCGCCGGTGGTGGTGGTTATGGTGGCGGTTATGGTGGCGGTTATGGTGGCGGCCTTGCTGTCGATGCCGGCGGTCCCATTCCGGTCACCAATGTGCACACCAACACTGTGGTGCGAAATGTGCCCGTGCCCTATCAAGTGGAGCGCCATGTGCCTTACCCGGTGGAGAAGACCGTCACCTACCCGGTCAAGGTGCCCGTGCCGGCGCCATACCCCGTCGAGAAGACCATCACTTATCCCGTCAAGGAGATCGTCAAGGTGCCCGTGCACATTCCACAGCCGTACCCAGTCGAGAAAATTGTGCACGTCAATGTGCCCGTTCAAGTGGATCGGCCGGTGCCCGTGAAGGTGCCCGTGCCGCAGCCTTATCCCGTCGAGAAGATCATTCAAGTGCCCGTGAAGGTGCCCGTTCCGCAACCTTACCCCGTCGAGCGGGTGGTGCAGGTGCCGGTCAAGGTCCCCGTCCATGTGCCGCAGCCCTACCCGGTCGAGAAAATTGTACGCATCCCCTACAAAGTGCCCGTCGATCGGCCCTATCCCGTTCACGTGGACAAACCATATCCGGTCCATGTCGAGAAGCCCGTTCCCTACACCGTGGAGAAGAAAATCACGGTGCCCGTGCAGGTGCCCGTTGAACACCCGGTGCCAGTTCCTGTCGATCATCCGCGAGCCGTGCACATCAAGGTGCCCGTGCCTCAGCCCTACCCAGTCGTCAAGGAGGTGCCCTACCCCGTCGAACGTCCCGTGCCCTACCCCGTTAAAGTGCCGGTCGATCGACCGGTGCCCGTGCACGTAGAGCAGCACGTGCCGGTCGCCGTGGAGCGCCAGGTGCCCTACAAAGTGCCCGTGGCTGTGCCCGTTCATGTAGAGACTCATGTCGGCGGCAGTGGCGGCGGCGGCGGCATCGCCATTGGAGGGGGCGGCGGTTATGGCGGCTATGGTGGCTATGGTGGTCATGGTGGCGGCATTCTCATCGCTGGGGGCGGTCATGGCGGTGGCTTAATCAGCAGCGGTGGAGGGCATTATGGAGGGCATTATGCCATCGGTCATGGCGGCGGAATTGGCCATGGCGGTGCCATCGCAGTGGGCGGCTCCTACGGACACGAACACTTGCACCACAAGAAAAAGTAGAGTATCGTATCGCAACGTGTCGTATCGTATCGTACCGTCCGGACACTGCCGACAGCAAACCATTAGAAAAACAAAAGAAAAATAAAATAAGAAGAAAATCTTAAGCGAAACGCGGCATTTTTGTGGAACGAACTGCTTCGAAATGCTCCGCTATGTCTCTGTGTCTATCTGTCTACCTGTCTACCTGTCTACCTGTCTGTCTGTCTGTCTCTTTCTTACTAAATGTACCATTAGTTCTAGTTTGTGATAAAAATTTAAATTAACTGAAAGGAGAAAAATTCAACTTCAACTAAAGTGAAAAGCAATACGAATTGAACCGATTATAAACCGGGCAATGATGTGTGGAATGTATGGAACTTATTACAAAATTTTCTAAGGAAAAACAATATAAAAAGCCTCTAAAAGTTCTAAAGAAAGAAAAGCCGATTAGAGATCGATTAGACTCGTCTGAAAAGTTGTGTGGAATCTATTGTATACAAAAACGTCTCATCAGCGATATTCAACTCGTTGTATTAAACATGTTCCACATATTTCATACACCACGTTTATGATATCAGCGCTTCCACAAAAGGAGGCCGCATCGTAGAGACACCGAACGGTTGAAGAAATTGCTCACGCTTTAACGATTTAGAAACGATTTGGCACTTTCAAACCGCAAAACTTGCCTGTACCATATGTTTTCACACACACACACACACACAGAATCCACAAATCATTCGAGAACATTCTTAATAAGTCGTTACGCTTTTTACGATTATTTTCGAAGTACTTTTTTGTAAGTACTTTTCTTTTTTGTTGCAAAATACGATAAAACGAAAACATTTTAGTTGAATTATTTTTTCTCTTTAAAATTTATGTAATTTTGTTTTTTTATGAATATTGTATATATAATATATTTAATTATGTAAATAAAACAAAAGAAATTATACAAAAAATTAAAGAACTATTTTTATTGTTCAACCATTTGGAGGAAAGAGAATGGAACTGAAAAATTTTAGTTGTTGTGAATTATTTAGAAAAATTGGTACATCCTTTTCTATGAAAAAAAAATCCAATAAATACCAGAATTAAGAGAGCGTCACTTCTATAAGCTGAGTCCAAAAATACTTTGACACAAATGTTGTTCTCAAAGTTTCATTGCGATTTATCCTTTAGATTTTAAAAAGAGTAGAGATTTTTACGAAAATAAAGAAACAATCATCTTCTAACAATACCACGATCCAGAAACTCAGACGTCAGGATATTTCTGAGAAATTCTGAAAATTTTCTTAAGCCCGCCAAGAAAAAAGGAAAAATGCGACGAAGCTTTTATATAACACATTGACTTTTTTCCGAGAAATTATTTACAAAATATTCAGATTATTGCGGATATTAATCATGCGGATATACAACGAATATTCAATAATATATCACATATTTATTGGTCCTACAAAGGCCTTGCAAAAGGCTTCCAAAAGAGATTGTAGTTTGGATTGAGCCAAGAAGAAATCATATGGGAGGAAAGTCTATTCAACTTTCCCAGTTTTTAGAAAACTTAAGCTACCTTCTTCTCTTTTTGAATTTAAAGGTTAAAGCTATACTAACTCTCATGACTTTGATCTTTCCAGCCTCACTGTGGAATCGGTATAAGAAGAATTTGTGATTGAAGAATCTGTATAAGATTTGAAGTATTCTTTCTGAGATTAATCACATCACATTAATTCATAAAATTATTTATGAATGTTGCTTTTAGAGATTCTCACTTAATTAATGAGTGTGAAATTAGATAAACATCATTAGTCAATAATTTGATGCTTTTTTTAAATCCAGATCTTTTGTAAATGAAAAGCATTTAAAACCTGAACAAGAAAAGCGTTGCTTTTTTTCATGCCACAATTGTTAACTATTTAAAGGTTGATTTTATTTAAGAAAACAAAAACTAAAAATTGTTCTAAGTCAAAAGCTTTTGATTTGAAGTTAACTTTTTGAAAGGAAAAGCAAAAGAAATAATATTAAATTGAAAGCATTAATTTAAGTAATTATTAAACCACAATTGGAGAGCTTAAAGCTCATCGCCTAATATATATCAAAAGCTTTTTCATTTAAGTATCAAAATAAGCAAAAAAAATGTGCAACTTTTTATATAGGAATAAAAACTTCGAAAGTTCGATAATACGAAGGCGCTTTTGTGAACGTCTTTGGATTATGCCTAATAGTATGCAACGAAAATTCTAGAAAAAACTACTACAAATATTACAACTTCCTCCAGTTTATTTAGTCTATAAATTAGTATTAAATAATCATTAATTTTTGCATTTAATAATAATCGATCATCACCTAAAATCATGCTACCATGGAAACCTTGTATTTTATACAAACAATTTTATATCACTAGATAATGATCACCGAACATTTTTGAGGGTAGAATTAAAAAAGTTTACGGTTGTCACGAGAATTGGATCTCGCTTGGATTAAAAATGAAGTGAAGAGCAATTTGCAAGGGAGGGGAATGAGGGCACTTAAACAACTTCAGCCTGATGTCGCCTTGAAACTCGATACAATCAGATATTAACTTCGTTATGAACACATCTTTCATCATTATTATGCCTAAGTATTTACAAGGTAAATTCTGATGTACTTTTTGTACTTTATTGTCATAACTTCACTGTCAAAGTACTATATTTATTAATATATACTCTTAAGGAAGTGATCTTCTGAAATGAACATGACACTTCAACAATTACAGGTAACTCCCGTATTACACGGCACTCTTAGGAAACGATTTTACTCTAACACGGTTCGTGTATTGGAAAAAAGCCTCACGGATAACTTCAGTCCAGAACGGTTCAAGGATTAGATAAATTCTAAATTATAATTTTGTAACGAAAATACTGTTAATTATTTATTACATAATACATAATACATATGACGTATGTATCGAAAAGCTCAGTTCAGTCAAAAACAAAATTGAACTAAAGAATTTTTAGTTAAATATAAATATTTTAATTGTTCATAAATAAAATTAGTTTTTATTATATTGTTGTTGTTTTTAGTGGTGCTATTGTTGTCTTTAGTGGTACAAATCTTCACTTAACTCTTACTCTCTTTAAGTAAATTATTTTACTAATTTTTATTTTGTAAAGAAGCAAACAATAACCAAAAAAAATGTTTAGAAACACAAAAGAAAATCGAAACTTAACAAACAATTGTATCATTGTTGGTGTTGTTGTTGTTGCCACAGAAGCATGCCAGCAGCAGCAGCACATGAATGGTATCGTGGAATTGTTGCTGTTGTTGTTGTTGTTGTTGTTGTTGGTCTTGCTGCAGCCAATGGACTGACATAAAACTTCCTTATTGCAGTTTATTTCAATAAAAACTGAGTCTGATGCATGTATATATGTATGTGTGTGTGTGTGTGTGTGTGTGTGTGTGTGTGTGTGTGTGTGTGGCTGCCATGGAGTGTAAATAAGTGTGGTTTTTTTTTTAAGTTTTAATTGTTGCGTTACAATAATTTTCAATATATTTGGACACAATTCGTTGCTATACATTTTTGCTTAGCTGTTATTTGGTGTTCGTTGTTTGTTTTTGTTGTTGTTGTTGTTGTTGTTGTTGTTGTTGTTGTTTCGATTATTTTTCTTACAGCAACAAAAATATTTATAATAATATCGTAGCTGTCAAAGATTAAACAATACACTTTCTTGTACATGATTTTTAATTTTTTTTTTAATTTTTCGTATTTAATTTTCAAAAATTGTCTGCTTGCAATCTCAATAGTAGCAGACTCTTTAATTATAATGTTGTTGTTTTTGTTTTGGTTGTTGTTTTTGTAAGTATTTCTCTTGTTATTATTAATATTATTATATCGTATTTCTTTTTACTTATTATTAGTAATTGTAACAAATTCGTGTGCTTGTGTAAGTGGGACTAATGGGCATGTGTTTGTCCAAAAAAACCAAACAATTCAATAGAAATTAACCAAAACTGCCTTCAGATTTCACAAAAAATTACTCCAGCGATCATGACGAGCATTCCATAAAATTGATTTTTATAATAATTTCATCTCTTAAATGCCTTAATTTGGAACTAAATAATGCTTATTAAATATTGAAAATCCATAAAAAATTGACCGGAATATACGCCTCAACATGTTCAAAGAAAAATCCGTTTATAAAGATTTCTAATTACTATAAAATGCATAAATTATTTTATAAAATAAGGAAAAGACTGAGAAACGAAATATCGTATAAAAGATCAATAGCATTCACCACCATCATCATCTCCACCATCATCATCGTCATCATCATAATTTGCTTCTACGCTTTTTCTAAGTTAAGGCCATCATTAAGACTGCTTAATTAAATTTAACTAAACTAAACTAAACTGAAATTCATGGTAATCATTTTAATTTAAACATTTAGCCATAAATTTTATTTAGTTTTTTCTGTTGAAAAAAATATCGCTTCTGTTTTGTTTTATTTAAAAACTGCTCTTGAATTTGTTTAAAATCGTTGCATAACCTTCAAAGTGGCCTCAATAAAACTTTTTATTGTATGAAGGCCAACAAAATCCATTAACTCTTCGTCATCTAACGAAAGCACTTTCTAAATTTTATATATTTTAGATAAAAAATCAACAATTTAATGAGACTTATATGAAAAAATCTAAATTAACTCTTCCTTTTTTTTAGTATTGAAAATAGTAGTATTGGTTTATGGAATGGTGATGTCTCAAGCAACTATGAACATTCTCAGTGCCTCTTCTTCAAAATCATCACCATTACCATGATGCCTTGTTGTTAACACCCATGATCAGTATGATCATGCGTGATTATCTTTATTATGATCTTTGTCATTTTTTTAAACAATATTATCACTAATCTCTTGATCATTATAAGCATGATCTTCTTGATCAAGATCAGTATGATCTTCTTAATCAATATCGTCATAATCTTCCTAATCAATATCAGCATGATATTAATCAAGTATGATCTTCTTGAAATTCCTAAATTATCCTGATCAACATGATTTTAATCATTATAAGCATGATCTTTTTGATCAATATCAGTCTGATATTAATCGAGATGAGTATGATCTTCTCGATATTCATAAATTACGCTGATCATGCGTGATTTTCTTGATCATTACCATCACCATGTTTCTCTTGATCAAAATTATCGGGAATCTCTTGATTATTATAAGCACGATCTTCTAAATCAAGATCAGTATGATCTTCTTAAACCAATATCAGCATTATCTTTAGCATTATCTAAACCAATATTTTAGTAGATCATGCTTATATTAAACATAAAAAGATTATGATATGACCATCATCATCGGCGGTCATTATTGTCGTCATTATATTGTAAGTCATTTTGCCGATAACAGGAACACTATGTCACTAAACCATTAGGACATACTACAACAATAACCACAACAAAATCATAAATAATACTGGATAATACTGTCCAATACTTGCAAAAAACGTCTACAACAAAACAGCATCGCCATGAGCAACAACAACAACATCATCTATCATCAACCGCATTCATGCAATGTATCGTAGCAACCGCTTTGACCGCTCCGTACATGCGAGTGTACGCTACGTAATCAATCCGTGTGGCCCCCGTATACACATAATGACCCCCTTTGCCACGCCATCTTGCCCCCGAGCATCAAGCTGTGAGTCTGTGGTGGTGGTGTTTGTGATGATGGTTATTCACACGCTTCGAGACTTTTCGCCTGCTCTGAATGAATCATTAAATAAGCTGTTGAGTCAATCGGTCAAAAGGCTTTGGGCATAGACGGTTGTATGATCAAAGAGAGAGAGAGAGAGAGAGAGAGAGAGAGAGATGAAGAGTTGAGGGGTTGGTTGGTCTTCTGAGTCTTCTGAGTCTATGGATTATTTGAGTTTTTCCTTTGGGGCAAGGAAGTTTTTTGGTCTCTGATTGTAGGCGGCATCAATTATTACAATTGAGTGTAATCGAGATCCAATTGTTGTTGTTGTTGTTGTTGTTGTTGTTCTTCTGTTTTTTGTTGAATCTAAACGTTTGATGATAGCAGGTTTCGTTTTACAGGAAATGCTTATTAAATTGAACTCGATCTACAGGAATCTGAACCAACAACACTACCTGAAAAGTTGTCAAGTTGCAGGCTGGTGCTCTCTTTGCTTTCAGCTTTCCATGATATCGATATCGATTTTTTTTTTACTTATTTCTACGGTTTCGATTATGTCAGCGATTTTGTGTTATTTTTAATCTACCATTAAGTGATTATTTTTAACGTAAAAACATAAAACGTTACCAACGTTAGAGAATTATAATCTGCTTTTAAACCACATGGAATATGTTAAGAAAAATGGCGGAAAAGAAGAAGAAGAAGAAGTAAAAGAAGTTGGACGATTGGACGATAAAACCAGACCTGACAACACAGTATTAGTATTTTGCAAATTATAATCTCTTAAATTATAAAAAAAAAAACTAATAAGCGAGGACTTATTCAAGAGTTGTAGTAGCGAGTATTACAATAAGAGGTGTCATGTTAGAACTCATGCGATTTTTGAACTGTCAACACTCAACTGTCTTTATAATATCGGTTGACCAGGAGAAACCAGGAGGTTTTTAAATATAAATATGTATATACATATATAGTCGCACAATGAACTGAATAATTATAAAAATGCAATGCAAAAAAGGGTAAAATTTATTCTTCCAACAAAATTATTCTGAGCTTTGAGGCTTATTTTCTACAGTCTGTGTAAAGAAATAAAGCCAAAATTATTGTACCTTGCGCTTCGAAAATCTATAAAAGAAAGTCGAATAACAACAATAACAACAACAACAACAAAAAATTTCAAAAAAATTAAAATTTCAAAAAAAATTAAAAAAAAAAAATTAAAAAAAAAATTAAAAAAAAAAATAAAAAAAAAAATTTGAAAAAAAAATTAAAAAAAAAAAAAAATTTTTTAAATAATTTCAAAAAAAAAATTAAATAAAAAAACCTCTTATCATTTTTTACCTTTACCTTTAGCTTACCTTTTTAGCTTAAACTTTAGTTTTTCAATTTTTCTTCGATTAAAATAAAAATATCAAATGTCTTCAGTGCGCTTTTTAATTGAAAACTGAAACTATTTCAGAGTGCAGAAGGCTTTAGTTATTGTTATAGCAACAAAAACAAAAACAAAGAAAAAAACAGCAGACACTAACAAAAAAGACAATGTGTTTTTTTTTTAATTTCGCCAGATTTGTTTTTTTTTTAAATCCGGCAGTAAACAATAAATTTTTTGAAATATTTCTATAATCATTAAAATTGTTTGTCTTTAGCTTTTGTTGTTGTTGCTGTTGGTGTTGATGTTATTATTGTTGCTTACTCTGGTATGTGCGGTTTTGAGCGCTACATAATCGTCAGTCATCACTGGATAATGTTTAAAACAAAAACAAAATTTTATTTGTAAAAAAAGATTTTCCAAAAACAAAAAACGACATTTACGAGAAAAAACAGAGAAAAAACAGAGAAAAAAAAACATTTCTAAAGCTTTAAAAAAAACACTTAATGCATTTACAATAAATAAAAATTAAGCACAAACACACGCACACACACACACATAAGCCCAAATCAGTTACGATATTAATTGCAATTTTGAATGCTGTTTTTTGATGCCGCATGCTGTACCGCTAGAGCGAATGGTGTTGCATGCAAGCTAGCACCAAAAACCACTCAACAACCAACAACCGGCAGCAAATCGGCCGAGAGCCATCAGCCAGCCACGGGCTATTGATTGCAAGTCAATTGCGGGCACTTTTAAAGCATGCGCCATGACGTAACACAGCAACAGCAGCAGCAGCAGTAGCACAAAACAGCCACAACAACAACAACAACAACGACTCGTGGTCAAAACGTAGCAACGTCGCGGTAAGTGATTGCGGTTGGTTGGTAGCAAAAGAGGCGTTGAGAGGAAGGGGGGAAGGGGGAAAGGGGTTAATGAGTGAAGTGAAAAGCGTAAGAAGAAGAAGAACAAGTTAGTTGCAAGGAACTGTGTCGTATTTGCAATGAAAATGCATAAAAATCATATTGAAACATTGAGAGCAATGTTGGTTGTTGTTGTTGTTGTTTGTTGTTTGTTGTTGTTGTTGTTGTTGTTCTCTCCTAACGGTTTTTAGATCAACGAATGCGTGATCTTTTTTAAGGAGTCTAATTGACCAAATGGTGCACGTTGCAAGTTTTTATAGTTTTGTCGAAGCAAACACTTTTACAGCAGTCGCCGCGACAAGATCACGGTTTATTTTTTTGTATAATTTTTTTATTATTTTTTTATTATTTTTTTATTATTTTTTATTATTATTTTTTATTATTTTTTTTTTAATTTTATTATTATTTTTTTATTTTCTTTCAATTGTTTGTTAACATTTTATTTTCAAACAATATAATTGAAGGAAAATTTAAATTTCCGTCAGACTCTTTTATTTTAAAGCTTACTCTTTACAACCAAAAAAAAAAAAGAATGGAAATAAAAGCTGCGTGGAAAAAGTAAATGCCAAAAAATCGACAACGACAACAACTACGACAACGACATCATTAACCAAAAATGTAAACTACATTCGAAAAACGTTACGACTATTTTAATCGCTTAATCGCGCTCGCCTGCTCTTCCATTAATTTGTTACTTGGTTTTTGTGAGTGTTTGTTGTTTTTGTTGTTGTTGCTGCTTTTGTTGCCTTCCACTTAATCCATGCTGAATCAATCTTTTCTTTTACAAAACCATCGCGCTGCAGCGTGTTCAAAGAAATGCATTCAATTAAAGCGAATGCAAACGTATAAAAACTAACTCGCACTGATTTTTCTTCCTCGTTGTTACACGACAACGACGCCGACCGACCCACAGACGGTTTATAATATTTTATCGTTAGTGGCGTGAGTGTGTGTATGTGTGTTTAAGACTACGTTTGTATGAGTATGTACATACGTACGACTGGCTTTGTTGTTTTTGCTGCATTGAATTCTATTTTATTATTTAATATGTAATTATTTTTACCAATATCATCCATGTTCTATCAAAATATACCCGGAATTTGTAAGTTGTACTAAGTGTACTAATTTTTGTACTAATTTTTTTACTAATTCGTACTAAATTGTACTACTTTTTTAAAGGCGACTAATAAATTCCGAGTATTTTTTGATCGAAAATGAATTATCGGTAAAAAATAACTTGATATTATTGCAATTTTTTTTTTACAAAGTTTTAAGGTTTAAAGGTTTTTTTAAATCAAACATTTTTAGATTTTTCTAAATTCTTAAAAATTTAAAACTTATATTGTATATCACATTTTTATATTAAAACATAAAAAATAAAAAAAATTTTGCCTTTAATTCGAATTTAAAAAGTTCGGTCAAAAAATCCTCGATGTTTATCGATGTTTAAAAATTATATGAATTTTCATATATTCCGCTATTTTTTTTATCAACGCATTTAAAAAAAAAATCATTTTAATTTCTCTAAAATCTCTTTAAAATCTGTAAATAGTTCTTTTTCATTTATTATTTTTCATTAATCATTTATAAAGCTTTTTTAGAATGAAAAAAATAGAGTAATATTTTAAAAAGAAAAAACAAAGATTTTCTCGAAAGCTTTATTAAAATCACACATTCCGAGTATTTTCTGTTCGAGTTTGGAAAATATTGGATAAAAAAATTACTTAAAAACTTAAGCAGAAATTAAAACTATTACAAAGAATTCTGTAATTGTTACAGAATCAAAAAAAAAATTTTTTTGAGTTAAAATTATTTGAAAATCAAGCAGACAGATTTATGAATAATTTTTCACAAAGTAAAAAATTTTTAATATAAATATAACAAATAAAAAATAATTTTGAAACTTATGTGAGCATTTTTTTGCTAGTTTATATTTTGAAAAAAAAATTTCATCTGTTGATTTTTATTTATTTATTCAAATATCTGGGGTTTTTTGCATTCCAAGTTATTTCGACAACAAACAAAACGACTAAACAAACTCGTTTTAATTATGAAAATTTCTTAATGATTGATAGCTTCGTACTTGCACTCTCTATGACTTGGTTTTTTTCATTCTCTTTCACCACTTGCGCTTTTTCGCAGTGTATAAAGATATTTTATAGTATAATATTTTGCGAAGCATTTCTTCCTGGAACAATAACAATTTGTTCAACTGCGCTGTAACAACTTGTGAAATATTTTATTTATAAATTTTGTTACAAAATTTTTTTGTGATATGGATTTTAACACAAAAACTAACAGCTTTCTAGACTCATTACGCAAGTATCTACTTCTACAAAATATTTTCTTTGCTACATTGGGTGCTTTAGTGTGTGTGTGTGTACGCGTGTGTATTTACCATTACTTAAATAATTTCTAATTAATTTTTTTTAATGACCTAAATTAATTCATGCGTAGGATTAATTAAAAAAATTATTTCTCTTTGTTACTGAAATGCGCAACATTGTTGTTGTTTTTAAAAAATTTTCCAAATACATTTTCAACAAGAAAAAAATTCGTTTATTTGCTAAGCAAATTATGAGTACACTCACTTTTGAAAAGCCTAACAGAAGGTATCGTAGTAGAAAATAACAGGATAACATAGAAAAAGCGTTAAAATTAAGAGAAAAAACAAAATATAATATAACAAAATAGTAACAGAATTGTTCAGGAAATCAGCAAAAGTCCAAAGAAAGGCCCGCATCTCGTAACAGCGAGTAAAATTAGCGTAACCGGAGACAGCAAAAGAATAACAGAAGACTAGCTGCAGCGTAACAAATTATCAGAGGCGGTTACCAAACATACATACATACATATGATAACAGAATGTGTGGAAAAGTAACAGAAGGCAGATAAGTTAAGATAAGTAAAGAGTATTTGAAGGTTTTAAATAACAGAAGCTTAACAAAGTAACAGGAATTAACAGATTAAGCAGAAACAATTAACAGCATCGGATTAACAATTCGGAAGAATTGCCTACTTGAAGGAATAGCAGAACTGTTACTTTTCTGCTTTAACAGAAAGGTAACAGAAAGTGACTAAAAAAGAACAGAAGCATAATGTAACAAAGTGGTAACACCAGAAAAACTGAGAGCAACAATATACTGGTATGACATTAGATAACAGAGTGTCAAAAAAGAGATAACAGAAATGTAACAGAACACAATTCTATTCATAATTAATTTCACAACCTTCTCTCAATTTCTTCACTAAAAAGACCGAATAACTTGACTCGGAGGAATAACAGAACTGTTACTTTTCTGCTTTAACAGAAAGGTAACAGAATGTGACACAAAGCAACAGAAGCGTAATGTAACAAAGCAACAGATAACAGAGGGCTATTTTCAGAGGGATCGAGAGCAGCGCTCAAGCGATCTACAGCGAAACGATTCGGCGGAAATTTTCATTCGGCATTTTAATTGTATTCGGCAAATAATCAATTGAGTTGAGTTTTGAAAGGAACAGAGATAACAGAGTGTTAAAAAATATATAGCAGAAATATAAAAGAACACAATTCTATTCTACGCCGCACGCAATATAAATAATCTCACCATTTTTCATCTTATGCTGAAGATGAAAAAAAATAAATAAATAAATAAATAAAAATTCATCATAAACTGCTCTTTCCTTAATAAAATGCTTCCTTTCCTGTAAATATTTTCTGCAATCGTTTCCTGCAATTACTTTTGAGACGAACTCGAAATCAAACAAATCAATTTGAGCGCTTTGAAAATTGAAAGGAATAGCATTGAAACGCGTATGTTTCCTAAGTCTTTCATATTTATAGTCATAGTCATAGTCATAGTAGATATCTACGTATACGATACTAATGGATGGGAACGGATGAACTAATTTTTAACATCATTATCATGTATGAAATTGAATTACGGCATCAATGAATCAATGAATGACTGAATGAATGAATGACGAATTACGAATTAGTCTTTCAAAAAAGCAATAAAGCTAAACGCCGAGACGTTTGCAAACAACACGCGCCGCTCGTAATGTTTAATGCTTATAATGGGTTAATGTTGATCAATTAAATGGGCAAGCACAACAACAAAAACCACAACGACAACAAAACCAACAACAGCAACGAAATACTCAAGCGCAGAAATTTCCTGACTCAATCTATTTATTAATAAATGTTTTTTTATTTGTAATTTAAGTTAAACATAATTATCCAAACGCTACTTATTTTTATTGTTTGTGTGGATTTATTTTTATTATTTTTAATTTTTCAACTTTTAATCAATGGCCCTCTCTCCCTCTTAACACTTTATTGTGTTGTCTTTGTGGTGCTTTTTATAGAGCACTTTGGTGTTTTTCTTGCAACATTTAATGCAAAAAATGTCAAAGATCTTAATGCACTGATTCCGTTGCGGCGGTTTGTTTCGGTTTTGAATCTGAACAATGTCGAAAAAAAACACTTTAAATCTTTTCCGCTTTGAAACAACCAAAAGAAATAGAAAGGTTTGACCTTGTGAATGCGAATGAATGGAAGAGAATCGAAAGTGGGCGCGAGTGGAAAAAGAGGCCGAACATTAAAAATCTCCACAAACTAAAAAAGAAACCACAGTTAGAAATACTTTAAAGATATCAGAATTACGACCTTAAGACAATTTCCGCGCAGAAGAAATATTTTTGTGGCAGAATGAATTTTATATTGTAATAGAATTTTCCTTGGTACTCTCTCAACTGATCGATCGAATATTGTACAATAAAATATTCCCACATCACGAGTATTTCTTTATACTCGTCAGTCCATTGAAACTGATGCAATAACGCTCAGAGAATTGTGTTCAAATTGTACGACATCGAAAGATTTCCCTCAAAACAAGAAAAAGAAAACAAAATTAAAAAGACGCCGTGAACAAACTGGTGCAACGTGATCTGCACCAGTTACCGCATTTAATATTCTCGCCATCAGCAACGACAGCGGCTGCGGCTGCGGCTGCGGCTGCGGCAACGACACCGGCATCGGCATCGGTGACGTATTGCGTTGTTACAAGATTGGCAACAATGCTCGTTATTGTTATTTTTTTTATTATTGTCCATGCTGTTGTTGTTGTTGTTGTTGTTGTTGTTGTCGCTATTGTTGTGGCTGCTTGTTGGTTGCTCTTGTTTCTTGTTGTGGTGTTGTTAGCGGCACTCGCTGTTGATCATTGCGATTGCTTTTGATGGACATAAAGCATTTTGCGGCAATCGAGGCAGTGGAGCAAATGGCAACCTTGCTATGAAAATTGAAAATGGCACAAAACAGCTGCAAAAAAACAAAAAAAAAACACAAGACGATCAATTGTGCAACCTTTTTGTTGGTTAACGTTTTGCATTATCTAACAAACCAACAACAACAACAGCAGCAACAACAACTGAAGCGAAGGAACCAAACAATTTTGTTTTTTGTAATTTTTCATGACATTTTAACAACACTTGCCGTAGGAGGTCGTTGTCGGTCTCCTTATTTGACGATTGGGTGGTCGGTCGATGAATCGGTGAGCCGGTGAGTCAGTCGACACTTTGCAATCTACATGAGTACATACTTTAGATAATCGCTCGCTAAGCGACAAAGACGTTTGCTTTGCTCTAATTATTCCAAAAGTTTCTTCATGATTTTCAAGAGAAGCCAGCAACAATGCAATGGTCTGCGTTTTCGATACGACACCACGGTCTTAAAAGAGTCTGAGCAGTTTCGAGAGCAGCGCTCAAACGATCTACAGCGAAACGATTCGGCGGAAATTTTCATTCGGCATTTGAATTTTAATTGGCAAATAATCAATTGACTTGAGTTTTGAAAGGAACCGAATGAATTTTAACTGACACATAAAACCACTTGATCTTTTTAAAGTTCGGAGTTTCTTTAGAATTAAAAGTTTTCAAAATCTTAAACAACTAAATAAAATCATAAAGAAAAGGTTTAATTTTTTAAAAGTATTTTTAATTTTCAAATACATAGAACTTAAAACGACCATTCTTGTTAGTTAACTTACAGAAAATATTGGTAAACAGAAATATCTCTTATTCGATCAAAAGAGCTTTTTACAGCTCTCGTTTATATAATATTATAATGACCATGATTTAAACGACTTGGGCAACGATTTATATGTATATTATGCAATGTTGCTCGGTACTTAGATGAAAAAAATTGCCACAAAAAATCCAACGTTCCAAAACCCAATCACCGTTAACATAGAAAACGCGTAGGAAATGGTAGGGAGAGAAATATTGCACAATATATTGCGCAATATATTACACAATATTTTACTAAATTGTTTCTACATTTAATGGGTATCATTAAAATTTATGTACAATATATATTGCGCAATATTTAGATCAATATTTTACTGAACTTTTTCTTAATTAAATAATAATCTAACTTCTTATTTACTATTTATTTATACATATGTATGTAATGATGCCTATGTACATATTAATATATGTATGTATATCATTCTGTTTTGTTGTGATATTGCTGTTGGGCAATATATTGCACAAAAAAAATTGTAGAATTTCTAAATTTTCTAAGTTCAGTAATATTCTTACATCTTACAATAAAAGTCTGCACAATATACTGCAATATTATCTGATATGATATTAAATTCCTCTACAATAATATTCTTACATCTTTATTATTGATAAAAGTCCGAAAATTTGATGTTTATGTCTATTATTGATGCTACAAAATATTGAACAATATATTGTACAATACAAAATTTTTTTTCACCCGCTTCTGAATTCAATGATATTTGTATGAATTTAGATTTTATTTATGTGAATCGTATAATGTGTATACACACATTACACAATATTTGCATGAATTTTTAGATCTTTGATGATGTTCTGAAATCTTTAATTTGCATTAAGTTTTCTATATGTGCACGTATGTATATATATTGTGCAATATTTTAATACATTGTAGAATATATCGAACCATTTAAACTTTTACCAAATAGTTAACATTTCAATCTCAATTAGTTCTCAACTCTTAATATATAATTTACTTCAATTTTAGCCAAAATTTTCTCAAGCTTTCAATATACAGTAATAATTATTGTTATTTTATCCATGAATATTATTGTAAACAAAACAAATTTGCATTATGCAAAGGAAAAAAAAATATACACACAATATACTAAATAAAAAGATGTCAACAGAATAACGATCCTTTTGTTTAATTTCAAGCGCATCAAAGAGCTTAAGCTCTATAAATTTTCACACTTCCATAAAGATTCCAAAAAAAAGAAAAAAAACCGAAACAAATACAAAAACAACCTGCATTGAATATTTGTGGCTTCTTTTTCTTTAGGTTTTCGAGCGAAAGAAATGTCGTTGTCGTTGTTTTTTATGGTAAACAATGGCTTTATTTTTTTTCTACCGCTTTTTGAAGGCTAAAAGGTTAATTTTTATAAAAATATTTTATATGAAGAGTGGTAAAATGTATTGTCAACAGCTGAGGAACCAACAAAAGAGCACAGCATGCGATGATTTAAAATAAATCATAAAATATTAAAATATTAAATTTTTAAAAATATATTAAAATTTTTAATCTTAAGAGAAAAAGAGTAGGAGTCACTGACGCGTCCAAAAAATAACTTAAGTTACAAACTATTGTATTTAAACTAGTTTAATATCGATCGAAAACAGATGCTAATGACCCTTTAGGCCTTGTTTTCAATTGTGCGACCGAACATTCACTTTAACCGAAGCCATAAATTGTTGCGGTCTTTAATGAATGCACCCAAATAAATTAACTTTTAAACGGTTTCCTTTCATTTTCGTTGGGCATTGGGCAAGAGACAACTCTCAGCGACCTTGACCGAGACGAAAAACACACACTTTTCAAACAAAAAGGGGGAGGGTTTTCTGATGCAATTAAAAAAAAATAAAAAATTAATGTTACTACTACGTATTACTTGAGACAGATCATAAAAAAAAACCTAGTTAAACCTTAAACTGTAGGAGAAAAACTAGGCCAAGCAACTAGGCCAACAACAAATTAACATGAATCATCTCATGAGTTGAACGAAAAATATTGCCAATGATTTTAGTGCAAAGATTTTAGTGCGCAAAGTATTTACACTGAAGGCAATATTTTATTTCTTGCATTCTCTTTGAATTTATCTATGAATTTCATCAAATGAATTATTGACAAGTCATGGAATAGACAAATTGCCAAATTGTTGAAGATACACGGTACAAAATTTCAGTAGAAATGTTTAATTTAACAATGTATAGAACTTTAATACAGATCTATACAAATTTTATATTCAAATGCAGAAGCAAATAGCAAATATAAATATCAAATAGAAATATCAAATATGTACATTTCAAATTTAAAATTCTAAATTTTAATAAAATATTTTCACTAAAATTTTATATAAAAATTGTGTATTCGATATGATACTTAATTTTAATACTTAATTTTTAATAATGTGTAAGAAGAAAAATTTATAAGGTACATTATTAAAAAAATCAACAACGTCTATAAAATAATTTCAACTATCTCGGTTAAAAATTTCGGTTTTATTAGTTCACTTTTTATAATTGCAATTAATAGAATTAAAAACGTGTCAAAATTGTCAAAAATACTCGGCATACCTTAAAAAATATAACTTTTATACAATCTTAACTCGAAAAGTAAGCTTTTGATTATTTTAGTGAAGGCAAAAATTACATTATAGCACTGAAAGTAAAACTAGAACATGAAAATATGACATGCCATATTAGTTATTGCTCAGAAGTCGAATGTCAAATGTCGATTTGACATTTTAATTTTCTCAATTATTTTCTCTCGGTGTAACAAAAATTCAGTAACAAAAAAAAATAAAAAAAAAATCCGTAATGCTGACTTTTACTGTATTTAAATTAATTCAAATCTTTTCGTTTTTAAAGTGTTAAAATACGAAATAATTGAAAATTGCCACAAAAAAACACTATTCCACTAAAAACACTATGCTCACTTCTGTTGTTGTTGTTGTTGTTGTTGTTGTTTTTATTATTTTCAATTTCAACGAAAAAAGCCAGAAAAAAACACGCGTATTATTTTATTGTGCTGAAAGCAGCAGCAGCAGCAGCAGCTTGTTTGTTTGGTTCGTTTGATTGTTTATCTGTCAAACTTGACAATTGTGTCAAAAGCATAAATGTTGGTAAGCTTTTTTTTTTTTTTGTTTTTTTTATCTTTGTTAGTTTTATTGTGCATGCCGTTGATGTTGCTGCTTTTGGTCTACCTTTTAAAATTTTTTTAATAAAGACATTTGTAATGTCTTTTACTATTTTATACGAGTACCTATACTCGTACAATTACCCTTTTAACACGTTTCTGACCTCAAAAAAATGTCATTTTAATGAAACATTTTATTTGGTTTTCCTTTTTTCAATATATCGTTTATTATATAGCGCTGATGTGATGAAGCGAGACATATAAAGCACTTTTTGTTTGAAATTTGTACTTATTTTTTCTTCTTAATTTTTACATAATTTTTTTACTTAATTTTTTTACTTTACTTTTTAAATTTTTTAGCACTTTACTTTTAAATTTTTTAACAAAAATATTGTGAGTATAAGTTTCAATAGCATTCAACCCAGATCATCAAAACTGCAAAGCATGGATATTCCGGTAATTTTATACTAATAGCTAACATTCCTTCTCCTCCTCCTCCTTTTCTCCTCTCCTCCCCGTAGTCATTTCATAACTTTTCTCTTAACAATTAATCTTTTCCCGAAGCTTGAGCCTTATTTTTTTCATTGACGAGTATTTGCAAATAGTTTCGTTGGGTCTTCTTCCTCTTAGAGATTTCTTACAAGATTGTATAATTAAATTATATCATTGTATTATTTCACTTTCTTCTTTGTTCTTCTCTTGCTACTTGTACCTCTTTCCTTGGAATTGTGGTGAGTTGGGGGCAGGGTACATGAAACCACCATTGCCGTTACCGCTACTATCATTTTCGCAGCGTGAAAACTAATCCCGAATGTAGTCGAAGACTTCCCCCATGCGGCGGCGGCGGCGGCGGCGGCGGCGGTGCACCGCGGTGGTGCAGTGGGTTACCCACTTAACCGGATTTAATTTGACCAACTTTTTTCCTCTTCTTCGGCGCATGTTGTTCATTTGTTTGCTGTCAGCCACAACGTTTTGTTTTACAAAACGTATGTTTTCGTTTTTGTGTTACTCGGAAAATCTGTGTTGGCAGGAAAAATCGTTTTCTCAAACGTGTTTGTTTGTATGTTCAAATATTGTGGTCCATGGTTTATGATCATTGGACAAGTTTGTTGTCTGACTGTTTTGTAACAGACCGACTGAAGCACTAGAAGCAGGCAAAAATTGCAGAAAATATAAGAAATATTTTTTAGAGTTTCAATTTTTCTAGAGTTTCAATTTCTTGTGCGATCATCATCTTCCTGTTTTTGGTTACGACGGCGATGGATTTCAGTTGAGGAAATCCTGTGCGGAATGGATGATGGTTGGCGGAGGCTGGTTGGTTGGAGGCTGGTTGGTTGGTCATGCTTGGTTTCAAATTCGATTGTTTGACAGTTAGTATCACTGTCACTCTTTTCTGGTGTTATCATCTTCCTGGATTTAGCCGCCATCACTCCCTCCTTTACCACCTTCCTCTACTTATTGTTTCTCTTCCTGTTTTTCTTACTCTTTTTTTTGCATTTATCTGCTGTTATTAAACGCTGTCTCTGAAGCTCGCCCAGCGTGACCCCTTTTAACGGCGTCTTCTGTTCGTGTTTGGTGCATGCTTTCAACACTAATGACCTGCTATTTGTCTGTCTGTCGGTCCGTCCACCTGTCCACCGCCTTTCCGCTTTTTCGGTCTAGCCGAATGGTTATTATGTCATGCAAATTTTGCTTTTCGCCTTACAACAATTTCTCAATTGTTCAGTGCGATATCTCTTAAACCAAACCGAACCAAACTAAATTCAGAGTGAGAGGATTTTGTTGGTTTTCTGCTGTTGTTGTTGTTGTTGTTGTTGTTGTTGTTGTTGTCTTTGTACGATTTATTGGCGCACGCTAAAAGTATTTCCTTGTTTCAATACCGAGGACAGGGTGAATACCAAAAAGTTGTTTCAAATCCAGTTCGGCCGGTTGTACATATATATGGTATATACATACATATACGAGTATGTACTTTTTTGCAGGCATTTGCCTTTTCCTTAAAAAAATGCCAAATCATTCATGATGGCTGTGGGTTAAATGGTAGTGGATTTTAGTAACTAATAACCCATTTATGGAAAAAACTTCGCACCTGTTTTATAAATACTTTAATTTATTACACAAATTTATCCCTTTCTTTAGTCATAATTGCCTTTTGGCCGGTAAAGGCGTCTAACTTGGGCACTTTTTTATGGATTTGATTTATTTGAGGAGGGTTATTTAGCTCCAAATTATGGCTTTAAAGAACACAAATTATTACAAAAATCGTTGCAGAAGTAACAAAGTTATACTCGCTAGATTGGGGCAAAAAATTACAAGCGTGGAATAGTTATTTGCGCACCTTTTTTATAAATACTTTGATTTATTACACAAATTTATCCCTTTCTTTAGTCATAATTCCCTTTTGGCCGGTAAAGGCGTCTAACTTGGGCACTTTTTTATGGATTTGAATTATTTAAGAAGTGTTATTTAGCTCCAAATTATGACTTTAAAGAACACAAATTATTACAAAAATCGTTGCAGAAGTAACAAAGTTATACTCGCTAGATTGGGGCAAAAAATTACAAGCGTGGAATAGTTATTTGCGCACCTTTTTTATAAATACTTTGATTTATTACACAAATTTATCCCTTTCTTTAGTCATAATTGCCTTTTGGCCGGTAAAGGCGTCTAACTTGGGCACTTTTTTATGGATTTGAATTATTTGAGGAGGGTTATTTAGCTCCAAATTATGGCTTTAAAGAACACAAATTATTACAAAAATCGTTGCAGAAGTAACAAAGTTATACTCGCTAGATTGGGGCAAAAAATTACAAGCGTGGAATAGTTATTTGCGCACCTTTTTTATAAATACTTTGATTTATTACACAAATTTATCCCTTTCTTTAGTCATAATTGCCTTTTGGCCGGTAAAGGCGTATAACTTGGGCACTTTTTTATGGATTTGAATTATTTGAGGAGGGTTATTTAGCTCCAAATTATGGCTTTAAAGAACACAAATTATTACAAAAATCGTTGCAGAAGTAACAAAGTTATGCTCGTCGGAATAGAGCAAAATATTCGAAATGATCTGAATACGAGCTTGTAATATTTAATAATTTTTTTTTTCATTTTAAGAGTATGGAAACGCCTTAACGCCCACCAATCAACCGCCCCCAATTATCGCGTGCTATAATTAGAATAATAATAATAAGCGCGAAATAATGATTATTTATCACCATCTTTCGAACGATAGAGATGAGATGAAATGAGACCGCTGCTATATGAACGATTTTTCCTAAATCGGAGAACCAGATTATTTTTCGTTTCTTTTAAAGAAATCGTTAAAAAAACGTCGTGACAACTGCATTGAAAAAAATTATAATTTATGATCCAATTTCATTAATAATAGCAATATTTCCATATTAATAATGACATACTAAAATGTTGATGATGACTTTGTCGTAGACGGCAGAGAGTAACAAAAATATAGTTTAAATTTTGATTTTTGTATCCAAATAAAAAGAATTAATTGTGAGGAAAAAAATGTCCGCTATTGATCCATTTCTACTCATTGCTTGAATTAGGACAAGGTCATTATTTGCAGGTCTATTTTTCTACGCGTTAATTGAAAAAAGATTATTTTATTTTCCGGTATTTTTTTATTTTTATGGTATTATTTTCGCCCTACATCAAAAGCGTTTTCATTACCTAAAAGTACGGATTTTATATTATTTTATAGTCACAAAAACTTTAAGTAATAAAATAACTTTTTTTGTGCTATTTTCTCAAGTTTCACAATTGTTTATTTCTAAAGAGAAATAGTTTAAAATCAAAAAATATCCCCAAAATAATGAAAATTCCTTTTAAGTAAATATATATGAATAATTGTTTTTTTGTAGAGTTGAGTGAAGACAGTAAATTGTGTCGATAGAAGGCAACCGATAGAAGCCTAAAAACCACGGTACTAGCCAAGAATGTAAGGATGATCCATCTGTGTTCACATAATCAGTGCTGAATAAAAATGCTAAAAAATGGCACAAGAATTACACGCTCGTAATCGTGCATTCATCATTCTGAATGCTTGTTGAACAAGCGCTTACGTTATCATCAACAAACGTAACGCGAAACCGAAAGTGTTGGTGCGAGCAACTTCATGCGAGGCCGCCACAGCCGTCCATACCATCACCATCACCATCACCATCACCCCTTTTCAACACTTCTTCTGGAGCTCACCGCCAACTTCTTGCTTCTTGCCTTTTGTTTTGTTGTTCCTTTTTTTTTAATGGTTGCTGAAGCGGTTTTGCTTGCATGCAGCGTTTCTCTCTTTCGGTCTTTCTTGCTGTTTACCAAAAACGTTTTGCATGCGCTTTCAGAGCAGCTGTTGTTGTTGTTGTTGTTGTTGCTGCTGCTGGTAGCTGTGTTATTTTGTGTTATTGTTTTCATAGCTTTTTTTCCTTTTTCTTCTTCTTGGCTGCTGCTGCTCTTGTTATTACTTTAATAACGTATACACTTTTGCTTTTTATGACTGGTATTGTTGTTGTTGTTGTTGGTTGTTGTAGTAGTTGTTGTTGTTGTTGTTGTTGTTGTTGTTTTTATTGTTGTTGTTTGTTGTTGTTGTTGTTTTTTGCTGTTATTGCTTGTTCTTGTTGTTCCTCCTTTTGATTTTGCTACTACTGTTACTGTTACTGTTACGTTGGTAGCTATGGTTGTTGTTGTTGTTGTTGTTGTAGTTATTGCTTTTAGTGCCGCCGCAGCTCTAACATTTCAATGCTGTGTTGGTGTGTTGGAAGTGTTGCTGTTGCTGTTGTTGTTGCTGATGATTTTGGTGTATTCGTGCTGCTTGTTTTGGCAGCTTTTGCGCCAAGCGACGATTTAACTATAAAAGCGCCCGCAACGGCTTCGGTTAGCATCATTAACCCGTTTACTTCACAGCCACCAACACGTAGCTGCAATTGTGCGCTGCTGCTCTGGTTGTTGTTTTTTTTCGTTTGTTTGTTTTCACGTTCTTTCGCGATTTTCATTGCGGAAAATTCAGGTATTTCTACAATCCAACAACAACAGCAATCAGCAGCAATAACAACAACAACAACAACAACAACACCGATATTAACTGCAATTTCGTTTCGTTTCGTTTCGTCTCAGCAGGAGCGTATACGCGTCGGGCTGAAGATTTTTCGTTTCCAAAGGAGCCAAAGGATATACTTATTGGATTATTGAATTCTGGTTGAGCGCGGCCTAGACTCGACACAGACTCGACCGGGATGAAGTTGCTGGTAGGTATAACGCTGGTATAACGAAGTGTGCGGCTTAAAGTGTTCGTTGTTCTTTTTGTTTTTTTTTTTTTTTGTTTTTTAAAGAAAATCAATAAGATGGAAAAAAAAGCGAAAACACCAAGAAATAATCGTGTGATAATTTGTGTGTTAATGATAGAAATTTTTCAAAAAAACCAACAAAATTTTAAATTTAATTTAACCAAAAAGTGCTTTCGTGCGCGTTCATTACTTGCTGGTTATACATTTTTTAAATATTTGAATATTTAAATATTATAAATATTTTTAAATATACTGTTCTTACTATATCAATCGAAAACTATTTCAAATAACAGGCGATGAAGGTATTATCACATAAAGAACAAATTTTGAATTTAAATTTTTTTTTTTTTTTGCGTGAATCCAAAAAAATTAAATTTAAATGAAATAATTTGCGAGCACTAAAAGAAAGAAGTAAAACTTTAAAAAAAAAATACATAAAAAAAAATTATTATAAAACAACAAATTATTATGAGAAAAAAAACTTTTCCTTGAGTTGTTTTTTGTTTTTATTTAATTTCTTAATAATTTTATGAAAATTTCAAAATAACGAGAGTGGTTAAAAAATTGTCGGTTGTTTTTTTTTTGTCAATAACAATTTCTTTTACGTATTTTTTTTTTTTTTATCAAGAGAAATGTTTGAAAAATTTCAAAAAAATCATATAAACAAATTCTTTAATAACCTTTTTTTTTTCCTTCCAACAATCATCTTTCTCTCTCTTCCAACCCTTTCCCGCTACTCATCATTATTTACTCTCTGTCTCTGTTTATTTTGTACTTTTGTACTTGCTCTCTCTCTCTCTTCCTCTCTCTCTATCTATCTCTCCCCCTTTCTCTTTCTGTCCCCTTCTCTCTCTCTCTCTCTCTCTCTCTCTCTCTCCCCGCTCTCTTTCTCTCTCTCCCACTCTTTCTCTCTCTCCCACTCTTTCTCTTTGTTTTACTCTCTTCATTCTCACCTCTCTCACCACGTCTTCACCCTTTATCGCTTTCGCACAATCTCTTCTCATTTTTCCCCCGTTAAAACCACCCCCTTCCGACCCCCCCCCCCCACCGCCCCTATTTTCACCCTCAACAGCCCTCAGCATGCCTCCTGGCCCTGGTGCTGCTCGTTGCGGCCACCAAACCAACCGCTGCCGCTAACGAAAAAACCAAGGCCGATTCGGAAAACTCCGCCGAGCCGTCTTCCGACGACAAGACAGAGCCAAAATCGGCCGACGACTCAGAAAGCACCAAAACCAAACGCGGCCTCCACTACTACGAAGACTACCACCACCATCAGCACCACCACCACGCTCCCCATTTTCCGGTGCACGAGGAGAAGACACTGACCATCATCAAGAAGGTGCCGCAGCCCTATCCCGTCGAGAAAATAGTGCCGGTCGCGGTGGAGAAGGAGGTCCATGTGCCCGTGCATGTCAAGGTGCCCAAGCCGTATCCGGTGTTCAAGCATGTGCCGTACACCGTCAAGGAGATTGTCAAAGTGCCGCACGAAGTGCCCGCGCCCTACCCCGTCGAGAAGAAGATACCCTATCCGGTGCATGTGCCCTACGATCGCCCGGTGCCCGTCAAGGTCTACGTGCCCGCCCCCTACCCCGTCGAGAAGAAGGTGCACGTGCCCGTAAAGGTGCATGTTCCCGCTCCGTACCCGGTCGAGAAGAAGGTGCACTACCCCGTGGAGGTCAAAGTGCACGTCGACAAGCCGTACCCAGTCGAGAAGGTGGTCCACTACCCGGTCAAAGTGCCCGTCGACAAGCCGGTGCCCTACCATGTGGAGAAGCCAGTGCCCTACCATGTGGAGAAACCGGTGCCGGTGCCGGTGATCAAGAAGGTGCCCGTTCCGGTGCATGTGCCCTACGATCGCCCCGTGCCAGTGCATGTCGACAAGCCGGTGCCGTACGAGGTGAAGGTGCACGTGCCTGCTCCTTACCCCGTGGTCAAGGAAGTGCCGGTGAAGATTGAGAAACATGTGCCCTATCCGGTCAAGGTGACCGTCGAGAAGCCGGTGGCGGTGTACATTGAGAAGCACGTGCCCGAGTACCATGAGAAGCACTTCACCTACAAAGAACCGGTCTTCGAACCGAAGGATGTGCATCAAGAGCATCACGAATCGAGTCACCATCATCATCATCATGTGGAGCATCACGGCGGTCATCACGAGCATCACGAGATCGTAGAGCATCATGCGCCCATCGAACAGCACCAAGAGCACCACGAGGAACACCACGAACTGGAACACAGTTATGACCATCATGAGGGTCACTCGCACAATGGTTACTAAACACCAACTAGGTCCGCTAGGTTTTCTCTCTCTTTCTTTGCAGAAATGATTTAGAAGGACTACGAGAAGATGAAGAGATGCTGGAACAATTGGAATGGAATAACAGAAAATCGACACTGAAATATGGAAAATGAAACAGGAAATTATATGCGAAATGAAATGGCAAACGAAATGAGAAATTGAAATCGAAAAACTGAGAACAGTTTTTGAGGAAAGAGAACAGCGTGGAAAAGCGACTAGTTCGGGCTGGTATACTTTGGCAACGAAACAACGGCGACGTGAGACCTTTTGGTAGTGGAGTGTAGATTATATATTATATGCATAAATTGCTTGATTGATGCCACCATGCATCCGTCAATCATTCTATTGTATCGTTAGCTTTTATTCGTTCGTTTTACTTTACTTCGTAATTTTATATTCATAGCGATTTTTGAGAAATTCTGTAGCTCGTAAGCCATAAAGTGTATAAACTTTAGACAATGTTGGCGCAATGATGCTGCTCCTCCTGCAGCGCTGATGCCAACGCCGCCTCCTCCTCCTCCACCTCGTGCTCGTGCCTCTTCGTCCGGCTCCTCCGACGCCGCTGCTCGCAATGTCAATGACGAAGTAACGAGACAGATGACGATAATGAAGACAGACGCTTGAGACGATGATAGTTTAGTGAAGATGAAGATCTTAGTTAATTATTTGTGTGTTAGTAATGACGACGACGATGATGACGATGATGATGATGATGATGATGATGGAGAATGTTTTAAGTCAACGCATGCGTACAGCCCAAAAAAGAGATTGTATTAATTTTAGGTTAGGAAGAAAGCTCTGAATCGTGCTGAAGCGCAATAGTATTAACTTCGGTTTAGCTTGTAGGCGATAATAAGGACGATGGTATTATATTTGAATGACGATGGTAATGACGTTGTGAGTGGTCATGAAGACAATGATAAAGATAAAGATAAAGTTGACGATGATGCTGATAGAAGTCAGTGCGATAGAAATCAGATTCAATCATCGGTTATTATGATGATAATGATGTAAATTTTAATTGATCTTAATTTTTGTTTTTTCCTCAATCGAAAAATGTATTTTTTTTTTATGTATTGTATTTTAAGCTACAAAAAATTTGTTTTTATTAAATTTCCAAAGTATAATTAATTCATAAAAATGTCCGTCCAAATAATATGTTTGCATAAAACACAAAAAATACTAAAAAAAAAACACAAAACAATACCAAACATTAAGTATTTAAAAATGAAAAAATTCAAAACTTAAACAAAAATCAAATAAAGTGTAAAATTTAAAAACTTGAAATACTTTGTTGTTATTATTTTATTGTATTAAGCAGTAAAAGTCCTTTTAGGCAGCAAAAGCAGCAGCAGCAGTTGGAAAAAGATGCCAAAACAACTAACTTTCGCATGCAGCAAATAAACAATTGTTAGCACTGATTCTGGTTATACTTCACAATTGGTTTATGCGAGCAACTGCTTAAAGGAAACTGATTGTGACTGAACAAGGAGGATCATTTTAAAAAGAGTAAGAAAAAGAGAGTGAGGGACTGTACGAAAAACGACTTTAAAAACGAATCGACTGAGAAACGAACGGCTTAAAATGAGAGACGTTGACGACGGTAAGAATGACACCGATGCGACGATGATTCTGATGATTCTGAGACAGGCGTTCATTGCGCAAAAGGGAGGCATTTTTTGGATCAATTTTCTGGGATTTCTTTCGCTTAAAAACGGTATACTTTTCAAAACTACAAAGACGCTTCAAAGTAGCCGCCAAATCCTTTAGTAACTATAAATTTTAAACCGTAAGCTTTAAAACGACAAACTGCATCAAATAGCATTTTTTAGTTATTCAAAAAACAAAAATAATCCATTAAAAGCTATCAATTCAACAGTAAGATAATGCCAAATTTGGACGCTGCTGTTGTTGTTGTTGTTTTTGTTTTTTAATAAGAAAAAAGAAAACACGCATTGAGCAATAATGGCAAAAATGTATAACAACATTATTATGCAATGGTGCAAAAATATTATAATTAAAACAATTGCAACATACTCGCTCAGCGGGCAACATGCAACAACAGCAACAACAGCAACAACAACAACAAACACGAACAAGAAAATGTTACAAAAGGAATCGCAACAACAACCATAAGAAAATCAAGTAAAAACAATAAGGAGAAAAAAGGTGAGAAGAAGAAGAAGAAAAATAACGTAATATGAAAAGCATCAGTAATAAAAAAAGCACTTCTTTTTACGTATTATTACTACATATATATGTATTGCATAATGGCGACAGTTAAAAAAAAAAATGAAATAATAACACAACAACAACAATAACAAACGCCATATATGTACATATAAACAACAGCAAAAAAAATGCAATCCACGAAAAATTGCAGACGAAAAAGAGACGAGCTGAGCATATGCATGTGTACATATGTGTGTGTGTGTGTGTGTGTGTGTGTGTGTGTGTGTGTGTGTGTGTGTGTGTGTGTGTGTGTGTTGTTGTATATACATACATATATTTCATATGATTATAATAAACATTTTCGTATTAATAATAATTAAGTTTAATATCTAAAATATTAATATTTCATTTCGCATTAAAAACAAAATGAAAAAAATAAATACTTATATTATAAAATAAATTATATAATATAATCATACGAAAATCGGTCAGCAGAACATGTCCTAAAAATATATTCACTCTTGAAAAACAAAACGGAAAAAATTACGCAAAATTGTAACAAAAAAAAAAATTAAAAAACCACCACATTTTTTATAAATTCAGGAGTACAATAACATGAAAAAAAATCTAAACTTCGTCGTTTTCTGCCGCAACAATTGAGAAATAAAAATGCAACGAAAAAAAGTCAAAAGGATGCCAAAACAAAGGAACCTTTTTAAATTCCAACAACAAATAAATAGCTAACGACGATGTTGGAATAATACCGTCACTAAAACACGCATACACACACGTTAAGCACTTTCATACTCACTCACTCTCTCTCTCCCTTTCTCTAACGCAACCTCTCGCAGAGGTAAAGCGTAAGTTAGTAAAAGTTAGTGCAATCTTGATTGCAAATCAAAATAAGCTCACATCAAGCAACAAGTGGAGCAACTCGCTACACATATAATGCCAATAAAAGCTTTATATACACAAACAACAACAGCAACAGCAACTAGAAAATTGCAACACCAACCGGCCTGTGAATAAATTAAAACAAGTATCCAGCAACGCTTTGCTCTGCGGGTTGGTTTTTCTTTTCATTTTTAAGAAATTCAACCGGAAGACTTTCAACTATAGCAGACGTTTAGAGTTGCCAACCCACCGCACAGATTTTAACACAAAATTTTCGATTTCATTCTTAAACAAAAGCAAAACAGCAAAAGCTGTGATTGCTGAAGAAATCGTTCAAAATTTTCTGTACAAAATTTCTTACAAACGAAATCTAAAATATTTATTTAATTTTTTAATATTGTTTTAATATTAGAATTTAAAAAAATATATGTACTATGTGTACTTTAATAAAAATCTTATTTAATAAAACAAGATATTTTCCAAATTCTCTAAACATTTAATAATTTGTAATATTTGAAATTTAGTATAACGCGTGCGCCATTTCTTGTGTCGGTATGTAAAAATTGAATAACATTATAACATTTAACAAACCGATTGACTTAAGCTAACATGTTTTTGAAACGTTAATTCAGTACAATTTAAATAAAACAACGCGCCGGAATAGTGAGGCTCGAAAAAGGGCTCATTTTGCTTTGGCCAATAGAGACGGCCACTTGATTAATGTTGTATTTAAAAACTAAATAAATAGTTTAGTACTGTACAAATAAATTGTAAAGGACCAAGTTAAATAAAAACACCTCATATATAAAAAGTGGTTGTTTTTTTTTTTTTTGTTAAAGTTATGCAGTATTCACATACCTACATAACAGATGGCGCACTTTTTATAAGTATAAATATATAAATATAAATATACATACAATATAAATACAATAAAAAATATAAACGTTATTAGGGATATCAAGTGATATAGAAAACAACATTGTCTTCTCTATTAAATAACAACAAGTTAAGTAACCAAAATGAATTCATACTCGTTTGTTTTGTTTTTAAAGTTACGCAACATTCACATACCGACATAAAAGATGGCGCACTCTGCATATGTATAAATATATAAATATAAATATACATACAATATAAATACAATGAAAAATATAAAATATATTAAGGATATTAAGTGTTTTTGTTGTTGTTGTTGTTGATGTAGACGACAACATTGTCTTCTCTATTAAATAACAACAACTTAAGTAACCAAAATTTCTTGATGAATGCTCAATGAATGAAATTTTGTAGTTTTTCATGTTTTTCGAGATTTAATTACGAAGATGTTGATGGAGACGCCAAGACATCATTATTAAATACTCGTACATATTATAGATTACAAAACTTTACAAAAAACATAAACGCAACAAAAAAAAACAGGAAAAAAAAGAACAGCAGCTGAATTCAAATAATTTGCGATGATCTGTCGCGAAAATCTGTCGGCACGGTGATCCAGGTGTCCATCGAGTGTGCACAAAACTGTGCCAAATGATTCGAAAATGTTAAATGATTGATGAAACGATTGAAAGCAATTCAAAAACCGACTAACCGTGTGGTAAATGGTTTAACAGAAAGATCGATTGACCACGAGATCGATTGACCGATAATAAGACGGACACATATTGACAGGGCGCATCGAATTCGATAAACATATTGACTGCTCGAGGCGTGTAAATTGTGTCAGCAGGTGGTAAGCTTGATGCGAATAAAATGCCAAGAGATAACGACTATGTTACAATAATAATAATCATAGCAACAACAACAGCAACACCACCAGTCACAGCATGTTATATTACGAGTATGTTATGTAGTCATGTCTGCTATCATTACAATAATTTTTTTTTATTTTCATCAGCTGTCATTCATAGCGAACGTATTGTTTTTGTTTAACGAGACTCGATGGTTACTCTTGGTTGTTATTCGGTTACTCTTTTTTGCTATTAATTTAATAAATTTTTTCAAATCATTTCTTTATATCTCTATGTTAATGCTTTACATTTAAAACAACAGACAAAGAAAAACATTTTTTAATTCAGAAAATTGTATTTTTTTTAATTTTTCTTTCAGTTTCTTTATGGTCACACTCATTGTACATCATTTAAATTCCACAGACCTAAAAGTTTCATTACATTTCATATAATATCACTCGCGCTTTGAACGAGTAACGCCCAAAAAATTTGCTAAATTTATATAACAGTCAATTTAAGGCAACTTTTGGGTTAGTATTCAAAGAGCAAATGACCATAATTACCATCACAATTTGCTTCTTTCTCTACGACTGTACATATATTCGTTATATTTTGACGTTATATTCTCATGCTTAAGTTTTAAGAAAGCAGAATATAACACAAAACTCAAAAATATTACTCAACTTATAAAGACATTAAGCTTTTTTTCAGAAGTCTATCGTCCCATTATTCGAAATCGTATCCCATTTTATCATCTTATCCACTTATCGTATACAAAATGAAACCTCAAAAGTTTCAAATTCACTTTAAGAAGGTTGAACGAAGCAACCCTTTATCGGTTACTTTTTGTTAACATATTTCATAGACTTTCATAGAAGTCTAGACTTTATAGAATTTGTAGAATAGACTTTATGATCTATTATAGTATGACCATATGGACAATATTTATACTATCTTTTCAAAACTCGTCCCATTTTTCTTCTTTATTCGTATGCAGAAGTATTACTTTAAGGACTTTCACTAAGCACTCTTAGGCAGCGTTCTTAGCTTTTTATAGACTATATTGTCCTTTAATACCTTCTTTTTAACCCCATTTTTCTCATTTTTTGTCCTACGGTCGCTTTGGAATGATTTTAGCAGCGACTTGAGCATTAAAAAACGGAAAAAATATTGTACTAAATTACATTTAATTCTAGCACTTACTTTATATACGGTACATTGGCCGGTATGTGATACTTAGCGCCCACATCGAAATCCTTTTCCGATCTCAAAACCGGAGGCTTAATGCCGCCATATTTCTCTCTGTTGGCAAAACGGAAAACAAGAAAACATTTAACACTTAAATAGAATTGGGTTTCACCCCCCCCCCCCCCCACCTCTCCCCCTTTTTCAGGCCGTACTTACCTCAATTCCCAGAAATGACAATTCAAACGCTTCTTGTTCTCACGACCGCTGAACATATCGTAGCGCCAATTATCCATAGCCAAGGCGAAGGGAAGGAAAGCAACCTGAAATCGTACGCAAAGGCACCATGAAAAATCTGGTTATATTTTCTGGGAAATGACCGAAGAGTTCATTCATTCATTCTCTCTAACCTTATCCGACGCCATGCCAAACAAATAATTGATATCGTAACGCGTGTCGTCGACTGAACGCTGCAGCAAACCGAGAGTCTGAAAATGTTTCGCCGTCGAAACGGACAAACCGATGGCATCACCCAGAGCTTGATGGAAAGCTATAAGAAGGAAATAAAAATTACAAAAACGGTGAGTACCGAAAAGTCGCAATACTTAAACATGACCCAATGACCAACCTGGATTGGCGCCGTTTCTGAAGACCTTCGGCAAATGACGATATGCCAAGAAATACTGGATGTGCGCCATCTCGTGGTGAACACTCAGCAGTCCCCTCTGACTAATCTCCGTACAGAGCTTCACGCGAAAGTCATGCCGATTGCAAAAGTCCCAGGCCGAAGGCTCGCACAACACACGGCGATCGGGCAGTTGCTCGAACACCGAGTTCTGATAGAATTCCGGACCCACCGCCGACATATTGATCGATGTGAAGAACTCCTCGGCCAGCTGGAACATCAGCAATGGCGTATAGCCCTGCTCCAGCATCGTCGGAGTCACATCCACGACATGACGCCCCGGATACGGTATGATCACGTCCAGTATATTCGACCACGACTGGCCGAACATGTTGCCGAGCACGTGCGTTGGTATCGGAGCGACCCGATTGATCTGATCGGGTCCGTAGAACTCACGCAGCTTGCGTCGTGTGTAGGCGTGTAGCATTTCGTAGAGCGGGCGTATTTGTTCCCAGACAATGTCGAGATCTTCCCTAAAGTTGCCCGACTCATAGGGTAGATACCAATATTCGCCGCCATTGGTGACATCTGGCAAAGAAGACAATATAATGTAATGCACTTGCTCTCTCTTTTCGACCTTTCAGGGCGGCAAATGCCACGCCCTGCGTCACACATCACTTACTATTGACATGCGCCACTTCATTCATTACATCGATCAACTGTTCGTAAGCGTCACGCATTTCGCGACCGGCCTTGCGATGATATTCCACCCAAGTGTGCTCCAGTTCGCGCCAGTCACGACTTTTGGCCATGATCTTCTTGAGCGTCGGTATATAATGTAGATTACAGCGAAACGGTTCCTGGAAGGCGCAGATACCGGCGCCATTATAAATGAATAGCATTTCGTTGATGATTCGATTATACTGAAAAGGAACAAAAAAAATTATTAAGGAAAAAGTTAAAAATGTTATAATACGAGTACTATAATCAGAATGTAATAAGGGTGGAAAGGGGGAGGTTTCGCGATCACCATTCATAATATAAAAAAAATTTTTTAAATAAAAAAAAAATAAAATTTTTTTTTAATTTTAAAAAAAAAAATTTTTTAAATAAAAAAAAAATTCAAAAACAAAATTTTAAAAAAACATCCAAAAAAAGGCTTCTTCTAACGAGAAAATTCCTAAATATTAATTAGCGATATTGGATTATAAAGAAGATCATGCCGATGATTCCTCAATAAACATTCATGATCACTCAAGCATCACTCAGAATCACTCAATCATCACGCAGAAACATTCATTATTAACGTTTTATAATACATAATCAATATTGATCAATAATCAATTATGACCAATAATTATAAAACAACGATCACTAATCGATCTGATGATCAATAATTGTATGTTCAATATTTAAAATTCAATATTTAAATTTGAATATTTAATGTTCAATACTTAATGTTAAACAAATAAAATTTTAAAAATTATTTAAGAAAAAATATTAAAGAAAAAATCACTAAATCGCTACCGGCATCGCTATCAGTAGTTTTTATTATGGCCAATATGACTTCTTTTGTTCTTGATCTGTTAGTGATTACTTAAAAAATACTCTCTCAATCATTCCAGCATTATTCATTATGATAGAGTTTATCATAAACAAGTCAATGATCATTCACTTAATGTCCCCTTAATCATGATGACCACTTATCGTGATTTACTTTCCAAGAAGTTTCCTAATGATTAACTATTGATATTAGATTATGATAGAGTTTTTTATAGATAACTCAACGTTCATTCTTATGATCAGTCTTATGATCACTCTTATGATCACTCTTATAATCAGTCTTATGATCATCCAATGATCATTAATGTTCATTCATTCAATGACCACTTAATTCAATGATTAGTAGCTGCTCATCCAGGATCACTTAACAAAAAATAAGAGTACCTCGTATGGAATCGTTCCATATCGATAGATGAAGGTACTTCACACTTTGTCTTTTTTATAGTGCGAGTATATACGGTTACATTTAATGGACATCCACCTTTTGATATAACATAATGGAAAAACTTACTCGATCTAGTTCTTCTAGAGGTAAAGCATTCGGTCCCGCTTCTGACTGCAGCATCAGCTGCCGATAAAGCCGCCGATCGAAGATGAAGTCCTTGTTGATGGTTTTCGATTGTTCGGCGACCAAACGTTGAAAATCCACATAACGCTGTTGAGCATTTAGCTAAGATTATAAAAAATGATAAGAAAACAAAGCAAACAACTATTAATTAAGACGACTGACATACTATTATTTGCTGGCAACGCTAAAGGAAGATTTAAGCCATTTAAAAGAGGAATACGATTTACTTTAACACTTGTATAAGTATGTACATACGTGTTGATGATGGTACGGATTATCATCATAATGTTAAAAACATCAACAACAACAAAACAGAAGTCATTAAAATAAAACATTTCAATTTGACATTGAGTGATTTAGACATAAATTTATATAGTTTAGGTAATTATTTTGATAACCTTGCAACATGGAAACGAAATCTGAAATAATTGACCGCATTCTGGGGAGTATGAGTACGTACTCAGTACTGCTCGTACACTCTACAGTGCACGACAACACCATCAAAGATCGGTGAGAATTGAGCGATCGGTCTCTGAGTGGGCCTTGGTATGCAGTATGGAAAGTATGGCAAGTTCGAGTATAAACGAGTAGCAGCGCTAGGTACAAAACAAAACAAAGCTATACAACCTAAAAACGATGCTGAGAATAAAATGACAGATTGTTAAGATCTTAGAAAAATAATAGCCGGAAAAAAGTGAAAAAGACAAAAAAATGCACAAGGCTTTCTCTGGCTCAGGCCGCCATAAAGATCAAGTTCTTAGTCACAATAAAATGAGTGTTAATTTTTGGTTTTTAAAATATTTCAAAACGCAAGAAAATTATAAACGCCGGATACGGAAAAACAGCAGCACAAAACAAGGAAAAATTGAATAAATTTATATTATTCAAAAATTAATTTTGCATTGATCTATAAAAAAATAACGAGCTCTTAAGATCGTCTTAATACCTCAAAGTACTTCCAAAAATATAGAGAATTTTTTCAATAATAATTATCTCTCCCTCAAACTCACCGCTTCCGTTTGTGTAAATTCATTCACATTCGTCTCGAAATTCCACTGAGCCGCCACATTGGCGGTACACTCTTGAGCGCCCCTCTGATCCGTTTCGACCAGAAGATTGCGCAGTCTCTCCAGCTCGATCTGGTAGCGTCGTTCCTGCTGAAAACGTTCACGCTGCAGATTGCGATCATTTAAATTGTAACGATCACGATTCGATATATAAGGATTGATGAAAGGATAACGCGCCGCGTTACGATCACCGGGATCGGCAGGATCATTAGGATTGTTATTGAAGGGACGACGATAAGGTGGACCATTGTTATTGTTGCGTTCATTATAATTAACATCCTGTTGATCCTGCTGTTGATCATAAGAATGAGATGGATTACGATTATAAGGATCATAATTCGGATGATTTTGCGTATAACGAGGATCGGAGGCATAACGACTATCCACGGCGTTGTTGTTGTTGTTGTTGTTGTTGGGGTCGAGATTATCATTGTAACGATAACGATACTGTTGCGCGCGATCACTGGACAATGAATCGCGTGAGAGATTTTGCACAGGCTGCGGATATGAGTAACCATAACGCATGCGATCATCGTAGCTGGGACCATTCTGGAAAAGAATTATCGAGTATTATCGTTGCTGGCAATTGCTTCAAATTGCTCCGGCCTTGATTGCCCGGACTTACACGAAAATCATCAGCACCATCCTCGCCGCCGCCATCGCCGAGGTAGGGCGGCCCGAAGCGCAGACTGCGATCGACATCAGCCGCCGAGGTGGGCGGCCGTGCCGCATAGGAGCCGCTGTACGGAGCATTCTGTGAAGGTCCCGAGGCGGGCGTGTTCAGCGGTGGCAGATCGAGCTGGGCCTGAGCCGCAGCCCAAACGCTTAAAACGGCAACGATTTTCACAATAAGCTTGCGCGTCAGCGTCATATTTGTCAGATTAGATTTTTCGAATAATCGCGAACAAATCGCTTTCTCTTCAAGGATTCAAGAAAACCTAATTTTCACTACACTTCGATATTCGCTTTTTTCGATTATTTGCCAATTAACAGTTCGTGTTTTCTCAGTTCGGGCTTGTTGGTTTGTTTCCTTCGTGCTACGAGTACTCGTTGAGGCGTCTAAACAACTACTGATGAATACTTTTCTACTTACGCCAACAATAAGAATATTTTTCTAAAAAACATTTTTTCGAAGCTTCTCTCAAGTTTGGAGGGAAGTTCTTCCAAACTCAAAAAGCAACAACAACAAAAAACAACAACAACAGCAACGACGACAGCCACGACTTTCTGTTGTGCACAAACATACACAAAAACAACACTAGTAAAATACATGCTAATAGCAGTGACTTAAACTATACAAAAAAGAACAACAACAACAACAACAACAACAACAACAACAACAACAACAACAACAGATAATGAAAACATCAGACGCGACATCAGCAGGTACAAAATCCAGCATTAAATCCGTAGGTACAAAATCCACAGCGCAACTTTACACACAACCTTAAGTGTTAACTTAAAAATACAACAACAACAACAACAACAACAACAACAAGCACAACTACAACAACAAATTTGGGGGGGGGGAGTAAGGGCGTAATACATCATCATGTTTTGCATGCAATCACTTGCAATTAATAAGAGAGGGCGGTAGCAGGAACCGCTGAAAAGAGACACGTATAGTGTTGCATATTCAAATTCTTTGCAAAGAGAAATGAGTAATCGGATTTAAAAGAGACGGATACGTTAAGAATAAAAGACTAAAAAATATATACATTAAATTAAAATAATATGAAATTAAATGACAAGAATTAGATAAAGAGAAATTAGGATGAATTAAATCGCGTAAAAAATTTTATAAAATGGAATAAATCATTGTTCAATATGAAAATGTAATAATAATATTTTATACATAAGCACAATATGGTCGTTGTCACAGAGAATTAGCCACCTTTATTAGTTCGATATAATCTTCAGTATTAACCTTCCTTAGACTTAGAAATAAATTTATTAATAAAGAAAAAAAATTATTGTGGTTTTGTGTAAAAAACGTAAGTAGAAATAAACGTAGGTACCTAAGTTTTAATTATACATAAATTAATAACAAGGGCTTTACACTGAAACCAACTTTACATTATATACAAAGAAAAGAAAGAAAATCTTATGTCACTGAAAAATGTTTTTTGAAAATTGCGACAGACTTAAATATAATTTTTTTGTATATGTATTTTTTTTTCTATATATTTTACTATATATAGAAATTATCAGAAAGGGCGAAGAGCGTTATTTATCTACAAAGAGTAGAAAAAATTAATCTGAATTATAAACGTAATGTTGTTTTTGAAAAAAAAAACTGTTAGCATCATGCGAAAGTTTCTATATAACTTTCATAATTTTTTTTGAAATATTATAGCAAAGAATCAGTAATAAATTCGTATGAAAGAGAATAGTAATCGTTCGCATAAAACCGATTACAAGTAATCGACTCTTATGATCGACACTATGCTCGACTACCGAGCAATGCGAAAGAAATTCATTTTATTTTTTCCCATTGAGATAATTTTTAGCATTTAAGTAATTTCACAAGCGCGAACAACCGCGCCGTCGTGACCTAGACGCATGTGAAGTTAATTTTTATTGGAAAAAACAACATACCAACTACAGGCGGCCCGGCACCACCATCGTTGCATGCATATATTAAGTACACTGATTACTAAGGCTTAAACAGTGCTTGCTTTTGTCGCCACCGAAATACGCGAATACTCGGAATAACCCGAAACCTGCAGAAAATGCGGGACGAGTAAATGCGCAGGAAAATTATGCAAAACGTAAACAATGATTAAATGGTTACTAAATTAATGTATGTATGTATGAAAGTTATGAAGTTAAGAAAAAAAGAAAGTTATGGAAAAAAATATTCACTCTCGGTGAAGCGTTTATTCATGAGTTTATTTGACAATAATTAAATAATTACCAAAGAATTTCAAACCAGAATAAAATCCCATTTAAAAAATTTTAAAAAATTAGTTTGTAGAAGTTATTTTTATCGGATGCGAAATAATTTCTCACCGTGGGAAAATTTTGCTGTGGAAATTTTCGAATTATTACAAGTAACAGTTTAACTTTATAGCGTTTACCATTAAAAAAAATGGTAAATTTGAAAATTTCTTGAAGTTCTTAAAAACTGTAAAACAATTAGATTAACAATTAATTTAAAAAATATATAAAATGTTACTATCCTTAACTCTTAAGAACTGTTAAACTATTTGTTACTGTTGTTAAGCTATTAAACTGTTAAACTATGGTTACTATTTGTTCTTATGTATATTAAAATAATATTATTTTTTATTAAATATGTCTCACTTTGTTACAAATCGAAAGAAGTAGGTTTAAGAAGTGTAAACTCAAATCATTATTGTTTGTCATTCATCATCAATTAATCATACATCATGAGAATACTGCATGAACCACAACAAGTGCGATAGTATTGTAACACAGACACATAATCTATTGTATGTGCTCATTCGTCCAGAAGCATCTCTGAATATTCTGGCGCCCTCAGCGCCCTAAAAACAAAAACAAACAGATTTACAGAAATTTAAAAGCTTAAAACTTAACAATTTCTAAAGACAAAACAAAAGAGTCTGTCTGAGTCGCAAATGGGACGTATCCAAAATAATATGAAAGATTATTCCAAAAGAAAGAATATGAAAATAGTCTGGGAAGAAAGTTCCAAAATATCTTCTTGGAAGACAAATTATGAAAGTTCACTTGGAAAAACAGATGAAATAGAAAGTGTTAATGATAAACGCGAAGATTTTTTTGGAAAATAAAGAAAGAAAGACAAAGAGAATCTACCACAAAAGGGAATACGGATTATATTTTAGAAGAGAGGGTATGGAAAATCTTTTTTAAAAAGGAATATGAAGTATGTTTGGAATACAAAATCTGAAAGATTATTTTTTTTCAATAGAAACAATATCGAAGTTTTCTTTTAAGAAACAAGTATACGATATGTCTTCGTCCTTTCTTAATTTTTTTTTCTCGTATACTTAAACCGTTAACGGAGATAAAAACCGTTTTTATTACCCAATCAATCGCCCTTATTATTGACGCCTTAAATGAGCTAACTGAACGATCCGTCAATGAGAAAGGCTTGAATAAACCCGAACGCGATCATCGATCCGTAGCTTCTATCGTTAATGATTAGTTTTCTAATTCTATACTATAATTTTTCCGCATGTAGTCAAATCGAGTCGTATCTAAATGAACTAAGTTAATTACAATTTTCAGATTGCTACGAGTATGTGCTACGCCCGCCACACCCACAAAGTCTCCAGCAGGCAAAGCGGGTGCTCCGCTGATCGAATATCGCGAATCATTTCAAATGACTTGAATTGAATTTAATTATATCTGGAACAAAAGCGTTGGATGTGTCATCATAACAATCGTGACCACCAATATCATTATAATCATCTCAATAAACCTCATTGAGAAAATTCAGAGCGAAAATATTTGTACTTGGACGTCTATAATTACAATTAATGAAATAAAATAAAAAATTGTTCAAATTCTGAAACGGAATTGCTTAAAAGTTAGGAAATAACTAATAATATTTAAAAAATATCATATAGATCCATATATATTCCATATTTATTGTTCGGCAGTTTGTAACCAATAATAACTTTCCAATTATTTCTTTACATTGAAGTTTTGAGATATATAACCATAACCATAATTTTATAAATAATTAGGAAAACGTGAAATACGTTTTATCGTACAACATTTAGATTTTACACAGTTTCTATATTTTAGTCTTCAGACCGCATTTTTCCTTTGTTATTTTTACCCTTCTAACATTTTTACTTACAGCATTTAGTTGACAGTCTTTAACTTCTAACGTATAGCCTTAAGGCTGCAGTTTTAAACAATGAAAATGTAAAACTTGTCCCTTTGGCGTTTTAGCCAATCAATCATCCAATTACCAACTCGGCAGCTCTTAACTTTTAGCTCTTTAGCAAAAAATATATGTAAGTATACCGCTTTGTATGCAAAAACGATATTCCCGAATGATATGCAACAAAATTTATCACAGCTTCGCCATGTCACACTCTTTCTAACTGTTGCCTAAAACTATACCCAATATTTTAATTCTATTTCATTGTTTGACTTTATTGTGAACAGTTTTGAGGAAGCACCTCTCTTAATATTCTGTTCGAAGAAGACTATGGTGAAAATTTGATATGAAATTAATTCAATTCGCGCTTTCTTCTTTGTGAGTCACCGGATAAGTAAATAAAAACCGAATATTTTATACAAACAAAAGTCACCAAAATTATAGCTTGTTTTATTGTCATCAAAGAATTACAGAAAATTATTAAAATTTAAATAGGAAAAGGTTTTTTTTTTAAATTCTACTTTTATTCCGCTTTGAAGGCTCTGTCTAGGTTAAGAAGATGAACATTCTGTAATAAATATAAAGAAGAAATTAATGTAATCCGTTGTAAAATTTATTACTTCATAAAGGAAATAAGAACTCATTGCGCTTTCCAGAATTTATCATAACAGCAGAGAGTACGATAACATTTGTTACCAACTGCTCTGAAACTTCGCGTGACTCCCTGAAAGATGGTGGGTGGTCAATGATTATACTCACTGTCCGAAATGGTCCATCCGATATGCACATTATTCTTTACATTTTCAGCCTCTAACCAAACACGCAAAGGTTCGAAGTATTCAGCGATTGCTTTGCCGGTCATCGTACGTTCGCCATTAAAAGCTTCCAATGCATCAGGCCAAGGTTTCGAAGCACCCAGAGATAACATGTTACTGAAAAGCAGCAACAACAGCTTTGTTAATATACCTCTAGGAAAAGAAATTTACAACAATTAAAAATTACTGAAAAGATTTGCCGGCTTCAAAGCTTCCATAAATATCGCAATTATCTAAAGGCAATTCCGGGTTTTGGGGATCATATTGACCAGCCTTAATGCAAGCGGATTTATAAAATTGGAACTGAATTATAAAGGAGACAAGATATCTAAAAATAAAAACTAGTATTATTAAAGACAAGTGATCTTTTTGAGTGGGTGATCGCCTAAAGTACCTCAAATACTCGACATCGGCGGAAACGTGATACTTTGCGGGCGGATCGAAATCTTTTTCACTACGCTTTACCGGCGGCTCAATGCCGGAGTACTCTTCACGCAACTTCCAGAAGGCACAATTCCATTCGTTCTTCGGTACTTGACCGCGGAACAGGGCCCAACGATATTTGTCCATGGTAAAGGCGAAAGGTAGAAACACAATCTTATCGAGAGCCTGCACGAAAGAGTGACCATTAGGAGTGAGTCATTAAAATAAATAATCAAATAAAAATCTTATTTAACCCACAGTCAAAAATAATTGATTAATGCGCGCCTCTTCATCGGGTGTATAATTTTTCAAAAGTCCCACGAGTTGCAAATGCTTAGGTGTTGACACCGATAGAGAGAGCACGTCACCAACGGCCTCGTGAAAACCAGGATTGGCACCGTTACGGTACACATACGGCAAATGCTGATATTGCAAGAAATACTGAATGTGTCCCAGCTCATGATGCACGGTGAAAAATTGATCCTGCCTAACACGCGTGCACTGCTTGATGCGTACATCGTCCTGAGTGTAAAAGTCCCAAGCACTAGCATGGCACACTAAGTCACGGCCGTCGTTAGGTTTCTCAATAATGCTCTTATCCCAGAAGGTTCTGCAAAGTAATCCAATCGAGTGGAATTATCGAGTGGAGTGAGTTGGGGCTGAGACCAACTTACTGAGGCAATTTGGTCAAATTCATGGAGGTAAAGAAGTCATCACCCATCTGGAACATTTTCAATGGTGTGTAGCCCTGGGCGACCATTTCAGCGGTAACATCAATGAGCGTTTTCTCCGGGAATGGTGAGACAATGTCGGCGATTTCGGACCATTGTTGCGCCCACATGTTACCCAACAGATGCATCGGAATGGGTCCAGTGGGCGAGACAATGTTCTCACCATATCGTTGCGACAAACGATGGCGTACATAGCCATGAATCTGTTGGTAGAGGGGACGAATTTCCTCGAAAATATCCTCCAATTGCTGCTCCATGGTTTCGTCTTCATATTCATCCAGCCACAATTCAGCGCCCGAAGTGAAGTCTGGAGAGGGCGAGCAAAAGAGACAGAGAGACAGGAGGTGAAGGGACAGAATGGTCAGCGATTAGCGACTCTCATTCTATGTATAATACTTGTATCATGCGAGCACTTACTATTCAAATGAGCTGCTTTTGTATTCAAAGCAATATACTTTTCAAAGGGGCCCCGAACCGCTGTGCCGGCCTTGTCGTAGAATTCACGCCAGTAATAAGCTAATTCCTCGGGATTGCGGCTCTTGGTGAAAACTTGTTCTATTTCCGGATCCAGCGCTAAGTCGCATTTGTTGCTGTCATTGAAATCGCAGACCTTAACCTTGGCAAAGTTCGATTCCATTGCCGACATGACCTCCAAGTATTCGGCATAATCGCTTTCGGGGAGGGCGGCATAATTGAGCTTGGAGAGAAATGCGAATTGACGACGCAAGTCATCGGACTGGTATGAACGCCAATTGAATTTCTGGATATCTTGCGCCACTTCCTTCATAAATTTCGCCAAATCAGCGGCTACTTCGTTCTTCTTGCGATCGTTCTCAGGATTAATATTTGAGGCATAGGCCCAGGAGGCTTCGGTCTGCAGATTGACACGCTTTGCAATCTCTTTATTGAGATTATCGAGATATTCGGCGGCGACTATTTCTTCCTGTAGGGCGGCCGAACTTATTTGCCCGAACGCCAGGAGGGCCAGACAGATTAGCGGGATAATATTCATCTTTTTTCTCTTTCGTTTTTGTTGTTGTGTGGTGTAGATTTTTACTAAAATTTTACAGGAGATACTGTGAGAAATGATAGAGATTAGTTGTTGTTGTTGTTTGTAGAGGTTATAAAATTGACAATTTTGTTGAATTTTCGAATTTAATTTAATGAAAAAAAAATATTTGATATTTGGAATATTTGATCTCTTTTTGAAGAGTAAATCGATCTCTCTTACAGTAAATGAACCGTTTTGGAAAAATGTTTGATTTTCGCTCTTCGAAAATTCTTCCAAAGTCTTTGAATTATAAAGTTACACATAAAAATTAAAGATCTTTTCCATTCGAACATTATATTTTAATTTATGCATATTAACCAAATAAAAGAGTTGTATATAAGAAAATGTCTTTAAGTGTACCGATCTTTCTCACCACATTTCAAGAAATTCAATTGCCATCATCAAGTACTTATTTTTTTATGATTAAATGGATTTATTTATATGTTTTTCTTATTGTTTTAATATAATTTACTTTTGCTTTTATTGCTGCCCCAAATCAGCACCATAAAATAACTGTTTTTTTACGATTTCTTATTCTCTTATCAAAATTGTTTTATCACTCGAAACCAGTTAAATTATTTGGAACGAAAGTGAATTATGCAAACAAATCATTTTAATCTAAGCTGAATAATATTCATAAAAAACTTCTCTTGCCCCAAAAAATAAATTTAAAGAAGTAGTCGATAACTACCGACTTTTTATTTATCTCTTCAACAAATCTCTGCAATCAACAGCAGCCAGTCAGGCCAAACACTTTCGACAATTCGATGAAGTGAGTTAATAAGTATGTATGTATGACTTTGTGGTGACAAATGAACTCAAGTGGCCAGTAGCGATTTTTTTCTAGTGACTTTAAAGGAGTGTATAATACAAATAATACAAATTTAATGCGTACGACTGTATTCAAAATGTACACTGTAAAATTATCAGCTGCCTGGTATTCACCTAAACTTGTTTCAAGGCTTTCAAGGAGTCTCTTTTAAGCTCTCAGAATTTCTGTTACATCTCTGGTTTTGGAGATATCCTGCTCTGAAAGTACGAGGAATACGTTTTTTCGAAATCTAAGGTTATGAGGTCTGAATTTTAACAAAAGGTCGAGGTGCTTTCGGCAGATGGTAGAAGCAGATGCTCTTTGAGAAAATGAGACGTTGCCAAGTTATAAATAGATCAGTGTTTTTTTTATATAACTTCTTTTTGCGTGTGATCTGCTGACAGAACAAAATTTTCAAATTTTCCTGAGGCGCGCAAATTATGATCTAAAAAAAATATCCCTTTTTATTCCTTTTATGGGGCTAGATTTTATTAGTATCTCACTCTAATTATTTCATCTAATGAAATAAATTTTCCTTATATTCACAAAACTTAGACGAAATATTTTTTCTCAGTCGATAATTTCTTTATTGAGAATTTGTTTGTTATTGAGAATTTTTTTGGTGTTTTTTTTTTTTTTTTTGAAACATTTGTCACTGAACTAAACCTAGAAATTGTTCACTTTCAATACATTTTAGCATAAATTTTGTATGACCAAAAAACGCACAAGCTCATCAAATTTTAATGACCGGTAGTTTTGTTAATATCGTGTTTTTTTTTCCTCTGGACGATTGAGAAAGAACGTGTTTGAAATTTTTAATTCAAAAGCGACCATTAAAAAAACAATCCTCAGTTAGCGAATAAATTCAATTGTTCAATTGTTTTGTTTCATCGTTAGAAGATTTGAAAAAACCTTAATTGCTTTTAAATAAACTTGGCTTTAGACTTGAGTAATTGAATAATTGATTCATTGATTGTGCCTTTGATGGTGTGATTGATTGCTGACTGCACGTTACGAATGAGTGCGTAGCGTACTTGTACAAAAGGGTACACATTTTCTATACTGAAGGTCGTATAGTTAGGAGTTAATGACCGCAAGCATGTCCAAAAGCAACGTAGTCGTATTTTTGCAGAAAAAAAAATACCAAAAATACATATTTTAACCGTTCTAGTATGTTATAAATATGGCAAATGTATACAGATGTTAAGTATACTATCCATAAAATCCGTTTTAACATATAGATCAGGTTCGATCAAAAAATAATCAGAATTTTGGTTAACTAAAAAACATTTTACACAACTTTTTGCATTTTCTACAATGCCATTATTTTCCACAGAAACACAACAATTACGAGTTTATTATAAACAATGAAATTATTTTACATAGAATCAAAGAAAAATCTAGGAAAAAATTTCTTCAAGATTTCTATAGAAAATTTTGATAACTTAAAGCAAGATAAATTGAAAGAAAAGATTGTTATTGTATTTTATAACGGATTTGTATTTTATAAAGGATACTTGAAAAGAAAAGACAAGAATAATAAGTTTCCCCAAAAAGCGATTAGTTGACTGATGAATAACGGTTTAATTGGTCAGTCGGTCTATTAAAACCGGTTTTTGTGAAGAGCGAATTAATTGTAGCCTTTGCACTTATTGTAATTATCGTTCACTCAATCTAATAGAAGCCTTTTATTACTAAGATTAAGTAAAGGTAATCCCCGGAACTTTTATAAGACGGTTTCGTTTTAACACGATTGATGAATAGAGAGAAGAATGCTTACACAAAATGGACCATAAGTTTTTCTAATTTTTGGAAAATAACTCAGTGACTTAATTTGCACTAATTTTTTGTCTCCTTCAACACTGAGTCGCGTAACACAGCATTAGTTCTGAAAGTAAGTGCCATCTTGTACCTGCACTTTTTACTTTTCTTAAACGGTAGTGATCAGTCATTTGAATTTACGACCAGCGTGATAGACTAGATCATTAAAAAGCCCCGACAAAAAATCGGACACATTATTATTAAAATGAAGAATGCTTTATTGACAATATATCATTCACTGAGCGAAGTCATTAAATCACAATCGTCACTTTCGCCTTCTACATTTAGGTACCTACTTCCAATCTGACTAACGTTCTTTTATACGAACGAGTATTACCTTAATGCAAACTTATAAGTGAAAAAGTATTTTTGAAAATTTTTAAAAATTCAAAACTTACTTACATTCCTTTTTCTCCAATCTCTTGTGACTACGACCAACCGTCGCGGTCAATCTGCACCAACTGGAAGCTTCACACAACGTAAAGGCCGTTTTATCCTCACGATCATGTGCTCATTATCGATTGTCACTTTTCGTTGCTACTTCGAAGAGCATCGAAATCGTTAAGAGAGTACAATAAAATCAATATCGCGTATCTTTTTCGTCACCCTACACACGAAGGGAGAGGATAATCAGTTTGTTTTTGAGTTTGAAACGCATTAGAAAATACGACGCAGTAGCTACGACTTACTTCTATGCTTAGTTGTGACAAATAAAACATATTTATATACTTATATACATATTCTTAACGGAAAGTTAAGAATAAATTCAATTTTTAAACAAAATTTCATGATGCACGTAGCTATTTTTTAAGCTTAATTTCTTGGCCTGTATTGATTGCAATATAATGTACATTTTCGTTCGGAAAAGAAATCCTTTAAATGAGTTCACAGATGGAAATTTATACTATCCATTTCCTAATTTTTTTTTCATTATTCAGATTACAAGTAATATATGCGTATTTCAATAACTGAAGAAATCCATGATAATTATTGATAATATTAAACTGTACTTTCCGGAAGAGACAGCGAGTTATAGCAAAACTACGGAAGCCATTGAGGAGATCCATTTTGTTACCTTCGGAATAATTTTTTTAATTGGTTTGCAATACTTGTGCGAGTCTGTAGGGTCGACTTATTGCGACTAGGCCAAGAGAATCCGCTTGCTCTGTTTCTCTTTATTACTTGATATTGATAAATAAAAAAAGTATAGTGTCAGGAAGACAAACTACAAAAAACTCTGTCTTGTACGCTGGCAAGATTTGACGGAGCTAAATGCCAACCCTAAAATGTTAACTTAAAGTTTCGCTAAAGCAATAAAACATCAATGTTACGTCCGTGAATCCTGATTTGATCTACAACGAATATGTACATTAAGAACACGCTCATTAAGAAAGAATCAAATGAGAAGAGTTCTTAGCTCAGAGGTTCTCAAACCTTAACATATGGAGAGCAATGCTTTGCTGTGCTATAGTTGAGAACGTCTGTTGTCCGGCTGATGAAGCGGTATCTTCACAGTTCTCTTACCATAGATACGATACATGCTTCGAGGCATAACTTTTAGTACAATCTTTTTCTTTACCTTTTTTCTACTTTTTGTTCTTCTACTTTTTTCTTCTTCTTCTTCTGCTTCAACGGTGTCGCTTTTCCATTGAAGCTTTAGTTTTTCTTAACAGCTATTAACAGTTCTAATGAAAGCTCTAACATATTCTATGTTACGACTCGTGCAATACGCTGTCATTAACAGCAAATCATAGAAGCTCCCACACAAATTCTCTGTTAAAGCATGATTCGAAACCATTTTCGACTGTTAAAACTAACTCTAAAACTAACTAACTCTAAAACGAACTCTCTGTTAATTCTCAGTTAATTTCTAGATTCTCTGGTTTTTTAAATCATCAATTGTAGTATTATATACAATACGAGTAGTTGTATAGTTTTAAGATATCCCTGAAAGAAGAACTTTTCTTTAATTTTTTATAAATATTTGTACAAAAGTTTTTTAATGTCCAACAGTTTGATCTATTGAGAACTTTTTAGTTTCGTAATTTTTTTCTGGTTTTTTATATCATCCGTTATAATATCGTATTATCTATGTATAATAGTTGTAAATATATAGTTTAAATATGATCCTGAAAGAGGAAATGTTCTTATTTTAAAAAACTATTTTAAAATACTGTACTTTAAAAAACTGTATTTTAAAAAACTGTACTTTGATATTGTTGTGGTCTGGTGATGTCATGATAAAACTTGGTAGTTGCTGACTATCCTTTTTAAAAAAGTCATTTATTTTTACGTTTAATTTACTTTACGTTTTTCTTTAGACTAAAAACTATCAACAGAGTTGGAAATGTTTAAGATTATATAAGATATTTTCTATGTAAGCAATACAAAGAAATTAAAATTAAAACTCTTATTTTCTGAAACGAATGAAAACTCTAACAGATTCTATATTACGTCTCTTGTAGAACTCTGTCATTAACATAAAGTTATCCCAAAGCTCTTACCAAAATTCTCTGTTAAAGCGTGGCTGTAAACCATTTTTTACTGTTAACTAACTAACTATTGTAGTTCACTGCTATTGTAGTTCTTGGCTCTATTAATTCTACTCGCCAGTTCGAACTTAAACCAAGTATTATTTATTTCTTTTATTGATAAAATGTTTGTACAATATCATAAAATAAAACTCTGTAATTTTCATGTATAAAGTCCCACGCTTTCTGGTAGCGGAGGCTCATGGAGTAAATCCAATTTTTTTTCAATTCTGTATGCATTCTAAGAAAAATAGGCATTAGTTCCATGGTTTGTAGTACACACTTGGCACAAGTTCTAAATAAACTCACTTTCTGAAGCACTCCACCCGATGGAAACATTATTTTTAATATTCTCAGCCTCCAACCAAATTCGTAGCGGTTCGAAGTACTCAGCTATTGCCCGACCACTCATTTCACGGTCCCCGGTAAGAACTTCCATAACGTCTGGCCAGGGTTTCGACGATCCCAAAGAGAGCATGTCACTAAGAGAAAATAAATTAATATTACAAATTTAAACGCTTCTAATGCACACTTACTGAAAAGCTTTTCCAACCTCATGACTTCCGTAAAAGTCACAGTTGTCTAAAGGCAACTGAGGATTGTTGGCATCATATTGACCTGCTTTGATGCAAGCTGATTTGTAGAACTGAAACTGCATAATGTAAGCCACAAAGTATCTACAGAAACGAAAAGAGATTAGGTAAAAAGCAACTGCATTTAAATATTTAGCAAGCAAGAGAGAGCAAATACAGTAGGAGTGGCTAAAGTGACTCAATTGTAGATCTCTAAAATGTACCTACCTCAACGTGTCAACATTAAAGGAAACCTGTATTTTGGCAGGTGGATCAAAATCGCTCTCACTCCGCATAACCGGTGGCTCCACGCCGCAGTATTCTTCGCGCATTTTCCAGTAGGCGCAATTCCATCTAGTCTTTTCAATCTGCCCGCGGAATAAAGCAAAGCGGTACTTGTCAATGCTTAAGCTAGCAGGTAGGACCACTATCTTGGAGAGAGCCTAAACACGAAGAGTTTAAAATCAATGAGATATGATAATTTACTTGCAGCATAAGGTATTAAACTGACGGTCAAGAGTAGTCGGTTGATGCGAGTTTCCTCATCGTATACATAATTCTTCAGGAGACCAATTCTTTCCAAGTGTTTCGGTGTAGAGGCCGAGAGAGCCATGACTTCGCCAATGGCTTCATGGAACGCTTTGTTGGCACCGTTCCTGTATGGAAAAGGCTGATGCTGATATTGCAAAAAGTATTGAATGTGCCCCAATTCATGGTGCACTGCTAAGAAATCTTCGTGATTAACGCGCGTACAGAAACGGATACGAACGTCATCCTGTTTATAGAGCTCCATGGCACTACCGTGGCAAATCAGAGTCCGCCCGTCTTTGGGCTTCTCAATTATACTTTTCTCCCAAAAGGTTCTAAAAGCAAGAGTTATTATAGAGAAACTCTAGAAGGTAACTATGAAACCTACGGAGTTAGCTTCATTAGATTCATGGAGGTAAAAAAGTCATCGCCCATCTGGTACATCTTCAGTGGTGTATAGCCTTGCTGCACCATTTGTTCTGTAATGTTTATGGTTGGCTTCTGTGGATATGGCATAACAATATCCATGATATTATTCCATTCATCAGCCCATATGTTGCCGAGTAGATGCATTGGAATGGGACCTCGAGTTGAGACGACGGACTGCCCGTAAAACTTTTGTAAACGATGGCGAACGTAAGCGTGAAGCTGTTTATAAAGAGGCTTAATATCTCTAAAGAATTCTTCAAGTTTGTTGTCCATGTTCTCTCCATATTCGTTGAGCCACTCTTCAGCAGCGGATGTAAAATCTAGAAACAGAGTACTCTCAAATGAAATGAAGTTTTGTTGAACTAAAACTAAACCCAGTTTAAAACTGGGAAGAAGAACCTCAACCGTCTCAATTAACTTACTATTCAATTGTGCTGCTTTGGTTTTAAGTTCTATATATTTTTCGTAGGAGTGTCGCACAGGAGTGCCTGCCTTATCATAGTAATCGCGCCAGTAATAGGTTAACTCTGCGAGGTTGCGGCTTTCGGCAAAAATTTCGGCAAGTTCTAAAGCCGATAAATTACATTTCGTTCGGTTGTTGAAATCGCACACTCTAACCGAGGTATACTTTTTTTTAAGCGTGGCAAAGGCTTGTAAATATTCATTAGCTTCATTCTCGTTAAGGGCATCATTTGGGACGACACCTAGTGTCGACAACATCTTGAACTGACTTCGCACGTCACTGGAGTTCAATGAAGGCCAATCGAATGCCTGAATTTCGTGCCGCACGTATTTCACAAATCGAAAATATGAGGCATAGGCTTCGGTGTAAATGGCCTCGTTGTCATTGGTCATATTTGAGCCAAAGTTCCAACTCGCTTCGGATACCTTGTTCGTAAGCTTAAGTATCTCATTCATAACCTGTTTTATGTATTGCGAAGCAGCAACTTCTCCATCGTCAAGTTCAAATTCGGTAAGAAAGGCGCGATGGAACTAATTTTATAATCGGTAGAGCGTAGAGCAAGAATCAGTGCAAAAAGTAACTCTGATATTTTATTTTAGTAAAAGTGAATACAACTTACCGCCAACAAAGTCGTAAAAGCAAATAACAGTATTTTCATTTTGATTTCGTCTGAGAAATCTTTCCGTGTAGATTTTTTTCTTCTCGAAACAATCTGAAAGGAAAATAAAGAATGCACAGAAACTGCAGATAAGTCAGACTGGATTTCCTGAACTAGTGCATTTTTTAAATAGACACCTTCTCGCCAGCTAGAAACTTGAAGCTAGCTAGCGACATACCCACACCAGTCTCCGGTCCCCGGATTTTCTCAATGTCCTGAAATCCAGCACAAGCGAATACTAATTATTCTGCTTAGTGTCTCAATCTCGTATAGAGACGTGCGAGACTCTACCTTAGGTGTTTATGAGACCGCTGCCAGGGCCTTTACGGGCTTTAAGCACAGCCATTCTTCTCGCATATCTTCGCTATTTTCAGCCAGTTCAGCCAGAGGTCCCTTTATAGCTAAAATCTCTGCCTGAAAAGCACAGGCAGTGTCCAGGAATTCGAAAATATACTCACAATTTTTAATGCCCTCACAGTTTAATTTTATTATGTATTTTTGTTGCACGGAAAGTATTCACACTAACTGGAGATTTGGAGTGTGGGGCCTTATATGCGTATTTAGTCGGGTCATCCCAACGTCATCTCCATAAATCTGCTCTACATCTACACTTTTATATACCTATATACATACTCGTACTCGTATACATTAATACTTTATCTCGAAAATATAAACATTTTAGTTTTCTGAGATAACTTTAGTTATATAACATCGAGTCTATTTAAATTTGCATTCTAAAAATCAGAAAATAAGGCTGAATTTGTGTTTATATATATCGAAAGACAAAACATTTTTATTTTATCTTATCTTATTTTATTTTTTGAGAAGTTTCCTTAAAATAAAACAACACACAAAACGAATTTTGCTTAAAGAAATAATATACATATATTTATTTTAGTTCAGTCCTATTTTAGTAAGACTTCAGTTTTAGGATTTAGGACTTACTGAAGGATTTCACCCCTTCCCTCGGCCGAACTTTGGATGCGGAAGAACTTTGTTGACCACGTAATGTTGGACTTAGTGGAAGATTTAATTCTTTTCTGCGGCCGAAGACACCATATTTAAACCGTTTAATTTGAGTCAGGTCCATTTCTTTAAAAACAGGCTTAATGATAAGAAACTCTTTATTCTGATATGGTTTTCTTTCTATGAGATCACTCCAGTTTTTTAAAAAGATGGCAAAATGTCATACAAAAATCTGTATTTTTAAAAAATTCTGAAATAATCCTTAAGAAATATACATCCAAATACTATTTTACAGAGTTTCTTAAGGATTATTTCTTAATATTAATAACGGATTTTTTTGGAAATTATAAAAAAATTTATACTTTTTCAGACCGTTTATAGGAGATTTTCAATGAATTCTTTTAATTCCAAACTTTCAATTTATCACAGAGTCCTATTTTATGCCGTAACATTTTTCCTAAAATTACTCTATATAAAAAGTAAACTTAAAGTTAACTTAAAGTTAAAGTTAAGTTTAAGTTTAGTTGAAAACGTTAAATTTGTTAAAAATTAACATTCTTTAAAAAATTCGTCAATTTAAGCGTGATTTCAGAAGTTGTCATATTTCTCATTGTCAAATCGTCCAATCAACACAAAAATCAGCCAAATTATTATGGCGAAGTCCATCTAGCAACGCTAATGAGAATAGAGAGAGAGAGAGAGAGAGTGCAAGAGTTGGTGTGAGAGAGGTGGAGAGAGGAAAGGGTAGAGAGTATAAGAGAAAGATGGATATATAAACATGATTACTCTCCCAGCGGTTAACATAAGCGCATGCGTGTTGATCTTACCTGCCGGTATAACGAATACTGCTATAATTAATACAAGATCCGCGTATTGTATTTCATTTCGCGTTCTTTTGAACGACAAAATTTCGTTAACGAATCAACAGGTTCTCTGTAGAATCTTTTATTGAAATATTGCTGATGCTCAGAAAAAGCTGGTATTAATCTTTAAAGCATTGTACAGTGTAGACGCGTTTGCAATAACGTGAGCTTAAAATATTTCACAACAAAGCAAAAACAGTGTGAAAATATTGTAAATATAAGAACACTTTTTTTTAACCATAAAGAGCAGCAAGCATTTAATGGCTATTTTTAATAATTAAAATAATTATTATTGTACGAGTGTAACAGAAATGAAATTTAAATACTAATTGATGTATGAAAGTTTATAAATCAATTTTTAATTAAAAAATAAAATTTCCGGTTACTACGCGATACGTTTCGAAGCGTCCCAATACGCTCAAGTGTACACACTCGTTCGAAAGAAATCATGCTTTTGAGAAAATTTTTAACGCTTCGGTTTAGAAGAAATAAAAACATGCATATTTTATATATTTTAATGATATTTACAATGGAAAAAGGTAATAAATTATATCAGTTTAACTGGCTAAAAAGGCGAAACGTAGAAAGTGTTTAATTTTTTTTTTTTGTTACTGTCACTGTCACTGTCTATCCTCGTGTCGCTGATTCGAATTGTTTGCGAATAGCTTCTACTTCCGGTTCTTTGCAATCTGATTAGCGGCAAATTGAATGATTTAAATGTAAAGTTTAAACTTTGCTACCGCTATTGATTTTTTTGCTGAAGAGCGGCAAGTTAATCGAAATCGTTAAACCATAATGCATTCCAGTTGATTCGATTCGATCAAGCGTTGAAGCGATCGATCGCGACCTTGCCTATTGGCGAGCATACAAATAATGCCGATTCAATATTCTTGTTGGCTTTAAATTTCATATTCGGTATACATATGAGTATATAAAGTTATACGAGTATGTATGCATGTATATATCGTGTATACAAATATAGTAAGTATAAGTATTTATATAGAGTGAAGAGCTACCAACGTGCAACGTGTTTTCATTTTCATGCATTTGTTTTTGTTTTTTTTTCTGCAAGTCGTCTCAACCGTTAAACCACCTTCAACCAACTACGTCATCACCTCATCCTCATTATCATCTTCGACACCATTAATTTATGCAACACGTTTTGATGTTCTTTACGGCGCTCAAAACGTTCGTTTTCGCTTTTAATATCGCATTAATTATTATTAATGTTGTTAAGAGCAATATTTCATACCGTTTGATTTACTCAATCATTGCGTTATGATGCGATGCTATCTGATACGATACCATACCATACCATACCATACCATACCATACAATGCTTTAGTTGTTGTTAAAGTTTGATTAAAATGAATTTGTGAATGAATGAATAAATCGAATTCAATAAAGTGATGTCGTTACTGAATTTCATTTGAACATACTATGAAACTAATTAAAAGAGGCAATCAACTACTTAACCGGATATTGTCGATAAAATAAAACTATCGTAGTATTAATAGCAATGTAAATCAATGTGATTTGGGGAGAAATTTATGGTTGTTACGATAAAGTTAACAACATGTCAAAAGTTTAATAGTCGATCTTGAATGAAACGAGTTAAATGTAAATTCAAAAAAGGAGAAATCAAATAAAATATACAGTAATATAAACCCTACACATTATATTATGTATATATTTATTAATCTGTATATACGGTTTATATACGTATACTTATATGAGTATATAGTATAAATTTTCTTTAAAATATAACTATTGTATTTTTTTTTAACTAAAGTTTGCCTCGTTTATTTCACATTATTGATTGAACACCATTTAACTGACCGAACCGATTTAAAAATAACTTGTTTATCCCTATATAACTTTTATAAGTTTTATATCACTTTTTTATTATTATTATGCTTTAAATTTTATGCGTTTTTAAATCGTTGTGTATCAACAACGTTGTCAATGTTGAATCAAAAGAATTGTATTAAAAATGTTAGTATTCATTTTATTTTTAGCACTTCCACAAAATAAACGCTGAAACTAAAGGATCATTTAATCATAAATTTTTTATTAGCATACTCAATGCCTTTAATAAAAGACCTGTCGGCGAAGAAAATAATTATCATTTTTGATAGTCGACAATTTTATAATTGTGCCGATAATTATGAAAGTGGCCAAAGTCATCTTAGAACAGTCTTGATAGATAGATTAGACAGTCTATGATAGATAGATATCATAGATACAGTCTCTTTTTGCATTTCGAGATACATATTTAAAGGTTTGTTTGCGTTTTAACAAATTAAAAAACATTTTCATGCTATACTCGTACCTCAAAATGTCTGAAGCAATATTTACTATCGAGATATTAGATTTTATTTGAGTTTTTGTACGATTTTCTCTATGATATTATCGTTCGATTAATTTCAAAATATGTGTAATAAATATAAATAAATATTCACTTTATCAATTTCTTTTTACAAAAAAATTAGAGCTACATCAAATAATAGTTAACTATTTTTTTTTTGTTACAATCGCCATCGTTTTATTTAAAAATTTTTTTTTTTAAATAATTTAATAAATAAATATGTTCATAATTTTTAATTTTTTAAAAATGAGCATATTTTTTTATTTTTCGTTTATTTTATTTTATTATTTTTTTATGAGTATATTTTCTTTATATTTTCAAAAAATTGAAAATGATGAACATACATATTTATTTATTACATTATTTTTTAAAAAAAAACATTTTTTAAATAAAACGATGGCAATTGTATATAAATATGTTCATAGTTTTTAATTTTTTAAAAATATGTTAATTTTAAAAAAATTAAAATATGCTAATTTTTAAAAAATTAAAAGTTGTGAACATATTTATTAAATAATTTTAAAAAAAATTTTTTTTTTAAATACACCACTGTCTTTGCACATTTAATTTAAACTCTTTAACACAAGAAATCAATTAATTTAATGCTTCAAATTAAGTTTTCAGCTCATGCTTAGTTGCCAAGATGTCTACAAGAACACTTGTTCAACAGCTATTCACCTTCTCTTTCGCTCAATAACTGGTTCCGGTTCGTTCGTTCGTTTATTCGATCTACCATCAACCGACTAATCGAGTCAACCAATGGACAAAAGTTAAAATTAATTCATAACTCAAAGTTTTATTTAAAAAAACCGGAGATCTCGGTATTTGTAGGGTAAAATCGGATGGATATGTCATTCTTAACTAAAGATATGACAGTTGTCTATTGGATGACATGAAATTTTTAAGAGAGAAGACGCCAAATTACAAATGACTTAGACCACTTTCATAATTAAGGGCACATATAACAGACGTCAATTTCTGGAATTAAGTTTTAATCTGTTCATTTATATAATTTTAATATTTATTTCCTCAAAGAATATAAATATTTTTGAAACTATCCATCGTCGCCGTCAAAATTTGCCCTCTGAATAGCAAGCAAAAATGACCGCTTCGGTCTTTATAGTGTTAATATTATTATATTTAACTAATAAATTTAGCATATTTGTATGTATCGTATATTAGCAAGATGTGTATTAATTCAACATCGCTTAAATTCGCAGTTTTACTCTCTCTAATTTTTTGGTCTGAAATTTTGTCTTTAGCTTTTATGGTTGTATGTAAACAAACAACCATAGATCAAATCCATATAGTATTTATGCATTATATATGAGTATCACTGTGATATTGAAATATTTGTTAACTTGACTTAATTCAAATCATGAATGCGGACGTATGGAAATATATTGAATTTGTTATTCATTGCTCACAATCTTCTTGATCTGTAATCAAATATTAACGAATGTATCGTACAAATGTTAATGGTATATGAAAAATACATACAAATGTCTGTATTAGTATCTAAAGAAACATATATACATATATACATATATATAAACATATATATGGATGATTTACATCTTTATAAAATTTAAAAAAAAACGTTTAAAAAATATGGTGTTCAATGAGGTTCATCAATTGAGCTTTCAGTGGCAAAATGTGGAAATTATACAATGATTTATATCATTGTAAAAACTAATAAAGACTACAATACTAATTACTTGTATCTCATTTCATGTGATGTGAAGCCTCCTCCTCCTCCTCCTCTTTCCTTACCATTTGTCCCTTTCTCGACGGCCAGCGTTTCGGAATTGTTACTATTGAGATTTTTTCACTTACGGAATGTTAGAGATGATTAAATCAAAAATGTTGGCCAAAAAACATTTGTTTTGCATAAAATTAAGGAAATTCCGATACTCATCAAAAAATTCTTTGATATAACCATATATACATATACATAGTATGTTTGTACATAATTTATTTAATAGGTTCTTTTATTACTACGTAGTGAATAGAATAAATTAATTAAAATGTCTAAAAAAATCAAGATCCGGTTTTCTGTGATTTTTTAGAAAGTAAGCAAAAAATATTTTCTATTAAGGATGTTTTTGTTTCAATTATTAATCTATTAATAATTATCTTTTATATCTTTGCTACAATTTTCTTATTTGCTGTAACGAAAACTAATTTTTTCGATTAAATATAGATTTTTTTTAAAAGATTTTTAAACAAAATTTCTATAGAAAAGATATACATTTTTTTATAGATTAGATCCTTTAATTTTTTAAACTCGTTTCACTTTTGGATGATAAACGAAAATTTAACTGATTTAACTAAACTGATTTAAAACTTAATTGATTTTTATATTTCTTTTAATTTCTTTATAATTCTCAAATACATAGTCTGCCACGCTACCAATATTCAGTGCTCAAATGTAGACAAGTTTCTCTATACCGTTCCGGGGACCGATTGCACAAAATACTATAGGTGCCCGAGCTCCGGAGATCGGCCAGAAATTGAAGAGTGCGAATCAAAGTCAATTTTCATCTTTCATAAACAAGCTTGTACACGATCGTCTCCGGGTAAGACTCCAAAGACTTCATACAATCTGTTAATGCTAATAGAAACCTTTTGTAGGAAGATGCTATGAACCAGTTTGCAGCGATAGACTTAATGGTGTTTACCACGATACGACACATGCTTGCATGCGATTCTTCACCTGTTTTGCGGGACGAGTAATTGCTATGGACAATTGTCCATCGAAGCAATTGCATAACGGTCAGAGATGTATGCCTCAGGAATTGGTGTCATGCAATGCTCCGAAATCAACCGCCACCACTGCTTTGACCCATAATAACGGTAACGAATTTGACCCTGCTTGCAAGAATAAGCGCGATGGGGCCGCACTGGATCCAACATCTGGCGACTGTAGTACATATATTATGTGTAAAGGTGGCAAATTCCAGTCGCAGCGTCGTTGCAGTTATCAAGCCGTTTTCAATGGCTTCAGTTGCGTTCCAAGTCCACTGTATCAATGCCCATCAACGAGAGTGTCCGATCGAAAGGCTCCCATCGTGGATCTGTGCTTTAAGAAGAGAAATGGCTTTCAGCCCAGCCCTCAGCACGGCTGTTCTTTCTATATGCTCTGTATGTACGGCCGTATCGCCAGCATTGGCGAATGCCACACGGGACATTATTTCGATGCTGAAAGTAGGACATGCATCTTCGAAAACTCCATGGAACGCCGTAGATGTGTGCAGCGTGGTATATCACGGGATTGTAATGACAAGTCGGATGGTTTCTATAGTAACCCCAACTGCCTAAGCTATTATCATTGTTATGCCGGCTTCAAAACCGATTTCAAATGCTCCACAAATAAGCTATATAACGGTGAGGGGTGTGTGGCCAAAACTCAGTACACTTGTCCAACGCGTGGCTCGGATGCCTTTTGCGCTAATCGACCCGACGGCTATCATAAGGACTACAATGACGGCTGCCGATCCTACCATTTCTGCTCCAACGGCCACAAAATAACATACCTCTGTGAAGAGGGCTATACATTTGACAGCCAGGCGAAGAAATGTGTGCGTCAACAATTCACCGAGAGCGATGGCAGTTTGGGGCACCGTTGTCGTTCCGATTATGTGTGCTACGGAAAATCAGACGGTTATCATGCTGATTATCGCTCCAATTGTCGCAAATACGTTTACTGCAAGAACTATGACAAAATCACTCAGTTGACCTGTCGTGAGAATAACGTTTTCAATGGACAAAAATGTGTGCCGCCACGTGAATACGCTTGTCCGAGCTTGTACAACCACAGACAGTTGAATTGCATGCCCAAACATTGCATCCAGCGATGTCAAAATGATGGCTTTTATCCGGATTTGCATTCCGATTGTCGTGATTATTTTTTCTGCATCGGTGGAAAAGCCTCAAAGCTGTCGTGTCCTTTAGGTCGCCGTTTTAATGGGGAGGTGTGCGTGCCTGAGGACAGCTTCAGTTGTCCAGAATTCTGTAATCACTATGATGAGCTCAGTAGTTGTCCGTCAGGAAGATTTGTATCGTGATATTTGTCTTAAGAGATCGTCTTTAATGTGCTTCTAGTTGTTCAGACAGTTTGTGTAATATTATGTACTGATTTCATTTAGAGTTAGATATTTTTAAGTGTAGAATAAATAAAGCAAACTATTGCACAACAGTAGATTTAAGGTTATAAATAAATTATATTTATTAAAACAAGAATTAAATATAAAATTGTATAGAGTTTTCCCAAAAGAGGTTTAGTGGCTTAGATCAACCTTTCCGTTGAAAGAAACTCAATTCACGAGCGGAAATTTTTTTATTTATTAATTAGGAATTTGTAAAATGTTGTGGCACTTTTGGTTAAACAATTTTTTCTTAGAAATAGTCTGTTAAACAACAATAAGTTACTTAAAATTTTATAGGATATTCTTCGTAAGAACCGAAGAATTTTATAGAATATTCTTCGTTGATCTCTTCTTTTGTCTATCAGTAGAAAATGTCTACTAGACATCTATCGATCTATTTATTAGAAAACCTGCAATTTCGTATACTGGGTTGTACAAAACAGCTGTTCAGAATTTATCATGCCCGCACACATACATAAGTCTGTATGGATTTGTATGCTTGTAAGCAAAATGTCAAAAATTATTAATTTTTACAGACCAGTTTTTGTGAATTATTCATTAAACCTCATTTCCGGTTCTTGAAATTTGAAAAAACTTCTAGTTAGAAAACAAGAAAAAAAATATTGAAATAAAATTCAATTAGCCTCTGTAATGCTGAAAGTGTTTTTGGAGACGAACAAATTATATTGAAATATTGAAAAGTTACAAAAATATAATTTTCAAAAAAATTCCTATTTTAGAACATAAAAATAACGAATTTTATTTGTGGCTACGATATTAAAAATGCCCATAACAAATATAATTAAAAAAGCTTCCAGTCTCATTTTAGGCGATGAGAACAAGCTAGACGAAAAAATCGATACTATTTACGAGGACAACGAGATCCTCTTCTGCAAAAATAATGTGTGCATACATCCACCTACGGTGGCTCGGCAAGAATCAGACATCTTACATTATCCAGGTTATTTGACAGTAACCACGAAAACCTTTGTGGATCAGTACAACAATGCGAAGCGGCCTACCTTACTACTGACCTGGTTACCCAATTCTTCACTTTGTAAGTGCTCCACGGACGACAGTTGTCCAACCTTCTATACGGGCAGCAGCATGCAGGCAGTAAGGACCGAAAATATTGAGCGCAATATGGCAACAACTCCATTAGTTGCTTGCCACATTGCAGCCGAAAAATACAACAACGAAAATCTTATCAAGTGTTCGCATGGGAAAATGACTATGAATCAAAAGGTGGCGCCTATTATAGCTTCGGCTAAGCTAACATCAAGGTTAGTTGAAAATGGCAGCAGTGAATCAACAATGGCAGCAAAATATAGAGAAGACGAAGTTACCGCTGAAATGCGGGATCTTAAGAATGAGTTGCAACCTTTACTTGGCGGTAATTCGGCCTCAATTGACGATCTCGAGGCACTGCTCAAAAAGAGTCCCATTACATCGGTAAACATTACCATCTCGAATCCCCAAATCGAGAACACCAACATTCCACAATCGTTCAATTGTGTTGTCGTGGCGGAACGGGACAAAATGCAAATAAACTCGGATGGTTCCGTGTCAGACGACAACAATCCAAACTGGATGACACCAGAACTACTGGCTTTCAAGCACAATCTTTCCTTTCCAGATAGTGCGAACACTACACCAACAGTGCGACGTAAAACGCTACTGATTAAATGTCGCCGCTTCTCTGTCGATTTGAGTCAAATGCGTTCGTTGCGCCTCTTTTTTAACGACGACCACTGCACTTCCGGCCAGTTGGTAATTGCCTCTCGGGAGTCGCAATACAAAATATTACATTTTCATTTTGGAGGTTTGGATCACTTGGCACAGGTGAGTTTTACCGCCAGCGATTGATTACGATTTAATTGAAAAACCAATCGACCATTAACTAATAATGCAGGTTCTACATCAGTGGCATTGCTTCTTGCACAATATAACTTTGGCACCCGGTCAAGAGAAGCAGAATCTTCCTTATCGGCATTTTATGGTCTGTCGGCCGGAAGTTAAGAAGTCTGAACTGCATCCGGATGAGGGAAATGTTACGAAAATAACGACGAATTACTTTTACGGTACTCTGCTCAACGAAAAAGGCCAGATCGATGACGACTTGTTGTTGCGCAAGTGCGTTTTCTTCGGTGGTCTCGAGAAAAGTCTGCGCAAAACAGTTTGGCCATTTTTACTAAAATGCTATTCATTCGCGTCTACATTCGAGGATCGTGCTGTACTAATGGATATTAAGCGTCAGGAGTACGAAGAGATTACCCGGAGACGTTTTTACTCCATGTCGCCGGAGGAACAGATACACTTTTGGAAAACTGTTCAATGTGTCGTTGAGAAGGACGTTGTACGCACAGACAGATCAAATCCTTTCTTCTGCGGGGAAGATAACCCAAATACTGAAATAATGAAAAACATACTCTTGAATTATGCTTTCTACAATGCAGGAATTTCCTACTCACAGGTGAGATGATCACAGGTATTAAAATGTATAAAAACATGGCAAAGTTCTCGGATTTTCACTGTTTCGTAGGGGATGAGTGATCTGCTGGCTCCAGTACTTTGTGAAATTCAAAATGAATCCGAAGCCTTCTGGTGTTTCGTTGGTCTAATGCAACGTGCCTTCTTCGTTTGCACGCCCACCGACAACGATATTGATCGCAATTTAAGCTACCTGCGCGAACTGATACGCATCATGCTGCCCCGTTTTTACGAACATCTACAAAAGCACAGCGATGCCATGGAATTGCTTTTCTGCCATCGTTGGTTGTTGCTCTGTTTCAAGCGAGAATTCACGGAAGCCGTTGTGATACGCATGTGGGAGGCATGCTGGTCCAACTACTTAACAGACTATTTCCATTTGTTTCTATGCCTGGCAATAATTGCGGTCTATGCGGACGATGTCGTAGCACAGAATCTGCGAGCCGATGAAATGTTACTTCATTTCAGCTCATTGGCGATGTACATGGATGGGCAATTAATACTACGGAAGGCACGCGGCTTGCTTCACCAATACCGACAACTACCAAAGATACCGTGTACTCTGAGCGGTCTATGCAAACGTTGCGGGCCTGGTATGTGGGACTCTGAGCATCGTCCCGCCTTGGAGTGTGTAGGGCACACTGACGACGAAAAATGTTCTTTAGCAATTGATTAAGAAAAAAAGTGTCGTAGAAAGCTTTTTTGGTTCCGAGTTGTTAGAGTTAAAATCTAGTCATGAAACGCTTACTCGCATATTGGCAACGAATTCAATCTCGTACAGGTCTTGCATTAAATTCTCATGCATTCTTATGCATGATACGAGATAAGAATACTGCATGTGTTCTTATTGGCTTACGGAAATTTTAGTCCGGATATTTATTATCTGTCTGGCTTTTTAAAGCCAAAGTTTGGAGCTTAATACCTCTTTCTAAATAATAAAAATCCATAAATAACTGCTGTTATATGTCTTAACATGGAACAGTAGCGAAGCTAACCAGTTTTAAAATAGCTAAGCGCCAGCTTTCCATTGCTATTAAAATAATTTTGCGAATGATGAACGGAAAAAGTTACTTTGGGCCTCTACCTATGGAAGGAGATTGGTGAGAACTTTTATATATGACTTTTTGTGTAGCACTGATTAATGGTTAAAATTCACTTGAAAGAACATTCCACGAACTCGTTGCCAATGGCCAGAAGCCTAAAAGTTTAACAGAAGCATTGCTTAACATGGTCAAATCTTATGAATCTTACTTTAATTTATGTTTTCAAACGCTATTTATGAAACGCTTTAAGGTTCATGACAAATTTAATTGTAAATTTTTTTAATTTCTACTAAAATAGCATTAATCATCAAAAGTTATCTACACATTAAAAAAAATAGAATGCTTGCCTACAATCTACCCACTTAGAATTTAATATTAAATATATATACGAGTACATACATTATATATAAATAAATATATTGACCAGTGTGAGCTATCTCAACCTTATAACCCTCATTCTACAAAAGCAAGCGTTAGCTATAAATACTAGCAAAATACGCTATATTTATAAGAAAAATATATTTATTTCCTGGTACGCTTGTATGTAGTCTAGGGTTGACCAAAACAGTGCTTGCAAGTAAAAGACACATACAAAAATTATGGCAAATTCAAATCACTTAATCGCGAGCCACTTTTTTGGCCGGAACTGTTGTAATTAAATATACTGGCAACTATTAAACGATATCTTTGGTTTGATTTCATGAAATATTTTAAGATTCTTAATGAGCTGAGAAGGTTTCTGTGTTTTAGAAAAAAACGCGTATTAGTTTCGTGTCAAGTCTTTGACTGATAACAATATGCATGTTTTCCAGTCGAAAATATACACCATTCTGTTATAATCACAAGACGGTTTATGCCAAATTTATTATTGGTTGTAGAGTGCACGACTCTATCGAGTACAGATTGGCCCTAGCTCTGGAAAGATGTTAGATATAAAGAATGAGGAAAAGATATAGGTAGGTATAGGTATGAGGAAGTAGGATATAGCCTACTGTTAAATTGCGCCGACTTTGCGCAGCCGCCCCAAAGTTGGCCCAATCTAATTGCCTACGTGCAAACATCATTTTTCTGTAAGATTAATAAGCTACGAAGAGGACAGCTCTTGCCACCAGTTTCGTACTAGTAACAGTTACTGATAGCTGATGGTAAAGGGGACGAGGTCTTGGCAGGTTTATGTAGCAATCATTATCGTTACGACGCTGCAGATATTGATTTAGTTATGATGTGTTCAAAAGCAAAATTATAATCTAAATAATCTGAACACCAACAAAGTTTTCTAATTTGAAGCCCCGAATCAAATAACATACAATATTTTACACAAATACTTTTACCAATATTATATTAATAGATATATGTATTTTATAATTTTTTAATGACATTGTATATACATAAATACATTAGTCATTTTTTAGGGGATTTCTTTACGAACTACTATTAAGTAGCTATACATTTTTTATACTTTAAGTAGGTTATTTTCATTTAAGAGTTAATTCAAAGGCATAATGATTCTAAAAATTGTACCGCGTAGTTTTAGTTTTACACTGGAAAAATTACTTCTACATTGTAATTGCAAACTTCTTCCATATTGCAAAAATTCTTCTCTGAACCATTAAAAAGTAATTATCTAAAGAAACATTAGGCATCATAGAAGCTATATTTGTTAGTTTTCTTTACACAGATACTAAACAAACTTCAATTTATTAAATACGCAGAGAAAAATATGAAAAACGTAAAAAAATTCTCTTTACGGACGTACAGTATTTACATTTGTGGTAGCTGTTCGATGGGAGTGGTAAATTTGAAATCTTCTGGAAATAATTTAGAGGCATGAGGGTACATCAATTTGTAGGACTGCCTTATTGTGACATCAGCTACACCAGCGATATCGCCGATTTCTTTCTGACTTCGCTTGTGTTCAGAAGCCTGCGAAGCCATGTAAATGGCAGCAGCTGCCACTGAAATTGGAGATCTGCCGGGCACTATATCCATTTCGACTGCCTTTTTGGCAATGTGTGTTGCTGCACGTTGAACCATGTTCGGTAAATCTAGCAAAGTTTTAAATACACAATATTTAATATTGACGAAGTTAGAAAGAGAAGGCGCTTTTACCGAGATTGGCGCAAAATCTGGACATAAAATCTGCCGTGGTAATCAAGTCTACACTTGTCTCGAGTGCCTTTAATGTCAGCTTGAAACAACGTCCGATTTCTTTTTTGCTAATTTTGCTTACAGCGCAAATTTCTTTAAATGTACGCGGCACTCCTTCTTGACGACATGCGATGTATAAGCATGCTGATGCCTTGGCATCATTGGAACGTCCCTTGAGATTCTTACCATCATGCACCTATGCAGAGGAATAGAGTTTTAAAAATTCTTGGAAAAATACTCTTTGGAAAACCAGCAGATTCATCTCCATGTACCTGTTTGAATAAATTGTTGGCGCGGTCAATAATCGTTTTCGGCAAGTTAATGCGGTCGGCCATTGTAGAGATTTCTTTGAAGGCTGAAATTAACGACCGATCGGAACTACTCATTGTTCGGCGATTTTGATATTTCGGTGAACCGAAGGAATCAAATGAAGCAGACCCAGTTCCCGGGCCGATTATGGTGGACAGATCACCACCGCTCAATAATGGATTCTCAGGACCGCCGACACGGCTGGGATCTACACCGCTCTTTTCATTGCTAAAGGTTCGCCATTCGGAACCCACATCGATGACGCGATCACCCACCACTAGGCCGCATTCGGAACAAATCATATCACCAGCACGATAGTCCTCGATTAGCGATGCGTCGGGATGGGCATAACAAATAACTTTATTGCTAGCATCTGGTCTGCTTAAATATAAAGAAGTAGTGAATTCATAAAATAGCAATTACGTGTGAAGGTTTTGAAAACAGCAAATTGCAATGAATTTTTAAATTAAGGTATTTTCACTTCTGCGTCATAGCTTTCAATGCGCAGAGCTGAAACGTTGCGATTGCATTTGAGCAAATATATTCTTTTCATAAATATTCACCTGGATGAACTCGCCATTTTAATGTTGAATGTAAAATTGATTTATTTTCTAAGTCCGAATCTTTCCGATCTTTTTCTGAATTGTGAAAATATTGCGAGAAAAATCCTTCAATCTGATGTTTTGACACTTTCCGTTGATCCTATTTATTCATGTCTGCGAAATTAGCAACGGTGGTAGACAATAATTAGGATGGTTTACTGTGAATAACGTTTTTATGTTTTTTGACGTTGTTTACACGTACGACGGATTACATGCCTCTGATTCATTTTCACATTATGGCGACAAATTGCAGCGATGCCGGTGTTTTTGTTGATGTTTTGTGCAGTTCGCCAATTTAAAATATAAGACGTTGCTTACACGAGCGAAGGATCGCATGCGATCAACTGCACATTCATGTTCACATTATTGCGACGAATAGAAATGTTGCGTTTTTGTCGCTGTTTTTATTTCAGTTTTCAGTTTTATTCTGAATCAGCTGATATATGCAACTCGTCACAAAATCTTATAATTTGAAATTAAAATATTGCAACTCCCTCGCCCTCCCTTACGACAACAGATCAATGTTTGATTCGTCATACAAGTAAACAACGTCATAGAGATGTCTACAATGGACGACATACACACTAAAGCTTTAAAAAAATCTATAAAATTAAAGGTCTCTGTGGGATATCAAGGACCCAATTTCTGCGTCTTCTTCCCGAATTGGCAACAATGCATCCACAAACTCTAACCATAACCAACTAACCATAACTAACCATAGAAATCAATGCATTTGGAATTTCTTCAAATACTCCATTTAAATACGTATTCTGGCTCAATCCTAGGACAGGTATCTCGCTTCGATTTTGTTTTTGTTTCCTACAGGTATATCCAATATAGGTAATCCCAAAATCATATACTTTTATAGTTATAGCCCCTAGTAATTCATTGGAAAATTTATTACTAGCCATTTGGACAACTATGTAAATTTGCGTTTTATAAATAATTTCTATAAATTTAAGGTTTAAGGTTTTTTTTTCCAGAGCTAAGCTTCAGTTTCTAGACTGATCTTGCCACCCGCTGCAATGTCGGGCACTTCATAAGCGGGATTCAAAGCCTTGCCGCGGTGATTGAACAAATAGAAAGAGGGCAAATTCCCTAAAGTATCCCAAGACTTTTCCTGCATATCGACAGTGGCACGAATCTCTTTGAAGTTTCCAAAAATTTGAATTAAATTGTAAATCGCAATCACGAGACTGACCACGGTTTGAATGATAATCTAGAAAGAAGGGTAAACGGCTTATTCTATAGAAATTAGTAGAGAAGAACTTACATCTGCGGGTAGTTGATTCCAGTCCTGCTCCGTTAACCTCAGGTACGTGCGATCTGAGAGCGGAAAGAAGAGTTTTATTCATTATTTCCGAAACTAAAGTTAATAAACATACGATGTGCAGCAGAAAAAGCAGCATGTACAAGTGAGGCAAAGCCGGCAATAAGTAAAATTTTATTAATTATCTTCCCAGACATTGTTCAATGATTGTCTGTATTTATTTTATTGAACCTGAAATATTTCCCTATTTTTATTTGAAATTAGAGGATTCAATATAAACTTCGTCAGACAAACTAACTAAAAATTAAGTCAAATTGTCAATATATGAAGGGGTAGATTTCTGATCTACGAACGATTGACATATCGCTCGTTCCGCTTTGTTATTTTCCAAATTTGTTGTTGTTTACCAGCAAAAGCAAGAAACTAAACAAAGCGGAACGAGCGATATATCAATCGTTCGTAGATCAGAAATCTACCTCTAAAACGTCACAGAAATTATGCGTTCGTAAAAAATTATTCGTAATGAAAGAAAGAAGCAGTGTTGTCTTTGCATCGAAAAGTTTTCATACCTTTGGTATCGAAATGCTGAAATATACTGTTTTTTCTAATAAAAAACAGTATAAACATAAAATTTTGTACAGTACAAACATCGAACAAGTTTCTATTTATGATAAGTTATAAACGGTAAGAAATTTAATTTTACTACTATTGCATGGCTATATACAAAATAATATACGCATGATTTAGCTCTAAATCAGAAGAAGCAACAAATTACGTGATTTATAATTTCAGGCCTACATCTCCTAAACTTTACAAGAAAAACATATGTTATTAATGTCGATGGAAAGATAATCGTATTACCGTTCATTTACGTTAAACCACATTTTACGGAAAATTATATTCTTAGAGAAAAAAAATTTTATATATTTTATAAAATTTTTTACTCATTTAATAATTTTTTGTGTTTAAAATGTATGACTAACCTATATGTATAATTATATATATGTATAATAAAATTCTGTACGTTGGTAATTGCATCACTTGAGAACGGCAGGACCGATTTGGGTATTTTTTTTCAATTTTATTTTTTGTTCATTGTCCGAATATTATTTTTAGGAAAACTCCACCCCATAAATGGGCGAGGCATGGTCTCAAAACACCAAAATAAATAATTTCAAAACTACCAGGCCCAGGAAGTTAAATTTTGTACGGCGACTGGTCTTACAACGTAGAGGTGCAATGAAAAGAACATAAGTTGACGCATAACGAGCAGCGCAACGCATTCCACTGTCAAGTACATATATGACAACGTATTTGCATCAAACACAAACATTTCGTACATTCGTTCATCTTTATGATTGGGTTTTGTGCCCAAACCCAAAGCAGCACATAAGTTGAAAGATTCAAGTTATTAAATGGTTGAAATGGGAAAGAAACTCAATGAAGTGAATTATAATCATACCAAGTCGGTAATGCAATAATGTACTTACATGTTACATGTACTGTAACTACAACATAGTGTTTAATGTCACATAAAAGCAAATAAATAGCAAATAATTCCGATATACATATATAAATATTGTTGTAAATTTTACATGCTTGAATTTCTATTTAATTTTTTGTTTTATTTTAGTAACTTAAGTTTTCAAGTTATTTTTAATTAATATTAAAAACCTCATCCTAGTTCAAGGGTTAACAACCTTTATGGAGTTAAGAGCCATTTTTCCTCCTCTGTGATAAATTATTTTTTTAAAAAGCTAAATATGAGTACATACACATTGGTAATATTAGAAAAAATAATATAAGGTTATCTGCAGAGGAACAAGTATGTATTGCGAAATCTGGTATTTTTTATAGATCAGCCGTGCATTTTTATGTATGCGCGGGATTAAAAATTGTTTGGCCACACTGAGCCGCAGGTGGCCGACCCGTGTCCTAGTTAACGGGTCTAAAGTGGAGCATAAATGATAACCGATTGATTATTTTAAATACACGATATACATATATACTTAACAACAGACATACAAACATATTACAACATATTATAACAATTACACATTAAATATATTTAATATAAATAAAAGCGTTAATTTTAAACGCAATTTTAAAAGAAAATGTTCAGAGTACTACACAATTTTTTGCATATAAAAGATTAGTCTTAGTACGTTTGAGCGCCATGTCTTAATTTAGAGCACCAAATTAACGCAACTTGTATGTATTTAAAATACATAAGTAAGATTACATTTAATATTAATTTCTAAATTTCTAAAAGCTTTTGCCTTTTATCGGTAAGAAGAAAATCGTCCTCATCAACATCTTCTATCAATTCGGAATCACCGCGTTTCCGGGGCTTTTGTGGTAAATCATTCTGACTCTCTGACGCGGTGGAATACTCTTCGGCATCACTTGCCTGATATTGCAGATAATGAGGAGTAATTCGAGAAGCCGATCTAAAATGTATTAACAAATATATTTTTTTTTTTAAGCAGGTCTTAAAAGAAGTGAACTTACAATTTTAATAAATAGGGATCGAATGGAAAAAATGTTTCTAATGTTTCTTCGGGAGTGGCTGTTTCGTTGGCATAAACTGTAGCCAATTTACGACGTGCATTTCGTTCCAATATCACATGACAATAGGCCAATTGATAAGCACGTGTTACACCGGCAAAAGCAGTAGCCACAGCGGGCAGACAAACACGTAAAGGATTCAAATTGCAATTAACCAAAGCAGAAAGGTGCAAAGTTTGAAGAAATAATAAATCTATTAAGACAAAAAAAATTATTTTAGATTTATTAAATAATTTTCATTTAATAATACAAACTTACTCTTTTTATCAGCAGTTAAATTGCGACTGCGGAAAGCAATTACATAAAAAATAGCTTGACAAACGGAGAAGAAAACCAAATTAGCTTTCAGAGACCCATTCGAGCGGAACTGGTCGCCTTTTTGTATATACTGATGAGCCCAATCACAGAGTTCTTTTAAATAATGCTTCAATATTCTAAATAAATAAATAAGACGGATATAGTTCGACTTATGTATATAAGGATATTTCTTATTGAAACCTACATTAATGGTATGAATTTTGAACGTGCCAAAAAGCTCGCCAAATAACCCACTGCAGATTGTCGCATTACCGCAGACACATTCGGATTTTTTATTTTGTTCCATAGTAGGATCGGAAATTGTTCTGCCAAAGTGTGCTAAAATGTAACGTTATGACAGTCAATTTTTTAATGGACTGCTCTTTCTTCGAAGTTGCTTACGTTAAAACTACAATAATAGAAGACCAAGAATTGTACATGGTGGGTGTGATGACTTGGTAGTATGACATTATCAAATGCCAGCATCAATGTTTTGAAGAATTGATTTGCCCGCGTGTGACGCAACAATTTTTCCTCTTCACTTAAATTGACTTCACATGGATTTTTACTATCAAGATATGTGAACATTCGCAACATGCAAACATCCAGTGTATTAGCGATGGGATGATTCATTGGGCTTATATCGTATTCTTTAAAAACAAATATTATTTAATAATTTTATAAAAATGAAAGCTATTTATGAACAAATTGCAAAAGCAAAAAATATTGAAATTTAAGAAGCTTATTTCTTTCTATCATACCTCTTTGGCAATTGTCCTCTCCTTCAATTAATTGCTCTTTGGTGGCATTCATGCCATTGTCCACATCTTCATCTTCGTCATTTTCCGACTCTTCAATTTCACTACGTGGTGCATTAACATCCAAAATAATCATTCTGAAGACAAGACAAATTAAAATATGTAGTAATTTAGGTGTGTTTGTTCTGCAACAACTTACTTCTGTATCACCAACAGCACTACGAATTCCGTAAATATGGGCTTATATTTAGTCAGATAAAGCATATTATGTATATAACCTAACACAACATGAGCCGGCTTTTTAAAGTAGGGGAATTTTGCTTCGACTGTTTCGAGCACAACATCAAATGTCATTGGTATAACAGTGACTACCCTCTCAAGTAATTTGTGAATTAATTGCAATTCAATTTGCATTTCTGCGGTAGGGCTGCCATTAATCCATAGTGGTTCATCGACAGAGCGTGGTATCCAAAGTGCTATCAATTTCGAAATTCCAAAATCAATATAATTGGTATTGGCCACCATGAGATCAACGAAAAAATCGGTGTAGGCTTGAACAGCCTTCGAACTACGTTTTGTCCAGCTGAGTGCCAGCAAAGCCTCGACAAGCTTAGTAAATTTCGGACTCAATTTATGAGCAACCATACGTGCATCATTCAAAATATTACAGAATTCCGAATCCTATTAACGGTTTAAGTGCATTAAAAAATACTAGTTTGTTATTACATCTCAGAACTTACTTCAAATTCGATTTCGCTAATATAAGCTACCAACTCATTTAGGGCTGCATAGTTTCCTTCTTCGCACACTGCCTTTACCACTTCTATCAGACCTTTCTGTTTTGGCATTTCAAAGCGAACCTTGTTGATAACTGCATTTTTTGCTTTCTCTCGATCTCCCGGTGAATAAGCCTTCAGAATAGAAGAGATCCCAGTCTTAGCGCTAAAGACTGACATTTTAGCTTTGATATTTCAGATATATAAATATAATATCGATGACTATATTCAAATATTTAAAGGGGTGGAGTTTAACTGATTCCAAAAATTAATTTTTGATATAAAAATTAATCTGTAATTCGGCAGTTCAAAATCGAGGTTAATTTTTCAAGTCTGAAAAATGTAGATCCAATTTCGTAAGAAGTTTAAAGTTCCAAACGTTTATCATTTTCCAAACACAGAATGGCGATTAGGTCTACTTTTAATACAAACAGTTCACTTCTCTCAAAATTGTAAACGTGCATATTGAGGAAACTTTTCTAGCACGTTGCACATTCTTTCAGTTTTTGAAAACTTTAAACGTCAATTTTCATACATATGTATTTACAGAAATTTAGGCAGGTTTATATGACTCGCATGTTTGAAATGAAACTAGGACGATGTATAATGTGATCAAGGACTACAACGAATGATATAAACGAGTCAACTTAAGGAACAAGTAAATAATAGATGGGTAGCTCCGATTTTTTGTATTTTTGGCTTAAATTTACTGTTTCCACACAGCTCCAATTTTGTTGTTATTTTTTTTGTTGTTGTTATTTTCGGCCCAGACCCTAACAAACAAAAAATTTTTTTTCGCTCCCTCTTGGGGGCAAAGGGCTGGTGCCTTTTGAAGTTTAAAATTAAAAAGCACCGATATCTCCGAAACTACAAGAGATATGTTGATGATATTTTACCATTAAAAAGCTAGTAAAAATACCGTAAATTCATGTAAATTAAAATTTAATGGAAATATTTTTAATTTTTTAAATAAATACAATATACTCTTTTTACAGAAAAAAATTTGTTCAAGGAAAAATGTGTAATTTACCCACATAATTATCCAAAAATTAAGACGCTATTACATGGGATTTTTCAATAAACTGAAAATGAAAAATGTTTAAGAAAAAATCGATTTTTTTTTCAGTCTCCAAGGCATGACATTATTTTTTCGATAAACAGAAACAGAAATTGTATGGAAATACGTCCTTTTCTCAATTAAAAAAATATGTTAGAGCCTCCTAACCATGATTGCGAAAGAAGTTTAATCCTTCTCCTCAGAAGTTAGTCTAAGTAAAAACAGTAAAAACCTTATAATAAAGTACCGTTTTAAAAAAATGGTAATTCTGGCATTTTGTGTTAAAATGTTTTTTATTTGTTTTTTCTAACCTGCATGCGGCACATGACAGTTTAATCAACGAGTATGAATATAACCAACGATCTAAATAAATAACGAATTATACTCGTTGATATCTCTCCACTGTACTCGGTCGCTATGTGTTCCACTGACAGTTTGTATGCCTTCGCTGCAGTAGAGAAGCGAAAAAAATGCAAAACATGTCAAGACGAAATGATATTACATCCCATAAACATCGAAACTTGTTCATTTTTCTTCGGGAAATATTGAAGAAAATTGTAAAAAATCCAATAAAAGGCAGTTCAGTTGATTCGGTTGCGGCGAAAAAGTGCTTTTAACTGGCGAGATTGTGAAATATCGCAGAAGTCGTAGATTATTCGCCGTCGGATGCGGATACGCGAGTAAACGAAGAAAAAGGTCGCGGAAAGGAAATATTTGTGAAAAATTGTAGTGAATAGAATTTTCCATATACATTTAGTGTTCTTTTATGTACAAAGAGTAGCCATTTGCAAATGGTGAAAACATAGTTCTGGCACAAAATGAACTCTGTTATTGTGCTAGATTCCTCAGATGAGGATGAGGTAAAAGAAAAATAATTATATCTTCACACTTGCGTATTTATTTTAATGCTACAGACCGTCAATGGTAGACATTCCAAGATTTGGTCACTGCAAAGTTTAGTGGAGACCTAAACGCATACATTCACAATTATGACTGACACTGACTGCTAGAATTTGCCGCGTTTCAGTGATGAGCAAATGAAGTTTTGGTGATTATTGGAATCTGCTTACTTCGGATATTGAAATTGATAGAAACGTTGTTCAATATTGAAGGAAATTGTTTTCAATAATCAAAAAAGTTTTTTTAGAAATACAATTTCTAACTTTTTGACATGGACAAAACTAATCTTATTGAACTAAAAAAACTTGGATACTTTTTATTACTTTATATTCCTAGTTTTATGGGATATGTATTGGAAAGTTGTCAGACATAATATTCAATACTGTCGGTTTATATTGTAAAAAGTGAAGTTAATAATTAATAGTAATAAACTAACGGAATAACTATTTTTTTTTTAATTTTAAGAAAATACAAAATTTAGATGACTAGTATTAAAACAATTGAATAGAAAAAAAGCCTTAATCCAATTATCAAAAATTATTACACACGTGTTCTTTACTTTACACAACATTTACTGTTTCCAAAAATATATAAAAACTAGAAATCTGAATATATGAATGTATTAATTATCATAATTTAAACTAAGTATTATATTTAATTGATTTAAATTTTGTGTAACATTGACTCATTTAATTTATAAAATGGTAGAATGGTAGAACTTCTTAATAAGTATTAATTATTGCCTATGTATATTAAACGGAAATAATTTTTCGTAATACATTTTCAAGCAGTAGTTAATATTTAATAAAATCTGTAAAAATTTAATTTTCGAATCTTACCTATTCCATGTTTATGAAAGTAATATAGAGACGGCATGATGTTATTGTTCCTTAATATAAAAGAGATTCTATAAAACTGGATTAAATTTAAAACAGCGTTTATTGACTTCATTTCTCTGCTTAAATTTTATTGTTCAGATCGATTTATATCAATGATGGTGTTTTCTGTAAATGTCGGCCCACATCGAAAAGTAGTTGATACTGGCTACGCTTTCTCGAAAATAGTTAGCCTCAAATGAAAATTCTGCGGCTGGCGTCACAATTTGCTTCTGCAATTTGCTCGCCGCCACAAGCCGCTCACCAATTGCCTTACATCTCCAGTCTGTCTCTAAGTATTTTTTTACCCTAGAAAAAACAAATTGTATAGCACTCTGTTGCGCTAATCATTTTAGCGCTGTCCTCCTTTTTTAAGATAGGAAGGCTATAGAATAGATCTATCGCCAGTCATGGCATCTATCGCTTCTGAAAGATCACTCTTTCTCTAAAGAGGTATTCCCAAAGTAACCGAACTCTTCTCCTCTTGATATTACGTTGCGTTCACGTTAATTTTATGGTTTGTGAATAAGATAAAATTTTTAGTGATAGTCCTGTATTACATTTGTGGACATTTTGAAATTGCTTTCAAATTTTTTTACGTTCCCTTTTGTGGTTGCCGTTTGCTTTTATATTGGGCAAAAATTGTTTTCAGCTTTCGTCCGCTTTCGTCTTTACCAAAGTTCACCCTCTCACCAATGGGTGAGACTTCAAATTCGAAGTTGAAAGCAATAATTGCCTAATGTAAAAGGGGACATAGTGAACAAACATTTTATTATTATAGTTGTGGTGAATAAACTAAAATCTTCTAAAACTATTTTTTTCGTAAAATTAGGTTTTTAAAAGTAGCTAAAATATGAAATAAACTTAGCAAATTATATGTAGAATAATGTTTGTGCTATTATAATATAGATTTCGCTCAGATTTCAACAAACAAATATTAGAATTGCTTTTTCTGTTTGAAATGTTCAACACTGTAGCAAAGCTGTGTTTTTCAATGAACTGTATAGGTATTCTCCATATAAAATCAAAAAACTAGTTTTTATCCGGGTTTCTATCGAGGTTATGGGTAAATTTAAAGAATTTCCCACTTTTTAAATAAAAATATTGTTATATTTTTAAAATATAAGCAATCTTTTTTTTTTATGAATATAAAAATATTTTTAGTTGAAATCTCGTTGGGAATACTGAAAGTCGATATTAACTACTTAATAAACGTTTGGGTTTCGTTTAGGTGACTTTGGGAATACCAAAAGACGATACCATCTGGTTCAGAGTTGTTTTTCCAAACGATTGCACACGTACGTGATTTTGGAAATAAGGACGTAAAAATTAATTATAAAGATTTAGTTTTTTCATGATGGCAATACTGATAACAGTATGTTATTCGTGTTCTATGTTTTCACTCTCTTTATATAGATATTGCCGAGTATGATTTCTGCTTGCACATGATTCCCGCCTTTTTTTGTTGTTGCACCAAATAGTTATGGCCGCCAAAAAAAACACAACAAAACTTTACTCTCTCGGTTTTGACAGTCGGGCAATTCTAATCAACACTGTGGGGCGAAAACAATTGATATACAGAAAATATGTTTACAGAAGTGTTTATATAATGCATTTAAAAAAATATTTGGTTTAAATTAAGCACAGCACAAACGAGACCGACCAAAAATGTTGTGCTGTCCTCAATCTGTTTCAAATATTCATGTTTATGCTTGAACAACATGCTTGTATAGAGTATAAATCTATATCTATACTTCTATACTAATTTTATAAATTCGAAAGTAAGCCTGTCTGTTACCTTTTCACGGCTGAACCGCTGCACCGATTTTGGTGTGGAGATAGCTGGAACCCTGACGAGGGACATAGGGTCACCCTCTAGGGGATAAAGGACTGTAGAGAAATTCAGTCTCAATTTTAAATTAAGTTAACATTGTGCTGGACAGAATAGATGTCAATAATAAATGAATTTATATCATGGTAAGACACAAACAAGCAAGAAGTATCTCTGGGACCCTCGAGTTATCAAGGAAACTCTATAACGGGCCCCTCCTATCCAAATAAAAAAGTGTCGTGTATATCATATGTACGAGTATGTACATATACATACTGCAAGCAAACGACTGTGATGTGTACATATCACATATCATATATCATTCAATAAAACTAAGTTAGAGCGAGCACTATTCCACGCGAACGCAGTTGCGGGCAACATTTTTTTTTTTTATAAATTACAGCTAGTATTTTATAAAAAATTAAATTAATTTCTTAAGGTTTAATTTTGTAATATCCAAGTTATTTAAATGTTTTTATAAAATGTTGTCCATTTTCAGGCGCCATCTAAAAAAATGGCACTACCTCGCCTCAATTCATCAACCACAATATCAGTAATCGATAAATCCAAAACCAAGAACCCACTTAATGAATCAATTATGGGCAGTAATTCCGCTGGTACAAATAATAGCATTGTTAAGAACAACACGCTTATCAGCAATATGCTACTGTCGCCAACTCTTACAAAAACTATTGAAAAGCCTAAATTACAGACATTTCCTAAAATTAATACCGCATTCACATTAAACAGTGCAACTACGCTGTCGAATGCACCTAACCCTTTATTATCCAGAAAATCGCTCGAAGCGCAAACTCAATTGTCTACAACATCAAACATAGTAAAACAGAAGCTGCAGGATCAACAAAAACAGCAGTTTTTGCCGTTACCAACAAAGCAAAATTCACCGACCCAACAACAACAACTAAAACAACAAGTGCAGCAACAACAAAAACAACAACAACAACAGCAAAAACCACAAGTGCAGCAACAACAAGCACAACAAAAACAACAACAACAGCAAAAACAACAAGTGCAGCAAAAACAAAAAATGCCCGTGCAACAACAACAGAAACAACAAGTGCAGCAACCACAAAAACAGCAAGTGCAACAAACCAAACCAGTGCAGCAACAACAAAAACAGCAACTGCAACAAACACAACAAAAACAACACAGGCAGCAGGTAAATTTGCGACCGCAACCGCAACAGCCGCAGCAGCAGCAAAACAACCAAGTGTCACCACAACAAAAACAGCAATTAAATTTACAACAGCAACAAACACAACAAATGCAAATGCTACAGCAACAGAGACAACAAGCATGTTTGCAACTGCAAAAATTACAGGAAGAAAAAAAACGCCAAGGGCAGCAGAAAGGGCCACAACAACAGAAGCCGCAGGGACAGCAGCAACAGAAGCAGCAAGGTCAACAATTTCAGCAAAGGCAGAACACATATCTGAAGCAACCAAACCAACAGCAAAAACAAACGCAACTGATAGAAATGCTCCCGCAACCACAACTACAAAAAAAAATTGTACTACAACAAAAACAAAAACCACAAAAGGAGCAACTTACTCAACAGAAGACACAGAAGCTCAAAACGATACAACCCAAAGAGCAGCAATTCAAATTGGAGCAAACGAATCAGCGTCAGCTACCTCAATTTCAGCATCGGAGTATTTTTCCGGAACACCTTGAATCTCAAAATCATAGTCTGCAGCAAAAGCAAAATCAACCGCTAACGCAAATACAATACCCACAACAACAACAACAACACCAACAACAACAACAACAAAAGCTTAATCCAGCCTTTAAGCAAGCGCAGGCCTCGGATCCGTCGCTTCAGCATGTGCAGCAGCAACGGCGTATACAACAGCCTCGGCAATATGAGCGTAAGCGCAAAACACCTACGCCACCAACTCCTGTCGCCCTAACGGTGGCAGGAACTCATCCGTCTAACATATTTTTACCGAGGACAGCGGACGGAGCCGTATCTATGCTGCCGTTGATACAATCTGTGCATTCAATGGCTGTCAGTCCTATACCGCCTCTGCAATTGTTGTCCAAGTTAACACCACCCCTGCCAATACCCACGACAGCGGCAACAGTGATATCGTCATCGACGACAACGACGACAACAGCATTTAATTGTTTCTTTCAGTCCTCCGGCAATACAACAATAAAGTCTTCGCAGTCAACGAACAACAACGTAGATAACTTTAAAATTCATCTCCCATTAAAGAAACCTATCTCCATAGCGAATACGGTAACCTTACCGAAAGGCCTGATTTCGACAGCACCAGTAACAACCAAAACGGCCGTGACAACAACAACAAAAACAACTGTAGCAACTGCAGCAGCATCAACATCCGCGACCAGTACGGCGAGTGTACTACGTGGCATAAAACGTATAAAGCCGCAAACCGTTCTGAAAAACACCGACGAAGCATGGCTATTACAGCAACAAAAGCGAATGCGATCAAGTGCGTCACCGGGCAGATGGAAAATGCATGATGATGATGAAATCATGGAAATAACTCCCACCACATCGTCTTCATTCAATTCATCGGTGCTTACAAGCGGAAGCGCAGATGGAGCATTTAGTTGGGCGCCAGGAATGCAGCAACTTTCTCCGCCAGTGCCTGTGTCCTTGCACCTGCCCTCACTATCAGTGAAACGCATTCCACCGACCCCGCCGCGAACACAGACACCACAATCGTCACCTGCGAAATCTTTAACACCGACTTCGAAAAGTCAAACAGTTTTAGAGTCTTCTGCTAAGCCAACCACACCCGTACGGCGGCAGTCTACACCTAAAACGGCCTCAGGAAAAATTTTACTTACGCCGCCTCGGAGAATCACTCCAACACATGGATTTGTTGAGAATGCTACGATAACTCCGGTTTTCGACCTAACAAATTCGCCTGAAAAGCCAAACGCTAATATCAAAACAGCAACTACAAACTCCCCGTCTTCAAGTTCGTCAATAACAGCTACCAACGCAACAGCGAAAGGTACAACCAGTCCTAGAATTTACATTATAAATCCATTCAGTCGACATAATTCATCGGCAAACTCCGCAAGTAGACGATTAGAGAAAAGTGATATGTCTAATTCTTCAGAGAAACAAAAAAAACCACCTGATCCTCTTATTCCTGATTTTGAAGAGCTTTTGAATGTTTGCCGTGCTGTGGAGCCAACTGATGATATGGACAAATTAATAAAGAAAAGACTTATTCGTTGCTACTATTCGGTAGATACGAATTTTGTCAAGTCGCTAGGTTTCCGCAATAAATTACGAAGCACCATAGAACATATCAAGGCTGATCCCCAATTGGTGTACTACAATTTAAAAAACATAGTTGATGAGTTGAAGGAACATCGTGTAAGTCCTGCAAAGGAAGGTCCCGCGAGAGAGATTTCAGTCAAAGTAATTCCAGCGAAAGAGTGTCAGACGAGCACTGAAGCGGAAATCGCAACTTCAAGCGGGTCCACTGGTTGCAACGATGAAATAAAACAATTGACCAAAACTCTTCATCTCATAACGAAACGTATAGAGCAACTAGAGCAGTCAGAAGTGGATTGGGATGATGATGATTCTAGTTATTTGCAAGTGGAGCGTTTTCAGAAGCGTGCTTGTCAGGTAAATTTCAATACTTTCACATTAGTAGGTAGTAGCATATTTTAAATAGATAAATATCCATTCATTTATTGTATTTTCTTTAACAGATTTATGAGAAGATCTGTCAACTACGAGGAGAGAATAAAAGTGCTCTTAATCCGCTTCGCAAAAAAATTAAATTTAATGGAACGGACATCCCTCAATTCAATCGAACATTGCAAGCGTATGTCAATCAAACCAATGAATTTCCAGACTATTTCGATGTTTTGCGCGTGTTGGAGCACTGCAACGTTGCACATTCTTTGGGTCTGGCGCAGTTTGAAATGAAGCATATTGGTATGTCAGTTTCGTAATTATTAGATCTGTGGTAACGAATGCTTGACGAAGTCTGGACAATTTCATTAATCGTTTTTGGAGACTAGTTTCGCTGACGTCATTTCTAATCGAGAATATCTCGATCAAGTTACAGAAACGAGCCACTGGTCTAATATCGTCTTAGAAGCGAGCACAGTAAGCAAGTGCTGGGTTTTCTCAGTTTCTATTCTTGATTTCTGTAGGCATTACAAAATATCTTTCGGTTTCTATATGCATTACTAGAAGAGTACACGTCATTCCCTTCTGATTTTATGAATTTTACGTGAAAACGGAATTAAGTACAATAGATAACATTAGTATTTTAGTAATGAAAATTATTTCTGCCTCTTCCAAAAAGTAAACAACGCCATCCAGCGGCAGATTTTATAAGCCCACAATAATATAGCGTTTGTTGAAATTGATACAACGGCAGAGAACTAAAATTGGTGTCTCCACTACTGAGATATGCATCTTGATACCAAATTTTGCTTCCATAAAAAAGTCCGCAGCTCCCTCTAGCGGCAAATTTTTAAAACTTTATGTAGCCAAGTGTACTATGGGTAGAATGTCTGATATAATACCGAAAACCGCATCAAAAATGACCGCCCCGTTGTTGAAAAATGAATCTTTATGTTTCAATTATTAAAAAAGTGTACAGCACCCTCTAGCGCAACATTTTAAAAACTATATAGGGTCTATGGCCCTCTTATACCTGATTCAATTAACCAAAACTATGAATGGCAATGAGAGCATCTTTACGAAATCTAATTTCTTAGGCTTAACTTTTACTCTTCTGAAAGTTATGGAGTCTATAACAATCCTTTCGAAATACTTTCAGCCCAAGATGCCTTTATTAAAGTTGGTAAGTGCTTGCAGTCACGACGAAAGACGGATCTGTATGAGACGGTAACACACTACACGGGTAACAAAAAAGACCCGGCTACCTCGGATCCTGAACTGTTGGCCAAGCTGAGTGAGAACCAAAAACTCAAGAAAAATATCAATGATATTTTTGAAAAGTAAGATTGTAAATTCTTCATAAATTCTTAATGTTAATCTCAATTCAGTAAATTGCGATCTGAAGCTTACTTTTTACATAAGTTTTATATGAGTTTTATGTAGTTAGTTTTTATATGTATATGTTTTAGTTTTTAATGTTAACGCCATGTTAACAGTTATATACGTTTTATATGTTAACGCAAAAATCTTTCTTCTTAATAGATATGCGAGAGAGCAAGATCAAACTGCGGAAGAAATTAGGTTGAAAAAGGCTGCTACTCTTGCCGCGAACAGTGGTGCTGAAGGAACAAAATTGGATAAGGAGAAAAATAATGGTGTCAATGTTTCCAGTGCAATTATTGCAGCTGCACTCGCTGCAGAAGAGAGTGATGGAGAAGAGTCTGATCAAATCGATAAGACTGAAGGCGATGACGATGAAGAGGATGACGAAGAGGATGTAGTGGAGCAGGAGGAAGTAGAGGAGGAAGATGACGACGATTGCGTGGAAATTGTGGGTGAAGTGATCGCGAAACTATCAAATAGCGATGAGAGTGACTATGATGATGATGATGACGATGATAATAACAATGAGGATGACGAAGAATTTACAGCACTAGAAACGGGAAAGGTTGCAGCACGCGCAACGAAAGCGATTAATAAAACGGAAGGCAGTAGTAATAGTAGTACCTCAATAGCATCAGCTTCTAAAACAACAACATTAATACAAAATAAAACAGCTGCATTTCAAAAACTCAGTGATGGTAATGCAAAACCAATTGGTAACAATAATTCCTTAAAACTCAATAATAATAACAATCATAAAAAATCTGAAATTAGTACATTATTACAAAATGATAATGCCGCGACGAATAGCTCTAATGGTCTCAAGCACTTGGGAACTAATTTAACAACAACTACAAATAGCAAACAGATTCCTAAGCAGCAACAATTACAACATCAAACATCGTCGCGACCACCGCTTGCGACCAATGCCAATATTGGTTCAACTACTAAACGCATGACGCTTCCACCGCCACCTCCTATCGTCGCTGCGCCAGCAACAAATTTGAAAATTTGTTCTGTGTCCAGTCTGAATGAATCCATTATAAGTAAAAATAGTTTGTTTCAAAATAATGCCATGACTTCGTCGACGCTCCCGAAGCCTGTGCACACTTTTGCAGAGATTGTCATTTCAGATGAAGAGTCATAGCTATGGCCTAGATAACTTTAGTTTACCAGCATATAATTTGCCCCAGAAGAAATTATTTTCTTCTTGTTTTTATATTTATCTAGTATTTTATTCTCCGATAAGCTCTACAACTATGTTATCCACTAGCTGAAGTTCATACAACTTACTAACGCGATTACCAAAAATCTTTGCTCTTCTATAATGGCATAAATCTTGTGAAGAAAAATCATTTATTTTTCTGCAAGCAAAAAATGGCATGGCTTGCTTCATGCATATACATATAGTACATATATACACATACATATATAACAAAATATATTTTACATACATACGTGCTGTTATTTATTACACTTGATATATGTACATAGATATATATGTACATACTTTGATTTTTAAGTGTTATTTATAGAAAAGTAATCTTAACAAAACGCTAATACTAAAAAACATTAAAAAGTGTTCTGCAACTATGAGATATAAAATTGCAAATGCATTATGGATTCTGTCTCTCAGACTTGCACTAATTAAAATCATATAAAATTCATTAATCAAATTATTAATCCATACTATTAATATGGATTGATATGAAAGCCTTTTTCAAAACAATCCAAAACGATTCTGATAAAATCAAAAATTGTATTATAATATTGGGTTTTTCTGCAAAAATAATAACTTGAAATATGTTTCTAATTAATTAATAATTAACTCTTCTTAAAACTTTTAATGGAAAACTTTTAAAAAACCCTTTTTAGGATCGTCATTAAGATGTTGAAAGTTAAAATCAGCCTCTTAAAAAAATATTCATAATTTCGATTATATCGAACGCTAAACTAAGTAATTTATTAATATAGTTCGTTATTTAGTTATTTAAACAATTATTTAAGTTTGTTTAACTTTTGTAATAGCTTTGAAAAATAACTTAGTTTTTTAAGCTTTTATAAGTAACGTTTTTATTTTTTGGTCGTAAAAGAAATAAAATTAACATGAATTATAAGTATATATATATTTATGTAAAAACATTATTAATTTAGTTCTATAATTGGATACATAGACCAATATGTACATACTGTATGTATATAGATATGCTTACAATTAAACTTGGGTATATTTTAAAAAAAAATATCTAAAATAGGAAAATATCAAAGCCAAATTCGCTAACGAATAAAAGCGGTTACAAATTAAATTATGAAAATAAACTACTCACTCATTCATAAATATTTATAGCAAGCAAGTTTTTTAAATAAAATTCACGGATATAATTTCAGTAGAAGTAATTATATTTCACAGAAAATTTTGCTTCTGATATTGTAATAGCACTATGCAGTCAAAAACAGCGAACCAAACCCAATCGATAAGTTCAACTTCCATTTTATGGAACTCCGATATTTTAGAGTATAAAGGAAATGACCACGCTTTAGAAGACGATTATAAAACATCATCGGTAAATGAATTTTTAATTAGAAGTTTTATTTAGAGAGCAGTTATTGGGCTCTTGAAAGTCAGAGTGTCTGTGTCAAAAAACAACGTTTTTAGAGTAACTTACAGCTTGATTCTTTGTATTTAACTCTATTCCTTGACCAAGTTAAAAACATATCCCTTCGGTATTTCTCATATAGGATGGACCTGTTTAAGTTCATGTGTTTAAAATTTGTGGATGACTTTAAATGTACGCTTCCATTTTTCAGAATGCGATTTCTCGACTTGACCACTTTGGTTTTCAAGAGTTTAATTGTATAAGCCAAGGTTCTTGGCTTCCAGCAAAACTTTCGTATCCATAAGAATCTTACTTACATATCTATGTTTAACTTCGTTTTAATTTTAAAAATATTAAACAAATAAAAATAAAATCCAGTAATTCTTCTACATAATTCTTAAGAATAAAGAAAAGTATAAAGAAATACATTAAATTAACGAGTAAATGTGTTAAAATGAAGAAAATAAGATTAAACGTGTTTTATACATATACATACATATATAGATATATGCAAGTTGCAAAATATATGCAACTTTAGCGGATACATTCTTGCCGATTCGGTCAGTACTTTCAGTTTCACAAGCAAAGCGTAAGTAGAAAGATTTAATAATTGAGGTTTGTTCTTCTTTTTGTGGACATAATATTTTACATTACAATTTTAAAAATATATTCCTATTATTTTGTTATTAGAATTATTTCTGAAATGTATGCTACAAAGAATTCATCGTCTGATGCTATTAGCTTGGATTTGGAATATTCTCCGAGTCAAAATACAAAACGCTTTCAAGAGTATGCAAATCCGAATGTTAAGGTTGTTGAAAATTTTCTAGAAGTAACAGGAAAAGGTGAGTTAATGTTAAGTTACCATAATTAAAAATACAAAAATGTTATATTTGTATAAGCAGCAACCAATAAGTATGATTCCAATAAGCAGATTTTTATTATACTCGGAATCCGCTCTACAGTCGCACATTCTTATATACTCGTGCACATTCGTTGTGCGAATTTTAATCTGTATCACTACAGTCTGAATCTGGTTTAGTTTCAGATATAACTAGACACCTTTGACATGTTTGCATTTAATTTCTGAATGCCCAGTATTTCATAGCATTGAAATGTTAATCTTCGTGGGGAAATACTGGAGCACTCAGAGCTGACTAACAAACTCAGTCACACACAAATTATGGAATTCATAAGACTAGAGTGCGACAAATGGGCTTAGTGCAATAAACTATGTATTTATTTTAAAAAGTTACAGCGCCAGAGTTGTAGATCAGCTGAGCCGAATTAATATAACAAGTAACTGGGACCCCGAACAGTTGCTTTGGCATTTTTTAACGTTGTAGAGTTTTAGGAACTCTGTTTTATGGAAATGAATAAAAAAAACAAGTAAGAGCATTATCTTCGGCCTGGCCGAAGCTCATATACCCTACACCCGCATCTGTCGAAGTGATACAAAGTGGGCGGGTGACACCTACTTTTTTTAAATTTACAGGGAGTAAATTTTTTTCTATTAACTCATCTACAACACCGTTTTTCGTACTAAACACCTTATTATATGGCATAGTATATAAGTGGGCGTGTCACGCCCATTTTTTAGTATATATTTTAGTCTAAGATGGTGGACTCGGAAATAAAATTTTAGCTGAATATTCGGTCTACAAGCTAAGAAATTAAGCTATAAGCATTCGTTCTCCTGTAATCGTGATTTCCACAGACAGACAGACAGACGGACGGACAGGGCTAAATCGACTCAGGAGGTCATTCTGAGCCAGAATATATATACTTTTCTATACCTGCCACGCCTCCTTTAATGCGTTACAAACGGAAGCACAAAGTGAATATACCCTCATCCCTTCGGGTGTAGGGTATAATAAAAGAATATTGGTTTTTTGCAGTGGTTAAAAAAGGTTTGTTTTTTTTAATTATAATGTCCTTTAATCCCTAACACTGAAGTTGTTTCCATTCTTAACCCTGGAAAAAAGCACGTAAAGGAACGATTTATAATAAATTAAAAAAATTTTAATTTAAGCTGTCTTGATCTTCAACAAATAATTTGGAAAATGTGTTTGTATATTTTGAAACCTTTTATTATTTAACAATTCTTTTATAGAAACGGAAAGAGTGCGTTCTGAATATCAAAATCGGCTAAATATACCCTACAGCCCTGTTAAGAATGATAATAGACTATTGGATATTTACTATAAAGGCGAAGAAAAAGGTATATAGCACATCTGTGCACATATATTGAGCACATCACAATCCACATAAAATATCTGGGTTTACATTAATAAATCAAATGCTAAACCAAATGGATATAATAATATCCATAATTTAATATATTCATATATGTAATATATTCATATATTCATATTCATAATATAATGCATGTAATTATATGATATATTTATGCAACAGAATCACCATTATTTGTGTTTATACATGGTGGATACTGGCAAGAGATGAGTAAAAACACAGCCGGCTCTTTTGTGGCTCCACTTGTGGAACGCAGTTATCGTGTAATCGTTGTGGATTATAACTTATGCCCGAATGTAACACTCGAAGAGTTGGTTGAGCAAACATATGATTTGTTTGAATGGATTTTTAAATACGCCGAAACCACTAAAGCAAGGTACAGATATTTGAATACGTATAAATAAATGTATACTACTCAAGATTATAGGTTGATGGGCAGCGCTCTATATCTACTCCCAAGATTAAATAATTAAACTTAACTTTAATAACATATAAAATTCCTTTCATCTGTTTTAGTATTTTTTCAGTATTTTTTAATTACTTTAATTTATTACTTTATAGTTTAATTCAATTTATTACTCTTAGAAATTGTATAATTATATAAAATAACTTTTTTAAGTAAATGAATTATGTATAATGTTTTATCTTAAGAGTAGAGTAATTATTTTAAAATATGTATATAGTACACATATCTGATTATACATCCGTATTCGTACTTTTGGAAATTTTTTAAATTTTTTCTATTAATTGAGGGCGATTAAAATTAATAGAAATACATGCACTTAATATTGATATATTAACAAATTCTTTCTATAATTCTATAATTTTCTATAATTTTATAATTATATTTTTATTTTATATTATTATTATTTTATAATTATAATTAATTGAAAAATTATTAAATTATAATTTTTCTATAATTTTCTATAATTCTTTCTCATCCAATATATTTATAGCTCCATTTCATTTTGTGGTCACTCAGCAGGTGCCCATTTGGTCTCACTTCAACTCAATTGGAGCAAATTTCCGCATCTTGCTATGAAAACTCGAACATTGATTCTCATTGGCGGTGTCTACGATTTGCGTGAATTATGGAAACTTTCTTGTGCAAATCCCGAAAATATACTCTCTTTGAATCTAGAGAAGGCTACAAAATTATCACCAATTTGCTGGAATTTCAAGCAAGATTTTATTGAATTCATGAGAAAACAAAATTTGAAAATTCATGTTCTAGTTGGTGAAAATGACAGTCAAACATTTATTGGTCAAGCTCGTACCTTTTATGAAAAAATTAAAAATGTTGGACTTCAAGCTGAATTTAAAATTTTTGAAAATTACGACCATTTTGATATACTTGAAGAAGGTTCTATAGAGTATAGTTCTATTTGCCGTTATGTAGTAGAAGCTCTATGTTAGAGTATACTTATTATTATAATGATCATGTTTTCAGCGCTTTGAAATTATCGTAATTTTGGTTTTCTCTTATCGTGGCATACGCCTGCTAACTATAAATTAGTTAAAAATAAATGTAGATCGCTTCTGTTAGAAATTATAGGCATTTAAATTGCCAAAATTTACTAAGAAAAAAATATTTCTTCAACGTAAGAAAACAACAAAAAGATCATATATGTACATACCTACAGTTTAAATTGTTATAAAATTGATCTTCTTTATATAATTTTTTAAGTTATATAGGTTTTTCTGGAAAAAATGTGTTTTAAGATCTACCAAATATATATATTTTAGACAGCCTCTTTTCTTACTTTTGTGCCCAATTTTTTAAAGATTAAAACTTTAAAGGTTTACCTTTAAGGATGGCTTAATCTTTTAAGGATAGTTTAAAAATAAATTAAATTATCCAATCAGACCAAAAAAGTACGACAATAAATACGGAATACGGCAATAAATATGGATGAATTAATTAATAATTAAAATACATATTTCAAATTTTAATATATAAACCGTTTGAGGTATACAAAATTTTAAAAAAATTAGTTTTGTAAATATTAGCCGCTATTATTCTGAACTTTGCCCGATCGATACTTAATTTTTTGTGGAACTGTACGAGTAAGTAGTAGGTTTTAAATGTTTTACACAAAAGTTTTAAGAAAAATCAGACATTGTGCCCATTCTTCACTTATGCCATGAAATGTATGGAATTATTCATATTAAAAGCCATATGAAAGACAAAGCAAAGAAAAAATTGCCCAATGTAAAAGGAAACTAATAAACTAACATTGAATAAAGCACGGACAAAATACGGACTAAATCGCCATATGTTCCTACTATTTTTATAATTTTTCAACATTTGGAATTTTTTTACAGTGTATTTAATATGACGTTTTAAGTTCTGGTGTTGACGTTTTTGGCTTGGTATTGGCACGTAATTTGGAAAATTTGTAATATTTGCCACAAGAAACACATCAGCATCTAAACAAAATTTAGGTTTACCTATCATTAATTGGACTATTACCATACGTTTATAACCCTCATAATTTTTGGAGTAGTTTGAGTAATACTGCAGTAATTTAAAGGGAACCATAAAAATGAGCAGCAAGCCTCTACAAACTAATGAGGAGGACACAAATTCAACACTTTTCTACGCCCGCAATGAATACTTTATTGGCAATTTTATGGGCTCCATTAACTTTGTACTGCCGGAACAAAGTACTGCAAGTACGGAGTTGCTTTCTTACATGTATCTCTCCTACTTGGCTATCGATTCGGGTCGCCTGATTGCCAGCGACATTAAGGAGAGCAACAACACTGCACTGCTGGCATTGCGTTTTGTGCATGACGCTTTTGAACAGCCCACTAAAATAGAAGATATACTGCAATTGCTGACCGATAAAGTCGCCACTGATGACAATGAATCCAACATATGGCATATCGCTACCGCAATCGTCTATTGCTATGATGGACAGTTCGAAAACGCATTGAAACTACTGCACGGGTCAACAAATTTAGAATCAATGGCTTTGTCAGTACAATGTTTATTACGTTTACATCGCGTAGACTTGGCAAAGCAGTTGGTCACCAAAATGCAAGAAATATCCGATGACGCAACTCTGACTCAACTAGCTCAAGCCTGGGTTGCTCTTTGCCTAGGCAATGAACAAATGCAAGATGCTTTCCACATTTTCCAAGAATTTTGTGAAAAATATAAGCCAACGCCACTACTGTTAAATGGTCAGGCCGTAGTTCATTTGGGTTTGGAACGTTACGAAGAAGCTGAAGCGGTGTTGCGTGAAGCCTTAACCAAAAAACATAATGATTATGACACATTAATTAATATGATGGTGCTGGCTCACTTGACTGGCAAGTCGCATGAAACTATTACTCGATACTGGGAACAGTTGAAGCAATTCCATCCGAACAGTGATTTTGTTACTGAGATGGATAAGAAGTCTGCTGAATTCGACAAATTGTGCTTACAATATTCAACGGGTGGTGTTTTGGATCCTATCACAGCAAATGCTTGATAGGCGGAAGCAATCCGAGTTAATTTAACCATCAACATTAATTTTTAAATGGTGTTACAATAAAAGAAAATATACGTGCTTACAAAAAACTTTACTATCAAATCACTAATTTTAAGGATTATAAAATATTGACAATAAATTTGAACTTTTGACTTCGCTGTAGCCCAGTTAGTAGCTGTAAAAACATCAATCGAAAGGTGGAATTTTTAATAGTTTGAGTTAAATATAAAGTATATAAATACTTCCGCAACCAATACATACTTTTGCTTGAAGCCATATTTTTTCCGTTCATAAAATAAGTCAGTTTTAGAGCTTCCAAGATTCACTATTTTCGGACAACCGTCTCGCTATCGAAATATGTATTTTTGTATATAAAGAAAAAATATTTCTAAGCTATGCGACTCACATCCTTCTCTTGGACGGTACATTCCTTACAGTAGTAAGCATCGGAAACTCCCGGACCACCGCAGATAACGCAGCGTCCCTGGTAGGATCCATAATTGCATTCATCGCAAATGCGTACCAGAGTGCAAGGACGCACGTAGGAGTCACAAATCACGCATTTTCCATCGCATTTCTCACAGAGTCTTCCAATAGCTGCAAACGAGAACATGAAATACATTTGTTGCGAGTAAACTCTATTGTGTAGCTATCAAAGTAAAGTACTTACCAACACCGGGTTGCTTGCGGCAGAATATTAAATCGGGATGATGCTTAGCCATATTGAAATAACCTTCTGTTTTATAAGCAGAAGTAAAATATAATATTTGGTGTTTGGTTTCAAGATAAATATCCTCTTTTATGAGCAGATGTGAATTATAATATTTGTTGTTTCGGTTCAAGAGCGTTGTTATCCCTGAAAATTTCTTCATAAACAAACCATGGAACGAATGTGGGTTGTAAGTCAATCATTCAGACATTATTTTCCAAAATTTGTAAAATTCCCGAAATTTTTCATATCTTGTAATTTGCACCCCAAATAGTTTAAATTTTATAGTTTTTTAATAATATGGATTTCCATTTTTTTGCAGTTTTAGATTTGTTTGTTAATTTTGTTGGTTACAACATATTTTTCGCGACATGGTAACACTTTTCGAGAATGGTAGAAATCCAAGTTTTCTCACCTTTTGTTCCCAGGATTCACAGCCATTGAATAAAGCGGCCCATACACGACATATTTCTCTGTGCAGATCAGATGTCCGTCCGAACTGTTTACTTAAATCCAAAGGAAATGTTGAATTTATCTAAATCCGTTTTATGTAACCACCATAATAATTTAAAATAATAAGATTTTGAGACAAGTTCCATATATCAGCTGTTTCAAATTTCGAAATGGACTAAACAACAACAAAAACACAGGCAACAATGCGATGCGGCGCAATAATGTCAACATGAAGATGTAATTCGTCGAACCCGATCCATCGTGTGTGTAAAAACGTCTATAGGACGATGTATAACGCGACTGAGAACAAAATGTTTGCCCTCCTGCAAAATTTTAAGCTATTTATACTATACTAGCTTATGCTAGTATAATTTTAAACATGCGAGACATATAAACCTACCTAAATTTCTGTAAATACATATGTATGAAAACTGACGTTTTTAAAAACTGAAAGAATCTGCAACGTGCTAGAAAAGTTTCCTCAATATGCACGTTTACAATTTTGAGAGAAGTGAACTTTTTGTATTAAAAGTAGACCTAATCGCCATTCTGTGTTTGGAAAATGATAAACGTTTGGAACTTTAAACTTCTTACGAAATTGGATCTACATTTTTCAGACTTGAAAAATTAACCTCGATTTTGAACTGCCGAATTACAGATTAATTTTTATATCAAAAATTAATTTTTGGAATCAGTTAAACTCCACCCCTTTAAATATTTGAATATAGTCATCGATATTATATTTATATATCTGAAATATCAAAGCTAAAATGTCAGTCTTTAGCGCTAAGACTGGGATCTCTTCTATTCTGAAGGCTTATTCACCGGGAGATCGAGAGAAAGCCAAAAATGCAGTTATCAACAAGGTTCCCTTTGAAATGCCAAAACAGAAAGGTCTGCTAGAAGTGGTAAAGGCAGTGTGCGAAGAAGGAAACTATGCAGCCCTAAATGAGTTGGTAGCTTATATTAGCGAAATCGAATTTGAAGTAAGTTCTGAGATGTAATAACAAACTAGTATTTTTTAATGCACTCAAACCGTTAATAGGATTCGGAATTCTGTAATATTTTGAATGATGCACGTATGGTTGCTCATAAATTGAGTCCGAAATTTACTAAGCTTGTCGAGGCTTTGCTGGCACTCAGCTGGACAAAACGTAGTTCGAAGGCTGTTCAAGCCTACACCGATTTTTTCGTTGATCTCATGGTGGCCAATACCAATTATATTGATTTTGGAATTTCGAAATTGATAGCACTTTGGATACCACGCTTTGTCGATGAACCACTATGGATTAATGGCAGCCCTACCGCAGAAATGCAAATTAAATTGCAATTAATTCACAAATTACTTGAGAGGGTAGTCACTGTTATACCAATGACATTTGATGTTGTGCTCGAAACAGTCGAAGCAAAATTTCCCTACTTTAAAAAGCCGGCTCATGTTGTGTTAGGTTATATACATAATATGCTTTATCTGACTAAATATAAGCCCATATTTACGGAATTCGTAGTGCTGTTGGTGATACAAAAGTAAGTGTGTTGCAGAACGAACACACTGGAATTACTACATATTTTAATGTCTTGTCTTCAGAATGATTATTTTGGATGTAAATGCACCACGCAGTGAAATTGAAGAGTCGGAAAATGACGAATATGAAGATGTGGACAATGGCATGAATGCCACCAAAGAGCAATTAATTAAAGGAGAGGACAATTGCCAAAGAGGTATGATAGAAAGAAATAAGCTTCTTAAATTTCAATATTTTTTGCTTTTGCAATTTGTTCATAAATAGCTTTCATTTTTATAAAATTATTAAATAATATTTGTTTTTAAAGAATACGATATAAGCCCAATGAATCATCCCATCGCTAATACACTGGATGTTTGCATGTTGCGAATGTTCACATATCTTGATAGTAAAAATCCATGTGAAGTCAATTTAAGTGAAGAGGAAAAATTGTTGCGTCACACGCGGGCAAATCAATTCTTCAAAACATTGATGCTGGCATTTGATAATGTTATACTACCAAGTCATCACACCCACCATGTACAATTCTTGGTCTTCTATTATTGTAGTTTTAACGTAAGCAACTTCGAAGAAAGAGCAATCCATTAAAAAATTGACTGTCATAACGTTACATTTTAGCACACTTTGGCAGAACAATTTCCGATCCTACTATGGAACAAAATAAAAAATCCGAATGTGTCTGCGGTAATGCGACAATCTGCAGTGGGTTATTTGGCGAGCTTTTTGGCACGTTCAAAATTCATACCATTAATGTAGGTTTCAATAAGAAATATCCTTATATACATAAGTCGAACTATATCCGTCTTATTTATTTATTTAGAATATTGAAGCATTATTTAAAAGAACTCTGTGATTGGGCTCATCAGTATATACAAAAAGGCGACCAGTTCCGCTCGAATGGGTCTCTGAAAGCTAACTTGGTTTTCTTCTCCGTTTGTCAAGCTATTTTTTATGTAATTGCTTTCCGCAGTCGCAATTTAACTGCTGATAAAAAGAGTAAGTTTGTATTATTAAATGAAAATTATTTAATAAATCTAAAATAATTTTTTTTGTCTTAATAGATTTATTATTTCTTCAAACTTTGCACCTTTCTGCTTTGGTTAATTGCAATTTGAATCCTTTACGTGTTTGTCTGCCCGCTGTGGCTACTGCTTTTGCCGGTGTAACACGTGCTTATCAATTGGCCTATTGTCATGTGATATTGGAACGGAATGCACGTCGTAAGTTGGCTACAGTTTATGCCAACGAAACAGCCACTCCCGAAGAAACATTAGAAACATTTTTTCCATTCGATCCTTATTTATTAAAATTGTAAGTTCACTTACAAGTTTTATGACCTGCTTAAAAAAAAAAAAAATATTTGTTAATACATTTTAGATCGGCTTCTCGAATTACTCCTCATTATCTGCAATATCAGGCAAGTGATGCCGAAGAGTATTCCACCGCGTCAGAGAGTCAGAATGATTTACCACAAAAGCCCCGGAAACGCGGTGATTCCGAATTGATAGAAGATGTTGATGAGGACGATTTTCTTGTTACCGATAAAAGGCAAAAGCTTTTAGAAATTTAGAAATTAAGATTAAATGTAATCTTACTTATGTATTTTAAATACATACAAGTTGCGTTAATTTGGTGCTCTAAATTAAGATATTGCGCTCAAACGTACTAAGACTAATCTTTTATATGCAAAAAATTGTATAGTCCTCTGAACATTTTATTTTAAAATTCCGTTTAGAATTAACCCCTTTTATTTATATGAAATATATTTAATATCTATATAATTGTTATATATGTATATATATATATATCTATAATAATAGGTTAGCATTTATGTTCATCTTTATTTAACTAGCATGAGGTTTTTAATATTAATTAGAGATATTTGAAAACTTTGAAACATTTGAAAACTTATGTTACTGAAATAAAATAAAAAATTAAATAGAAATTTAGGCATGTAAAATTGACAAAAATATTCATTGATTTTCAAATGATTCAAAACTGACATGCAACATTTTTGCGTTGATGCAGTGCTTCCCTTTGATTTCGAATCAAGCCGTGACTATCGTAAGGTCAACGCTTGATTTGAAGCCAATAGACGCTATATATAGGAACTTAACGGAAATTATTCGATGTATATTATTGCGTTACCCAGTTGATGTGATGATAATCCACTTCACTTAATTTCTTTCCCATTTCAACTATTTAATAACTTGCACCTTTAAACTTATGCGCTGCTTTGTTGTGGGCTTTACGATGACCGGATGTACGAAATGTTTGTGGACAATGTTGACAGTGAAACGGTCGCTCCCCAGTATGGATCCGCAAGTGTACTACTAATGCCTTATTTGATGCGAATGCTTTGTCACATACTTGACAGTGGAATGTATTGCGCTGTTCGTTATGCGTCAACTTATGTTCTTTTAGAGTTGATTTTAAAGTAAATGATTTGTTGCACTTGTCACAAGCGAAAGGACGTTCTTTTGTGTGTATGCGTAAATGGCGCTTTAAGTCGCTGGGTTTTTTAAATGAACGCTTACAAAAATCACAATGATTGCTATCATCCGAAGCAGCAACGTCGCTAGGATTATTCGGTTGTGTAATAGTGTTGTTACCGCCACGTCGGTTGGGGAATAATTGCAATTTGTCAAACTTTAGTGATATAGTGCCCATTGCTTTCCCCCTTTCTTGCACTACCACCAAACATCGTTTAGTGTTGTCCCGCAGAGTCTTGTTTTGGGAAGTTTCTCCGCTGTTGGTCAGAAGAGCCTCTAAATGTTTGACCATGTGTTGCTTACAATGCTGCTTGCTTTTGTACATTTTCACACAATAGACGCATTTATAGATTCTTTGTTTAGAATGGATAAGTATGTGACGGCGCAGGCGAGCTTCGTTGGGGCAAGATTTCTTACATTGCTCGCACTGATATCTCTTATGGGTTACATGGATTTTATGATGTAAGTCAAGATTCGTCTTTGTGGAAAACATGCTGAAATAGTTCAAATTTTTAGACGATTGTGGGTTCATTTTTATTGACCTCATGGTCGTAACTAGGCCTGTGATAAGCTAAACACCTTAAAAAATGTTCTAAGAAACTCACAAAATTTCAGTCTCACAAAAACAGCTAGGAGGAACTGAGGTTATATAGAAACATTCTTATGAAAGGCTAAGGTTTTACCAAACCTGAGGTTTTTACTACGGCCATAATTCAGTTCCAGTAACTTACCGATCACAAGTAAGGCACTTAAAGCCCTCTTTCGAAGAACCTTTAATAGAGCTTGTATGGATTGGTGGTGGCACTAAATTTAACAACATTTGATATTCTTTATCTTGCAGCCGATGTTTATGCGCTGAAAAAGCACCGAGTGTACTAAATGAACGCTCACAATGTAGACAACTATAATACATCGAATGTGTTTCGCAGTGTGAACTAAAATATAAAAATGTTCAGATTAATTCGACTTGAATTTGAAGCAAGATTTGACTCACTTCGAAGCATGGTGGTCCAGCTTTCGTATAGAGTTAAAAATTTTTTTACAAACGTTACAAACATATTGATTGCTTCTTGCAGTATCATCCTCTGTGGATAACGCATGCATTCTTTTATGTGCTTCTAATTTAGTTTTCGTAATACAGAGAGTGCTACAGTAGTTACATTTATACGGTGCTTCTTGGATATGCGTACGACGATGCCTAGACATAAATGTAAAACTATATTTCCGTGTCTTTCATTATCTAAGTTTTCCACCTACCGTATTATATCGTACGTTTTTCTAAATTCTTTAGCGCAAAATTCGCAAACATAATATTTCAGACCATCACTACGTTTGATGCATTGTACTGTTAATAAACGCGGCTCAAACTCTGGATTTAGTCTATCAATCAATTGCGTTAATTGCGCTTCGCCGTCTTCAACAATTGTTTTATCGAGATTTTCATTCTCTCTTACAAAGTCTTTTTGATTTTTAATTGATTTCAATTCTTCGACGACGGAGCTGCCTCTTTCCTCAAACGTCTGCTCTATTGGCAACATACTATATTGCAATTTTTTTAATTCCATTAAAACATTTTGTGCTAATTCGTCTGCATTATCCACCGGTGTTGCTTCAGCGAAGTCAACCGCGAGTTTAGCAGAACGCAATGCCTCTAATGTTTTTGTAGGCACATGTTGTTGAGATTTATGACGATTTAAAGCGTTAAGTTTTTTGAATATGCAACTACAACGATCACAGGGAAAACTTTGGGTAGTGGCAGACAGCTCTACACCATTCCCTGCTGAGTGCGTGCGCTTTAGATGCATTCGTAGATTTACCTTTTGGGTAAAGCTAAAAAATTATAAAACGTGAGAAGATAATAAAACATACCCAAATAGTTTACCATATTCCACATTGAGAGCATTGGTGAGGCTTTTTGGCTTTGTGTATTTCCTGGTCATGGCGACGGAGAGACGATTTTTGCGAAAAGCATTTATTACACGACAAACACTGCAAAGGAATTTCAAAATAGAGTAGAATTCAGGAACAAGAATTAACTTATTCTCTGCGCAATGCAGCTCCTAGAGAACGAGAATGATTGCCAGTCTTAGGGAAACTATCAGCTAACCTGAAAGGGCTTTTCTGCAGTGTGTACGACAATATGAGATTTCAATAAGGAAGGTTTTGAAAATTGTTTGTTGCAGACATTGCAGATATAATTAGAATTGCACCCTTGGACACCCACATCCATATTCTTTTATTTGAAGATGTCAATGATTTTGCTAACACTTCCACCGCGCAACTGGTATTTATTTATTTCAGGGGTATTCTGAGAGTCACTAACTCAGATCCCTTCGTTCGTTTACTGAAAATGCAAAAATGTGGATCGAACGAAAATAACAAAGTAGAATCGACAAGAATCACTTCGTTCTTGTATTGAAAATCTTGCAATAATAAATACCATTCAGGGGCAAACAACAACAAAGAGACGATTTTTGTTCGTCTCTTTGACCCAGAGAATCCCAGAATGAATGATTGATTTCAGTGTAGTGTCATACAAAAAAGCCTTGGTACAGAATTCCTAATAATTTTTTCGACCGTCAAACGACCAAATGCACAACCAAAAATATACGTACATATATAAAAATGCATTGTGTATGACGTTTTCTGTTACTAGAACTTTAGTAATAAGCAACGTGTAATTTTTATCTAGCATCTAACAAGTTGTTAGTATCTTACATTATATTAAGTGAATATAATGTATTACATACATACATACATACTAACTGAATATAATACATACATTGAAATGGATCTTTCAACAAGAGGTATCATTTTAATTTTCGCTTCATTTTTCAACTTTCAACTTTCAACTGTCACTGTGAGTTTATTTCAGGAGTAAAAATCCGAAGGTTTTTAGATATCGATCGCTTCACATTCGCGCAATAAATTTAAATAGTACAAAACATAAAAAATTTAAAATGACACTTCTTGTTGTGTCATTCCTGAGTCACTCCTTTACTAACTGAATATAGTACATACATTATACTAACTAAATATAGTACATTCATTATACTAACTACATATAGAACATACATTATACTAAATAAATATGCCTTAAAATAACAGAATTAATCACGAAAACATGCCATGCACGTAAGTAAGCAATCAACGCATTCAAAGCAAGCCTCTACAACTTTTAAGGTTTGTTGCGTCCTTCCAGCAGAATTCGGTTCTTGCTCCATCCGTTTATCCGACATTAGAGCAGATTTCTCACATAGCAAATCGTTCGTAGTATGACGTTCTAAGCTGTGGTAAGATGGAGACTCTTTGATGTGTGTATTTTGTTGATGAAATAAACGTTGTTCATTATTTCCATGACGTGGCTCAAATTTAGTATTATTTTTATTATAGCTTATGCTTTTTATGATGTTTTTTTCCATATCTCAAAATTTACAATTAATATTGGTCTCATTAAATTTCTTTTTATTCTAACTATTCTTTAGTTTTGGGCTTAGTCGTATTATTTAGTTACTACAAACAAAAAGTGCAATCGATGACCTCAGACTATCAGTGAAAATACCTTGACCGGTTTATTATTGTTTTGGTATGTTGTTTTTGTATTGCTTTTTAAGCATTATAACCAGAAACTTGGTTATACCAAGAAACTTATAACCAGCATTATGCTGAAACTTGGTTAAGCGAAAGTTTTTTAAAAAATGTTTAAACCTCGTTTGCAAGTAGTTTTGTAAATTCTAAAAACACATACATATTTATTTTACGTAATTAATACCCGCTTCCAATTATTTCGTTGACGGTGTGAATTGCACCAATTATAAGTTTTAAATGCTGCCAAATTTAGACGTTAATCGTAACAAGTTTGATTGTGTTTTATTTGCTCATATCGAAGTGGTGCAAATATCAAATTGGAATTACAGAAATTTCTAAAAGTTTTAATATATATTTTATAAAGAGCATCTAAGATATATTAACATATTAGAAAGTAGATGTTGTATTATTGGCCGACGAAGGCACTGAAATGGTTACAGGAACAACGAACGGTAACCGAAATTCATCAAGCTCTGACGTTTACTGCGGAACGGAAATGGCATTTAAACGATATTTTTCAAATTTGTTAATCGATCTCTAGAAAAGGCATAATCTCTTTTGCCTGTAAATTAACAGTTTTCGTTAATATATAAGTAAAAATCTTCGACAATATTACAATTAAATAAACGAAAACCAATGCAGAAAAGGCCACGTGAGTTTTAAGACTATTAAGGTAGTTTTTGGAAAAAGCAATGCCTCATCGACCGTTTGTGAAATTATTAATTATTCAACTGCAAAAGAACTATAATACTTCAGTGTATTTCTATATGTATTGTCATAAGGTAATATAATTGGTATATAATATATATAATTATCATAAATTTGTTAACAACTTCAATGAAGTCTAAATTGTTTACAGGAAATACAGAAGATTTTTACAGAAAATCTTAATATCATTTGCTGGTACACAATACAACTCAATTAATTATTAATTGTATAGAACACTATTAACATATACAATTAAGCTTAAAACAAATCATAATAAATAAGTGTACATATATGTACATAAGTTTACGTAATACGTGTACATATCGTATGCTGATATTTATATATATATATATAGAAATTGGTATATTTAGATTGAGTAAATATGTATACAATAAATAGATACACAAAAAATAAATATATAATTTAAATATTTTTTTATAAATTTAAAAGATTAAAATATAGACTTACAAGAGAAATTAATCGGTGCCCACAAGCGATGTAGTATGTATATGTATATATATATTTATATAACCTTCTTATCGCTTGGCCGAATCGATTCTATACATTATACAATGAATAAAATAAATCATGAATGAATAAATAAAGATACACGTTTTTCTTAATCTGACTGAAACACAAACGAGGACGTGGAATATAAGTTTAGAAACGGCAAAGAATGTCGTGTATGCTGTTATTTCTTGTGAACACCGTAGTATTTGACAACCAGTAACAATTTTTCTACTCTGAGAGCCGCATCTAGGTTCACAACTCAACAAAGTCGAATTCAAAGTTAAGGTGTTTTAGTGAGTTTTGTTATGAACTCTTTAATTACACCCATTTCTCAATCACAACCCAACTTACAACAACGGTTGTGAACCTTAATAACGCTCTATATAACTTACATTTAAATTATTTGCATTTTCTTGAAAGAGAAAATTACTTAAAGCACCCTCGGAAATCTTGCCCCTAACCAATTACTCCAATTCTAGGCGCCTGTCAACCACTAGCTGCCATCTCTAATGGGTCGCAATATAAAATTTAAATTGTAATTTGTATTGACAGCGTAGTAAACGTTGGCATTTCGTGGCATAACAAGCTCCTTCTCGGGCAGCACCTGAGCCAGAGTATACTGTTCTGGATCTGCTTCCAGGCCCAACTTCATCATTGCATTTCGTATCACATGCGGCGTGCGCTCATTGTTTCCCAACATGATACTCTTGTAGAGCACAATCCCATCCCGCTCAATGTTATCCGTTTCGTATGTAACTCGTATTATGTAGAAATCTGGGTTGGGCTTACTTTGACCTGACGCTTGCACCAATTGCGCATTAATCAATGGCGACGCAATGGTATTGCCACCGTCTGTTGTGCTAGATGATGGTATCTTGCAGCCATTTGGCGATTTCGCATTATTTGTCTGGGTCTTCTGCCCACCAGAGTTGCTCGAATTCATTGAGAAATTCGATATGCTGCTTGTTGATGCTGACATGAGTGAAATGTTGGCATTGTTGGTTAAGTGAGATTCGCGGTCGAGTGAATTGTGGCGTGAGCAGTTGCTCTGGAACTCACAGTAAAATTGTGAGCCTGCACCACTGCTGGAATTAGAAGCTATAGAATCGGTCTTTCGATGCCCACTATTGAGATTTGTTGTCGTTGTTGACGGTGTAGTGGCTAGAGAAGTGTTCGGTGAAGCTGCGGTTTTTTTGAGCCCTGTTGCTGGAGGAGGTGGTTCAAATTGGCACGAAATCGTATGCGCCTCACGTTCATCCAATACCACCATGGAGGCAAACCACCGATCGAAGTTTGGATCCTCGCGCAGATTGTAAGTATTCGCTGCTCCTTGCAGTAACTTGAGTTGTGCCAGAACTTCAAATTCTTTACGTTTCTTGTCAAAATTTATAAGCGGCTGAGGTGTTTTGTTCTCTCCGACCGTTTCAACTGTGTCAGGTATAGCGGCGTGAATCATGGTAAGGTCTGTGAGAAATGTGCCTAAATATGGTATGGTTCCTTGCGAAGTCTGCGTACTTTGTTTCTGTATGATTTTCTGCAAATGGCGATCATGTGCACCCACCGATTCTGCGAATTTCGCTGTACCTTCACGCATTAGCACTTCACGTTGCGCCCAGGCATTATTGTCCTCGGAAAAAATACGTGCCAATTCGTTAAATATTTCCAACTTCTCCTTGGGTAGTGCTGACCAGACTTTTGAGAGCCTATAAATAGGATTAGATTGTAAGCCTGAAATGATAGCCTTAAGGGAAGAGAAGTTCTTGAGTAGCCGCAATTCTTGCGCTATATCCACCCAAGTGGATATATTTAAGGCTCGATCCTGCGGCTTAAGCCGGACTTCTATTAAAATACTTGAAATTACGCGAAAGAGCACCGCATTAAATTGATTGATCGTAGCAACAACGGTCTCCGAACCGCTTTTATCGCGTCGCGCCCAAGTTGCACCTAAGCACTGATGCGGTATCAAACGTTTAAACAGCTCGCAGTCCATACGTGTCAATTGCTCGGCAAAGTGACGCACGGGAACGTGAGGAAAACGAAAAGCCTGCAGAAAGTGTGTGGGACCACGAAAGGCGGGAGCCAGGCACAAACTTGCAAAATCTGCGGATAGATCTGATGAACCATATAGTGTTGTTGTGGGCTGTTGCACGCACTGCCTCGCACCGCTCAACCATGGTATCTGTTGTTGTTGATTTTGCTCGCCGTATATTTGCATTCGTAGTGCTCTCTCCAGACGATGCATTACTTTTACATGAAGGTCGGATCGTGGCAGACGCTTAGCAGCGAAAGCCAGTAAATGACGCAGGCTCTCTTCATTCCAATCCTCGGGAAAACCATCGAGCCATACATGTAAGGCTGAGACTAGAGTTTTCTTGTGTTGCTCGTGTAACGAAGCTGTAACGCCTACAATATATTTATTTTCGGAGGCTGTCAGCTCGTGCAGTTGTTTTTCGTACAAAGTATTGTAGCGCATTATGAGAAGCTGTAGAACCTCGTTGGGCGTGGCAAAAGTCCGATATGTTGAGAGGAAGACATTAATGAATGTCGACTCAAGTTCGCCATCGTCGGTGGCTAATGCTTCCACCAGTCGTGGTAAAGTGGCTGCTTTGACGAAGCGTACTCGCACCGTCTCCCATTCGAGATGCGATATTTCATCATCGGAATCTTGGTTGACTGTGGGTGTGGGGCGATGATAGCGCACTTTTTTCAGGTAGACCGTGAAGATAGCATTTTCCTCATACTCCTCTCCCCAGAGACGCCACGTTGGCAGACTTTCGGCAACATTGTGATTCATGGTCGGCAGCTCGAAAATGGATTTGTAATACCTATTTTTGGATCATTGTGCAACATTTTCTGACCGATTGTTGGACGTTAGTCCAACAGTGTTCTTCACTACCATGCAAGAATACAAAGTAGAAAGTGGGCATGCGATAGTATTACGCCGCACAGTTTGTCTCCGTTCACCATAGGCCATCAACTTTCACTCCGTTGTTTGGAGGCAGGTTTTGAATAGTATTCCTTTATTCTTGTGGTCTAATTTACCACAAAGGCTTTCTTTGCAAGACTTTCTTTTTATGCCAATTCGAATGAAAAGAACACAATTTGGCAAACAGAACAAATTGGGGCAGTGGAACACGTAATTGTAACTGGTTGATTTTGTGAAGCCAATAGTTGTATAATATGGCAGACTTTAGTTACTGAAGATTTTATCGACGGTTTTCAATTTATCCAAAAGAAGTTAGGTCCCTTTAATTTAGTTTTAATGCACAAATATAGAGAATATTGCAAATAAAATATGTTTTTCTAACTTGATCTGATAAACTTCCACTTCCAGTAATTATTCAATTTTCCGAGCAGCTGTTTTTAGTTGTCAAACAAATATATGTGATGCCAAGTTAATAAACATTTGATATATTTATATTAGCGTTGCCAATACATGTTCAGTTCAACCGGTCTATACCAGGAGCTCGCACAACTGTCACTCACTCAGACGACACCAGTCACAAAGTCACTTCGACCTTAGACGAAGAATTCCAAACCAAAGTTTTACCTTTCAAAACAAAATAATGTTTTGAAGTTACAATTGTTGTGCATGTTTTGATGCACAATAGTGGGCTGCATTAGCGTTGCCAATACATGTTCAGTTCAACCGGTCTATACCAGGAGCTCGCACAACTGTCACTCACTCAGACGACACCAGTCACAAAGTCACTTCGACCTTAGACGAAGAATTCCAAACCAAAGTTTTACCTTTCAAAACAAAATAATGTTTTGAAGTTACAATTGTTGTGCATGTTTTGATGCACAATAGTGGGCTGCAAAACGCATTTTGAAAAACACAGTATCAGTTTCAAGGGTTGTGTGGAGTACTTCCTTCCATTTGCTTTCGAATCAAGCTGTCTGTCCAAAGCGCTGCTGAAAACACACAGATGTGCTCGAGTCACAGCATGCTTCGAAATCAATGGAAGCACTGTTAACACAAAATTGTTGCTGTCTTCAAACTCCTTTCAAGATGTCTTGTGCAGCCCTCTAGAGCACAATTTGGTTTTCATATTTTGTTTACATTGTAAAATATATTATATACATATATAAGTATGTGCAAACTTTTTCAGATTTGAGAATGATTTGTGCATTCCCTTGCTAGCTGTATGCAGGCAGACAGGTTTTGACATCGCATTGTGCGACATACATACATATATGTACATTTGGATCGCGGCAGCTTATCCAATACCGGAACTGCAACCTAAAAGCATGTAACAAAACAACATACCTTTGGTGGTCCAAGATCTTTTAATATTTATTACAATATAATGCATATAACCGGAAACCGAGCACTTGCTTACAATGCAAGAATCCAAAAAAGAAAAACTGAAGATACTTTTATCCCTTCGGGTGTAAGGTATAATTAGACCTAAGGTTTCTCCAGAAACTGCGATCTTTTCAACAAATTTTACTTTCTTCTCTCCACACCAGTATATTGTGCACGATGTTTGAAAAATACACCATCGTTTCAAAATACTGTAAACTTTTTACGTAATTGAGCACAAATTACCAAAAAACCCAATGAACTTTCTTCAATTTGGTATAGAACTTTTTGTGGCCCGCAATACGTTTTTAGTATTTATTGGTCCGCATTATCATTAAGGCAAGGCCCTACTAAAATGAAATCAGACTTTATAGTACTTCGTCACGTTTAGAAATCCGATTAGATATTTAAAACTAATTAGTGATTTTCAGTTCCTTGACAAACCCATTAACTATTTACTTAAAATATTTATTTAATTCACAGAAAATATAAACAACGAACGATCTTAAGCAATGAATTCATATGGAATCGGAGCTAGAGCAATAGGCTCTTCCAGTTTTTTCACAAAATGAGCTTTTCTAGGTTGAGCTGGGACACGCTTCAGACTCACATAGACTCCCTTCTCTTTGGCTTCCTTGAGCAAACGTTCGTTTTCCTTAACACGTCGTAGGAAGTCTTCACGGCACTTCGAGTGGTGAACGTGTTCAATTCGCACGTTAATACGTTTAGCCAAGATCTTTCCACGGACGCGTTTGTTTACAATAACACCGACTGCGTGCGGGGTGACATTGTATACGCGGCCAGTTTTTCCATGGTAAGCTTTATAGGGCATACCCTTTTGCACAGCACCGTGTCCTTTAATGTCCACTATATCGCCGATTTTGAAGACACGCATATAAGTTGACAACGGGATGATTCCATGTTTGCGGAATGGCCGAGAGAACATGTCCCTGGTGCCGCGGCGATATCCTTTCGAGTTTGTCATTTTTTATGGCGTTTGATTTCCTAGAACGCAGACATTGATTAGTAATTTATTTTTTGTACTTAGCTCTAATTTATATAGTTTAAAAACTTCATAAATATAATTTTTCAACATATTTTAACCAACCTTTGAAAATATGACGTCCACGCGGTCGAGATATCGGGAAAAAGAAAGATGGCGCACAGACGTTGCCAGGTCCATGATTCAAATGACACTTTCTATTTTTACAAATATGTGACATTTATGGGTATGTTCTGCACCAATATCTTTACCGCATTATGCCCTAACCCATTGGTGCTTCTCACAAAAGAACAATCGTGCATACATTAGACTGTCCCTTGATTGCGAGGGAGATGAAGAGCATGTAATTCGTACATTAAAAATTCTTTACTCCCCGACCTGCATGATCCATGAACAAAACGAATGAATCAACGATTTTACTTATCGTGGGTCCTGATTTTTTCATTAACCCATACAAGTCAGTGTTCATGTATATATGTATTCATGAACACTAATCTCCAAAAAAATAAAATAAAGACAACCAAACTTCAATATGTTTATTAATTGGTAGTTCTGATTGTGTTTGTGGCATCAAGAAGATAATAAATTATAAACGAACAATTGTCCGAATATAAAAAGTCAAATATTATTGAATCGGATTTATGTTATTTCTAATTAGACATACACACACACAGTGTGTTTCTTTGTCTTTTCGCTTGTCTACTGTTTGAACATAGGAATTGAAAGACATAAAAAATCGTGCTCAGTATCTGAAGTGCAGTTGTGCTTAGGCACTAGGAAAATGAGATAAAGATAACCGAAACCACAGTGTTTTGTGATTCCAATTATGTTCAAAGCATTACAGAGTAATTACTAAAAACGTTAATTGGAATTTTATGGAAACGTAAACATTCTTCTAATTAATTTGTATTCAAAAGTATTAATTTGTATTCCTTATAAAGGAGGAAGATAAGGTATCATGTACATACATATGTATTGTAGCTGAGGTTTTGTAAAAAGAATTGCATTGCGTAAATATTAACATAGGAAGAATATGAAGGAAAAACTAATAGAATAAGTGCGTGGACATAAATTTTGTTAGCGACCATCGCAGCTGATATAGTATAATACCAAATCACCATGGCAAGATCGCGCAGCACGTCCAAACAATGAGGATGTGCACAGAACATGCACATCGACCAGAATCCATTCTTATTGAAAATCCAAACATACATTAAGATATTTACTTATCGAATTGTATTTTTTAACAGTATGGCATCCTTGTGACAGTATAGGTGACCTTTTGCGCACGGTGTCAGAAATTTGGAGAAAACGTTTGTTGACATTTTGTAATTTACATTCTTCCGAAGGAATAGGTCTCTAAATTTCCAGAAAAAGTTTCACATTTATTTTTCAGAGCTGTTCTTCATTATTATCGTATAATTTATATATACAAAAGTACTCAATGGAACAATTTAAAGGATTAGAAAACGTACTCTATATTTGGAAAAACCCGGAAAATATAGAGAACATTGTGGAACAGCTCAAACAAATTACAGGCGGTGAAGTGGTTGTAGAGAATGCCCACCGATTATCCTTAGGTAGAATTATGGCTGCTTTTATTTTAATAAATGGATAATTGAATAATTCTCAACATATATAGCATCTTTTACTGATTCCGTGTTCGATCTGATTGTGGTCGAGAACGCCGAGCTTAGCGATGCCTTTGATAAACTCTTAAAATTGCTCAGGAAGAATGGAAAATTGCATATTTTGAAATATGAGGGGGTGGCAGAGAACTTCTGTCAGGAATTAATATTTTCGGGTTTCATTAAAGTTTGTGCTGAAGGTGAAGCGGTAACTTGCCAGAAGCCAGCTTATGAAACGGGATCTGTTGTAAAATTATCCTTTGCCAAAAAGGATGCGCCACAAACCAATTCCGTTTGGAAGGTAAAAACCGACGACGACGATGAAGAATTGATCGACGAAGATGAATTACTCGATGAAGAAGATAAAAAGAGACCTGATCCAGCAACGCTAAGAGGTAATTTACAAAAGTTGAATAATACTAAGTTATGTATAGTTGTGACACTAACGGCATTGATAGTTTGTGGGACTACCGGTAAGCGGAAGGCTTGTAAAGATTGTTCTTGCGGCTTGGCTGAGGAACTTGAAGCGGAAGCGTCAGGGAAAAAAATCGAAACTCAAAATGTAAAATCCAGTTGTGGAAATGTGAGTAGCTTAGCTTTGAGTGTGGGTGCTCTAAAACTTATTAAAAATATTGTTTTTTTTTAATCTAGTGCTACTTGGGTGATGCTTTTCGTTGTTCCAGTTGTCCCTATCTTGGCATGCCCGCTTTTAAACCTGGTGAAAAAGTTCAACTTGCCGGAAATTTATTAAATTCTGATATTTAAAAAATGTTTAAAACTAAACAAATTAAATTGAATCAATCTATTACTCGAATTGAGTTGAATTAAAATTACTCTTTTCACAGGCTTATAATTTATTAAATTAAGGGATAAGGCAGTTAAGGGATATTTGAAAATACAAAAAATTTCATGAATTGTTTGTATAATTCTTATTTATTTTTTTATAATAAATGGATACATGCAAAATATGAGCATTTTATATTGAGTGTTGTCAGTACTTTATTTAGTTGTATAACAATACAAAGCAAAACGTTTAAAAGGGTTCAATATTATAGTTTGCCATATAAAAATACTTTTTGTCATTGCAAATGGTTCTCCTTCCTTTATTAACGAAAGTTTGCGTTGTTAGACGCTGTTGTGAAATATATTTGGATCGTATGCTTTGACACCTATGATGGCGGTATTTCAGTACTTATTAGATAGAAAGAGTACTATCTGCCCTCTTGGAAGGGTGTTATCACGAGTGCTTTCTAAAAAGTACTCAGCTTTCCTAAACAGTAGCTTGAAGATCGCATGGTGTTCCTTTAATTAAGTCGCGATTTTTTCCCATCAGAATGCGATAATTTACCGCACCGGGGTCAAGTTCATTGTAAAGATAAGTTGGCATTTTATCGGACAACACCCAGAGGGCACCGTCACTATCGATTTTCATGTCGTTGGGAAAGACCAGCGTATGCGAATCGGAATCGATCAAACCTTGCGTATCGGTATTATATGGACGTTTGATGTTCCAACAGGCGATAGCATCCTTATTTACTTGAGTGTAGAAAATAACGCCGGTCTCTCTGTCATACACCTCGGATGTTGATTGGCCATTGACACCGCGATCACCAACATACTTGAAATCGTAGTATGCTGCTGGACTGGTGACATGCGTTTCATTCTGCAGCACACGATTCAAGACCTTAAACTCTTTGGTCGAGGCTAAAGCATGGAAATAAATATCACGCGAATGATCGGGATTAATGGGTCCAACAGCCATGCCGAAAACACCATCCGTCCACTGGAAGTTAATGCCGCCCACATTGAAATCGCCATTCAGTGGATCGAAATGGAAGAAATTATGTTTCACGCGATACGAGTGATTGTCACGGTACGAATAGACCACCACACCGTAAGCACCCAAGTCTGGTACGTAGGCATAGGCGTTATTGGATTCGGCACGCTCGGAGTCAACAATCTACATAGTAATCAGAATGTGTTAATATCAGTTTTTTCGAGGCAAAATAAAAGCAAAATAAATTACAATATTTGCGAAAAACGTATCTTCCTTAGTCTGATCCTTCGGTATGTCAAAACGGCGGATTAGTTTATCGGTCTTGAGATCGAAAATAACGATAGCATTTGGTGTAATTTGTTTGGGATCGCCGAGTATATCAGCCAACCCAGTATCCATGACCCAGAGACGATCGCACGCATCGACCTGCATACGGAAGGTCGAGACAACAGTGGCATTATCTTTGAGTGGCATATCGAGCATGCCTTTTCCTGCTGCTCCGCTAGTTTCGTCCTTGTACGGCAAGGTCGCCACTTCCCAGCTAGGATACGGTTTCAGTTTGGGAGATTTTTCTTCTGAAGTTAAATCGATATAATTTAAAGTGGCGGCAACGCCAGTCTTCCATCTGAAAGTATTCAAAAATACATATTGGTCATTTGGAGTGATATTTTTAATGATAGTAATAATTTAAAGAGATAGGTTTAGGAAATTTAATTTGTCGAATTGTTTGTATTTTATTCATATTGAATAAATAGTTCAATTTTTTGTCTCTATAGCATTCTACCAGGAAGAAATAAAGAGATTCGTTTACTCTTTAAACTGGTATTTTATTGTATATCGATACAGTATAATTAAAATATACTTTTTTGATTGGCACAAACAAGTATTTGAGAATTAATGACAGTTTAAAAAAAAATAAAAGAGTATAAAAATGTGTCCAAAATTGTCATGAAATTCTTGCACTTTTTTTATTTACAAAGCTAATCTCTAGCGGAAACCTCTATTGGGCATTAAACTCCCGTTTACTAAAAATTGAATTTTTATGTCATCATCACCATCGCCATTAGCAATATCATCAAGGTCATTTGAACGTACATATGTATATACGAGTAGTAGTACGTACATACACTTAATCAGCTTCAACGATTTTAATTAAATGCTTTTCTTTTACAAATAAACCTGCCGGGCGAGTTTTTATGGCTTCATCGAATCGTTCACAATTTGTCAACGGCTTGGTATCACCATCGTCTTAGTACATATTTTTATAACGTTTTGTTTCAAGTTTTTATGCTTCGTATTTTAAAAGCTTCAGCAATTTCAGCAATGATTATTAATTTTGTTCTAAAAGAAAAGAAAGAACGTTCTTGTTATTTGTTCTTCCCTTTGTAACGGATATATGTTTGTAACGAGTAAAAGCTGTTTGTTTCGATTAGGCCGAAGTTAACGCTCTTACTTGTTTTGTATGCACAATATATGTATGAAATATATGTATTTTAGGAAAATTTTCAGTTTTTATATAATGCGTTCATGGATATTCCGAAATGGTTTCATTTCATTTTTCACCTTTATACGAAGACATATTGGTACAGCAACAAGTAAAGTGATGTCTTCAGTGAATTTTTAAAAAATTCTATACACAATAAAATATTATGTAGATGAAGATATGTTTAAATATACATACATATGTATGTATGTATATGTACTATATAAAGTATATTTCCATGAAGAATAAACAAGTCTACAAAAATTAACATTTTTAGTGAGAATTTCTTTAACAGTGTTTCTTTAACAGTGGCGTATATAGCTTTTGCTTTTGGTGGGGGTTAAAGTTCTTTCTGGGGAGGTACAAAGTAATTTTAATAAAGAGAAAATGTTGGATGTTTGTAACATAATAAAAGAAATAAATTCTTTCAATGAATATACATACTTGTATATGAAAAGAAGTAAAAAACACAAACTTTTTAGGAAAACCTGAATTTTTTCTTTCCATTTCTTCTTCTAGTTGGTGTTCACCCCCTTAAATACGCCACTGCATTTTTTGGCTATATACATAACGTATGTATATTGTATATATTCTTATAGAGATCGAATAAGGTTATCCTAATTAGCATAAAACACAACAACAATAGTAATTATCTCCTACCTTGGCACCGTGATGAAGAGTTTATTATTCCAACGCTCTACACCAAGTGGCAGATTGTTGGTTGGCACATAGTGACCAGCTTTGATGGCCTCTTGTTCCGCATCGGCACTAGGCCAATCGAATTCCAATTGCTTCCATGAGAAGCGTTCGATTAACTTGGCATCTGAAGTGCCAAGAAAAAGCGTTGAATCAATGACAAATGTAATGCAGACGAAAAATGTTAACCTTATGATTCTCATAACGATGATATTTTTACCGAAATATGGTTCCAGTTTTTTTAAACTTGTATAAAACAACAATACAACACTTACGGACGATGTTATTTAAAAAAAAAATAGCAAAAAAAAGTGTAAAAATGTCTTCAAATTAACCAATTTTCGGCGAACAACGATTTCTATTTGAGAATCTGATTGTTTTTTCTTTTTCTTTCAAAGGTTGTTAATTTTAATTTTGTTTTTGGCCCGCTGCGTTTGTACGAATTGCGCCCTCTCCGAAGCAGCCTTTGCGCTGAACTGTTCGCGTTTGGATTTTGAGCGAGGTTTTAAAGTTATCGCTGGTCGCTTTCGTACTGATTCCGGACGCATGCAAAGCTTTGATTTTTCAATTTTCGTTGTCGAAACAAAGACTGTTGCTTATTTTATTATTCTTTTATTTTTTAGTTCGATATTCTTTGTTATTAATTATTTAACTCGTTTTTTCCATTTTTTTTGTTGTTTTATTTGCAAGAGAGGTTAGTGAAAAGAACTTTGGTTATTTTGTAATTTTCTGGTTTTTCCGAAAATCGTTATTTCGAACTCTTCAGACCGATAAACTTGCAGTTGTTAGAATTTTGAAATAAATTTAATAGAATAGTTGATATAAACAAATTTTTTGTGAAAAAATAATTGAATCGTTACAAAGGGTTTTCTAGGGATGGGTCGCTTTAATCGAAGAATGATTCGTTTATAAAATTCATTGTAAGGGCCCCTTCTTGAATAATTTTTGCCCATATCACTCTCAAAGAAGTGAAAATGGCAAATAATAATAGGAGACTCAGTTGTTGCGATATCCTAATATCACTAAATGTGGCTGCTTCATTACTTTGTTGCGAATCTGCTGTGCATCAATTATACAACGAAAGCCACATTCGTAGGCGAATTGTTGTCGAACGCACGTTTGGTATAATAAAGCAACGGTTTTCGATATTGTCGACAGGCGTTCGAGTGAAATTGGCCAGAGTAACATTAATTAGAGTCGCCTGTGCGATTTTACACAATATAGCCGTTGAAGCCGTAGAGCCCATGATAAACTTGGATGGCTTCAATGAAATGTTAGCGGCAGCGCAGGTTCTAAATTTGAACACAAACAAAAGAAAGGCACCAAACAATGTTCATTACCAGATTCTTCAGGTAATTATTAATAATAATTGTATAAATAATTTCAAAATCTTTTATTAAATTTTACTTTATTCGTCCTTTAATTGATATTTAATTGATTTAAAAAGTTCAGGCGAAAAGGAGAAAAGTTCAGGAGAAAATGAAATTTTATTTTTGTGTTAATATTTTCAATAATTTGTGTAATGTATTAATTTTTTTATAATAATTTTGTAATAATTTTATTCTTTTGTCTTAATATTTTTTATAAATATGTATATTTGTTCTTAAATATTCTAAACCTTTGTATTAAAATTACTTGAAAAAAGCAGAAAAAAACTTTGCCAACTTCATACTGCATTATTTTTTCACATTTTTACGTTTCCACGAAATGCAATAAAAATGTCTGCGACTCATACATTTTTTTTTGGCTGATTTTTATTTAATTTTAAACGTTTGTTATTCATTTATAATTTAATTTAATTATTCCAACAAGTGACATTCTTATGTAAATGCTGTTTAAAAAAAAACAAAAACTTTTGGTAGCTATTGTTAAATTTAGTATTTTAAAATATTCAATGCCGGAAATTATGATGAAATTTACTTAAAGTTTATTCACACTTCTCCTTAGTTTTTGCCATGTCTCTGTTTTGTTTTGTCTCCTTTGCGTTTTTTTTTTATAATTTTTTGCCAAAGCGGTCGGTGCTGGCCCGAAGTACAATAATTCAATTATTTTTGAACAGGTTTAATAATTATATAATTTGTTTTTTATTTGTATTTTTTTAATAGTGAGAGTGTATATTCTAAACTACATTTCGACTTCATCAGAAAATCTCGTCCAACTACGATCCATACGAGTACACATAATTTACTTGTATCAGCTTAGAATAATTTTCTTGTTTTTCATAGAGACGACCTTATTAAAATACATATTCAATAAGAAAGATTTCATGGGTTAAAGCTGAAAAGTAATATGCTATTATTTGTTATTTGTTTGCAGTGTATATTTTATATATAAAGACGGAAAGTACTCACAACTGAGAAGCAAAGATCGGCCATTATAAACAATGTCAATGTAAAAAAATTAATACGAATTATATATAGATCTGAAGTAAACCTGATAGCAAAAATATTACTATAAAATTCTGGCCAGACCGACGATATTATATATAAGAAATGTTTTTTTATTAAAAGAAGCAAACAATAAGAATTCTTCATACTTTCATATAAACTTATTGATTTCATAAATTTTGGACGTTTTGAAGTTTTAAAAAAAAAAAAAATTTCTTATTAAAATCACGAATTTATTAGATTAACTTTTTGTTAAGGAGATCTTATTAACATCTAAGGAGATCTTTGCCATATAAAAAAATTTTAAGAATAAAATTGTTAATTATTTAACAAATAAACTCTCAAATAAAATTTAATAAATAAACTCTCTTCTGAAATTTAAATTATTTGAAATTAAATATTCTTTTTTTTATAAAATCAATTCAAAAGACTTCTAAAGATTGATGACTTGTTTTTGGAAATGAAACGAACATTTCACCATAATTGAATTATTTCACAAGCTACCTCACAACTTAGTTACACTTGAAAGCACACACACAAACATAGTTATGTGTATGCTTACAAACGTACGCATAACGTGTACGAATAACGTACACATTCATGTACGCTGTACTGACACTCTTTACAAATTTCCGGTGTTCTACGTGCAGACGTTTTATCGCTATGCATATGTATGATCATTATGATATTTTCATTTCCATTTCTTTCCTTCTATGAAGATTTGCTCTCGTTATTACTGCTTTTATCTATTTCTTGCTCTGTTCTTTTTCTTCAAATTTTCTTTTTCGACTTTTCTATTATTTTTGGTTGCATCCGAATCGTAAGTCGCCTGAAGCGGAGGCAGAAGCAAATCTGATTTATGTTAAGCCATAATTTTCAAAGCAAGATTGGTTTTTCACCAGCTCTTTCGTCCGTCCATCGGATCCTCATTCGTGCGTGGGATAGTCTGTGAGCGAGGACAATGAGAAGCTCAACACTGTGGAGTCATGCTTACTGGAAGGCACTATTCGATGCATATACTCATAAAAGCAAAAAGAAAAGCGAAAAGAAAACTCTTTAGATTTCGAAGAATCGATCGATCATATTGAATTAAATAAAAATCTTGGAAATTGTTTTAATTTTAGAAATTTATAGTAAAATTATATCCGATGCACGGATAAGTTTGATAATAACATAATTGTCAATTTATTGCGAGGCTCACATTGAGCATTAAATACTAAAAAAAAATGCGCACGCGGACGAAGAAAACCTGTCCGTTAATTCAGTTTAATTAAATTCATCATTAACTGCATTTAATTAGTTAATATTCTGGACGTAAAGTGCGATATACTTTTTATTATGGTCCTGAAGTTGTATTCAAGACATTAGAAACCTTTCGAAAATTATAGCCGCTTCATTTATTATGATGTTAATCGATTTGTCTTATGAACGGTCCATATGTGTACATAGCTCTTGTTGTTTAAATTAAGTCTAAATATGACTTTTAAAGGTTTGCTATTAACATTATTGCGGATAATAATGAAGAAAATAAGTTTCCTTTAAATTATTTGCAATCTTTGACAATCGAAACCGTGTTTCTTTTAACATTTTTGCACATTTTTAACACTTACTAAATCATATAAAACTTTCATTATTATTAATTTTCATAACTATTTCCAAAACTAAGAGCTTCATTCCTTCACACGAAAATCATTATATGAGCCGTTGATTTTGCAAGCGCCCAAATCCATTTCTTGAAAAAATGTAGTTAATTTTAAGAAATGTTTTATTCGAGGTAGGATCTTTTTGTTTTATTTCAAATTACTTTTTTGAGACTTTTTTTTCAAAATTTATATGGCTTTCTTAGAAGCAAATATCAATAGAATTTTATAAATGGACTCAGTCACTTTCAAAATAAACGACGAGAGCGCAGATGCTCTGTTAATAAAAAAAAAAAAAAAATAAAATTTACAGAAATAAGTTTTTGTGTTCATTTTTTTCTTGTGTAAATAAAATTTGATATATGTATATTTTTTAAAAGAAACTTAAAAGTTTTAACAAGAAATTTAACCAGCATTTTAGCAGTTTTTTATTAGTAAATTAGTAAAAGAGTTTCCTTTAAGAAAATGAGTACGCAATGAACTTTTTCAGAAATGAAAAAATTTAAATCATCTTTCAACAATTCGAAAGGAGGTGACGATAATTTGCTTCAAACTTCTTTTAGAGTTTTTAGTACTTATTTTACTGTTTCTTAAAAGGTTTCAGTCATGTTATGCAACGGCAAATAATTAAAAAATTACAAGTACTCTGTAAAACAACCAACCACAAAATATGTTAACGTTGTATGAGAAAGTCTTTGGCAAGCTTCTTTTATTTCTATTTAGAGTGACAATATAATAGTTTTTGTATTTTCCGTTTTTTTCCTTTTTTCGTTTTCTTCGCTGCATTCAAGCGTGAAAAACTTTTTCATCTCTCAGTCTCAATCTACTCGTAATATTCCTTTTACCTTTCACCAGCAGACAATTTTTAGGTTCTCATGCAACCAAGGTGTGCGGGTTTTTGGCCAAAAATTGCACACGTGCACACGTGCACAAGTGTGTGTGTGTGTGTGTGTGTGTGTTAGGGTGTTAATGGAACTCAAACGATGTGTGAACTGCACGTGACATTCTTTCGGCGGAAGTAATTAAAAAATAAATATCAATAGGTAAAAAGAACTATGTAAAATAAAATAGAAATTGTGTTTTAATAATTTGAAGAAAAGAATGAGTATGAGTATTGAAATTTTATTAAGTAAAAAATTTAAGAATAAACAAAATGGAACGGAAACAGCTTTGCTGATATACATATACAGGGTGCGCCATCTTTCATGTCGGTATCTGACTGTAGCCGTGGCCGTATTCCAAGCGACGTGGACGGTCGATCTGTTAGCAATGTTTTTTCAAGTCAATTGCACATTATACGGAAAAAATGCAAATTATTCTTCAAAATGCGCTACAATGTTATTCAATGTTTACATACCGACATAAAAGATGGCACCCATTATTTTTTGAGTACCCCTTAAAATGGAATGCGTTGGTTGTAGGGCGGTGAGGGTGAACAAAAGTAGGGGGTGGCACATGAATTTACTGTTTTAAAATGCAAGTGTATTTTTTCTTTAACAGTTTTTTATTACAATTTTATAAATAATTGATTATGAGAAAATCTGCAGCTTTCGAGTGCGACGTTTTTGTGTGAGACTGAAAATGGAAATATGTACATGAGTATGCAATAGTTTTCATTCTTTTCCACAAATAATTTCATAAAAAAGCAGGTGTGAATTTTATCTATCTCTCTATTCTAAATTATTATAGTTAGGATAGAGTTTACATTAGCCCCTAAGCACCCTCAAGTGTCTAAATTTTGTTGTTGTTTGCTAGAAGAAGCTGAAAAAAGTGTTTACCATACTTTTCTTTCCATTTTCCATTCTTGCTAGTAATAAAAACCATAAACGCTTCGGCGTACCTCGACGCTTATAAAAACTGTCAATCTTATTTTGGTGTTTTCTCAAATCATTTCTGAGTTATTTCTTTGTTTCCATTTGCCTTTCTTCATTCCTTCCTTCCTTCCTTCCTTTCTTCGTTCCTTGTTTTCCTTCCTTGCTTCCCTTCCTTCTTACCGCTTTCTTCGTAATTTTTTTTTTTCCTTGCCGCCTTCATGCTATCATGCCTTCAGTCTTGCCTTTCATGGCTTAATGCTTCGTACATCCTTTACAAATCTTCCTTCCTTTACAAATTATTACTTTAGTTTTGTTTCCTCTTTCTCGCTCTCGCGCCTTCGCTCGTATTTCGGACACAGTGTTATGTCCTTGTTCAGGACTATATAGAGTGAAAGTATGTCTGTGTGTCAATGTGAGTTTGTGTGCGCTTTGGAGATGATAAATTGTTTTATGCAAATACATTTGTAGGGTTGACATTTTGCACAGGACATTATTGCTCGACAGTGGGAGTGTGCGTATATGTGTGTGCACGCGTGCGAATGGCTATTGTTTTCGTTTTATGTTGCGTAAAATTATAAAAAATTTCTTCTTAATTCTTCTTAATATTCTTCTTAATATTCTACTCTAGAGATAAGAAGTTACGAAATTTCATAGATTTGCTGGAGAAAAAAATTCTTGGAGAACTTTAGATAGATTTCCATTTATTTTAAATTGATTTTAATTATGTATATCTATTTCATTTTTCAGCTCAAATAAATAATTGGTAAATAAAACGTGATATATGTATATAAAAAGTTACATTTATTTTAAAGCTTCTCTGGTGAGCAGCTGCCTTTTTTAAAGTGCATAAGACTATTTATCACGTTGGCATCTCCATTTCTTTACCGCAAAGTGAAACACACTTGAGCAGTGTTACCAGATGAAAGAATAGAAACACGAACAATAAATTTATAATGTTGACATGTAAAAAGTTATAATAATTTTGAGTCATGGTAACAAATCGAATGGAAAAGTACGATGATGATGAGAAAACTTTAATTTTTTTGTATCATCTTTATAAAGCACATATTTTCATTCAATTTAGAGACTAATCTTCCCAAAATTTATACAATTTTCATAAAACAAAACATACATAAGAATTGCATTGCATTTAAAACGCAAGCCTGTAATTGTCTCGAAATAAAAAGGAATCGACTTGACCACTTTCAAAATAAACGGCTTATATAATGCTTAATTAAAGTTTTGAATAAATAAACTCTTATTTTTATACTTTGACAAGTGACAACTTTTTCATTCTGAATAGCAAGGAGACGTCATGCAACAATCAGCTTTGTTTGTAGAAAACAAACAAGCTAGATTGTACAATATAAACTAGCAGCAAATCAATAACTGTCATAAAAATCGTGATCGTGACAACATTTCATTGAAAAAAAATTATATGTATGTACAATATGCACTCGGAATACGATGTATGTATGTACATGAAAATCACTTCAACTGAAAAAAAAGTTTTGAAGTTCAAAGTTTGAAGCGAGTTTGTCACCAGCCATTGACCGACAAAGTTGAGTTAATTTTCCATTTAACCAAAAAAAAAAATATTACCAATTCTTAAAAAATATTTAGTTGAAGTTTGAGTGTTGGTTTTAGGTTTTTTTTAATTGATTGGAGTAAACTCATATTGCACTGAATCGGTTGAGTCAAATGAATCGGATGAATCAAATGAAGAAGATTTATTTTTCGCTGAAGCTTTAAATGAGAGAAAGTTTAAAGTTTCAGCTCAAGCTAAATCTTCTTCGTTCGGCAGTTTAAATCTTATGTGAGACAAAATGGAATATTCTAAGATTATTCAAGCTTTCTGAAGTCTGAAAAACCTAAATTCAAAACTTATTTTGTTTGGCATAAAACAAAAAAAAACTGTTTAAAAAAAGTTTTCGTACATAAAAATAAACCTTTTGAATTTTAAAAAATATTGTAAAACTGGTAAAATTTTAATAGTTCAATGGGAAAAAGAAGAAAAAGAAGAAGAAGAAGTATAAATAGTAGTAAACATGAGCATATTGTCAATTTTATTGTTAGCAATGTTTTTAAGTGCAGCAGTGTGGGTAACAATAAGAAACAACGAAACAAGAGTTTTGTTGCTAAAGAATTTTCCACTTAAACTTTTCAAAAGTGAAACTTTCCTATAAGAAAAACAAAAAAAACAGCAAATGTTCAACAAAAACTATCTCAGGTTATTGTAAAACTTGCGCAACAGACAATAAAAATAATTTGGAAAATTGTACGAAATTTGTAAAACCTTCATTTCGACAAACTACAAAGAGCTACTGTGTATAGATCAAGGTATAAAATAACCCACAGCTACCTACTCGTACAATAAAATTGCCACCAAAAACTGAAAGTTTAAACTGAGGGAAGAAAAAGATAATAATATACGAGTAATAGCTCTTCGATTGCTTGGTGCACTTAAGTGTACTCAATGTAGCTTCAATGTACTCGTCTTTTAATCATTTTCAAAACTTAGTTAATTTTGACTGTACCCACTTTTTATATTTGCCAATAATTTGAATGTAATTTCATAATTCTACCCATTTATTTTTAAAAGTTAATTTTTTATTTTATTTTATTTAATTTAAAATTTTACCTTTTCACAAATTTCTTTCTCAGAGCATTCAGTTTAAATTCTACAAGTTAAGTTAATGAGGCCTTTGAAATTTCTCATAATTTCAAGTCACTTTGTTTTAAAAATACTTTTTTTTAAAAATCTAAAGAATCTTTAAATATCTATTTTTAAAAATATCTTTTTTGTACTTAATCCTTAAAATATTTGAATTTTTTCAATATCAATAAATTCTATTTTAATAACAATAAATTCTATTTTTCTATTTTAGATTTTCGATAAATCTTTCAGATTTTGATTTTTCCCCAGAAAATACAGTTTTTTTTTTGTGAGATTTTGAGTAAAAATTATTACAACAATTTAAATTCCATTTTGATGAAAGTTCAATATCGCTGAGACAACACAAATACAGCCAAACAATATTAAATTTTAATTAATTTCCATAAGACATTTTCTGCTAATTTATTTATTGTAATTTATTGTTTAACAAATAAACAATGAGTGCAATTAACTAAATGCAGATATTGAAAACAAACTGTTACGTAATTAGTATAAAAAAAATCGATTAGAAGATGCTTATTCGGCATAATTATTGCACAATAATTAAATATACTCGTATTTAAAATAATAATATATTGAAATTATCAGTATGCTTCGCTTACGCAAATTAAATTAAGCAGATTAAATCATATTATTTAAAATATCTACGTAATGAATGAAGTGCAGCAAGTAATAAATATCGAATAATGAATAAACCTAAATTAACCTAAATTAATTATAAAGCAAAGCCGTGCTAGCTTCCGTGCTGGTTAAAGCTCTTCTCACAAAATTATGTTTGTTAGTGATACTAAGGCTAACTATCCTTCAAAAAATATAATTTGTTAACGGTTTTCACTCTAGAGAAATGTTTTTAGAAACAATCAATTCACATTTTCATAGTTAATTTCTTGTTCTTTACAGTCCTTTTGGGTTTTTTCTGTACCTTTCCATGCATGTTTTTGAGGTGTCTCCAGCCTTGATTTATCCCGATGATATAGAGATACATCATTTTGTATACACGCGCGACAATCGCAGGCCATTGTTTTACGAGTTATTCTTCTATAAATATTGTCTCCCACCCACCCCTCCCTCCATACATCCCTCCCATCATCGTCCCCTTCACGAGTTTTGTGATTTACTTACATACATCGGTAACGTACCGTTGTCCTGTACTCCAAATAAATGAAGTTGGTTTTTTTTCCTCTTTTGTTTCTTGTCATCGTGTATGTATTTTACTTTTTGTCAGATTTTTACGTGCTGCACAAAATATCTGCAGCGAGTAAATCTCAAATATTTTGTACCAGCTCTCGCCGGACTTTGGTGATGATGAGCACAGAATGTTTCACTGTTGGTTCACCGTTTGTTCCATCCCCTCCGTTGTTCGGGTTTTTGAAGTGCTGGGTGGGTCGGTGGTAACTCCTCCTCCGCCTCCGATATTCTTGTTTTGGACAGTTTTCTCCCTCTTCGTTATTTTTGCTTTTTGCGAGCAGACGTTTCATTTTATCGTAAATGCTGCATATTGCTGTATATTATTTATACACCATTTTTTGTGCTTTTTATTTAAGTCGAAAGTTGGAATGATGCAAGTATTTTAGTATACAGACTTTATACAATTCGAGGATGTTGTAGACAAAGGTATAAGGCAGCACAAGGATAATCGAATTATTCGTGCAGCTTTTTATACCAAAAATATACAAGATTTCTCATAACTAAAATGTTCGATAGTTATAATTGTAAAAGTCATAGACATTGTGTTGTCTAAACAATTTTTTATTATCTTTCTTATCTGTTGGAGGCGATATTGGGAGTTTAATAACCCTTTAAACCTTTTTAAGTAATTCAAATATATAGAAAATTGCCATCCATAGAAATTTTTTATAACTTAATCGATGTATGTATCGATATTGAAGGCCTTTTAAGGCCTTAAAACCCTTTTTAAGGGTTTTCTACCTTTATCTTGTTGTCCTATATGTTTAATTTCCTTTCTGTAAAAAGCAAAAATCACGAAATAATTTGCGATTTCAGTAGTTGTTTTTTCATTGTTTGATGTAGTTGTTTTTTCGAAAAACAAAAATGTCAAAAATAATCTCGACATAATTTCTTTTATTTTTTAAACTCGTATCATTGTTATTATTACCATTTTTGTTATTATGTAACTTTTGTTGTATTCTTATTTGTGGTGATGTCTGCTGTTGTTACTATTTTGTTGTTGTTTTTGTGTTTTTTGTTGTACTTGTATTATCTTTGTAATACATTTTTCTATGTAAAGCTTTATAGATAAATCCTCTACTAGCGATTATGGAAGTAAGCTCAATTTATTGTGCAAATTATTGAAAGTTAAATTTAGAGCAATTTGTAAAAATTAGTCATTGTCAAAAAAAAATTAATAAAAAAAACTGTCGCAGTAATTATCAGCTATAGTGGTTTTATTGAAAGGTTAAAATTTCAAAAACATTTAAAAACATTGTAAGTTAAATTTAGAGTTAATGATAATACTTAAAAACAAAAATAGTTCTTAAAGTAAAATTTGCTATTAACTTTTTTTTCTCTAAAAGGCATAGAAATTCATGGATGTTCTGTCTGTAGATAGTAAACATTAGTTGTTAGATTATAACAAGTTGTGTCTACATTCAGATGCTTTATTTTTAGGTGTGTGTCTGTGTGTGTGTGTGTGTGTGTGTGTGAAGGATAAGCAGAATAGTACATACAGAGACCATAAAAAATTCTATTCTTTTTTTAACCCAAAGCTTGTTAAACAGTTTTAATCTTGTTTAAGCGTCAATCTTATAGACATGATTTTAGTTGTAGTTGTTGTTGTTTTTGTTGTTATTGTTTTGTATTTGTTTTTTTTTTTTTTAGTTATTTTAGCTGTTGCTATTATCCTTTTATAGCTGTCTATTTCAATAAAACTACCCAGCAGTGAAATGAGTAAATAATGCATTACTTTTTTCATTGATTAAAACATCAATATGGTTTATATGGTTTATCTGCAAAGTTAGATAATAAAAAAAAATTAAATTTAAAAAATTCAAAATAGTCCGACATTTTTATGTCTATAATTAAAAACAAAATTGATCAATGAATACTTTTTTATGCTAAAGATCGCGCAATGCATTTTTTGTTAAGCTTATCTTAATTTTCTTGTTTGTGGCACAAAAGATTGATATAAATCAAAAGTCATGTAAATTTATCATAAAATATAAAAGCTTAAAAGCATTTAAATGTAGGTACATAACTATTGGTTAAAGTCTTGATAATATGGACCGGTTATTTTGAAAGTGCCGTAAGTCCATTCTATTTTATTTCGAAATGTTTACAGATTTGCATTTCGAAGGCAATGCAATTCTCATGGATAGAAAGAATTTTGTTTTATGAAAAATTGTATATATTTTAAAAGAAGAGCAAAAACATCAGACCAGAATAAAAGTTAACTTCTTATTAAATTAATTTCTTCCATAAAGTGGAGTTATACACTTTCAAAATAAACAGTCAATTACACGGCAATATAAAGTGCATGACGCCTTCGTTCATTGTAAGAAAGCATGCTATTTCATGGCATGCTATTATGCTATTTACATGGTAAACTATAAAATCATGCATACATAGTGGCCGCATATTTCAAAAAGGACAACGTAGTATTGAATTTCATCGAAACTGAAATTGCCACTTCGTTTACTATCGATGACATTTCTCTAGAAGGCAACAATAGTTCTAACTATTCGTTGTCTCTCTCTTTTAATACAAAACAATGCAACGAAAATGTACACAAAAATTTAACCGAAATAATCTTAGTTGCAGCAACGATCCGTACGGCGGCGCCTGAGGCGGGTTAAGGCCACTTAAAACGTCAGAGCGTAAACAGTGAAAGATGATGGCAAAAGGTTAATAGGGTAAAAAAGAGCGAAAGAGAGCGAGAAAGAGAGAGTAAGTGACAAACAACACGGTTCGGCAACGCATGATGAGGCGCATACATGAAGGCAGGTTATGTATAGGCGCACAGATAGACAGGCGGGCAGACAAACAGATGCAAAGACAGGCAGACAAACAGATGTAAAGACAGGCAGACGGACGGACGTATAGACAGATAGCAAGATAGACAGAGACAGACCGTGGAGGCATCTGGCAGTATTGTCAAGCCCTGCAGGCTTTTGCGTTGTGCGATTATGTGCGAGCAAAGCTGGCAGCGCCGTGAGGCAGGCTGAGGAAACTCACTCGAATCAACGGATATGCATGTGGAAAGACTTACTGCGACTGCCGCTGCTGCTGCTGCTGCTGTTGGATTACCGACATCTTTGCAGCGGCATTCAGGCGTAGATTTATTACAAATTTTGGCATTTTCAAGTGACTGCGATAAACAGAAGCTAATTTAGAGTTGATGCCGCGGTATCTGGAGCAGCTAACAAAGACCCCGAGGAGAATTTCAGCAAAGGGAAGGAAAATGGTGCGAAATGGTAGTCTGTCGAAAAGGTCCTGGTACGAGTATAGCTGCTGTTTTGATGTTTTGTAGCCACGAGTACGTAACGGCTGCTCGTAGTTTATTTTCATGCAGTCTGTTCATTTAGTTTGTTCATTTTTGGAGTACATTTATTGAGGTCAATTTGATAAAGCAATGAAAAGCATGAAAGGTTAATAGAATTCATGTATTCAGTAGCTGTGAGTGCTGAAAAAGCCAACTTGTGGTTGGTAAAAATTTTCAGTTTTTGGTATTTAAATAAATTTCGTTAATTTTTGCTGCTCGATAGTTTTAAAGGGTGTTTTAAATTGAATAAATTAAAAAAAATTGCATGAAACCAAAGGTTAAAGGTTTTAGATAATAAATTAATTTCTAAAAGTGATTATTCTGTCGTTTCTTTGAGAAAATATCCAAGGTTTAAACTTTAAAGATTATAGAAAATGATTTCATTGTGACCAAATATGTATTTTGAAATCAGTTTTCATTAATTTTGAATGTTTTCTAATAATTTCACCATAGTAAAGAAGTCTTTAAGAAGACTTTCATGGCGTTTAGAGGAACCTTAAAGATCCATTTTGATCCTCTTGACCAACGGCGTCGACAACAGCGACAATCTGATAACACTGAATATAGTTAAAAGGATTAACACTCGCCGGAGAATGAAATACCAAACTTTAAAGAGACACCGAAACAGACTGACGACAGACTGCACCACAGGTACGGTCACTTTGCAATAAAGCTACAGACATTAAACCACAGCAACAACAAGACGATGACAGGAGTAGCCGGCGACAACCGCAAACTGCAATGCCAACCACTTTTTCATACTATTGTAGTTAACAATGTGGCAACTTTCGAGGTCCTTCAACTAATTGACTTGAGAAGAGAAACAGCTGTTGCTCTGGTTCACAGAGGCCGTCTCCAGTCGAGTCAAAAAACGAAATAAAGCGTGACCAACACGCACACACAATGTACACACACACACACAAGAGAGACGAAGACGAAGAAGAAATACTCGTAGTTGTTGACAGAGAAGAGTTAAAGAGAAACGGTCGAGTGGGCTAGAATCACAGCAAGCAAGTTTTTGATGTAATTGTGTAGAAAGTTTGTTTAGAGAAAAAAGTTGCTGCTTAGAGATATATATTTATATATATACTTTCTTTGGTAATCTCATTCCAGTGAGTTGTTAACTGTTTTCTACGGTTACACAAAAAAAAACTATAAGAAGTTAGTTACTAAAGCTTAAAGCTCCTACAGACTGCTCGTATCGTCCTGAAAATGCTAGAGATGAAGAAAAAGGATGGCTTATAAGCAAAGAAAAGAGAAAAAAGCAAAAAACTCCACGCTTCAAATATTTCTGGTACGAAAGAAGAGAGAAAGAGGAAGAAAATATGTTCTTTAATATCTCCCTTGAGCATTGTTATCCGTTTCCTTGCTCTTCGTCTACGTCTTCGAACAATGTTTCAAGGAGCCAGCAGTTTTTAGAGATTTATTTCATGGGAAAAAAGACCCTCACAAATGAGATAGTTGACCAGCACAAAAATCACTGACAACAGAAATAGCAGTGAAACATCGCAAAAAATAGGCGGAAAAAAAATAAACATTATCAACAAATCCAGAGATATGAACGTAAAGAAAAATGTTAGAAATATTAAAAGTCATTACCAGAAACTTTTAACCCTCATAACAATTAATAAAAACAAAAAGGTAATAAGTAGAGAAGAGAAAATCTGTGGAAATAATAGTAGATATCTAAATATCGGGTTATATAAGGTTAAAAATTTAAGTGTTTCTTAAATTTTTTTACTTAGGGAGTTTTTTTTGCGTAAGTATCTATCTTTATTTTAATGCTTTCATCTCAAAATCTCTCTGAATTATTAAGCCAATATATGTCAAATGAGACTTTACAATTCAGAATTTAAGATTAGTGAAAAAATAAATACTTTTTTTACATATACCCATATGTACCATATTTTTTTGGGAGAAAAAAAATAAAAAAAAAATTTTAAATTAAAATAATATTAAAAAGGTAAAAATATCGGTAATATCTGAAAAACTATTAGAAATAGAGAAAGCTTTTTAACACCAAATGGAAAGAATTAAAAATTCTAATAAACGGTACCCATATTAAGGTTATATCTCTTGTAGTTGAAGAGTTATCAGCTTAAAAAGTATAGTCAAAAAGTAAAAAATACTCGAAAACTAATAAAAATTTGCGAACAAATTAATAACACAAATTTTTATTCAAACTAAAACCTTTTATAAACGGTATCCACACCAAGGTTATATGTGTAGTGTTGTAGTTCAAGAGTTATCAGCTTAAAAATTATTTAAAAAAAATAAAAAATACTTGAAAACTAATTTATGAATGAAAACTAATAATTTGCTACGGTAGCTACATATATTGGGGTTATATGTCTTGTAGTTGAAGAGTTAGCAGCTCAAAAATTATAGTAACAAAATCAAAAAGACTGGAAAACTAAAAGTAATTGCGAAAAAAATTATTAACACAAATTTTTATTACAACTAGAACTTCTTATACACGGTACCTGTATTAGAGTTATATGTCTTGTAGTTGAAGAAAAAGTTTTGTAGCTCCAAAATTATAGTAACAAAATCAAAAAGACTCGAAAACTAAAATAAATTGCGGAAAAAATTAATAACACAAAAAGTGGCGAATTAAAATTTCGTATAAACGGTACTCTTATAGGGTTAAAGCTGTTATAGTTTAAGAGTTATCCCTTGTAAATTGTAAAGTAAAATAATTTTTATATTTATTTGTTCGGTTCTATAAACCAAGAAGTGTTTACAAAAACATATTTATGAAATATTAACATATTTTTTAAAAACCTTTATCAAATTATGTGCAACATGATGCTTGTGCAAAATAGTGTATGGTAACTTCTCTACTATTATGAGTAATTTATTCATTTTAAAATTTTATTAAAAAAAGGTAAAATTCAGGTTTATAATAGTTAAACATGATGTATCATAGATAAGCATGTTGTTTATTGTTTGTTAATGGCGATGATGACCTTATTAAAAATTCTCTCTGAAAAGGCAAAAATTAAATTAATGTAGTGTCGGCTAAGTTTTTAATGAGTTCGACAAGCTTGTCAAGCTTCAACAAATGCTCATTTTTCTTGTCCACTTCTCTTGTCAACCAAACTTGATGTTTTCTATTTATCTTTTTCTCTCTAACCCAAAGTGTGTTTCATGTGTTTAGTTCAGCAGTTAATTAGTCAATTAGTCAGTCAATAACTCTATTCAATCAAAGACTCTTGTACAAAGCGTCGGTCGTACGAGACTTGTTGGTCAACAAGCAAACAACCGCAACAAACTTCAGTTTGAAATGATGCAACGCTTCATGCACGTTCATTTGTTGTATTTAGAAACATAGCGTTTTTGATATACACAGAAAGAAATTAGGATTAGTTAAAAAAAAAACTTGATCAAATTTAAAGTTTTTAACCATTAAGAAGGTACCAATGGCTCTTTTAATAGGAGTTGTCAATTTCATTGAGCAGAAAAACGCAATATTTGTTAATCTCAAGTATTTTAATATTTCTGATTTTAATATTGGGTTCTTTCAACCGTAAGGGACAGTATCTAAAAAAATTTAACTATCTTCACACTAACATTCGCCGCGTTTATCTGCTTGATGCTGTTGAATAATTGAAATATTCCACTGATATATTTATTCTAAATTCTATATTATGTCTTTTATATATTGTAATTATAGTCGTTGTGGTCATTAGCTTCATACGTATAAAATTTTATTTATTATTTACTTTTAATTGATTAAATTGCGTCAAGCATTAATAATTTTGGAGTCCATCGATGTGTTGACAAAAACCTAATAACCATAGCCATGACCACAATTGAAGTCACACTAACACAAAACAAAAACAACAAAAGACACTATTAACTACGCCTAACAAGGTTTTGTAAAACAGTTGTTTTTTTTTTGGAATTCATAAATTCGGACTAAATCAATTATTAATTTACAAGAAAGCAAAGTGAATTAAATTGAAATTGAAATGTCCATCAAAATTATTGTATGTATACCATTCTACAACAATATTTCTTCAACAACAGTTGTATATTGGTTGATGCATTGCATTTACAAGACAGAGGCAGCGAGGACACAAACCGCAAAGTTAGTAAATATGACAGTATCACTGTAAATATTTTATAAACACAATTATTCAATTGCATTAAAATCTGCGGTCGAATTGGATTTAGCAGTTAAAAATCTGCATTTGGAATAAAAATTTGGGAGTTCACGACCTCAAACAAGATTTTATAATAATTCATATTTTTTCTAGTATTTTATATATTCTCCTTTGGGCTTGTTCTGGTGGATTTGGATTTATTTCAATTCCTATAACTCGTTACATTCTAATGGTTTGAAGTTAATGCCACACAAATTAGTATTATTTGTGTATTTATTTATAAAAGGTTGAAACAATTTAAAAGTGGATTGTGCTAAGTGTGTATATATATGTATGTGTGTGTGTGTGTGTGTGTGTGTGTTTGTAATAACATAATTTGTTCATGCGCCAAAGCAGCATCGCATTACAGAACATTATAAAATCGTTATGTATGTGTCGTGGAGTGCTAGAAATTGCAATGCATTCGCGTCGAAATCCGACGGACTTGAAGACCAAGGAATTTGCCGGATTTGCAGCTTTGTCAAACAGATAGAATGTTTGACCGACGCGTCGGTAGACGGTGAGAGTGAGTGAGTAATGGTACCGATGGTGACCTCGTTACCGACTCCTTTGCTAAGTAACACTTTATACTCGCTACTCTTGACCTCGCCCTCTGCTCTTTCTCACCATCTGCCTCGGCAGCCTCTTCTTCACGGCTTCAGAGTGAAAAAGTAAAGTCATCAAATGCGCTCCTCTACTGCTGTCCTGGACTGTTAACTTCACTGCTGCTGCTGCTGCTGTCGCTGCTTTTATTGCTGATGTTGTTTGCTTTGCAATTGCCGCAGCATTCTGCCGCATGATGCATGACGCTGCATGAGAATAACTGAGCGTGAATAATTAAGCTTGAAATACCAATTAGACGAGAGGCAAATGCAGCCTGAATGCGCAGTGTCATCATAAAGCGTTACGAGTCAAGGGAAATATTTAGCGAAATTATGTGAATCCATCAGATGGATTTGTGGATCTGTTGCTCTGTATATATACATACATATGTATATATAAAAGAGTAGATTTCAATTCTTTAAATTGTTATGAGAAGGTAAGGTTTTTAGTAAGATAATTTATGGTCTTTCTGAAATTCTTACCTTGCATTATTACTTCAACGCTCATAACTTTGCTGCCGCTAAATAACTTCTTATTGTCTTTCTTGTCTTTTAAAGCCAATATTCGGAGTTTAAAAATCCTTTTTAAATAATAAAAATAAATATAAAAATGTTTCGGAGTTATACGCCTTTAAAAAAATTTAACAAGCTTTTAATTTAAAGATTACAGCCTTTTCCTTTTCTTTCCTTTTACAGCATTTTTTCAGAAAATATAGGTACAACCGGTACTACATAATTCATAAAAATCATTACAGAAATGTATAAGTTATGGGCGACAGCGCCAATAAAACAATTGTGGGCATAATGTCTCCTTTAGAAATTGAAGTCGTTAATTTATAGAAGACGCTGCAGAAAAGAAAACTGCAAGTAGAAAAAGCATCATAAAATTTGATGGGTCTAGTCGTAAATGACTCCTTCATTACTGTAACGATTTTCAATATTTATTAAATTTGGAAAAAAATTGCAAAAAAGGCCATTTCTTTAAATTTAAATTTGTTTAAATAAAAAGTTTGTTTGTTCGAATGAAAAAGTTAAATTTAATTTTTTTCTAACAACGATTTAACAAACATTTCAGTGACGCGGAGAGATCTTTTGTATCTACCCTTGACTCAATTAATTCATCACTCAATCATGTCATACCCGTCAAGCCTTTCAATACGCGTAAAAAATGGTTATCACGCGTGTAAACTGAGAAATGCATGCAAAAATTGGCTTAAAAATCGTTGAAATTTTGTCTAATAAAAGCTGAGAGGAAAAATATTGAAAATATTTGAAAATATTTGAACACCTTTTACATAACCGTTAATGCGTGTGTGTTTACGTATGTATGTATGTTTGTAAGTACTATGTGAGGTATGGTCATAATGCCGTGTCTATGGTTATCTTGTATCTCGATACGTTATAAATATCGACAATATAGTTTATATGAAATTTCCAATAAAATCCGTTTAGTGTTAATTTATTTACGAGTATATAAAAGATACTCACTCGTACGTGCTCTTAATGTTCATTTTAGTTGACAATTTTTGGTTGATTTTATTGTTGTTGTTGTTTTTAATGTTTTTGTGGTTTGTGTTGGTGTTGTTGTTGTTGTTGTTGTCATTATCATTTCATTTAAAATCTGTGGCCATTTTATACAAAGCTTAATAATTTTTGCTTCAAATCGATTAGTAACCAAAGATAATCACATTTTAGTTTGTTGTTGTGGTTGTTATTATTGTTGTTATAATTGTTGTTGTTGTTGTTATTATTGTTGTTATTATTGTTGTTATAATTGTTGTTGTTGGTATTGTTAAAAGTTATTGCTCTTATTATTGCTATTCGTATGATTTAAAATGTGTTTAATAATTGCGAAAATCATCACAAGCTTCATAAAAATTTTACGTTTAGTATGAAAGAGATTTTCATTGATTGAATTAATTTCAATTTCGTAGTTGTCGAAAACAGACACAATAGATTGCATTCAGTCGGCGTTGCGTTGTTTAGTTTCGATAAATTTTCCCTCAAATTCTATTGATATTTAAAATATTAATTAGAAATATGCCAGAATGCATATTTCATTTGAAATCCTGTGGTTTGCAAAAATTATCCTCTTTAATGAAATCCTTCCGAATCGCATTTACTTAAATCATAATAAAAGGAAGGGAACATTTTCAAAATTAATTCACAGTTCATAATCCATAATTCTAGTCCAAAATTCGTTTATTGCTTTGCAAGATTCCTTTCTAGAAATTTAATTATAGCGCAGTTGCTTGAGACAACTCTTTTCATGAAATTTTCGAATAAAAGTGGCGAAAAGTAAGTTTAAAAATTAAAAAAAAGACCGACAACTGCATCCGGCGAAACGATGTCCAATAACAAGTGACAATAAAGCAAGGAATATTCATTACAGAAAAAGTCGGAACTTCCTTTTGTTATAAATTTTATCGATTTTTAAAATTTTTTTTGGTTAAGGTTGATCATATTTCAAATATTTTTATGTTCTCTGCGGACCAAATCCGCATGAGAATGCTTGTAAATCGTGTACCTCTCTTCACTCATCACGCCCAAACACACACACACACACACACAAACACACCCCTTAACATCATGCTTTATTTATTACGAAATGCTAAAGACAAACCATGAGGAAATTAAGTTAATTGAATTATCAAGTCAAACACAGAATAAATAGAGAAATGTTTATGTTGTTCAAGGATGAAGGACTGCGGCTTTGCTTTACTCCGTACTAATGAGTTATGTACGTAGTTGATGATAATTATTATTTGAGAAAAGCATATAAAGACTGATAGTAATAGTATTGATGATAGACTATAAAATAGACACGATGATGATGATGATGATGATGATGGAAGCGTTGTTATTGGTTTTGAGAAAATGCTGCAGAAAGAATAATGTTATAAAATGAATTTTTCAAAAAATATTCTGATAATTTAAAAAACAATGATAACGAATATATTCGTTATGAGAAAAATTATAATAGCGACTCCGATAATCATAATTGTTTCTATTTATTTTCTGACTGATTTCAATAATTTTTGAATCCTATCCTATTGATCCGGTATTGATTTTGTATAATTTAGAAGACATTATTTAAGGAAAAAAATAGTCGGAATCTTACGGTGAAGAGATTGCGAATATTTTTTTAATTCTCTAATAATAATGGTGTTTATGATGGTTTTATCATAAGGTCTTTAACAACAAAAATTAGAAAGAGTATTTCAGTTGTCCTTTGCATTGTCCTGTTATAAATTACTTCTTGGGGCTTTGGTGGCAACTCTTATTTCATTTCTGCTCGTGGGCCAATTTTCCGCAACTTTTCATTATACCGTATCGTATAAATATCAGACAAGCTGGTTAAAAGCTGGAATAAACTGACACAGATATACCCTTTCAAATATATACGAGTATATCCATGAATACATACTTCTTTCCAAGCGCACACACACACACACACACACACTCTTTTGCGATTTCGTTTTATTTTCAATTAAAAGTATTCACGTCTCTGACATTTTATTTCAAGAGCCTTCGAAATGCTTTAATTGCGCTCAGTTTCATGGATGGCGTCATGATGGAGAATACAGCGACGAACTCACACTATTACATACCATCGTCATACAGCTGTAGCGCTTCACACACAAGAGCTGAGAAGTCACTAGTGCTCACCAGTGGCGTATATAGCTTTTGCTTTTGCTGAAGGGAGCGTCCCAACTATCAGGTAGAGTGAGCTACCATCAGTCATCTCAATTGAGAAAATTAAGGATGTTTGTGTAATTAAACGAAATAAATTCAGAAATTAACGTAAATATTTAATTCTTAATTTTATATGCGTGGTGATGAGTAATTATAACCACCCATATTTTTCCTGCTCAGCGTCATTAAGCAACAACTAATTGTTGTGAAGTCAATTTTTGATGGATCATTAAGATCAATTATGAAATTATGAAATTAATTTTTGCCAGATCGTTAAGATAAATTTTTGGGCAGAACGTGTGGCCATTTCGGAGCCAGCCACTGTTCCTCATCAGCGATGTTAATAATGGATGCTGGCATGTTTACTGAAAATATAGTCAAAAGGCAGTAAAGTATTAAAAAATTTAGTCAATAGACAAGAAAGTGACAATTTTTTTGGGAGCCCCTGAAGGTTTCCTTTGCATTTCTGCATGCAGATGGCGTGGAAGTCCCGTAGACTACCCTCCTAAATACGCCACTGCTTCTGACACAGTGAGAGAGAGCTTCGCAATGTTGTTCTAGCGTAATTGTTTTTGTTTCGGTTTTCATTTTCATTTTTATTTTATTGCAATGCACAAATTGTTTGAACAACATCTGAAGCCCTTGAGAGCCAGAGTGGTCTATGTCAAAAAACAATGTTTTTAGAGTAAGCGTACAGCTTGATTCTTTATATGCGTGTGCATATATTAACCTCTATTCTTTGATCAAGATAAAAAAAATATCTCTTTGGTATGTATTTCTTATCGAGATGTAAAATATTTCCGGTCTTTCATTTAAGTTTTGTGCGTAAGACTTTCAAATTTCGACTTCCATTTTCCAGAATGCAAATCCTTGACTTAGTTCACTTTGGTTTTCAACTGCGCGTATACTCGTAGTACCTCATTTCTTGGTTGTTGTTTTTTTTTTGTTTTTCTTTCTCTATTATTTCGTTTTTTAATCTCGATTTTTTCACGCTTCCATTGCGTTAATGAAATATGTGAAGTGTGGAAGGATAAAGTTACAAATGATAATTACTATATTGCAATGAAAATAATAACAATGATGAAGGCAGGCAGAAACCGTAACAACAATCTTAATTAAAACAATATGATTCAGCAAAGAAATTTATTATTATCGGGGATTTAGCTTGCATGCGATTAGTTTTCAGATGATGACAATACTTTTATGGTCATATATATATATATACATGGAAAATAGTAGAATGGTATGAAAAGTTATGCATATTACGCATCTTGCCATAGAATAATTCATCTCGTTCATTGTGTGTAGAAAAAGTCCTGATAATTCCGACGAATAACAAAGATTTTCGTTACTTTTTGGTGCACCCAAAAAGCATGCAATGAAATATTGTATTCTTGTAACTCTTTATGGAAACTACAAAATTTACCAAACATACTTTTAGTAAAAGAGAACTGCATACTTTTGGGCTCTGTGATTTTGCAATATTATGCAAGGTTTTATTATTGGTTTTATTAATTGCATTTTTTGAAGGTTTTAACAATTGACAAGAATTCAACAATAGGACAATTTTTTTATGCACACAAAATTTAAATTTTTCAATTAAAATTTTCTTTCCACACACACACATACACGTTTCCTCTCCGTTCGGATAGATATTGTGGTGCTGAATAAGAAAAATAACTTTTGTGAGTTAAAATTTTTGTACGTATAATTTTGTTGTTATACGTAATTGTTGTACGTATCATATATATGTTATGTATAATCTGCTTCGAAACTGAAGTACATCCATCCATCCCTCCCTTCATCCATTCATCAATTCTGTCTTGGAATACCAAGAGAAACCTTACACATATTATTTTCGGGCGTTGTCGGTTTAAAACAAAATCTCATCATTAAAATCATAATCCTTGTACGATCCTCGCGTTAATCCGTCTAAAACCTCATTGTTTTCTCTCTCTTCCGTTTGGGCGGGGTGAAAGTTTTTTTCGGTGTAGCCAGAATCGATATGTGCTGTTCGCGTGTCAAGCAGTCGCGGTTGATGACCGTGGCCAGACCAGAACCGGCCCGCTGATCGCGCGAAGAAGTGCGCATGCCATCGGCCGACCTCAAGGGCTTTGGGTATGAGTTCATATAGTTATTGCTTTTGTTGTTGTTGTGGCTGCTGCTGCGCTCGTTGCTGTCGCCGTAGCCCACGTAGTTGTTGTTGTTGTTGTTGTTGTTGTTTTTGGGTGTAAGCTGGCTATTGTTGTAGTTGTAGTTGTAGGTGAAATTGTTCGGATTGTTCAGTTGATTGCTTTGAACTTTCTTGTACGCTTTTTCGCCGTGAGCAACATTTCGGCCGGTGTTATTGTTGTTGTTGTTGTTGGCATTTTGTTGGATTAAATTACTTCTAAAGCCATCGAAACTGTCTCGTGTCTTATGCGTCGTGCCCTTCTTCTTTCTGCTGCTGCTGTTGTTGTTGTTGTTGTTGCTGTTGCTGTTGTTGTTACTTATTTTATTTTGCTTCTTATTGTGATGTTTGTGGTTGCTTTTGACGTTGCTGTCCTTGTTATTATTATTGTGGTTGTTGATGTTGTTGTAGTTGTCATCACGATTGTCATTGCTGTTGTTGTTGTTGTTGTTGTTGTTAACATTGAGTAAAGGAGTCTTGTGCTTGCTGTTTAGTGCACTCACAAACTCACTGTTGTTGTAACCATTATATTTCTTATTCCCGCTGATGTCGTTGTCGTTGTCGTTGCTGTTGTTGTTGCTGCTGTAGTGGCCACCCTTTCTCTTCGGCTGTTGCGAGTCCTTGTATCTGCCTACAGCGCGGCTTTGTTGTCGATACAATGATTCCGTGGGCATCATGTTGTTGGCACGCCGCTCAATCAGCCTCCTGCAGGCTTCGAGCTCGTGCGCCATGCTGCGTTCGGTGTGGAAGCGTTTGCTGAGCGGCCAATCGTCGCGATTCTTATCGAATTTAGATGACATTTCGTTAATGCGTGGGCGTTGTTGAAAACCGTTGCCGAAATAATTTGAATAATCGTTACCAAACAGTTGTGAGATCTTCGAAATTTCTATGGTGTAATTTTTTTTCAGAAAAACATCAGACTGACTGAACTGAAATAAAAATCGTCTAATTAATTTTTGGAAAAAAATTTTGAGAAAATGCCAGAGAGTAAGGTGAATTGTTTCTGTTCTTCTTTTATTTCTTTTGGATTTGGCCTTTTAAAAATACAATTTTTCAACTCTTCCTGTCGCTGCAACATTTCGTCGACGATTTCATAAAATAAATGATTATTATTAAAGTATTGTGAATTCAAATTTAAATGAAAACCACAATTTTTTATTAGTTTTAATTATTTATTTTTGTACATTTTATTATATTTTCAATAAAATTTGTAGATTTTCTTTAAAGATTTCTTTACACCTTCGTCGTTTCCTCGTATTTAACATTATTTAGAGTTGTTTTTTCTTTTATGTAGTGAGAAGTGTATATACGTACTTATAAGTATGTACATATACATATATATATCCTTATATATGCGCATATATAGTATAATTTCTTTATATTGTGTAGATAATTAATGTATATAATACAATAACTTTTCCAACATGTTACAATTTTTGGTATTTTCTTAAATGTTATTTTATTTTTTTTACTGTTAAATTTTCTTTTTTACAATAAGTTAACTTAATTTAACTATTTTCAATGAATTGTTTTAAAATTAATATTATTTTACACAAAAACTAAATTTCTAATACATACATTTTGTGTCTAATCTATCAACATCTTATTTTATTTTATTTTTAAAATACAAAAAATCAATAAAATTTAAAATTAAAATAAAAAAAAAATTTGTTTTTTACAATAACATTTTATTTTAACTCTTTTTAAATAATCGTTTTATTATTAATATTATATTACACAGAAATTAAATTTGTAATACATATTTATTAGTTTTTGTCTAAACCATCAATATTTTATTTTATTTTTAAAATACAAAAAATCATTAAAATTCGCAATAATTTCATTAAAATTTAAAACTAAAATTAAAATTAAGGTTTTTAATTTGTCATCAAAAAAATAAATTAAGAAAAAATAGTCTATGCTAATAATAAGTTTTATGCATTTTCGTATAATTTTTAGAAAATTTTCAGAAATTCACTTCATTGCTATTGAATTTTATTATTCTATAACCTTCAGAATATTGTATGTGGAAAAAAGAACTTCGAAACAGTTCGAAATTTTATAACGAACCATAGAGAGCTTCTGAGTGTACTCGTAATTATTACGAATTTAGGAATATTCATTAGGAAAGAAGTAGAGTATCTCAGTAACCACTGCAGGAGCTCAGAAGCCTAAATTGTCACCCTTTCCGGTAGTGAATATTATGAAGAATTATCGTATTTCGTAGTCGTAGTCGAAAAATTATCTTCAATTCCTTCAAGTAGTAATTCCTTCGGTATCTGATCGAGTAGCTCATAAAGCTGGTATGACACTTAATTTTTTCCGGATTGTTTTTCTTTCGTCAAGCTGAAGATTTTGCTGCCAATGGAAGTAGGCATGAGTGCGAAGTATGCGCTATAGTGTACATTCGATATAAAAATTCAAGAGAATTGGATTTTTCAGATATTGTTTTTTGACGTTTCTTTTGATCCAAATTCTAAACAACTTGAATTGATAACAACAATTTACAAGCGTATGTAAGCTAACTCTTTTTTGTTTCATTTAATCTTTAATAAAACAATTGAATTAATTTTGAAGAGTTAATAATAAGACCGTTTATTTTGAAAATATTGTAAGTAATATTTTATTTAGAGTATGTATATACAGATCGGCATATTGTATGCAATTATGGATAAAGAAAATTTTGTTTAGAGAAAATTGTAAAAATTTTGAAAGTATTTATGTCTAAATTAAATGAAAACAGAAAAATGATAACAGGATAAATGTTTTTTAACCATTAATTTAAGTCATTTGATGAAGTGGACTTACAGCATTTTTAAAATAAACGGTCCAATTAATTTCTTTTACGAGTATATTGTATTTTTTGGGAACTGAGTATTTTTTTTTGTGATACTGAGTTTTTAATTTGTGAATTTTTGGAAATTTTTTATGATAATACTCGTATCTTATATATTTCTGTGTTTTATTTAATATTAAATTTAAGTTTAAAAGTCTTTCATTTCATAGGAATTTTTTTACTGTGTATAGTATGAACAGTTTGTGTGTAGGTTTGATCTGTATGAGTGTACATACTCGTATGTATGTATTATTGGATTAGCCCTTAACCGGAAAGGTAGAAATTATCAACATAATTATCAACATGTGGCGTCGCAGAGACAACAAATTAAAAACGGAAGTACACAAATAGTACATCAATTTAATATTATATTTATAGTAAAAAAAGGAGTACTTTTATTTTTTTATTTATCTTAATTTTATGAAGAATTAATCTACAAGAAAAAATTAAACTGTTAAACTTATCCATAAAAAATATTACGAGCATGTGCATACATTTAATTTCCTTCGACTCTTTTCAAATAATAAGAACTATAAGAAAATAATAAGAAAATAAGAAAAGTGGAAACTTATTCTATGATAAAGCACATCACCAGCTGCCCTCATAACTGAATTATGTTCTTTCGTAAAACACACGCAGTGGTTGGAAGCTTTCAGTTCAATCATGTTCATGTGGCCAAGATAATAGCTTTCGTTCTTCATACCACAGAAACAGTTATGAATTTCTTTAAAATGTGGATCATTAAAACGCACGTGTTTAGAAGCAACATCCTGCCATGTCTTATGCGAAATTTCTCACGTTAACCGACACGTGGCGGCCCTCAACAGACTCCGTAACTCTTAAACTAATTTAATAATGTCTGTGTGAAAGGGAGTATTTCTCTGAAGCTGGAGAGGAGGGGAGGGGGGGGGGGGTTAGGAGGACAGTTATCCTATAGTAGGAATAGATAGTGCGTCATACTCGTGGGATTTTCGTGTAAAAAATGGAAGGCATAATATCAGACGCCACCTGTGCGGTTAAGGATTAAGTATGCTCCTGCATGTACTTATGTAGGAGTGAACGTATGAGTGTACGTATGTATTTATACAATATACATATAATATTAATTAATTATTAGTTGATTATTATGATTTTATTATTTCTTTAATTTTCCCTGGAAACATTTATAGGAGCGTTCATATTTATGAGTTAAAAAAATACTTCTTTTTCGGAAGAAAATATGTATGTGCGCTCCAAAATAGGACTCCGAAAAGAGTCTTATATGATTCAAATATAAATGTTCAAATTTATGACTCTGAAAAGACTCATACATATATTCATACTCATATAAAAGAAAAAAAAAATATTCAAAAACTATACACTCTAATTTGGGACTCCGAAATGACTCATATTTATGCCAATATTGTGAGTCTACTTAATTTATTTTTTTCCAAACTTTGCTTTCGAAGTAAAAAAAATTATTTCAATTGAAAAATTATCATTTTTGATAAATTTACACTCTTTTTTGTACATTATCTTGAGTTATTATTGGTTCTGGTTGACCAACTTGTTCATCATCTTCCGGCGGCTCACGATCCTCTTTGAAACGCGTAAGCCACTCATGAGCTCTGCTACGGGATAAACAATTATCATCATCATAACCTTTGATTGCATATTACAACATAAATATTTGAATATTTTTGGAGTCTGGAAGGATTTAAATTGTGAGCCCAGAAGAGAATCATAAAAGGCTCAGAAAATAATCATAAAAGTTCAGAAAAGAGTCCCAAAAAGCCCTGAAAATAATCATAAAATGCTCAGAAAAGATACATAACTAAAAGGTTCAGAAATTATTATTTTTATTTAAATTTTAAACTCCCAAAACGCAAAATTTTATGAGTCTTTTATGACTCTTATTTAGGACTCTTCTCTGCGGGCCGTCTAGGAAGGAAAAAACGTTCATTTCTGACTCTTTTGTGTGTTCATAAAGTGCGTATTTGCTCAGAAATATGAATCTTTTCTGAGTCTAAAAAGACTTATAATGTTTGCTGGGTAGAAATATTTCTTTTATAAGTATTTTCCGGTTTTTAATTTTTTTTCTATATAACAATTTCAATTTTATATATCGTAATTTCATAAAGTTTTTCTTTAATTTTTAAGATATTTTTATTATTTTTATTTTAAGGAGTTTGGTTGTTTTTATTTTCTATATTTTCTGTAATTAGCTTGATTTATTTAAAATTTAAATATAATGATTTTTTTGTTTTTAGGCTTTTTCCGGGTTTTTTTGGTACTATATACACGTACTCGTAGGTGCGTGTCTGTATGTATGCGTGCTTGTGCGTTGTATTCGTTTATGGTAATTATTTACACGAGTGTTGTTGTCGGTGAATGAGGGGTGGTGGAGTGCACGTGTAGGGTATACTTTTATATAAATTTTCAGCTCTTTATGGATTTAAAAATATTAAAATGTCTTTTTTTTTAAAACGAATTATTTATATTTTTTATTATGTTTGTACATTTTTAACGTTAAAAAAACTTAAAATTAAACTAAAAATTTCAAATATTTTTTGTTATTGAAATTATTTTTATTTTATTATTATGTTTTTACAAGTATTAAAACGCAATTTAACATTTTTAATGAATTTTCTATAAGGTAAAACTTTCTATATGACATTTTTAATGTATTTCTTTTATTAATTGTAATTTATTGTGTTTTCTAAATATTTTGTTTTTCGGATTTGTTAATTTGAACGATGTTTCGAAGTCTCGTAAGTATCTTTGAATATTTTCAATATTTTTTTAAAATATTCTCAGTAATTAGTTTCTCCTTTTTTTAAATCAATTTTAAGTTGTTGTTGATAACTTTTTTATAAACTTTTTACTCTGAATTTAGTTTTTTATTTTTCAAACAATTCTTAGTGTTATTCTCTAGTAAATTTTTCCATAGCTAGTACTTTTTTTGTTAAAAGCAATTTTGAGTTTTTGTTCGAATTTTCTTTTACCATTTTCCAAAGCACTTTAATGTTTTTTTTATACATTTTTTCGTTTTAAATAATTTTGAGAAACTTTTAAGTTATTGTTTAAGGTTATTATTTTTTTAAAAAACAGTATAATTTTTTGAATATTTTTATGTACTGTTTTAAATATTTTTTGAAATTAATTTTTGTTTTACTTAATTTTATGTTTAATTTTTATACATTTTCTGTGTAAGTTGATTAGAATAAATATTGTTAATTACCATTTTCCCTCATTTTTCGAAAATGAAACATTTTTTGCTGTTGTTTAATTTTTAGCTTTCCGAATGATTTTGTATTATTTCCTTTCTTAAACTTTTTTTATTAGATTTAATTTTTATTTAATTTTTAATGAAATATCATTTCATCATGGCTTTTTTTTTTATTAAATTTGCAGGATAATTTTTTCTTTAATTTTTTTTTTTTCAAATTCATTGTCTATCGTACACTTAAGTATAGAAAATTTAAATATGAAAAGTATAAAATCAAACACATTCATAGATTTAGAATACAGTAGTTTTTTTTGTTTACTGTTTTTGTTTGTGTTGTTGTTGCTGTTGTTGTTGCGGTTTCTTTGTAAAATTTATCCAACAGCAAGACCACAAGAGTCACCCTTAGTGTCACAGACTCGTACATATCTACTATTTTTAATTACATAATTCGTTAGTTTTTTTAAAGTATTTCATTGAATTGAATTAAATTATTTCATTCATTAACTAGATTTAGGTAATTAGTTGATAGAAAAAAATTAAAATTTTCATTAGTTCTAAACACTTTTTATCTACAGAGAATACAGTTAGAAAGACTTAACTAAACAGACTAGAGCTAATGCGTTGGTAGTAGCTGCACTGTTGAGCGACTATTATTCTATACGAATTTTTTGTCTAAACTTAACCCTTAGTGTACATTTTGTTCAGACAGATTTTTATTTTATCACGAGAAAGAAATTGACGCAGGTTTTCATAAATGATGATCGTGCATATCTGTAACGAGAGCGAAAGAGGGAGAGACGAAGAGAGGGAAAAAGGATGTGGTTATAGTGGGAGAAAGAATTAGAAAACAAATATTTTTATTTATTAGTCATTAAGTCACAACAATAACAACAACAATATACGATAATACAATAAATTATTAAATATAGAGGGCAGTGACGTATTCAGGTATGCAGAGGAGGGCCACGGGCTACGCTTTTCATTATTTCTTCATTATATGTACATATGTATATCAATCATTTACGCGTCCATTTATTAATTATAATTATAATTTTTAAAAAAAATTGCAAAATTTAACATTTTTGCACACAATCCTATTGTTAGGGGTGTCCCCGGGAGTCACCTTTCCTCACGATGTCTTTATTAAATATTCAGTAATTATTCAATTTATAATAAAAACGGATAAGTTTGTTTAATTGAAAATGTATTGCACACGAACCTATACCATTAAGTTGCGGTCGGTCGATCCTACCTTTTTCAGTATATCTTGATTTTATATTCATTTATTCTTTCATTTGAAAAAATTTCTTAATAAAATATAGTCATATTAAAAATCCTATGCTCCCGATTTTATTCTATTAATAGAAGAGGGTCCGCGATTCTCCCTTTTTTCTTATATCTTATTGTGCTTTCATTAATTTATGAACTTTTATTATAAAAAGAAAATTGTTAAGTTTGTGAAAATGAAAATGATTTACCCACACAAGGGTGAATTTGGTATGCAAAAGGGTGAATTTAATTTGCAAAACGATGAATTTGAATTGCAAAAGGGGGAATTTGATTAGCAAAAAGGTGAATTAGATTTGCAAAACGGTGAATTTAATTTGAAGAAGGATAAATTTGAATTGCAAAAGGGTAAATTTGATTAGCAAAAGGGTGAATTTGAATTGCAAAGGGATGAATTTGGCTAGCAGAGGCTAAATTTTATTTGCAAAAGGCTTCATTTAATTTGAAGAAGGATGAATTTGATTTGCAAAAGGTTAAATTTGATTAGCAAAGAGTGAATTTCATTTGCAAAACGGTGAATTTAATTTGCAAAAGCATGAATTTAAATTGCAAAAGGGTGATTTCGATTTGCAAAAGTATGATTTTAATATGATAAGCCTCTGCGTACTTTAAATAGATCATATTTTTAACTATTTCATTATTATAACTTTCCCTTATTTTCATTAATTTCTCCATTTATTAAGTTTTTATAATAAAAAATTATAAAATTTGTCAAATTTAAAATGCTTTGAATTTGAACACGATCCGATTTCATTGAAGGAAGAAATTTTGGAATTATTTCGTTTATTCACTTTTTATTATAAGAAATTGTAAATTTTGTCAAATTAAAAATACTTTCTACGATTCTATTCCATTAAGAGAAACCTATGCCTCACACCCCTCACTCCCTCCTCAAACCCTTACCCTTTGATATCTTTTGTAAATATATATTATATTATTCTTCCATTTATTAACTTTCTATATAAATTTCTTGAATTTTGTTAAATTAAAAATGCTTTAGACTCTTCGACCCTTCTCACCCCCCTTCTCACCCCCCTTCTCACTAAAAGCTAAATACGCCACTGGTACGAATACTACACTGGTACATACTCTTTGTACTTAAAATTGTAATGCGAGCAATAAATTCTTTATACACAATATTTATTTTACAGTGGACAGCAAAGATACAGTGGGCTACGCAGGATAAAGATTAATAACGAGTATATTTAGAATCTAAGAATCTTTCAATAACGAGTATATTCATGTTTATTTACTCGTTACTCGTTACTCCTTCAAATATGTATGTACTTTAAAAAATGTATGCTTTACAAGACTCCGGCAACTAAAGCTAATTATGAAAATTAAAAAAAAATTCAAATTAAATTGAAAATAAACCTCAATATTTACAATAACTTTTATTAGTACTATCGAATTAATTTGTATAAATAAAATTATTTAATGAAAAAAATAATACTTTTAAACTTTGCTAAACAATTTAAACAAAAGCTATGAATACTTTACCAATTTCACAACAACAAAAAAAGCAACAAATCAAACATACCCACAACACGATTACGTTTGAATTGGATTTGTTTGTGTGTACTAACATTTTCCGCTCGTACGCGTCGTTGTACGCGCACCGGCCGCCGCAACGCATTCACAAGTAATTGTCGGAAAAGTCGAGAGCCGACGATTGGCTGGCGCGCGATGAACGCGTCAACTGCGAACAGCCGCCCAGGCCGATGGCGCTATCGAAATCGGATGAGGTCGTAGCCTCGGGCTGTATGAAGACCAATGAGTCGCGTTTATTGGCTGCGCCCGCGTCAGCAACGATCGAAGTGCACGCAGTTGGCGGAGGCGAATGAATTATTTAGAGTACATGAGTTGTTGAAGGTGTTTATGTAATGATGATAATGATGCTAGTGATGATGATCATCATGGTGGTTACCTTGTGTGTATGCCATAGTCGATGATGCTGTGTGTTGTTGAACAGTGGCGGCGGCGGCGGCGACGTTGGAGGCGGGCACAGATGCTGCTGTTGTTGTTGTTGTTGTTACCGCAACGCCAATTCCGGCTCCATTCAGTTCCATCACTTTGGTTTGATTGTTGGGGGCGGCAGTGACACCGGCGGCGGCTTCTCGTTCGACGAGACGCTGCCGAAGGAGACGGATTTTTTCCTCTTTCTGCAAATATGTATAGAAAAAAAAAGAAGTTAAAAGTTGTTGTTCATTGAGTGTTTATTTAATGTATATAAAAATTTTTTAAATTTATTCTCATTTTTTCGAGTGTTCGTTTTTAATTTAACGCACTGCAGGCATTTACGGACGTGTGTGTGTGTGTGGGTGTGTGTGTGTGAGTGTGTTTCGTTGGAAATTCGTTTCACAGGATTCGTTTCACAATCAGTAGCTGGACATTTGGAGCTGATTTTACTGGTGATGATGGTTACCAAGATTACCAAGGTGCAAATAAAGCGGAAGGGATTCAGAGGGAGAGAGACATCGACACATAGACACACTCTCTCTTACTCCTAATGTCTTTCTGTCAATCTGTCCATCAGTTTGGTATGCAATCTACAGATTTGTGAATTTAGCTACGCTTTGGTTATGATTGAGTTGCAAAACCAATAAACTCTACAACAACAACAACATTAAGCTCCATCCATTCCTCTAGATCCGTGATAGTAATGATGATTACAAAATAAATCTAACAACAACAACTAATCAAGTTCTATGCACAACATTTAAGCTGCTTTGGTTTATTGAACAGCATGAACGAACCCGAGATGAATCTTATGGATACTCGTAAAATCGATTTTATTTTCCTTTTTGTTGTTTTATTATGACTTTTTCGTATTCTTCTTTTGTCACTCTTTCGCAAAAAATCGTCACGAAAGTTGAGGAACGACACTATCGTTTTTTGCGAATGTTCCTTTATTTGTTCGTTCGTTTGTCTGTTTGAATATTTTGAAGAGAAGCTTCTTCAGTTACATTGTATTTCTCAAAAAAATTGTCACGAAAGTTAAGAAACGACACTATCGTTTTTTGCGAATTTTCCTTTATTTGTTCGTCTGTTCGCCTGAGGACCGACACTATGATTTTTTGTCGAATGTTCGTTTATTTGTTCGCCTATTTTCATGTTTGAATGTTTTGAAGAGAAACTTCTTCGGTTACATTTTATTTCTCGAAAAAGCATAACGAAAGTTGAGGAACGACACCATCTTTTTTCCGAATGTTCGTTAATTTGTTGGTACCTATGTTTTTCTGTTTGAATGTTTCAAAGAGAAGCTTCTTCAGTTACATTGTATTTCTCAAAAAAGCGTCACGGAAGTTGAGGAACGACACTATAGTTTTTTGCGAATGTTCGTTTATTTGTTCGTCCGTCTTCATGTTTAAATATTTTGAAGAGAAATTTCTTCTTCGGTTACATCTCATTTCTCGAAAAAGCATAACGAAAGTTGTGGAACGACACTATTGTTTTTTTCGAATGTTCGTTAATATGTTTGTATGTTTTTATGTTTGAATGTTTTGAAGAGAAGCTTATTTGTTTATCCGTCTTCATGTTTGAATGTTTCAAAGAGAAGCTTCTTCAGTTACATTGTATTTCTCAAAAAAGCGTCACGAAAGTTAAGGAACGACACTATCGTTTCGGTTTTTTTTTTGAATGTTCGTAATTTGTTGGTCTTTTCTTATGTTTGAATATTTTAAAGTGAAACTTCTTTAGTAAAATAATGAGTTTGCAAAAACATCGTCACGAAAGTTGTTAAACGACACTATTGTTTGTTCGAACGTTCGCTTATTTTTGGTATGTTTTTTGGAGTGAATGCTTTGAAGTAAATCTTCTTCGGTGATGTATATGTTAGGATAGGGCGCCTAAACCATCAGGAAAAGAAAAGATGAGGGTCTTAAAGACTTATTTGCTTTTAAATCGTTCGCTAATGATTCGCCAGTAATGATTCTTGCTATATCAAGATTCTAATTTTTCATTTCGGTTTACTCCATCACAAATTCTTTTCCTTTTGGGCCTCAGGCCGTTGTCATTGAATGATTCTGTTCCGAATGATGCAGATAAAAATCAATTAATTGAGTTTCTTTGCCAGTATAAACGATCATTTAATGACAATTATTTTGGTTGCCTTTGGCGAGCATTTCATCTAATCATCTTGAGTCATTTGCAGACATTAACAAATTTTGCTGTTTCCTCGAATATTCGGCCGTTTTGTGTTGAATGGTAGCATATCGCTAATCATTCCAAAAATGTTTGCTTTTTGATTATTTGCTGCTCTTCGCGAGACCATTTTTGGTGTTCTAGAGTATTTGTTGGTAGACTCCTCAAGTCTTTCTCGGCCCATCTAAAGCAATCTAAAGGCTTTTGAGGCTTTCTGAATGCGGGCTAAAATGCGTTTCCATGATATGGCATGTGCCTAAGTATTGTGTACCTAAGCGACAATGAACAGACTGCTGCTGGTGGCGATGATGGTGATGGTGATGCTGTTGCTCGTTGAATGCTCTGCGTGACATAGGCCACAATAATCGTTGTACTGCTTGTTGTTGTTTTTTCTTTGAAACTCTGTTGTTTTAGCTGCTGCGGCTGGCGTTAAACAAATGAACGAGATTCCTTTGAAAATCGGTGTCGTTGTTTGGAGGAATTTTCATGGATGTAAGTTTGCCATTTGATCCGGTTGCTTGTTGGGTCGTTTAAGTGCGGTTAAGGGGGTTAGATCAATTGAAAGGTTGGCGCTATTTACGCTTTTAGTACAGTCTGTCCCGGCCGGTCCAGTCCAGTCCAGTCCAGTCCAGGTGTTTAACAAAAAAAAAAATTGGTATTTGCTCGAAAACTATTCTATGTGCTAAAATTCGTTTATTTTGCGGTTTGAGGTGACAAAATTTTGAGGTTTATTCACTGAGGTACCATTTATATGCACCATGCACTTTAAATGGGTTAATTATTCTTTGTTTAGAGCGAAAATGTTTGGTTTTCTCGATTTATGTTCTCAATTTAAATTGAAATGAAATGAATAAAAATGAATTGAAATGAAAAAAATAAATGAATTTTAATAGTAATGAGTATATTTTTTGTGCTTTTTTGAAACGTGTTCATTAATCGTTTTAGTAATTATTGTATATTAATTAAATTTTTTATAGCAACATAACAATTTAATTAAAAGAAAAAATCACTCGTAATTTTCTGCTTTTAGTATTTAATAAATATACTTTTTTTCCTTAATTTTTCTTTTATTTTAAAACGAACACTTTGAAATAATTCTAATCTAAAAAAAAACGAATTTCATAAAAATTGTTAAAATCAACTTTCGGCCCTTTCCGGACATTCTCTGAATATACTTCAGTTAGAAAAATGTTTACCATTAACCTTACTAAAATTTACCTGCGATATCAGTCGTTGTAGTTCCTCATTTTCAGTTACCAAACTTTGATAGCGCTCTTCATCCTCTTTCGATATACCTGAATCGGCATTGTATTTCGATTCTGCTTTATCTTTCGGATGCCGTGTCACTTCGATAACCTAAAGCGAGACAAAGAGAAGAAGAAGTAAGAGACTCTGCACAGAGATTCATAGTGTGCCAGCAACAGCAGTTGATCACCATAAATTGATGAAACAATGGCATTGGCAACAACAACAACAACAACAACAACCACCATAATCGTAACCATAATCAGTCATGGCTCCAATACGTTACTTACCTTTGGCACGAATATCAACAGCATACTTAGGAAACAACAAAATATCACAGCTAATGAAACGAATGCAAAGGATGCATCCTGCTGCGATGCGATGACCATGCCGACCGGCGCCGTTATCAGGCACAGCACCACCACATTATAGATGCTCATGCCGACGTAACGAGAATCATTGATTTGTTTTACTTTGATGGAGCGTGTTTCGTAAGCGAGGAAAAGGCCAAAAACCAATATCAAGCCTTTGAAGCCATAAACGAGGCCTGAAAAACCAAAGAGCGCCAGACAGACGGGGTGTGTGAGAGGGTAAGGTATAGAATATATACATGAGCTCCCTTTACTCTTACTCTTACCCAACCACATTGAGTTCCGTTCACTCTCGCAATGTTCCAGTTCCGGACGTATTTTGATGTCGTCAGTCGTGAGGACCGGATCCTCGAGCGGGAATGTTTCGAGTATTCGTTGAAGCGGATCAAAAATTTGCCATGCTATCAATATAACTAAATCTACGGAGAGGAGGCCCGTTACCATGGTGTATAATTTCCATGGTTCTACTTTTTTCTAAAAAAGCAAAAAAAAAAAGGAAATTAAGTAAAAATAAATGTATGAAATTTCTCTGAAAAATGGTATTTTTTTCAATTTTTTATTTTTTTCAATTTTTTTTTTTTTATTTTGTTAAAGTTTTGGTGAGAAGTGTCAAAATAAGCGAGAATTTAATGCATCTTAAATAGTTTGCAATCGTTTTACAATTAAATGTTCCTTGAAATGTTGTCTGCGCATTTAATTTGCTTCGGCTCTGAATTGTATTAAAGGAGTACAATCTGTAGGAACATAAATAATATCATAACTATCGTACATACATACATACAATCGCATATTTATTTATATTTAAATATGCGCTCTCATGACGGCGCCAGTAACCACAAAAAGTGCGTGAGTAAATGTATGCGTATATATATATTATTTTTAATTTAATGAATTATTTCTTTTTATATTTATTTAATGACTGTAGAACGGATAATTAATGCTACCACACGCCTCACTTTTACCACCGTCAACAACAACAACAACAACAACAACAAAAATAAAGTGGATAAAAATTAATTATTTAAGAAGAAATGTTTCAAAAAATGCTCTTTCTGGTGGCAATACCTCAAAAGCCTTCCAGTCTAGACTCCAGACCTTGGAGGAATTATCATTTTGAGATATGTACATATGTTTTCCATCAAATATTTAACAACGTTAACCTCTCTCCCAAAAACAAAAATCGCTTACTGAAAATCTATTCGCTTTCTATTGTCATAAAAAATTTTCTATTGTCATACATTTCTGATAATGTACAGTAAATGTTAAATAATTCGATCAAAGTCTATGAGAAACCCTTTGAAAATGCATTTATTTGTATATTAAAAGTTATATTTTTTTGGAGGTTTTATTTATTTTCAGCTGAATTGTTAATTTCATAGCACTTTAACTTTTCCTTCCTTTTGTAGTTTTTAATTTCATTTTTTTTTGGTGGTGAAAATACTGCCTTTGGTGATTTCATTTGAAATTTAATTGACTTTATTATACTTTTGTTTTTTGGCAACTTTTCTTAAACTTAAAACAATAGAGCGATATACGAGTATATACGATACATATAGAGATATTGTGCGTTTGAAAAGATTTTTTAATTTACAAATTTTTTTCATTTAGTTTCATTTTTATGGAAATGAATTTTAATTGATTTTTATGCAATTAAAACGATATTTTTTTTTTTTTTAAAGTTTTTTACTCATACTCACCTTCGGATCTGTTTTCGCTTTTGTTGTGAAGCGATGAACTCGCCAAACTTTACTGAACATGGCGCCGTAGGCGAGTGTAAAACCGGTGGATAGCAACCAAGCCCGTGCTTGACAAATCTGCAAAATGGTGCAAAAAGCAAAAAAAAAAATATACCAACAATAAACAATAAAATTGTTTTGCAAATTTTTTTATTACCTTTGGATATACTTCCGGATCGACAAAACGTCCATCCATGCCGAGGAGTATGACGGAAGTGAGGCAAATGATGACACCGAATAACATGATTGTGTTGCACACAGGATGTGATGATTGTATGACCCTGTAAACACAATCAAGGAAGAAAAAAAAACTGTGAACGCAGCGTATTAACATTTAATAATGCCTATTCATTAAATTTTATATCAGTCGTTAGTAAGATCTAGATCTCGATTCGAGTACGTTAAAGTGGTGTACATTTTTTGGACTTTATAGGTTAATAATAGGGCGTAATATTCGAATATGTACCCTTAAGTTAATTTTCATAATCCATACAAAAAAATTATTGAATCGAGATGTTCAATTTCAAAGAAACCTTCTTTAGAGTTTCGTAATACTCACTATAGAGAACGTTAAAGAAAAAGAAAGTACACTGAATATATGACCTGTGGAGGCAAAACAACCCTTTTCCACTTGAAGAGATTTTAAGGAAAACGGCAAAAAACTGTACTAGCTTTTTTAATTTTCAATACAAAATGCTAATGGAAAGCTATTTTCAATCAAATTTTTCAATATCAAATTAACATGTTACGGATCTATAATAAAATGAAAAAGGGCAATTAATCCATGACTATATTTTATTTCCTTCAAAAATAGAAAATATTGGTTTTGCTTGACTTCGGTTTCGGTATAAGTTTTATTATGACAAACGAAGAGAGTGGCAAAGATGGCACTAATTTTTATGTACCGTTTTCTTTTTTACCATCAGACTTTTTCAGATCATTTCAGGATTGTTTTCTATTATGGCAAGGTCGACGACTTGAGGCGTTAAGAGAGTCTTTTTTGGTATTACTTTTTCTTGTGTATCACAATTCTGGCCAATATTTCTGGGATTACTTTGGGTTAGACGGATAAAGTTATTACATTGGCGATGGTATATATTTTCACTTATTATTAAATTTGCTTCTGGTTTATTTCTTCTTCTTCTTCTTCTATTAGTAGCTAACATTTAATTTAAGTTTTGGAAAAAAAAGCTGTTGGAGTATTTCCATTTTATTTTTAAATAACTTTGTCAAGGACTCATTATGATACACCGAAGGCAAAAATAATATGGATACCAAAAATAATGACAATGAAAGTCAGTTAAGGCTATAAATAGGTATATACATATATACTCCGTTTTAGACGCGCATGAATATGTACATATGTATGTACGTACTATAAACACAAAGCACTCTTATATAACGTACATACACACAGTCTCTGTCGGTTATTCTCATGCCGGCATGCATGCATCCTTCACTTCATTTGAGTGAAATGCGTTTGCTGTAGTTACGGCTAAAAATTCCTATGATTCTCTGCAGAGACGAGATGAGGCGAGCCAGCTCGAGGCTATTGCTTCTGCAGCAGCAGCAGCAGCAGCAGCCAGTTAATGTGCATTCTATTTTTACTTACCGTTATGAGAATTTGCGTTGCGTTAAGCTTCGTTTTGCTGCACGTGGCGCAATACTGCAGAATAGCATTTTATTTTTGAAAATGTGCAGAGAAAATTGATGTTGGTGTTGCGTTGAGAAGAATGAAAGGATGGCAGGAAGGAAGGATGAAAGTAAGGTAGAAAGAAAGGATTGAAGGAAGGAATAAAGGCGGCCAAATAAGCAGAAGAAGTTGAAGTACAGGAGGGAAGCTCTATTGTGGCTCCTAGGTAAGTAAGAAATACAAAAAAAAATTTATGGTATTTATTCATTCATTTCATTTCTCTACCAAGAAAATAAAATCTGGGAAAATGATATTGTTTGAGTCCAAGGTTTCGAAAATTTCAAACTCTATGTTGTTGATTTATTATTATATTTACAATTATTGTTAGTTTTTTTGAAATTTTTAGAGAATTTTTAAAAATTACTGACTTTTTAAATGACTGTCTTTTTAAATTTTAATATTTTTTTAATTTTAATTTAAATTTTAATAGATAACATTGTGTAAGAATTGCGCTAAATATTCTTAAATAAAAGAACGCTTTTTATAATTTAAGTGTTACTCTGGCGATCAATACCGTAGTAGTTGCTTCTAAAGTAAGGTCCTTACTTTTTTTTTCTATTTGAAGTCTTTTTTTGCTATTTGAAGTCTTTTTTGCTATTTTTTGCTATATTTTGAGCGTAATAGTACTTTTACAATAATAGAAATTCATAGAAAAGTGGCCAAGTTATACGCGTATATACGTCTTAATTAACCTGAGCTTAATACTGTATAATTTTAAATTCATTTTTTTCACCCCAGACGAATAAGAAGACGAGAAGAGAAGCGAGAAATTGGCTTACAATAATTTTTTTTTCCTTTTTTTTTGGAATGCAACGAGCTCGTTACTCGTAAGTGCTGTCATCAGCGATACCAACCAAGCGTTTTAAAATGTGTGTATGTGTGTGTGTGTGTGTGTGTGTGTGTGTGTTTGTATGTGTGGGTTTGGTACACGTTTGCTCGTTAGCTAATGCCAACACGCACGCATTCTTAACGTCATTTGTTCTAGAAACGTAATTTTTTTTGGCATTCTTTGATTGGCCGCAAGCTTCTACATCGTTCAGGTACGTACATATGTATACGAGTATATCTCCGTGTGTTTATGTGTTGTGTGGGAACATGTGATCATGAAGCTGTGTGTTTTGTGATGCTATAAAAAGAAAAAATTTGGTAACATCCTGCCAGTTGTTCTAAGCGATGGCTTTGTTTAAAAGGTCTTAATGAAGTTTTCGTTTAATTTTTAGCTTTAATTCTTTGGAAAATATATTCTTATTACTTTTAATTTTGCGAAAAAAATTTATAAACCTTGATTAATATTCTTAATTCCGTTTAAAAATTGCTAATAAGGTAGTTTTAAAAAATAATTACGTCTTTTTAACAACTTCCGGTAATGCCAAATTTTAATTTTTATTAAAAACAGAAAACAAAAAGTCAATTTCATAGAATGATGAATGAGAAGACAAATTATGATGCTTATTCATTGCTCTTTCGAGTACCCGAAGAAGGCGCAGTCGAGAAACGAGTTAAAACGGAGTAAAAAAGAGTTAAAGATGAAAAGAGTCGCTGGAGTCAAAAGACTCAAAGGATTTGAAAGAGTCGAAGGAGTCGCTGCAGTCGTGGTGAACGCTGGTTATGGAAAGGGTGGGCATTTTGGGCGGGCCCATTACTTTAACAACTACTTAACATCGTGATTGCAACAAAAGCTTTCATTGTTGAGAAGAGCTTTCAATTACGGTGAAGCAACCTTCTGGAGTAGTTTTTTAATGTCTTTTGTTCTAACTGAGTTCATTTCTTTTCTCTCAGGCCTTTTCAGTTTTAAGAACTTATTAACTTTATTTTATCTAAAGAAAAAGTTCATCATTTATAATATCAGCATTTAATTATTATCTTATCATTATGAACTGTTTAATTATTCTTCCTTTATCTCGAAGGAAGTTTTTTCTTTACTGTAGAACTTATTATTACAATAAAATACTCGTACAACAAAAAGTTTAAAATAATGAAAAACTTAAAAAAGAAAAATGCTTAGAAGGTACCAAAATGTGTTCATTCAATAATATTTCTTTTTTCAGCTCATTGAATCAAACTAAACATCATCGAATAAATGAAAATTATGAATAAATTAAATCAAATTGATTTTTTTTTTAACACATACAACTAAATTATGAAGTTTTTCATTAGAAAATATTATGGTTTACAAAAATGTTAAGGAATTTTACGTTTTTTAAAAGGAATTTTAGGAACCACAACGTTTTTCAACTAAAAATTTTGTGAATTAGGAGGTTTTCTATAATAAATAATGGGAATTTTGAAATTTTCCCAAGGAAAATGTTATGAATAATGAATAAGTTTGCGAAGAAAAATGTAATAGCTCTACAGTTTTGTAAAAGAAAATGCAATGCAATGAACAATGTATGTAGTTTTTCTAAGGAAAGTATTAATAATTATGAATTTCAAAATTTTTTCTAATAAAAATGTTATGAATAATAAAGTTTGCGAAGAAAAATGTAATAGCTCTACAGTTTTTTGAAAGAAAATGCAAAGAATTTTGAAATTTTTTCTAATAAAAATGTTATGAATAATAAAGTTTTCGAAGAAAAATGTAAGTTTTGCGACAGAAATGTTATTAACTACAGAGTTTTTCTAAGAAAAATGTTAAGAATTATTAAGTTTTTCTACGAATCAAGAGGTTTTTAAAGAAAAATGTATTTGTTAATATGAATATTAGTATAAATATTATGGAAAATTAAATTTTGTGAAGCAATACATTATGAATTATAAAGTTTTTTGAAAGAAAATGATATAAAAAAAACAATGTGTTATAAAAAAATAACACAAAATATACTATGAAAACAATGTTCTTTACAACCTAAAAAAACAATGTTCTTTACAACTCTTGCAATAATTTAAATCATGAAACACACACACACACACACACACGAACAAACCCGCCAAAGAGTCATTTAAATTATCCTCTGTCAAGTTTTATTTTCTAATTAATTTGCTTTCTTTCAATTTTTTTACAGTTTTGTCATGATTCTCTTGTCATTAAACGTAATCGCTGATCCATCACGCCTGGTCATGCCTGTCAGTCATTGGTTAAGCGAAGAGGAAGTGCGGGTGAGTGGGTGCGTGTGTGTGTGTGTGTGTGCGAGAAGCAAGCACAAAGAGTAAAGAGTGAACAGAATTCTTGACGACGGTTAACGTGGTACAAGCACGTTGTCAATTACGATGGTTAAGTCATCTCGCGAGCTGTCAACCATGATGTTGGAGAAGTATGTATCTATTTCTTCTTCTTCCTTTTTGTTTCTTAACATCGCGTTGGTGAAGAAGGATAAAAAGGCTTTATCTTTATGTCCCAAAAGTCCATTGTGGCATTATTTCTTTGTTTTATGTAAATTTAATATTGATCGCTTATAAAAATTAATGTAAATTTGCAAAGTTTCGTTGTATCGCGCGGGTTAATTTTTTCGTCATTTTCTGCTTTATCCTGACGATTGTTTGCTTTTATCCTGACGATTAGGATTTACACTTGCAAAATTTTGAACTGTCACGTGTACGAAGGACCAGAATGATTGATGAAAAAATGTTGCATGAGTTTCATGGAAGTGCGGAGAAAAGTATTGGCAGTATAAATAAAAAACAATTTTTTGAATTCATTTGTCGTCGTTTTATCGTTTGGAAATAGTTTGCATTCCTTTCGGAAGGCGTCTTCTTAACCAAACAAGGTACCGCCGCCATCCGTACCATAGTAATGGACAGAAAAGAAAAGAACAAGCAATTTGTGGCTTTTGTTGGCTGGCATTAAGTATTAACTCGATTAACTTGTTGTTGCTTTTACACACCTTTTTCTTCCTTCTAACGAGTTTCCTTAAAGAAGTTCTTAATGGAGATAACAATAAAGTGGCAGAGGAAAAAGAGAAGTGGAAGAAGAGAAACAGAAGAGGCTGCTGCTAACTTGGCTAAAGTGTATAAGAAAAAGTACAAACAATTTCTTTTTCATTGTAACGCTTCATAAAGTATTGATTTTTGAAAGAAATTGAGTGGAAGAATCTCTTGTGGTATAATCTCGTAGAATACTTATACAATGGTCTTATTTTTTCTGTAAAAGGATTAGCGCTTAAGTTTATTTCATTGTTGAAAGGAAGAAGAAATGCCACTAACTTTGTAATAAAGTACTCTCGGGAAATACGAGTACTTAATAAATCTAAATAAATACTTAATAATCTTTCTTTCTTTCTTTCTTTCTTTTTTTACTATAAAAAAAAAAAGATTGAAAAACTATACGCTCTAATTTAGGACTCCGACAAGACTCATACTTATGTCTATATTATGAGTCTACTTGAATTGTCTTTTTTTAAACTTTGCTTTTGAAGTAAAAAAATTATTTCAATTGAAAAATTATCATTTTTGATAAATTTACACTCTTTTTGTACATGGTTTTGGTTGACCAACATGTTCATCATCTTCCGGAGGCTCATGATCCTCTTTGAAACGCGTAAGCCACTCATGAACTCTGCTACGGTATAAACAATTATCATCATTATAACCTTTAATTGCATATTACAAACATAAATATGAATATTTTTGGAGTCTGGTAGGAATTAAATTGTGAGCCCAGAAGAGAATCACAAAAGGCACAGAAAAGAATCATAAAAGGCTCAGAAAAGAGTTTCAAAAGGCTCACAAAAGAGTCTTAAAAGGCTCAGAAAAGAATCATAAACGGCTCCGAAAAGAATCATAAAAGGTTTAGAAACTTTAATTTTTTATTGAAATTTGAAATTTCCAAAATGCACAATTTTATGAGTCTTTTCTCACTCTTATTTAGGACTCTTTTCTGCGGCCCGTCTAGGAGGGAAAACCCGTTTATTTCTGACTCTTTTATGTGTTTATGAAGAGCGTATTTGCTCAGAAATGTGAAACTTTTCTGAGTCGAAAAATACTCAAATTGTTGTCTCTTTTCTCTTTTCATTGCTCTCTCTCTGTAAAGATTTACTTTTTATTGGGGCCCTTTATCTTCAATCCTTATATGTAGGTTTTTCCTCACGGTTTTTTGTACCCTACTTTTTCTCCCCAACTACTTTATTGTTCTTACCTTCTGTGCTTGTTCCATATATTAAACACAATTAAAGCCAGAGCGACCAAAATGCCACAACTCGATATTGTACACATACACACGAACAATGGTAACGAGACTGTACGCAGGACACGTCGTACGATGGTGCGATCTTGCGGCACCTGAAATTAAAGAAGAAGGAAAAGGAGAAAGAAGTAGGTACTGAACAAATAAGCTACGAATAAGGAAGGCTGCGAGAAAGGTGTTGTGGCGCTATAAAAGGGGCAAAGTGTAGGCAGGAATGGAAAAATTTTATTACCTGAAAGGAAAGCGAGAGTATTGGGTAAAGCGTAAACGAAACAGCCTCCGGCGACAAACATTTGTCGTTATTTGGTAGAAAAAACTTGACCCCTTTTTCGTTATGTCTCTTCTCGGTCAGTAAAGAAGAATTATGACTCTTGCGATTACTTTTCGACACTAATGTAAACTCGCCTTTTGTGTATGTGTGCGTGTAGGTGTATACATGCTTGTTTAATGTAAGTCACTGCAGCAGTCTATCAGTGTGTGTATGTGTTTACTTTATTTAATCCTTTTGTTGATTTTTATGCCATCATTTCGGTCGTGGATGCTGCTGTCGTTGATGTCGTTGTAGTGGTTGCTTTTTGTTTTTATTGTATACCGGAGCGTATGCGCAACCTTAATTGCCGTTGCCGTGAGAAATTTATAATTGTGCCGATACCAGCATGGTTTTGTGGTTGAAATTCAAAAGCCTCTTAAGCCTCCTGAAGGGATTTATTACAGTAAAAGAGGGTCTACAAAGTTCGATTTTCTTTTTTGGGCATTAATCTTAATTAGTTAATAATACTCTTTGAGGCGTTTTAATCTTTCTGTTAATGAAGTTTTCTTTGTGTAAAGAATTTTATTGTATTATTATAAAGTTATTATCGGAAAGAAAGAGGCGCATGATAATAATTAAGATGAGAGGATTCCAGAAATTATTTCGTTATATTAATGCGTTGAGAAATTTTGTCCTATTTTGTATATAATTTTTAAATTATGAAGTTGTCTTTTTGTTATACAAAATTAAAAGTTGGTTTGATGTAACGCCATGCTTTTATAACGCCATGGTTTGTTTACAAAAAGGTATCTTTTAAGCTTTTAAATTTTTTTGTTCTCTTTTAATTTCAATTAATTAAAATTAATTTCTTTTTCGATACTTTCGGTCTGTTTCGTTGCTCCGAAGTTGTTCGTTTGTTTTCAATCTGTTTTATTGTTCATAAATTCCTTCAATCTGTTTCCTTGTTTTTGTTTCCGTTTCATTTCTTTCAACTCGTTTCTTTCGGTCTTTTTCGATGCTTTCGATCAATTTATTTCAATCTGTTCCGCTGTTTTTGTTTCTGTTTCTGTTTTATTTCTTTCAACTCGTTTCTATCAATTTTTTTCGATGCTTTCGATCTGTTTCGTTGCTCTCAGGTTGTTCCTTTGTTTTCAATCTGTTTCATTGTTTATAATTTCTTTCAATCTGTTCCGCTGTTTTTATTTCTGTTTCTGTTTTATTTCTTTCAACTCGTTTTTATCAATGATTTTCGATGCTTTCGATTTGTTTCGTTGCTCCGAAGTTGTTCCTTTGTTTTCAATCTGTTCCATTGTTTTCAGTTTGTTCCGTGGCTTTCATTTCATTTCGTTGCTGTCAAGCTTATCCGTTACTTTCAATCTGAAATTTTTAATTTCATTCTGTTCCGTTGCTGTTCTTTCCATCTCTTTCAAATTTTTTTATTAGCTTTAAATCTGTTCCGTGAATCTACAGAAGGGTTTCCCTGTTATTTTGGCCTTCCAAACAATCTCGATTTTTTGTGTTTCGTATCCCAAAAAAAAATAGTCCACTTGGGAGGTCGTTTAAAGCGCAGTAGCAACAACAACAGCAACAACAATGACAACACTCACTATTACCGCCATCACTTTAAGAGACTCAAGCAGATAAACAACAACATTAATAGCACCAAAACAAACAACAACAACAACGCGAATGCGAAATGAACAAAAATGCGGTAAAACGGATATGACTTTTTTTGTTTCTGTTTTGTTTTGTTTTGTTTTGTTTACTTTGGTAACTCTGACTTCATACATAAATAAAATGCATAAAAAGGATAACAAATCCTGAGCGCATTATGTTCGTTGGCCAACATTCGCGTTGTTGTTGTTGTTTATCTTTGGGTGCTGATGGTTTTGTTATTCTTGTTATTGTTAGACTTTTTCTCTTTTTCGTTCGCATTTCGCAACGTTTTTTTGGTTTCACATTTTATTTTATTGCTTTTTTTGTCCTTTTACTCTGTTACTATTATTTTTATCCTTATCCTTGGTCTTAAGGATTTGTTTTGAATTTATTTCGAAACGTCGATTGTTTCGGTTTTCAATCATTCCGGTAACTCCGGTACGTGTTGAGTAGAGCGATGAAATCGAGAGCAAGTATTTGAAAATAAACTCACTTTTACGTTTTCCTTCTCGTTGATGTTCTCTTACTTTTGAGGTTTTTTTTTTATCTTCTTGCTTTTTACTTTTATAGCGTCGAGAAGCAAGCTTTACGACGCGACGAAGGTAAGAGCTCATCAATTATTTTGCATGATTTTGTTTTGTTTTGTTCTATCGCGAAGTAGCGTGGAAGCGTGAAATTGTTTAAGTTTAACATCTTTTTTTAACAGATTTTTCTTTAAATCTGACTTCAATTTCTTTTCATTCATATTTTTGCCATCCAGTTTTTACTGCTAAATGCATTTTATCGAATTAAATTTTGCTTTCTTTATTTCATTTTTAAAAATTTTGCTAATATTTATTTTGTGTATATAATAGTTTATGTTTCCTCTTCTTCTTCTTCTTCTTCTTCTTACCTTACCACCACTCCATCGTTCCATATTCAGCCATGTTAAATTATCCAATTGTGTATCGTAGTAACCGAGTTTCTCGTACCGTCCGTTGATCATTTGCTCGATTTGGGTTAAAGCGATGCGATCACCCTGTGAACTGAAAGCAACAACACCCTAAAAAGAAAAAAAAAAACGCGCTTTAAAATTGTTTCAAAAAAATTTTCAAAAAAATTTTCAAAAGAATTTTCAAAAAAATCATTTCATAAAATCATTTTTTGTGAAATTGTTTAGTTCTTAAGAAGAAAAGTCCTGAATAAGTTTTAGAGAGCGTAAAGAAATTCATAATCAATGAGCACACACACACAAACACACACACACACATCAATAAACACACACACACACACACATCTACATCCTTATAAATGCATATAAATAAACACAATTGGATCAAGAGAAAAGAAACCACATCCATTCTTTTCTCAATGTTCTTTATCACACACATACACACACACACACACACACACAAGCTGACACACACGCGTATAAATAACATACGCATGCATGAGAATTGTGAAACAACCTCATGAATTCGTTGTAAACACAACAAACACACACACATATATACACTCTTGAAAACACACGCAAATTAACATATGTAGGTACAATGCCCCCGTAGGAAAAGGCTGGTGCATGATAAGCTAAGTTGTGGGGAAAATTTCTATGCGACAGGATCAACGATATTTACAGCATTCCAACGACAAACCGTTAGTGCAACCGTTTATATACGAGAGTAATATGACAGCATCATAGAAGAAAAGTCATATCGGAAATGAAATTTCGTTTGGAGAAAAAAAAACAAATCGAAAGGAAATATTTGGACAAAAAATTGACAAATAATAGCAAAACATAAATATTTGATTGCAGAGTTCGTCTCCGGGTCTCGTCTCGTAATCTCGTCTTGATTGAAGACAAGCGCAACAATAGGTCACACACAATATGCAGCACCGAGTTGTATACCTTTTTATTGACGATTTCTCGAACGAAAAAACTTTCCTGCAGGGACATTATATCGTACGTACACTCTCATACAAAATCATAAATTGGAATGTGCCGGCAAGACACACACATACACACGTCCACTTCACAAACAACTGAAATGAACACACTCAACGCATTCAACGAATGCGAACATTCATCCGTTCTACAAAAATATTGCCGCACACGCTGCTGCACTAAAGAAATACGCATCGAACGCACTGAACAACGATGCAGTGCGCTCAGGCATTTCGTGGTTGATGCTGCAGCGTGTTGACGCTGCGTGCCCCAAAAAAGAATTCAAGCGTAGACACAGTAGTGACAAACATACATAATTTAAAAAAAAAAAAAATAAATAACGACCGCAACAACAACATCAACAAAAGTATGTTAATAGCAGAAGAAAAAAAAAAATCAGAAAACAAAAGACAGGGAAAAAGGCATAAAATATTGAAGAAAAAAATTAGGATACACAGCAGCGGCTTTTGCGCTCGTGTCTTTTTTTTTGTGTATTTTTTTTTATGGTTCTTTACATTTTCTGTTCGCCACAAATGCGCTAAAACTTCTCCACCGCTCATCCGTTCGTCCGTCCCTTCCTCCCATTCATTTGTTGTGCATGAAAAAGAAACTTTAATGAGAAGATTTTCTCTTCGCACGAATGGTAAATAATTTTGTGTCATTCTCTCGTGCCGTCCTTTATTAATTCAGCACTAATGATTATAATGTACGAATGTGGTGCGAACAGATAAACAGAGAAATTTTAAAAGCATATGCTGAAGAATATGAAGAAAATATAATCGAACAATTTTTTTTGAAAACTTTGTTAGTTCGCGAATTTGTTAATTATTTGTTTGGTTTCTTGGAAGTTTGTTAATTAAATCATTTTAAAATACTCGTATTTATTTTATTTGAACTGGCAATATTATAAAAAAAACACAGAGAAAAAAAAATATTATTTATTTATTTATTTAAAAAATTTTTCAAGTGTGTTTTAAAACAAAAAATTTTAATGTGCATTCAAATTTTTTGAAGGAAATCAGCAAATGTAAAATATTAGTACTTTAAAATTTTCATTGGTTTTCATATTTTAAATAAATCACATTTTTAATGTTTAATATAATATGTTTAATGTTTATATAATGTTTAATATGTTTAATATAAACTCTCTCTTAGTATATGTTTAATATACTATATCATATAGCATAAACTTTCTATTATCACCAAAAAATTCAATATATTAAATATTGAATATATTGAACATGAATATATATGATTCGGATATTATTCATTATATACATATGTATATGCATATGAAAATGGTAAATTGTAAAATTATATTGTTAAAGTTGGAAAATTTATTTTAGGAAAGAATCTATTATTTTATTTATTTTAATACATATTATATAATAATTCTTGAAACTATTAATTTCTATAATGCTATAATGTTTATAAATTTTATGCTCGTAGCTTTATTTTTCATATTATTATTTATATTTCATATTATATTTATAATTTATATTTCATATTATAGTTATTATAGTTTTAATAAATTTTGTTCTTTATAATAAAAAACATTTTTTTTAAAAAAATTATAAACAAAACTACTTAAAACAAAGTAATTACTTTAAACGAAATTAATTTTTTATATTAAAAAAATAATTTATATTATACAAGTATTTTATTATTATGGTTGCTTTAAAAAAAAATTGGTTTTTTGTTTTACCGTATTATTGTTCTGGTTATTGTTTCGTCTTGTTATTGTTGTTATGCATTAATATTATATTTTTATTGTTGTTGTTTTTATTATTTTATTTTGTTCTCAGTACTATTGTTATGTTTTCTCCTAACGAAGTGTTTCTTTTTTCGAAACCAGAGAAAAAAAATGTGGTTAAAACAAGATGCGAAAAAGTAATGCGTTGATAGTCTGCGTTGATAGAGAATGCGTATGTGTTGTTATCCTTGAGTTTGTGTAGAAGAAGAGAAAGACAGAAGGACTGTGATAAAGTAAGGAATAAAAGAACAAGGATTTTTTTTCTATACAAAACACATACGAGTACAACAAGAGTACAACACCAACAACAAAATAATGCATTCATGAAAATCTCGCATATGCGCGTACACATTTTTCATATCCATTTTGCACATTGCTTGCATTAAATCTGCTGTTTTTTTATGCAAAAAAAAGTTAACAATTTGGTTGTTATTTTTTTTTTACTTTTCACCCTCTTCTGTTTGGCTTTTAATGTGGTAACGTAATGTGAAAAAAAGTATACGAGAATACTCGCTCTTGATGGCTTTCAGAATGCGAAGCGGGCTCAGGTTGCTTTTGTGTGGTTATTCGTAGGTACAGGCCTTTGTTCTTTGTTGTGGTTGTTGCTGCTGCTGTTATCTACTCTTGTTGTTGTTGAGGGCGGTTATTATTAATGTTTATACGAGTAGTATTTATGACATCGCTTTTTGCCCAAAAATGATACTTTGCTTGTGGTTGCTTTTAAATTGTAAAGTCATTTGCTTGTTGCCGTAATTAAAATTAACGATGTAGTTCTCTCCTTCCTTCCTTTCTTCCTTTCTTCCGCTCTTCCTACGTTTTTTCTTCCTTGCCGTTCTTTATTCATGTTCACCCTGCTAACAACTCTTTTATAGTTATTATAATTATACACATTTAAATCAACAAGGATACACTTAGAACATATCCTTCTCACATTATCCACATCATCATTTTTTTGTTGTAAAAGTGTCATTTGCTCTTGCTTTTGCTTTTAATTTTAGCAACAATCTTTAGAGTTGTTGGTTTGCTCTCTTCTTTTTCGTTCTTCTATTTGCTGGTAGTTGTTGTTGTTGTTTTTGTTGCTTGGGATTTGACCTAGTTCTGCCTTTGTTCTCAGCACTGTATCATGTTTCTTTTTTTTAGACTAGTTTTTCGTCTTCCTAGTTTTCCTTACTTCTCGTCGTCTTTTCCATCTCGTTTGTTTGCTTATTCCTTTATCTTGACCTAGTACACGTACACCACGTACGTATATATACATCTCTATATGTATACATGTGGCTATATGACTGCTCTGTCTCTTGATTTCAATCCACATTAACTAATTTTGTCTCTTGACCTCTTTTGCCATCATCAAACTTCGTTTTTCTACTTCAATCATCACTTCATCATCATCATGAGACTTTACTGCTTTACTTGCTTGTGTCTTTATTTGAATACTTGGTAAGACTTTTTAGAGTTGGTATATTTTTTTGGTTTGTTTTTTTTTGTTTTTCTTAACTAGAGTCTGTTTCGAGACTTAAATTGGAAACTTTGGCTTCCGTTTTGTATTTTTAATAACAGTTTTGGTCTTCTGACTGAAATCATAAGACTAACGAAACGAGAAGGCTCACAAAATCCCCCGAAAATACAAAATCCCCGACAAAAAAATCCCCAACGCCGAAAAATCCCAAAACGCCAAAATCATGAAATAAAAAAATGTCGAACGACAAAATCTCAAAACGACAAAATTAAAATTAAAATTAAAATTACAAAATTTTGTCACGTCTATTTTTTTCCTTTTTTCCGGGTTTTTTTTCATTTCGGGATTTACAAAATATGTAATCGGAATTCTATCGCTTCGGCATTTTGAGTGTCTCTCTACAAGACTTAAGTTTCTTGACTTCAATTCTTGCCAAACGACTTTGTCTCTAGATATCGATCCTTAGTAATGGACTTTGTTGCTTCAACTGAATCCTTTCTGGTCCAAGTATCTCATAAAATATTCATAGAAGCAACAAAAATAAATAAATAAATAATATTTTCATATACGCCGAGAGTTATTTTCGTTGGATTAAACAAAATTAATAAATAAATAACACAAAAAGAAAATAGAATACACAATAATTTTACTCCATAATACAAACACACTTATACACACACACACACACCCGCACAAACATCCACCCGCAATATAGAATCTATTCCAAATGTCTTGAATTTTATTGAACTCAATGAACCAAAAATAATTCCGTACAAATTACCAAAATCTTCATTTCAGAATTTTAGACGAGAAATTTTTGATTTTTAAACATCTGTCGAAAAAGTGACACACTCACCGAAACACCCAGAAATTGTGTTGAATTCATGGCTGCATAAATTTCATCGGCGATGTCCTTGTCGGTGTAGGTGAAATCCTTCAAGGACTTGTTCCGTTGTCGCAGTCGTTGCATGGTTTTATTGAATGCGAGCGCTACACTCCAGACGGCATCGTAGGCCAGCGGTGCCTCCTGGTAGCCCTCGGGATAGCGATCATGATTAATGTCGTACCCTTCTTCGGTAAGCGCTAAATTCAGTCGTTGGCTAATTAGCGAAAAGGTAATTAGCGAAAAGAAGAAGGAAGAGAAAAAAGACGGTCAAAAGAGAGATTTACAAATTTCAGACGATATTTTTTACCGCCAATATTTTTTGGTTTTATTTAGACTTTAATCCTGTTTTTTTTAAGACAACTAACAAAAGATAATAGTTTAAAGATTTTTGCTTAATTTCCGAATGGTTTCTCCTTCATCCCTTCTTCTTCTTCTTGTTATTGTACAATGTTGCCTAAAGCAAAGGAATCTAAAAGCTAAAAGATTTTCTTTAGTGGCGCACCGCGAATTAAAGCTAAAGAAAAGTAAAACAAAGTCATGAGAAAAATTCGTTGCTTCTCAAAAAGAGTTGCATTAGAAAAACAAAAAGAAAATGCATTAAAAGTAGAAAAATGCTTGGTTTTTTATTAAAAAGCTTTTAAAGAAATGCCTGGAAAGAATATAAGCAAAAGATAGAATGAATGAAAAATAAATTGTAACCACAAGAATCGATAAAAAAAAATTATCAAAAGAGCCTTGAGGAAAGACAAGAGACTGGGATAAAGAAATTAGGATTCCACTAAAAAACTGAAGAGTTTATTAAAGCAGAAAAAATTGAAATAATATACAATGTTTTTCAATAATTCTCTTGATTTTAATTCTAAGAAACAGACTTTTTCTCACGGTTCAATCTAAAGTAGCCCATTGGGCTACTTCCTTAGGACTACTTTAGATTTTGTCTTTTGATTTAAATACTTAATAACAGACTTTTTCTCTTGACGTAAAACCTTAATAACAGACTTTCTCTCCTGATATGAGCCGTTAGTAACAGACTTTGTCTCTTGATTTGAAACATGAGGATCAAAAGATCAGTCTTGATATGATCCTTAGTAAAAGACTTAGCCTTTTAATTTCTCTCTTAATTTCGATCCTTAGTAACATACTTTGTCTCCTGCGTGATTACTTATTAAAAGACTCTCTCTTTTGATATACATTATTGGTAACAGATTTTGCTCTTGATTTGAAGCATGATGGACAGAATATCCATTTTGATACGAATCCAGCAGCAAACTTTGTCTTTTGACTTAAATTCTTAATAACAGACTTTGTCTCTTGATATAAATCGTTAATAGCAGACTCCGTCTCTAGACGTAAATAACAGACATTCATTAATAACAGACTCTCTCTCTCTTGATATGAGCCGTTCGTAACAGACTTTGTCTTTTGATTTGAAACATGAAGATCAAAAGATCAGTCTTGATATGATCCTTAGTAAAGGACTTATTCTTTTAATTTCTCTCTTAATTTCGTAAATCCTTAATAACAGGCGTTCTCTTTTAATATGACCCGTTAGTAACAGATTTTGTCTGTTTTTTTATTTGAATCCTTAATAAGAGAATTTTTCTCTTTATTTGAGTCTTTAATTTAAGAGACTTTATAGCAGTTTTTGTTTTTTATGGGGGTTGATAAGTTAATGGGAATTTCTTAGAAAATTCTGTATTATTAATAAAAATGTTAACAAATTTAATGTGGCAACTCTGTATGTCAGCGGCCATCGCTCTAGTCTTTATATACTTATCCTTGAATAATTCTTATTTTTGTGCGGTATTTTTTAGCATTTTTTTTCTTCTTCTTTTTTCTTAGAGCAACAACCATTAAAGTACGTTTTAAATATCAAAAGTCTTTGTCTTCTTCTTGTTATTCTAGTGCTTTCAGCTTATTTCTATCGTGTCTTTATTTCTATTTCCCCCAACCCCCCCCCCCCCCCCCCCCCCTTCTTCCCCGATGGTTTATTTGCTTCATCCTCTTCTCTTACTCTTCTTTTACTCCGTTTGTTGCGAGATTATTTATACAATACGTGCTTGCTCTGAGCCTGTGAAACCACTCGGCCCAAGGAAACTTCAAAACTACCCTCCTCGTCCATCTTCATTACGATATTCTACATTTCGGTCCATTTGGCCTCATTCCGGCACATTTCACAGTCTTACTGCACAACAAGCTAACAATTATTTTTGTTGGTTTAATTCTTTTTTTCGCAACTGCCGGTTTTTGGTTCAAGTGTTTTTGCTAAACAACTCCTGAGTCGGATTGTACTAAATTGTTGTTATTGCCTGTGTTGGTTTGTTCCGGTGGATTTGTATACTTTTGTGGAAATAAATAAATAATTAAAATAAACTGCCGCACGGCTCCAGAATAGCTTTCGAAGACTAATCTCGAATGCAATAAATTGAATTAAGAGTAGCTTTAGTACGAACGAGTATTCAACCAACAAAATGCAAAGAGACTTTGGCTCCTCATTCATTATTTCGGACTGTTCCTATTTGTTACCACAATATTTATGGGTGAGGTTTTTTCATATGCTTTTAGTACACTTACCGAAATTCCTCGGCGGTCATGCCGGAAGTCGTTGTCTGATTGTTTTGGTTCCACATTAAAGCCTCTGTCGTTAGATGTCCTTCGGCGGCGAGACGCATCTGTTCAACAGTGCAGGTTATACCGTCATTCTCTAGATTGACTTCGTACCAATTGTCTTCGTACCAGCCTGAAAGGAAATGGAATAATGGAAATCAGAGATTTTTCGAAAAATATTGCTCTATCTTTCACTGTGTTTATCTTTTAGTACTGTCTTAAAAGACACTAGTACTAAAACAGTACTAAGTGAGTGCTAAAACAATACTAAGATTGTGTTAAGTCTAAGAAAACATTGTCTTAGTACTAATTGTCTTAGTATTAATTGTCTTAGTACTAATTGTCTTAGTACTAATTGTCTTAGTACTAATTGACTTAGTACTAATTGTCTTAGTACTAATTGTCTTAGTACTAATTGTCTTAGTACTAGTTGTCTTAGTACTAATTGTCTTAGTACTAATTGTCTTAGTACTAATTGTCTTAGTACTAATTGTCTTAGTACTAATTGTCTTAGTACTGTTTTGGTACTGTCTTAACATGGTGTTAGCATTGTTTTAGCACTCACTTAGTACTATTTTAGTGCTTTCTTCCTTTTTTCTATCCCCATTTACACCCTTTACTCTCACCGCTTTACTCTCACCGCTTTTTCCTACGATACTTTTTCCTATCAATTTCCTTTACTTATCTTACAGAATTTATTCTTTGTTTTTAGATTTTCTTAAATCTTATTATTCTTCTTTGTTTAAAATAAAAAAAAATTGTTTCAACTATTTGTTAATTCAATTTTTGCAAAAGCTTTTGAGGTTATTTGCAAATCGTTTGCTCTTTCTAATTACGTATGTAAATACATCATATATGTATATCTCTTTATCTTTCACCCCTTTTCTCCATCCCTCTGGCCCATTACTTTGACTGACCTAAAAGAGTTTTTTGAAATGAATAATGAATGCATGATCTTTTGAACTTTTAGCATATGTTGTCGAGTGTGTATCGTAATTGCATCGTAATTTTTGTTGTTGTAGTAGATGCTGTTGTTGTTGCTAGTTTGGCATTTAAATGTCAAAGGCATCCTTTGCAAAATTCTTGGGAATATTAAAATTCGGCAGAGCCGAGTTTGTTTTTGGTTTTTTGCAGTGTCGACAGATTAATGGATTTTCTATGTTTTTATCAGGTCAATTTAAAATGACTTTGACTCCATAAATAGATCAACAACAACAACAACAACAAAAATTGAAAATATATTTGCTGCTATGGTTTTATATTAATATCTTCGAATTGTGCTTCTTAACATAGACAGACTCTGTTCAAGGCTCGTTGAATTCTCGGAATACACCGAGTTTTTTTCATAAAATTACTTAAAAATTTATATATGTATGTATATTTATATACGAGTATCTCTATATATTTTTCATTTAAGAAAGATACTATTATCTTTTTTTTTAATTAAAAAGATTTGCCGTAACATTGAAGGCAAATATAATATCCGGCATAATATAATTGCATAATATTGCATAATATTATTGCATAATCCATTATTGCATAATATTATAGCATAATCCATTAATCCATTATTGCATAATATTGCGTAATATAATTGCATAATATTGCATAATATTATTTCATAATCCATTATTGCATAATATTGCATAATATTATTGCATAATCCATTATTGCATAATATTATTGCATAATCCATTATTGCATAATATTATTGCATAAGCCATTATTGCATAATATTGCATAATCCATTATTGCATAATATTATCTAATAATATTGCATAATATTATTGCATAACATTTGTCAATATTAATAATTCTTAAAAAATGCTGTCTTTTCTGTTTAGAATCTGTTGTAATTAGTTAATGGTGAAAAAAATTGCCCAAGCTAATTTTTTAGCATTTTCTGTGGTTTATTAAAAGTTTTCAAATTACATTTTCCTTAAAAGCACTCACTGTACCCACCACCCACCTCACTCTCCTTTACTCACCATACTTTCTCGATAAATTAAAAGAAATTGTTCACAATTTTCATTGCCACTGTCTGGATAACAGTCAGGACATTGCTAAAGGATACCTCAATTAATTTTAATACATACTTTGGTTAACTTTTTACAGCTGTCGTCTCGAGGCTCCTACGCAACGAACAGAGAAGTAAAAGCAGCAGCGAAGTTTTAAAAAAGCTTTGTAGAGAGTGAAGGAATGGGTTTGTTGGGAAAAGGTCGAAGGCGCGACAGCATAAAAGGGTTTAGCGGGTGTCGGTTTTCCTTGTGCTTAATTTACTTCAAAAGTTAAATTGACAACAATCTAACCGAGAGTTTCTAATTTCTTTCTTGCCCATTCCTCACTTCGTTCCGTCGGAATCGGTCTGCCGACTCATGGTTAAGATAACGTCAAACTGTCAGCTTCTTCGTGGTGAATTATTGGTAAAATTTTCCGTTCTTCGTTGGTGTTAATACTTTGTAAGTCGCTAGATCGCTAGAAAGGGATTATTTAACTTCTCTCTTTTTAGGTTTTTCAGGTTTTTTATGAAAATAGTAGAATTTTATTTAGTTTTCATTTTAATTAATAAATTATAATCGATAAATTATAAGCAAAATTCAGCAAAATTATATCGATTTTATTTATTTTATGACTATGACTATGACTATCTATGACTGTCGACATGACTATCATTATGATTGTCGTCTTGACTACGATTATGACTCTGACTATGACTCAGACTATGTCTGACAAATACTAGCCATACTCATAGTCTATTATACCCAAAAACAACAACAATCGCAACAACACCGAAAAAAAATAACATCAGGAGTCCATTTTTAATTTTATTACAGAAAGTATTTCTTAAGAAATATCACCAGCTATAGCCATCCATGGTTCTTAGCATCACAAACTTATGGCCTGTCCCGGTCCTGCCACTGGTTCGGTGAACTTTTCCTTTGATTACAGCTCAATAGAAACTTTTTAATGAATTATTTTGCAAGTAGAAGAAGAAGAAGAAGGAGACTAAGAAAAGGGTAGTTCGAACAGTCAATTCGTTCAGTAGTCCGAAGAAAACAATGAAATTAGAAGTAATTTTTTTTCGAAATTTTCACAATTTCCTTGAAAACTGTACATTTTCTCAAGCGAAAACAAAGTTTGAGCATGACGATGAAGTTTAACGATGAAGAAGAAACTTTCTAAAAACAAAAGGACGTAAAGTAAAAAAGAATTAAAAAAAGGAAAAAATAACAATGAATTAATGAAATTTAATGAAATTTTATTTGATGCAGATGAGTTAGGCTGAAGCATAATTTTTAAAATTATGTATTTTTAAGAAAGTGGGAGAGATCTCAATGAGTACGGTCTATGTCGACTCTAGACTAAAGAGAGAATTAACATAAGAATTTATTGCACCTTTTCTATAAAAAAACCGATATAGAAGTTTTGAAGAGAATTTGTGGTTCTTTAAAAAGTACAGTTCTAGAAAGTTGTTTAAAAAAAACCGTTGTCGTTTATTATTTTTAGTATAACAATATTTTATTTTTCTGCGAAATTGAAAATGACACCTCTTGTTGAAGACTATATATGTTATGTATGTATGTATGTATGTACGAGTATATATATCTTGTACTTCTTAAAGATTAACTGCTAGGGTTAATTAATGAAAAAAAGTATATTTTAATTTCTAAAATTGTATGTATTCTATCAAATATTTACAATTATAAAAAAAAATAATTAATAAAAAAAAAATTAAAAAAAAATTAAAAAAAAAAATTAAAAAAAAAAACTTCAAGAAAAAAATTAAAAAAAATAAAAAAAAAATTAAAAAAAAGAATTAAAAAAAAAAATTAAAAAAAAAAAAAATAAAATAATTAAAATAAATTGACATAGACGTCACTTTCTTTCCTTCTTTCATTTCATGTGTTTACATAAAGGGTCATCATGCGTCGTACATGCGCGTCACATGTTTCAACAATAAAAATAGCTTTTTAAAAAGTTAATAGAATTGTTTTGGAGAAAATAACTCTTGTCATGTGTTCGTTAAAGAATTCGCACACTTCTTTCGCAGCTCAAAAGAATAAAAATCAATTCCTTGAAGTCTCAATGACAGACAATTCAACAGATGATGGGTACATGACAATGCAAAAGCTATAAATAACAAAGCCTCTAAAGCTGATAACAGCGAGCGCTTCGTCCGTAAATCTCGCTGAAAGATGAAACGCCCTGCTTTTTGTGAGTACTCAGGGACCACCGCACAAGGTTAGTGTCTGGTTTAATTTCGAATTTTATGCGAAGTACGTGCACAACGTGACCGAATCAGAATAATCCAGAAGAGTCAAGAAAAGGAAAAACGTGTGCCGGGAAAAACCACCCAAAGGAGAAAAAGGAAAGCAGAAGATGCTGGAGTGATAAATTTTATGTCGAAAAGAAAATTTACGGACAGTATAAAAAACTACAATGTGATTGGGATTGAAGAGAGTGTGGAAGAGAGGGAGGGAGAGAGCGATGGGAAGGTCCCGTTCCGTTTTCGGGACCTTTTTCACAGAATCAGCTGTCATTAGAGAAATATTGAAAATTTGTAATTGCAGAAAGTGCTGAAAATCACGACCTTGATGATGTTGCAATTAATAAAGGCAATAAAAGCAATTAAAAATAATTATCTGTGAGTATTTTTATATACTCTTTGTACTGATTTTTTTATATATTTTGAAATTTTTTGCCTAAATTCATAATGGGTTTAATTTGAATAATTTTGCTGCTAGAAGTCCATTTGAGAAGCGAAATTTTCCTTTAAAAAACCTTTCGTAACAACCACCCCCCTCCCCCCCCCCTTTTTTTTTTGATTACTCACCAATAAAGAACCATACGTGCGCCCTTCCATACAGCTGCTGTTTGTACATTTCGCAGAGTACGCGTCGCGCTGCGACCACGTAAAAAAGCCCGACTATAATGCGCGCATCCTGACGTCGTAGATTGCGCACCGCATCGGTTGGATCGGAAAGAAATGATTGTCTAGTGACGATTTCGATGCCGGCTTCCATGCAGCGATTTTCGAGATCCTCAACCGTCTGCAAAAATGAAATGCGTCAAAACACGAAAAAGAGACAAAGAAAATGTTGGAATTTCGTAATTTTTCATACAAATTGAAAAATAAGAAGAAGAAAAAATCAATTCAATATCAATTTAACTCCACCAAAAGTTTCCATCAACATGAAGGAATGAAGCATTCACTCTTCATTGTGAAGACCGATCATTTGAAAGAGGTTCGTTCCTCCATCTCATGTTTGTATTTTGAATTAATAGAAAAATACATATCACCATTTTTCACAAATAATTTGAATTTTTCTGTGGATTTCAAATCAACAGATTTTCACTTTTTCTTAACAGCCTTTCTTCATTCACATTTTGCTGTATGGAGTTAATCTTTTGTTCAATTTTGCAGGCATTCAATATTCTTGGCATTCAATAAAGATTCACGTATTTTATTTAATGATGCCGAAAAAGTCGTTGACAGCTCTTCGAAGGAATTTCAGTGAAGAAAGAAGTTGTTGAAAAAAATCCTAAAACCACCCACAGAATAAATACATACATACATCCATACACTGCACATCGCCACCGAGTTAGAGAAATATTCAGCCAAATTCACAATTCATGTACCTACATACATAACATATGTTGTTGTTGTTGCTGTTGTTGTTGTAATACAAGTCACCAAATTTATTTCGGGCGTATGTCAGCATATTTTAAAAGTCGCTTGAGCGTGAAATTGTAACAAAAATACAATTTTGTGGTGTTGAGCTGGAATACCTTTCCTTTGATTGTGGGTGAAAACGTGCGGGCGGAAGAAGACTTTGAATATAAATAAGTTTACTGGTGGTTGTTGTTGTTGTTGTTGTTGTTGTTGTTGTTGTTGTTGTGTTAGGTACATGTTTATGCGTTCGATAATTCCTTTTGAAATAATGAAAATCGTTAAAAAAGGCGAAGTTATGTGTCATAATAAAAGGAATTTTTAACTTTTTTATTTATATTTTTTAGTTTTAGTTTAATTTTTAATATTTTTTGTAGTTATATTGTATTTATATTGTCTTATTTAGTGACATAATGAAATAATTCCTTTTGAAATAATAAAAATCGTTAAAAAAGCGAAGTTATATGTCTTAACAAAAGTATTTTTTTTTTACTTTTATATTTATATTTTTTTGTATTATTTTAATTTGTAATATTTTTTGCAGTTACATATATTTAGTTATTTAGTGATAGATGGAAATAATTCGTACGTATAACAAATCTAATTTTCTAATTGAATTCACGCAAACGTTGCGACCACAAGTGTCGATCCTTCCTCATCAATCCCATTCGAGTTCATCATAACTAAATTTCTTCCTTCTTGGCTTCATGACTTCACCTCCGCCCTGCTGCGTTCGTTTAGCCTTTACTAGCTTTCGAGATACGCTATCGTTATTCGTAAAGTTTGTTCATTGCAATACGATTTTCGAACGGTTGTCGTTTTCAACGTTGCGCGCTCTCTCTCTCTCTCTCGTTCCTTTACTCTGGCTGAGAGGCCAATAAACTATTCACTATATCAACTAACTAATTTTCTAGAGCTGCTTCTCGGCGGCCAGATATCGTCTGCTCCACTTCTCTTTGCCGGCTGGAGCTTGATAGAACGAATTTCTCGGTTTAAGTGCGAACATTTAATTCGGTTCAGTGCATCTGTATTCATAGTGTGTGTGTGTGTGTGTGTGTGTGTTTGCGTGTGTGTTTTTGTATCCATATATGCATTTATATACTTGTGTGTACATACATATGTTTATGTTTGTGTTTGTGTTAATGCTTGTCTCTTTAGTGCTGCTGCAAGGACTTAACGAACGTTACAAGGACTAAACGAAATTATTTCTGTCCGGAATCAATTTTGCTAAAGCTGCTGCTGCAACAAAATCTTGATAAAGGTGAATTTACTTTAGAGTTAACAACCTTAAGCGTTTAAGCGTTAGTAGCAGCGGCAGCAAAATATTGCAACAGCCCCGAAATTCATTCAAGACGGAATTCGTTGACCAATCCATCACGAAAATTCTTGAATGCGATTTTACTATTTCTTCTTCTTTGCTGACTTGAAGCGACACAGCTGAGAGTCGCTGCTGTGTCTCTTCAAATCAGCAAAGAAGAAAAAATAGTAAAATCGAACGCATTTAAACAGTCTGTTTTTATTTCTCTCAAAGCGTTTGTTGTAGGTTTTCTTGTTGTTGAGACTGCCACCAAACACACACACACACACACACACACACACAAACTATTAATTTAAAAGCGTCTCCGAAGATACGAACGCAATGAAAACTTTTCCGCAGCTCAAAGTTGCTTTGCTCCTATTTTTTTTTATTATTGGATTTGATTACTATTTTTTTGCCAATTTTATTACATCGACACAAACCTACACACACACACACACACACACCCACGCAAAGCCCACAAACTAACCGTAATGGCACAGAAAAAACCGATACCAAACGCTTTAGGTTCGTTAAATGTTCAATATATTTCAACAGCCTTATGTTTCAGTGTGTGCAAGTGTGTGTGTGAGTGTGTTCGAGTTTGTGTTTGAAAATGGATGTGAGTGTATGGGCATGTGTCAGCTTCTGTTTCGTGCTGTCACGATATTAATTTCCTTCGAGAATTTCTTTGGTCTCAAGACGAAAAAAGGTTGTTGTAGCGTTAAAATTGAATTTTCTCGAATAACAAACGGTGGCCAAGGATATCGTTTGATAGAAGGTACGCTTATATATATACATACATATACACATGATAAAATACACATTTATACATATGTATATAGAAAGTTATATGCACTAACATTCAGAGTATCATGATACGAGTATCTTCTTAATTCGACTGTTAGAAAAAAATAGTCTCTCAGAAAACAGTACAGAAGCTGACGTCCTTATATACCTATAAGAGCTATAACTATAATATATTAGAAATCGTAGGACATTGAGAAGCTCTCCTCCGGTTCGGTCCGGGAGTTGAGAGTTGAGTATAATTTTGGTGTTTAATTGCACATTTTATAAATATTTAACTTTAAAAAAATGTTTAATACAGAAATTATACTTAGCTGTATTTAAAACAAATTTAGTTAATGAAATAATTACACAAAAATATCAGAATTAAAACGCATTTTAAATAATGAAAATTCTTAAGAAAGTTTTGGAGTTATAGGCCTGAACATTGGAAAGTATTTGATGCAACTTTTTATAATTAAGTATCCCGTGCTTAAATTTTTCAGGAAGTATTATATGTCTGATCGTAGCCATTTGCATTTTAATTATTTCAGCATCTTTTTGTAAGCATTTTATTTCCCATTTTTTATGCTAAATTCTTTTAACGGCAAATTTTGTCCTTCAAATTGATATTATTCATGTTATATTCCAAATAATCCAAAATCTTTTTTAATAAATTGAAATAAAATTAAAAAAAAAATAATTAATTTGTAAACTATATACATATAGAAAAAGCCGGGCTACTTTCGGGTGCATTTAAAATGTTGTCCATTTAGAATGAAGCTGTTCTAAGTCAAGAATCTGTATAGTAAGGAGATATATAAATTAATAACAAATAAAAAAAGCTATTTTCTTAAATCACTGAGTCTGATCTTTATTGTTACGCGCTCTTCTTGACATCTTTGCGAACATATTTGCGAACACTAATTAATTTATATTATAATTCGCTTCAATAAGCGAAGAATTTCATACAAATTTACAAATTATTTTGCGAGTTATTTTCTTCGACTTTTGACGATTCGAATTCCACGATTTCAAATTTCACGAATTCAATTTGCCGTGTAAATTGAGAGTTCTCGTCGAGTTTAATTGTATTTAATTCTCTGTTGATAAATGCTTTGTGAGATACACAAATGAAACCTACGATATAAAATTGTTACTCTACAAAATTTAATTATCTACAAAATTTTTGTTTAAATTTTATTAGTATTTCAACAATTGTGAAATTAATAAACAACAACAACAACAATGAGAGCAACAGCAAAAATATTAATAATAATAGAAATATATTGCAAAATACATTCCAGCTTCGAAGCTGTTACGATGGTTACAGTTAAAATGAAAATCCATAAATAAATAGATGGATACACATCCCGTTACACAGCCGTAAGGATTCACACACACACACACACTTACCCGCAATACATCAATACTTAATTAATGCTCACACATTCATGTACAAAAAGTGTAACCAGAATTGACGTCAGTGCGCGCACATGAAATATGTATGTATTTATTCCATTGTTTGTTAGTGTTATTGTTTCATTATTGCGTGTACGAATACGTAGGACGAGTTTAAATTGGCGTCGAAATACTCGCAAGGGGTGAAATTTTTAGCGTTGCCTTTCAGCACGAAAGAAAAGAATTATTAATTTTTTCGGTTTTTGCTGACCAAAACCAACAAACTTTTAACACGTGAGGGTACAATTGGCGTTAATGAAAACTGGCGTTTAGTCCAAAGGAGCAGAATGATGCCGTGGTGGAGGGGGAAAGGAAGGGGGAGGGGGTATCTATATTTCCTGTCAGTTTCTTTGTGAAAAGCTCTGATGAATTTTTTCAAAATGAACTCTTATGAAATAATTTTTTATAAATACTGTGTAAATTATGCAATATCCAATCAATTTTTTATGCATTTTTTAATCAATTGTTTAATAAAGATTTAACTAATTTTCTGTTTTTGTGTTTCTAGAATTATGTATTTATTTAATTTTATTTAACGGGAAAAAAATAAAAAAATCCACAATTTCACAAAATTCTTAATATTATTTATTTCGATAAACAAATGCGTTGCCGTCTGTAATTCTCCGGAAAAGCATTAGAAGGGTTATGTTAAATTCTGAAAAAAATTTCAGAAAAATCCAAGCCCTTCTGAGATCTTTCAAAATCGTTAACATGACACAGAACACTGTTAACGCTGAGATAACAACGCCTGAAAATATGCAATGCTTGAAAAGTTCTGAATTCGGAAAGTCTGAAGATCGGAACGTTCGAAAAACTGATTAATCCTAGTAAGAAATAAATTTAACATTTCTTAAAATTTTAATTATTTTACCATTGTTAAAAAGTTAATTCGAAATTAATTTTTAAAATGTTTTACAAGCAAGAAATTAGCTCGAGAAAATAATAAAAAAAAAAAAAATTCAAAGAAAGCAAAACCTGGTAAATTCAAAAAAATTGAACCGCTGCAAGCGTTATTTTAAAAAAACCCAAACTATGTACGTCAGTCTTCCTAACTTTTCGTATTCGTATTACGAGAATTCTTTGATAATTTCAAAAACGGTGGACGGTAACTTACTTACAGGAATTCTATTAAAAATTCTTCAACCGAAACCGAAGCTAAGTATTTTTTTACATTTTAAAAAACAACCTTATTATTTTTCCACATTTAAAGAGTCGAAATTGTGTTGTCTCGTTCTGCCAGCAGTGCGTAGTCATTGTGGAAGCTCTTGAATTTCTTACGGAGATTTAAGCCGTGAAATGGCAATCTCAAGCAACTTAAACAATCAAGCAAAAAAACTAGCTCTGCTCACTTTACCATCACTCTATACATCTTCTGTGCCTGTGCCTGTGCCTCTCCCTCTTTTCTCCGTTTCTTTCTTTCTGAATAACTAAAAAGTGAAATTCGTTTAAGCTCTGTTGCCACGGCTGCAGCTAAAGTGTCGCTGGCTCGAATTTAAATTGCATTTCAATTGAACTCAAAGTGATTCGTTTTACGAATACGAAAGCCGTAAAGAAGTGGCCATTGGCATTATTGAATCCAAAACTGAAAAACGAAAATGCATAGTGTGAGTATTTTCACACACACACACACACATGACCTAACAACGGTGTCCTGTCCCAACGACTAACATGAAATGCACGTTTTCTATTCGATAGAATATTTTTCAGGTCGAAGAAAAACTTTAGTATAAAATGGAAATAGTCCATTTCGTAGACCAACGTGTTGTTATTCTTCCTTCCGTTTCTTCTTGTCCTTTTCAGCTTTTCTTGTCCTCTTTCGGTTTGCTCTGCCTCTGCGTCAATGTCTGTCCATCTGTATATCTGTGTACCTAGCCGTCCGAGTACATTAAGAAGCAGCTGCCTGTCGATGAATGATAATGCTCTCGAATGCACATGTTTTTATGTCTGTACTCGTGACTCCGAAAGCGAAAGCATGCACGATCACGAGCATGGAACGGAAGTAGAACTAAATTCATGTTGATACAATACTCGTCGTACCTTTCGTCAGCACTTTAACTCACTTTATTGGCAGAAGATTACTTCCGTTTGTGTTTCCATTTGTAAAGTTTTTGTGTTGTGTGTTTGTTTGTATGTGCAGGAGTCCATCCATATGGCTTTGAATACTTTTGTGTGAGAAAGAGTGACATAATGCAATCTTGCGCTGGTATGTGTTGCATGTTGCATACAATATTTCGGAGAAGAGGCGTTTGTTTCCGGCTCAGGATTTAAGTTTTAATAGCTTACGATGCTAGAAGATTTTCTTTGAATCCATTTTTCTGCTCACGTAGCGATGACAATCGTTTGAAATGCGCAATGAGCAAAACAATTCGATTTACGTTTGATAATGGTTGATGTACATGGTTTTATTGAGGCTTAACTTAAACCATAACTTAACTTAAACGGACTTAAGCTGCTTCTAAGAAGTATAAAAAGCAAAATAGTAGAAGCTTTTTCAAGAATTGAAAATGTTAAATTCTATAAGAGAATTATTTTTAAAATGCAAATCTTCAAAACCTGTGGATTGAAAATTAAGTGCGTAGTTTAAAGAAAAATAGGTATAGATTTTTGCCGCGTGTTTTAGAAATCAATCCCCGTTTTTTTCTCGATATCAGAAAGAAGTTCTCGAAACTCTTTTACCCATGACAACTCTTTTGATGGGTTGGCGTCCCTGCTTTAAAAGGGACGTCCTCTTCCTTTTGTACTAAACGCATTTATTTTGCGAACTGAACTAAAACACTGGCATACTTTCAGGCGACAGTCTGAAAGTAATATTAATTTCCCGTTGTCGAGCAACGAGCTACGCGGAAAAACGAACAAAGGAAAAAACAGGAACTTTTACCATCCAGAGAAGGACACAACAAGAGCATTAATTGAGTATGGTCTTGTGAACAGCAATTTGATCAAAGCAACTACGAGAAAACAAATAAAAAAAACGAAAGTTTAAAAATGCAGCTGTTTGAAAATGATAAAGCAAGAAACTACATCATCTTCAGTAACTTTGTTTTGCCCTCAAAGTTGATGCTAAAAACTAAAAGGTCTCTGCTCTCAAACAGCAGAAGTCCATAAAATAATAAAAAAACCATGACCTCGTGGTCCTTAAGTGGTCCCGTCCCGGTCGTCTTTCCTTCGTCTTTGGTTTTATCTCTTTTAACAAAATTGGAGCAAACTCTTTTCAATCCATCAACTAATTTACAAATTACATATTACAGCACACAAAAACCAGCCGGGCCCGAACACTTGAAGTTGCCCCAGTTCAGGGCCAGGAAGGACATCAGCGTAACTTATTGCGGTTACATTAAACCTTGGATAAAAGCCAAATCTCAGCGAAAAAAAAAACAAACCAAAGACAAATCAAAATGGACAAATTAGCAAGTGAAGAATTCATTGCTTGATGGCAGCTGTCATTGCGGTTGACAAGCAGAAGATTGTGTGGCTCTCTCATGCCGGCAGAGAGCGAGCGTGGGTTGGTGCGTGGGGAAGAAGGTTTCGAACTTTGGAATTATTTAGCTTTAATTTGTTTTGGATAAATAAAAAAAAAAAAAAATTGAAAGGGTTTTGTAGAGAAACTTACCGATATGAAGACCTCTTCCGCTTGCTGCAAAATGGCCACTCGGGACCAGCCGAATTTCTTCATTAATTTTATTCTAGTTGGATTGTGTACCGTTGCGGAGGGATGCGTACGGAAAAGCGTAGGAAAACGACTACGATCCGAGAGGGCAGGACTGGAGGCACCATAGCAGAGCTGTAAAAGAAAGAGAAAGGGGTGAATAGATAAGTAAAAAAATGATCATTAGTTCATTTTTATTCTTAGTTTTTTAGCCATTTTTCCCATAGAATTTGGATGATTTAGTTACTATTTCCACTTACCACATTCAAATTCCACATTTTGGCCGCTTCAGCAACCGTCGTGCAGACTGTACTGCAGCCGGCCAGAAGCATCAGTTTTTGCGGCCGATTGTAGAGTAGATTGTACATAACGCTGGCACCCAAACCGGGCTCGCACTGAAATGCAAAAGAAAGAAAAATATATAATAAAATTATTGTAATTTCTAAACTTTTTTAAATTTTTCATCGAATCCTCCTGCAATTCCTTTGTAGGCAGGACCTAACGACGAGTCCTGTGAAATTATTTAGTTTTCGCAAGAAAATGTAATTTAAACTTTCAAGAAATTGTTTGTCGGTTAAGTTTATTACGAAGAATATCTTCCATCGTCAGTTTTGGAGGTTTTAAGGGTTCAGGGTTCACCTTTTCAACTCCTAGCGGTAAAACCTTCACCGATTACCTTCACATTCGCCCGCATGCTCGCTGTGGCATTTGATTTAAATTAAATGCTCAATGTCAAAAGTTTTACTGAAGGATGTTTAATATTGTAGGCAATTTTCTTGCCTTTTTTTCATTCCTTCCCGTCTTTGTGCATCTGTGTTTGATCTTTATCAGGTGCGCGCGTTTTTGCATTATACAGTTCTTCATTACTTCAATACTTAATCTATTTATTTATTTAAAAAGTTAATTCTAGTACATTCTTTTGACCTTGTCCTTTTGTGCGGCGCTTATTTTGTGTGTGGTTTCAGTGACGGTTATTTCGGGTCTCACTTGTTTCGGCCTGAGGTACCTTACTTTCCTCATTACTTACTTTCATTTCAATACGATCGATATACATACATCGTAGGCTGTAGAAAATGCCTACACACGAAGTGATAGCTTTGTTCTTCCGTTTGTAAGGCATTAAAGAAGGTGTTGCCAGGTATAGAAAAGTGTATATATAATCCTCCTCAGCGTAGATTTTGTCAGTTTTTTAATAAAATATTAACACTCTTTTAATTTGTTTGGATTGAAAATTAAGTGCGTAATTTAAAGGAATAGGTATAGATTTTTGCCGCGTGTTTTAGAAAACAATCCCCGTCTTTTTTTAATATCAGAAAGAATTTCTCACCCTCTTTTATCCATGACAACTCTTTTGATGGGTTGGCGTCCCTGCTTTAAAATCTTCCTTTTGTACTAAATGTATTTTGACGCTATTTTGACGCTATTTTTATTACAGACTTTTTTATATTAATAAAATATTAACACTCTTTTAAGATTTTAACTAGGTACAACTTTTCGGCATTTCTTTTAATTAAGTCGTTTTTTTTTGCTTTTTTTGCAAAAACTAAAAAATTTATAACCTTTAATTTTGTCTCAATGAAATTCCAAATAATAATTTATTGGTTTTACAATTTGTTATGCTGTAAATTTTCAAAGTTTATGTTTTAGTACGTAATAATTATAAGGCCATTTTTTCATATAGTTTTTCGAATCTACGTGATAGTCTTATTTGTACTTTGTCTCTTTTCTTCCAGTCTCTTTTTGTTGGTGTCGTATGTTCTTCTCGGTAAACTTCTCGAACGTTAATAATCTACAAAAAGCTTTCAGTTTAACTTTCATTCAAATAACATGTCCCATATTTTCACTTCTTTATTGTCTCTCTCTCTCTCTCGTTCGCCAGAAGAAAACGAATTTTATTTTAATTTGAATTTTTTTCCGTTCCTGTCAGTTTTTACCTGGAGCGTCCTTGAGTTCGTTTTCTTAACGAACTCTAAAGGTTAGAGTCTATGTAGAGAGAGTTTATGTCGTACAAATCATTTTGACTTTGAAAAATTTGTTACGGTAAATTGTTTTTATTGTTGTTGTGGTTGCCGTTGTTGCTGTTTTTCGTTCGTTCTGTGTGTTGCTTGCATGCAAACAATAAAAAACAATAAAAAACGCGAACATGCGAAGCAAAATTTTTATGACTTAAATCCTTAGTAGTAACATTATGTTAAGCAATCGACCCGTCGACCGACCTAAAACTCCATGTACGTAATTATGGCCTGACTATTACCAGTATGGGTACTGATAATGGGTATTGTGGGTGGTGGTGACCTTGGCAATAATTTTCCTACACGACATTGAGACATTGAGAAAGGAACTACAAGAAATTAAGTTTGAGCATGTCAAAATCCGCCGGATCCCGGAGCAGACCGGGCGAAGGGCGGACACGATAGGAATAAGCAACAAGAAAAACGGGGACATTTTAATGATAAATGACTCACGGAATAGGCGGAGTGGTAACAAGGTCGATAGAACAATCAATGATAATGCTCGTTAGAATAGAAATATTGCCAGCGCGCGCATGATAAATGACTCGGCAACAAATAATTACGTAAAATAACAATGAAACAAATTACTATAATGATTTATCGATAATGCGTTCTTTTAAAAAGTGCCCTCTTTTTAGGTTTGGTGATATCTTTCTCTGTTGTTTAATGTTGTTACGTACAAGTTTATTAAAGAGTTGTTAAATTAGGTTTTTAGGAAATTGTGTACAAACTTAAGACTCTAAAGACCAAAAGACTATCATCCTCAACTTTTTTACACCCTCAGAAAGATATTCATTCACTGATACAATAATAAAAAATCCCATGTAAATCCATCCACTTTTACTATCCAAATTTTTACACCCAAAACGACTTCGTCCTCGACTTCGCGTCGTGCGTGAGTGCTTAAAAGTTATTTAAAAAGAAATGTGCGTTCGTTGATCTCTTGATTATTTTATTTAACGAGTTTCTTGAACTTTAATCTCGTGATTAAAGTCGTTCGTTCGTACTATTCGTTCGTTTTATACGTACTCGTTGATTAAATTCGTCTGTTAAAATGTCATCGGTTTGAGTTCGTTGATGCGTAGAATTCGTTAAATTGTTTTTGTTTGTCTAGAATTAGTTAAATTTTTATAAAAAACTAGAAGACAATCGAGTCTCATGAAGCAAATAATGTTATGGTTATTGCTGTCTTACGTTTAGTCTGGCATGATATAATAGTATATTCTATATAGACTGCATATAAAATATATATTTAATTTTATTAAAAATAATCAATGCTTATAAAGCTGCAGTATAATTTTTGTACTGCAATAAATCAGAAGAAATCAGTGCAAATGTTTAACTAAAAGTCGTATTAATTATTTCGGTTTTTTTCTGCGTTTGATTTCGATGTGTCGATTTAAGTGTCGGTAAATGGTTTTAAAAGAACAGATTTTTCTATATTGAAGACATTTCTATATTAAAGAAAAAAAATGCATAATTTGAAAATTGAAAAATGTTAAGCATTAAATATTTGAAAATGAAAATTGAAAAAGGTTTTAACGAAATTATGCGAGTACACACAGACCTTTATACTAACTATTAAACTTCATTGAAATGACATTATCGGGACATTATCAGCTTGTTGTGAAAAATGAGCCATGAAAGAGCAACGACATTATCTGCACCATCGATAACATCAATGAACATCAATCAATTAACAAAATGCGTGTTTACTTGCACGCACTCGAAAGCAACAAAAAAAAAAACTCGTTCATTTTAAATTTGACTGTTAATGATTGAGTTTTAATGTGGTCATCATGTCATCATGAAATCAACGAGAACATACATCATACTACGATAATGCACGCAAACGAGTGCGAACGAGTATTGACGAGTACTCGTTGATGTAATCAAAAGCCACTAAGTATTACTAGTAGCCGTCAGTTTTTGGTTTTTCATCCAAACAAACTTTCAATTGAACTCAATTTTCGTTGTGAAAATTTTCAATAATTTTAGAATTTAATTAAAATTTAAAGTTTAGCAATATATTTGAGAAATACACACACACACACACACATACATACACATGTATACACATACAGAATCTGACACTTCCAATCAGCAGTTACCTCGCACCATTTTCGGACAGTTTTACGAGCGCCACAGAACCATAAAAGCCATCAACTGAGCGCGCGCACATACACACACACACACACACACACACACACACACATTGTTGACTTTATGGTGAGCTGTCATGATCGCTGTTATTGCTGTAATTGCTGCAACAACACGTTAGCTGTCCACGACTTTGCGTCGGCAGCGACAACGACAGCGACCACGATAGCGCCAGCGACCACGTGGTTTGCATGACGCCAGCAGCAGCGTAGCGCTGTAATACGCTTTATGTACGATATTAACAAATTTTTCCTCCTTTCAACAGTTTGTTTTTGATTTTAATTGGTTTTTGCTGTTTTTTCCGTTTGCTTTTTACAAAAGCTGTTGTTGTTGTTGTTGTAGTTGTTGTGTTTGAGGCGGATCCTTTGCCCTTGTTTCGCCTTGACTCCACTTGTGGTCGAGGTTTTGCTATAGTTAGTGTTATTGTTATTGTTATAGTTATTGTTATTGTTATTTTACAACAGCGAATTCGTTTTAGTACTAGTGAGAGTCATTCATTTAATTCAAACGAGCGAGAGAGGAAGTAGAAGAAGAAGAAGAAGAAGAAGAAGAAGAAGAAGAGAAAGCGCCTCAAACGAACACGAAACAACTGCAACAACTTATTGTTTGCTTTGCATGCATTTCATTAGATTTGTTTTGATTTCATTTACTTTGATGGTTGGCATTTTTTTCAGAAGGCCAACGCTTTTCCAGCGAGGTTGGAAAATACAAAAACGCAAAGTACACTTTCATGGTTAGGGTTAAATTTTGAGGTCGAACTGACGGCTGAGGTGACGGCTGAAATGACGTGACCTGTCGCGTTACTCGCGAGCTTGTGTTGTTGATTTTAACGATTAACTTCAATCACTTTGCGGTTTATAAATTTTCTTTAGCGCCGCAAGGAATTTTCTGCGCTGAGTTCTACAGAAAAAATGCTTCCTTCACCTTTATTTAACCTTCAACTTTATAACTTAAATGAATTGCACGAGTTTTTACAAAGTAAACATAAAAAAAAATATTTAATTCTATGTATGTATGTATTTATCGAAGGCAGGAAGAATGGTAAAAAATTTTAAAAAACCGAAAATTATCATTTTCTCAGAGAAGAGAAAGTAGTATTATAGATCAATTATTGAAAAATTATTGACCAATTATTGAAAAGTTTAAAATTTTTGCATTAAAAAATATTTTAAAAATATTTTAAAGGAGCTCAAAAAAGACTCCTTTTTCTGAAAAAAGTATGTGTGCTCCAAAAAGGGACTCCAAAAAGTGTCTTATATGATTCAAATATGAATGTTCAAATTTATGACTTTTCTATGACTAAAAATGAGCCTTTGAAAAACTATACACACTAATTTAGGACTCTGACAAGACTCATACTTCTGTCTATATTGTGAGTCTACTTTATTTATCTTTTTTCAAACTTTGCTTTTTCAAGTAAAAAAAATTATTTCAATTAAAAAATTATCATTTTTGATAAATTCACACTATTTTTTAACATTATCTTGAGTTATCGCTGGTTTTGGTTGACCAACATGTTCATTATCGTTCGGCGGCTCACGATCCTCTTTGAAACGCGTAAGCCACTCATAAACTCTGCTACGGGATAAATAATTATCATCATCATAACCTTTGATTGCATATTACAACATAAATATGAATATTTTTGGAGTCTGCAAGGATTTAAATTGTGAGCCCAGAAGAGAATCATAAAAGGCTCAGAAAATAATCATTAAAGGCTTAGAAAACAATAATAAAAGGCTCCGAAAAGAATAACAAAAGGCTTAGGAAAGACTTTTTTACAAAAGGGAAAATTTTTTAAGACTTTTCTGACTCTTATTTAGGACTCTTTTCTGCGAGCCGTCTAGGCTAATAAAAAACGTTCATTTCTGACTCTTTTATGTGTTCATAAAGAGCGTATTTGCTCAGAAATATGAGTCTTTTCTGAGTCTAACAAGACTCAGATATTGTTTGCTGGGAATAGATATACAAATTTTATAGTATCGTACGATATAGTAAAAATAGACATACGAGTACCTAAATACAGGGTCTTGCATCAAGAAATGTCATTTGAAATTTCATTTCAACAACTTTATTTTAACTTTAACATCTCAATAAGTTATATTGAGAGAATCTCTCTATTCCTTCCTTCCTTTCCATAGAGCCGTAAAGTAATACCTCCTGATATTTCATTTATGTACGTACTTCCTTTACAATACATACATACTTTGCGTACGTATTTCCGCTGGACAAAGTGAAAACGGTGGCGAACGAATAAACTAAATTTCCGGCGAAATTATGTCGAGCTGTATGCAGTGAAAACAGCGAAGTAGCGAAGAGCAATTTACACAAATTAACATGTGCACGCAGGTAAAGGTAAGCGCACACACATACACACTCATGCACACGCGCACACACCTACTTTCATCGCTACGCTCGCACTGCAGCGAAGTAAGCGTGCTTGTTCAAGAGAAACACGCATACGCTGACATTGCACTTGCACCTTCGAGCTTTTAAGTATTTCCGGTTGCAGTCGCGGAAAGTTTATAGTTTCAATCTTTGATGGTTCGATGGCAAAGCGGCGTGAAGTGGCACAAAGTGGCACAAAGTGGCTGATATTCATGAATGAAGCTTTGAAGAGGGAGCAACAACGCTGCAAGGACAAAACTCAAAACCAGAAAAGACAGACGGAATGATGTGGGAGAGGAGGAGCAGACAAAGAGATAGTAAAAAAGAAAAACAAAATTAAGTTGTTTTTGTTGTTTTTGTGTTGGTGTCGTCTTTTCGTGTTAAATTTTTATTACTTTTAGAAGTTAGAAATTGTCAAAATTAAGAAACCGAAGAAAAACCACAACAACAACAACGGCGTCATCATTAGAAAACTAACTAAAAAAAATACAACAATCACAACAAACACAACAATAATATAATGATATATAATAAATAATAAAAATGATCCTTATTTTCTATTTTCTGCTTCCTAAAAATGGGCGGCTAAAACGTTTGTAACGAGTAGCGAGTAGCGAGATGATACATGAAAATCATAGCAAAATTATAGTAAATTATTTGAAGCAATTTTTGTTATGAATTAATAGCATAAATGTTCGTTTTTCCATTCTTCATGAGAAATTCATTGTTCATTAATCCGTTAAACGTTGCTTTTTTAAAACAAAAATTTTTATTTTATTTTTTAAAATCTACTGACAGTTCTTGAGCAGAGAATTAAACCTTTTTCAACAAGAGGTGTCATTTTGAATCAACAGAAAAACGCAATATGTACGTTTGTAAAATGCAGTGATACTTTTTTTGACATCCCAAGTACAAGCTCTAAGCTCTGTAATGGTCACAATATCCGCCTAGGCTCCTTTTAAAAATTGCTATCCTTTTGAAGAAATTTTCCATCATATTTTTCTATAATAGCGTCAGTAAATGACACTGCCAGCTCAAAAATCGCACCAAACTGTCAGTCGTTGTGGATGAAGAATATTTGTTCGAATATTTCTCTGGGATTCCTGGTTTTACCTGTCAAGTGACATTACAATAACAGTTGAGTGTTGACAGTTCACAAATGAGGCGAAATTTAAAATGACATCTCTTGTGGGAAGATCCTAAATAAAGAGAGATATAATTCTGATGTGAACGTAATTCTGACAATTGAGAATTTTGAATTTTGTGTGGTATATACGGAGTGTGGGCAGGATGGAGGTAAGAAAAAAACGTATGTGAGATGGTTTAAAATCTTACTGTATTTACGACTTATAACTCTGACAAATTTTTTTAAGGATTTTCACTATTTAAACATAACTATTCAGTTTGGAATTTCAGCTTAAATTAAAAGTGCATAAAATACTATAAAAGTTTGTAGCAAAATAGAAAAAATGCACCAAAAAAAAGCAACATAGCATAATAGCAAGAAAAAAATATTAAAATATTATAAAAATTCATTGCAAAATAGCAAAAAGTTGCGAAAAAAAGCAAAATAGCAAAAAAAAAAAATTGCAAAAAAACTTAATTGCTATTTTGCAATGAATCTTATGCACTTTTAACTTAAGCTGAAGAAGCTCAGATGAATATAAATGTAATTTTTATGGTATTTTATGTCATACGCTTTTCGCATTAAAGTCGCCTTTAAGCAAAGAAAAATACTGTGAAAGAAAAATGAGGTAAAAAACGCAAGCAAGCGGAAAATCCTGTAAAACTCTAGAAAACTGTCATCAGAAAATCACCCGTAGAGCTGGCAATAAATGCGGCATGTACCACTCTATGACCACCTTCCTCAACATTCAATTCGATAACCCAAATCGTCCCCCGCTTACATAAGCTTTTCTAAATTTATTGTTGTTGTTGTTGTTGTTGTTGTTGTAATCTACTACTGAAGTATGTACCTACCTAGAGGTTAGAAAAGCTACGAAAAAAACCCAGCGTGTCACAGAAAAAACCAGACCAGACGAAGCATGTTACGCGTCGTCAGTTGCGACGCGTACCATGCCGTCCATGCAAAAAAATTGGGAATTAACTGCTGGCGCTTCGAGAATGACGTATTCAAATTTCAGAAGAGTTTTGAAAATCCATTACACAGTTTTTTACTCTTAGCCTTTAGAGTTGTTTCATGCTGCTGCGCGCTCGCTGGTAGTGTTCGCTTGAAGGAATTTGCAAAATTGCCATTGAATTTTTTCTGGATAACGAACGTTATCCGGAGGGCAAAAGGAGTAAGCAGCAAATGGATGAATTTTTTAGTGTGTTGGTGTGTGTGTGTGTGATACAAAACTTTTCCCTTTCACAGACAGTGGAAAAATGTGAACTAACGCAAGGTTATGTTCACTGAGAAGTGAAAGTGAAAGGGAAAAAGTGTTAATTAAATTCTGGTTTTTTTGTTTGGAAAATAATCCACTTCTCAAATTGGGTCCAGACACAAATCGCTTTCGACAATCTTCTATCTTAAATCGCTTTTTCGTTCTTCCATAAGAAAATAGAATATTGTTTTTCCAAATCGCTTTCTAAAAATAAGTTTAAAAATCAGCAACTAAAAAAATGTGAGTGAAAACACAGCAAAATCATAGTCTTTCGACATCTCACATGCATTAAATTTCGTCATTGATTCGTGAACGAACAACTATTTTTTATGTCGTCTATTAAAATTCTTAGAGTTGGAGCGAGTTTAGATTAGCGTTGAGATACCTCACCCGCAAGCGTCAAAATTTATTGTTGCTTTTGAAATTAATTTTTCACATTTAGCAATTTTTAATTTTATTGTTTTTTGCTGCTAAAAAAAATAAAGCAATAAAAAACCAAAAAGCATATTTTCCAACGATATTTCAATTTTTTCTATGAAATCTTAAATATTGTTCAATTTCATTCCATTAGACTTTCAGTTCTTTCGTTCCTTTCGTCAATTTACGTTCTTTTCAGTATACTTCATTCGAATTTTCATTACGTATCTTTTAAAAAAAATAATGCAAAGTAATTAGCATTACTCATGGGTATTTTGAGACTAAGTTCAACTCATCATTAACGCTTCTGCTTTACAGTAACAAGATATCGTACGCACTTCAATGGTCTTCAGTGTAATCCTTTATAAGTTCTTGAGATATAAATAGAGTTATACAATTTTTTTGAATTAAAAAATTTTTTAGGCTTTGAATTTTATTTATTTGAACAACTTGTGATCTCGTTGCCTTTTAATTCCTTTATTTAGAAGGTTTTATTACCACTTTTAAGTTTATTTTTATTTATTGAGGGTTTTTTTTTCTTATTTTTTATATTTATTTACGATAAGTAATTTCCATATATACTCGTATATTTTTTTTTTATTGTATATTTATCATTTTTGCTCTGTACGATTTGTTTTATATTAACTTTTTTATGATTTTTCCTCTTTTATTATTATTTTTTATGTGGTTATTTTCTTTCTATAAATATTTTTATTATAGTACAATGAATGAGTCACGTATATGTATGTAAACCCATTCATAATTTTTTTTAAATTTACGATTATTACATAAACGTATATTTTGCAGCAATTACGCTGAAAGCTATTTTTTGTCAAGTCTTTGCTGTTGGTTGTTGCAAAAAAAAGGGAGTTTTATTAACATGGAAAATATGGTAAGTCGGTAACCAGGAAAACCACCAAAAAACAACAACAACAGTGACAACGAAAGAATTGTTTAAAAAAAAATACATACATATGTGGCAAAATGGCAAAGGTACTCGTAGCGACGTAGCTGTAAAAACCGTTTAGAATGAAACAAATGAAGCGAGCGTAAGAGAACAATAACAGCATATTACTAAAAAAAAAATGCTAAAGCAGTAAAGAGCAGCTGCGTGTATTTATGATATTAAATAAAAAAAGGTAGGAGTAAGGCCTGGCCCAAGCTCATGCACTCTACATGCTCAGCTCTCGAATCGGCGATGAAAAAGTTTACTTGTGTAATAACACAAATCTTAATATAAATATTAATGGAAAAATACCAGCACACACACACACACACACACCCACCCACTTTGGTGTGTTTATTTTAAATGAGTATGTATGTATTGTATTTCAAATAAATTCTCTTTAACCGCAAGGAAAAATATAATAATCTTTACTCGTTTATGAAATCGAAGAAAAAAACTATGTCAAAGCCATAAGTCATAATTGTTATGGAATCTGGTTGTTGTTGTTGTTCTTGGGGGTGGTGGTGGTGTTGTTGAGAAATAGGTTTTCTCAAAAGAATAAAACCACCGCAAAAAGCACCACTCCAACAACAATTCAGAGCAGCAAAAAACACTTGAAAACTACTCGAAGATTGAGTTTACATTAGTATCGATGTATGTATGTACGCTTAAGCGTCACAATTTCGTTGTTGAAAAAAAAAAATCAATATAAAAAATTTTTTGCTAAATTGTATTATTGTTGTATGTATTTTCTGTGCGAATTTTTTCTCTTTACATTTCTTCTTAGTTTAATGTTTTTCCTTGTTTTAACTAAAAACAAATGAGGTTACGCCTATTAATTCTTAGGTACTAACTCAATTTTCTTCTTCTTCTTCTTTTTCTCTTTCCTTTTCCCCTTCTCTTTTTTCTCACATTATTTTATTTATTTGGCACATTTAAAATTCCATTACAAACAAATTGACCCCAAAAATTAAAAATTATTCCAATACAGTGACTTCCCACAAACAGTAACAACAACAACAATATCAACAACAGCTTTTCCGTTCTTCCAAGTCAACAGTAATCCTTTTGGGCCTTTAGGATCAAACCATTTCTCATTTTAATCTTAACAAATCGATAACAGTACGATTTTTTTTTAGGAACAGGAAAGAAAGAAGAAAGGCAGGAAGGAAGGAAGGAAGGAAGCAAGGAAGGAAGGAAGGAAGGAAGGAAGTAAGAACGGATGAGGCGGAAAATGCCAAAATTTAATTAAGACAATTCGTTAATGAATCAGTGACGAAAACTGATGTTTGTGCATTTCAAAAGGCGTTCCAGAACATTTTATTTTGTATTCTTCTCTCTCATTCTATTCTATAGCTGATAATTTTCAACCACTTCTACTGCCTGTTATTTTCTTCTTCTTCTTGACAGAGACAATCTGGACAATCTTGTCTTGACAGAGAAAATCTGGCCAAAATTACTGCCATGTCATCGATGATTTGTAAATAGATAACTATTAACAAGTTAGTACGTTGCATGAACGATGGCGGAATGTCATGCATGAGTCGTTAAAGTTTTCTTGAAGCAATCAACTACAGGCCATTCTCTTTCCAGAACACTTAAAAGTATGCAATGATTATACATTTTACACAACAACGCGCAAAGTAAGCTCCTAAAATGCTCCGAAAAAATACAAAAAATTTGTTGCTGTTTTTGTTGCTAGTGTTGGTGTTGTTGTTGTCGTTGTAGTAGTAGTTGTTGTTGTTGTAGTTGTTGTTGTCGTATTTGTTGTGCCGTGTGTTGATACTCGTATTTATTTGCAAGAGTTGCATCTTTTTTTGCATCTACTTCAGCAGATGCTTCTCATAGTCCATTGATTTCGAGTGCAAGTCAGTCAACCGGTTAATAAATAACTGTTGTTATTGTTGTTGTTGTTGTTGTTGTTATTCAAGCATCGACTCTGCATAGTTCACCGACCATTTTGCCATTTTAAGAATGCAAATGCATGCACGTATAAGAATGTATGAGAATCGTAAACGAATAAATAACGAACGAGTACAACAATAAAACGAGAATAAATTTTAACAACAACAACAACAACAATAATAATAATAACAATAGCAACAACAACAACAACAGCTACTCTTGCTGCTACCTTTTGGCTCATTGTTATACGAGCGTACAAATAATAAAAGATAGTTTAAATAATAAAAATAATAATAAGAAAAATAGCAATAAGTAGTAAAACAATAATAATACAACAGCAACAACAACAACAACAACAACAACAACAACAACAACAGCAACAACAGCAACAACAACAACAAATATCCGTCTGTTTTTCAACGCTTTCTCGCTCTGTTTATCAACCTTTTGTGTATCTTTGCGTACAAATGTTTTGCTTGCTCTTGCTCCTATAGATTCTCTTTCTATTGTTGTTTTCGTCTCTGTTGCTGTTGTTGTTATCGCTGTTGTTGTTGTTGTTGTTGTTCTTCATTCATTTCCATATTTCTGTTGGCAGGCGTATGGCAGAATTTGTCCCCAGCGTGTCCTGCATAATTTACTGTTGACGCCAAGTATTGTCCTTTTCGTATCATTTGCTGCTTTCTCCACCCCCTGCCTGTTTCCATTCCTCATCGCTTCCCTCTGCCACACCCCCTTCCCCCTCAACTTGATTACCTTTACCATCCCTTGTGGATAAACTAATGGATTAAAGCTGCTTTTACGTCTTTATTGATTTGTTTTCTCATGCTTGGATAGTTCAAAATATACTCGTCCTTTCGAAATTAGTTCAGAAACTTTATTGAAGGACATTTTTCTTATTTACTGAAAGGTCCCCTTTTTACCTATTCTCTTTCAATTTTTTCTTTGCTTTTTTATCCAAGAATTTAATTTTGCACACTTTTGTTTGTTTCCGTTTTTTTTTTGTTTTAACGAAGGAAAACTTAGTTTGATATCGCTATATTGGCTTTCTCTGACTTTTTTCGGGCTCCCCAAAGACGATTGTTTCTTCTCTTCGCATGTGTCTTTCTTTCTTGATCAAGGTTTCCTCGAAATTGGTTGTTTGACGGTAGTTTGATGCGAGGGCACTTTGACCCTTCAGGGTACTTTGACCCTTAAGGGTACTTTGACGTTAAGCGTACTTTGACGTTAAGGGTTCTTCGACGCTTGACCGTAGTTCGTTGCGAGGGCACTTCGACCCTTGAGGGTACTTTGACGCTTGACGATAGTTCGCTGTGTGAGCACTTCGACCCTTGAGGGGGGTACTTTGACGTTAAGAGCTCTTCGATGCCTGTCGGTAGTTCGCTGCGAGGGCAACACGACCCTCGAGGGTGCTTTGACGCTTGCGGGAGTTCGCTGTAGTTCTTTTTTCTTTTACTTTTTCTATTCTTTTCTTTTAAAAATATTTTCAGGATTACTTTTTTAAATTTTGTCGGCTTTTTTCACCCTCTCTTTCTGAATTATTTCTTCCTTCTACTTGTTCTTCCATTCGAACAGGACATACCATGTCCTTCACAATTTATTTTTACATCATCCTGGTCTGTAAAGGCGTTAATTGTAATTCTCTCTGTCTCTTTCTCTTCCTTTTACTCACTCTATTTGCGAATTTTTATGTAGAGCTGCATTTCGTTCTACCAGCTGTTGTTGCGGTCATTGTGGTTGTTGTTGTTGCACCTCTTCTCCCCGCAGGACGTCTCCCACTAGAGCACGTAGACTCGGACTTTGCCAGTGACGTCCTAGTCCGTTGGCTGGCTCTTTTCTCTTGGCACAATGGATGCAAAGGATTGAGGTTATGTCACAAGTTATTAATGGTCTCTCCAGCACACTTCAGTGTGCTCGTTCATGTTTCTTGCTGCTGTTGTTGTTCCCGCGTTTCGTTGCGTTTCGGTCCGTTTCACTTCGTGTCATTCCACTGTGCTCGTATTTGCAATTTGTTTACTTTGTTGGCGGCGGCATGGTTCAATGCTGTCAGTAACGTTGTCGTTGCCCCCTTTTTGTTGTTTCTGTTTTGTTTTGTTTAGTTGTTGCCTCTTTTCAATGATGTTTCTTATTCCAGTGTGTGTTAGTGGAAGAGAACGACAAGCTGTCGGTTCCTCACCGACACCGAGAGCGTACATGATAAATTACCGTTTTGAAAACTAAACGATGCGGTAAAATATTTGCTAAAAGTGAGTAAGAGTTCGAAAAGAAAAACAAAATAAAAAATCCTTTTTACTGCTTGCTTTTTTGTTAATTTTCGTGTCCTTTTTTTCTTTGTTTTGTTATGTCAATCAGAGTGACAATATTTTATTGTTGCTGCCTAAGCTTATTTGTTTTTCTTTTTTCCGTTAAATTTTGCTAATTTTTTAATTTTATTTACTCGGAGTTTATCTCCTTTTTTTCAATTTTTGTGTCACGTCCTCAATACATTCGGTGATTTTAGTGACTTTTGGGCCAACTGGCTCCGTTTCTTTGGCACAAAAAGAAACGGAGAAAAATAGTACCACATAAAAATAATAAGATCTTCTTCTGGTTTAACCATTTTACTATGAAATCTTATTAAAACATACAAGTAATATACTTTTTTCATAGAGAAATCTTATTAATTTTATAAAGAAAATCTTATTGTCATGAAACAAAAATTTAATCTTATTAATTCGTAATTTTTATAAGAAAGTTATGTTTTTTTCGTCTTATAATTTACTTCTTTTAATAAGAAACACTTCATATATATGTATGTATGTACCTACAATATCGTCCGTCTTGCCGGAACTTTGATCGTAATATTTTTGCTGTCAGCTTTACTTTAGATCTATAATTCATATTTATTTTTTTTACATTGAAAATAACAAAAACATGAATAATTATTTTTATTTTTATAAGACTGGAAAACAATAAGTTTTTCTTATAGAATTTGTATTTAAATAAGATCGTCTCTATGAAAAACAATAAGATTTTCTTATTGAATTTGTATTTTAATATGACTGTCTTTTTAAATTTTAATCAGATTTTCTCTATGGTTTTAATTAGGCTTCCTTCTTGTATGAAAAGCAGAGAGAAATCTGATCTGTTTTCTTTCTATTTTATCTGGTGTTTTGGCTCTGTGTATTAGAATGTCAATCAAAATGAAATAAATTGTTTTATCACTTTCTCATTTAACGTGAATTAATTTTGATGGCCAACGAAATGAAAAGCAATAAATTTCATGATCTCTTTTTCTTCCTTCCTTCCTTTCTTCCTTCAAAATCGTTTCTTTATTGTTGAAGCTCGTAGTAGTAGCAGATATTTTGTATTGAATTAAATCTATTTATTTTATCATTATCGGAGATTTTCCGTTTTGTCTTTGCCAAAAAAAGAATAACTTTAAGGCTTCTCCTTAAAGTTAATAGCTCTCGTATTCTTCGTACTAAAAAGTCTTTATTTCTCAAAAGTATTTTCAATTTTCCGCTTCATAAAAATTTAATTCCAACTTCATTTCGATCGACTCAAATCAAAGCGTTTGTTTTTAAGGCGGCCGGTACAGGCTTTTTTTAAAAAATAGTTTTCAAAGAAACTAAGAAAGAAGATAATAAGTTAAGTTGTATAAACGTAATTTTAAATTGTTTTTTACGAAAGAGGAAGAAGAACAAGGAGAAGGAGGAGGAGTAAGAATAAAATGAAGAAATACGATATTTTTTAAGAGACATTTCATTATTCTTTCGAAAAAAGTTTTTTATCGCTTTATTTTATTGCGATCAGTTCACTTTATTTATCTATCTGTTCATCTCTCCCCCTCCCTCTCCCTCTCCCTTTAGCAAACTAAAACTTTTTCTATTAAATCTTATTTCTTAAAAGGTGTTATAAAGTCGAGCTTTTATTTATCAGGAAATATCCTGAAGCGTAGAAAATAGTTGTTTCGATGTCAGCAAAAGTTGAAATAAGCTTAACTTTTATTTCTTTTCACCATTATCTAACCCTTTGGGAAAGCTCAACTAAATATCAAAGAAAGAATATTTAATTTCTGGAAAAATATTTTTGTGTTCTATCATTTTCGTCGTTGTGGCGAAATTATTTTGTCGACACTAAAAATATTTAAATGTTTAATTTTTTTAATGTATAAGAACGGATATGGCCAGACAGTAAAGAAAAACAGTTTTAACGCAGTAATATGAGTGCTATTTTTAGGCACTAAAAAATCGTTTAGATTAAAAACGAAAATGTTTTTAGAAAAGTTTTCCCAACAAATAAAACTTTTGAATTGCTTTCACCACAAGTATATGTTGATACTCGTCAATGTATGAGTACGTATGTATGTACATGCATACATACGCGTACTATAAAATCAAAACTTATCTGTAAAATTGGAAAAAATGCGTCGTGATCGAAAAAGAAAACGAAATTCGCGAAACGCGAAAACGAAAACTGAGTCAATATTTTGTTAGAAAAAGCAAGAAAAGTTATCGCCGTTGTAGTTTTTTAGGTGGTTGTTGTTGTTGTTGTTAGTATAGCTATTATTATTGTTAACACTTTTTTCTTTTGCTTTTCTCTTCTCTTCTCTTGTCTTATTTCAAGCAACAAATTCCGATTTCGTCTGGATGGCAAATTGTATGACAACAGTGAAATGGCAGACACTCTGAATGGTTGTGAATAGCATCAGCATGTACAAATCCTTATATCCTTGACTATAATCGCAATCGATAGACAGAGGACGAATAAAGCAAGCTCGCTCGCTCGAGAAGCAAGCAAAGAAATAACCAAAGCGAAAAATAAACAAACACCAAAGCACACATTTCAATTTATCTACAAATTTCATCAATAAATAGAGAAATAACCAAATAAAGAATACATATTTCATTTTTCATTGCAGGTTTTCATTGAACCAACAGAGATTGCTGCCCTCAAAACCGTTTACCTTTGCAACCGTTATAGCAACCGTTACCGTTGCTGTTAACCTCCCAGACGGAAAAGGCATAAGTGTGTGTGTGTGTGTGTGTAAAGAATTGATCAAGGTTAAAACAATAATTGATTAATATTGATTAACGCTTGAAATATCTCGTTTTGTCTTAATCTTTATTTATTTATTAGAGTTTTTATTTTATTTTTGAAAAAAAAATAGAGACCACAACTTTTATATGCCTGCAGTTGCTGTAAATTAAGTGAGGCATCTCTGTTAAATCCATTAAATCTAATAAATACACACAAAAATGCTCAAAATTGTGAAATTTAATAAACTAAAATTTAAAAAATATTCATAAATTTTAATGTATTCTAAGATCTAACTAATTTGGAAGTTCTTACTTTTATTTCCGGGTTCATTGAAAGCCAATACAAAATTAATACAAGACTTTTTCCGAGGAAAAATGATTAAAAAGTCACCCGAAGCGACACACTGAAGTCTGGTATAATGAATAAAAGTATAAATATTTTATGGCTTCTTACAATTGTATCGAGGATTTAGTTTTTTTACCAACTTTTTTTTGTAAAAACAAATTTTTTTTATATTTAAATATCCTTCACTCATTATATCTGGAGAGGTAAATTTCGTTATTGGGGAAAATTGTTCAGAAGATTTAAGCCTTAAAGGATGAGAATAGCTATAACTTCTTAACTAAAATGACACACCCCAAATTTTTTTAGTGTATGAAATAAAGCAGTAGACAAAAATTTAGTTTGCATTTGAAAGTGCCAAGACTTCTTTATATGTTTATAGTTTATAACATTATTAAATGCTCTATAATTCGATTAAAAATAATATTTTATTAATACGCCTTAAAACATCATGACCATAGAATAATGAAATGCTAAATTTTGTTCAATGTCCAATTTTCCTCAAAATTATTGAGAATTATATACGATTTTATTCTGAACACAATAGCATTAATTTTACTACAACGAATTTTTAACATTTAAATAAAATTTTTAGATATTGCAAAATGTGTATATAATAAGAAAAAAGTTATATTTTGCACTTAAACTAAAGCGTCCGTTCCCTTCGCCACTTTGAAATCATCATAAATGCTTATTTCGACGTCCTGCCGTCAGGCTAAAAATGATATACTGCCCGCAATATATTACACGTAATTTAATAGTGTAAACACGACAGCAACAACACCTTTTTTAATGCAATTAAAAAAATTGAAATTAAATGAAAATGAGAGGAAGCAAGCAACAAGTAGTGGAGAGAGGGAGAGAGAAAGCCAAAGGGTGATACTACATAGAGTCAACTATAGTCTATAGTCTAGAGTGTTAAAGAAAGTAACGAGCTTCCAGCAGAAATAAAGCATTAAGAACGAAAGAAACAGCAAAAGAATAATAGAAAGGAAAAATTAATAATAAAAAAGGAAAGAAAAAAAATTTTTAATTTGCTAAACGATGGTATTTTTTTTTTTCTTCAAAGCCATTTATGTATTTATGTATGTATACGTATTGTGAAGGTCTTTTTACCATGCTCTTGAATTTAATAAAGGACAAGCCTTCTCATGGACAACAAGCTTAGCCATAAAAGCTACAACAACAGTAATAGCAACAACAGCAACAAGCAAATAAATATATCTATTAATAAATGAAATTGTATAGAGTCACGAAAGCTTTGTTGTTATGGTCTGAATAACCATTTGAAGGATTTGTTAATATGAATTTAAAACTTGTGTACTTTTGCAACAACGAGCCTTTAAAAGTGTTGACCTGACCACACGCTCTTTTTACAATTAATTTGCAAATTTAATGCATTCATTTCGAAATATGTAATTATAAAAGCAAGTCACAAAATATCTTATTGTACAGAAAATTATCCTGTATTACTTTTAATAAAATCTTTTAGAGACTTAGTTTCGTTGACTTGTTGCGTTTACTCGCAAAAATTCTAAAAGAGTTTTAGAATTTTTATAACTCAGAATGAAAGTTTTTTTGAAGGGAAGATATAATTTAATTATTGTTAATTGGAAATAGAAAGAAAGTCTGTATTTTCTTTACAGTCTTTCAACAGGAGGTGTCATTTCTAATTTCATGTCATTTTCGAACTGTCATAACATTCAAACGTCATTGTAATATCGTTTGACAAGTAAAAACCCAAAGGTTTTTAGTCATGACTCGCACAAAAAACTAGACAATAGACAAAATTTAAGAAAAAATAGAACAATTCATAATTTTTTTATAATTCATTGCACGAAAAAGAGCAGCCCATTATTATACAAGCATTAACTTCTTTACAAAGCAACGCACGCCTTGGTTTCATTTTATTTTATGTTATTTTGAGTCTCCTCGTAAAATTCGAAAAAGGAAATAATCTTCTAAAATAAATTAAACCCATAAAAGATTAAAGAAATATTTCTCAGAATATGCCACACAGAGAGAATGCATTCATGCATTCAAATATTTTTTATGGACTTATGGCTTTTTATGGATGTATGGGAATTACGGGGAATAAATGCGTGGGTGGGTGTGTGTTTAGACTGGTGTCTGTGGTTGTATAAAAGAAAATGTTATGCTCCTTTTTACATTCTTGACCATTTGTGGAATTTAGTATCTTGTTTATTGCGACCACGCAATGGGTTAATCCATGGGTTAATCGTTTAAAGAGGAGATAGAGAGAAACAAGTAAGAAAGAAAGGAGAAAGAAGAGATTGAGAGGGAGTGGATGAAAACGGTGAGAGGAAGAAAGGTAGTTGAAAAGAATGGGCCGTATTTGGATTAATAAAATGTTTGTTACATAAAAAAAAAATGTATCTTTTTACTAAAATAACGCTGAGTACTTTTTCCCCAACCAATATTTTGTGATATAAATAACTTTCTAGCTCCTTCTCCCTTTTTTTTTTTACCCTGCTGGATATCCGCAGCGATGACCTTCTTCATGGCCTTTAATAACACCTTGCGCACACACGTACTACATACGATTACATACGAGGTGGACCGCCGAAATCCTACAAAGAATACATACAACGATTCAGAAGGCTGAATCGTATGGGATTAAAGGATTTATTTTGTGGCATTATGAAGTGTTCGCTTACGCACATTCGGTCTATGCCAGAGATACACAATTTTTAGCATAGAAAATGCGGTTTAATTTAACCATTTCTCGTTCCTTCTTCTTCCACTACATCACAACTTCAACGTCATCATCATCAATCATCATCATCTGAAACTATTTCGCAGGAGTCGGTTGAATCTTTCAGGGTGATGATATCAGCCTTGTTTGAAAATTATCCTACCGTTTTCGAAGAGAAATGGGCATAATACGGTATATTAGAGTGTAGTAGTTTTAAAGACTTGTTCGAACACGTCTGGCCCTTAAATTTTTATGCTTCTGTGGTGGTGCGTATATTTTATGAACTTTTTCGAGCTTTCAATAGACTCATAAAAGACATTTGTACAACTTTTATGGTCGACGACCAGAAACGACTCCACGCAATGGTTCTCCATGGTACGCGATGGAGTATCGATAAAGAAGAAAAAACCAAAAAAATTGTTTTTTATTTTTTATAATAACTTTTTATTGTTGTCATTGGCGAACAAGCGCCTGCCTAGAGTTCATGGCAGATAAGTTTTTATGGCCGCGGAAGAGACCTACCGGATTGAATGCCACGATATTGTTCATGTTTCACACACTTCTCTTCCTCTTTTAAGGAATTTATTTTGCTTTTATATTCTTACTTTTGTTTTTCATCGTTTTCATCTTCCTCTTTTTGCTGTTTGTTTGCTTCCTTCGTGCGATTAATTTATTATCTTTTAAAAACTTATTTTCTTGCTTCGTTCTGGAGACTGTTTATGTGAACAGAAAATGCCATAAATTTACAAAGTGTCCAAATTAATCTATATAATGACAATTATTGAGTTTGCTTATAAATAAATCAGTTCTGTTGGGAAAAAAAACACTTCTCAATGTTTTTGGCCAACTTATCGATGAAATAATTTTCTTAATGAAACTTGAAAATACGATTAAATTTCATGAAGAAAATTTATCATCGTCAATATAATCATAATAAGGTTCGTTGATAATACCATTCTTATCATGATTACTTTCGATATTTTATAAAAAATTTATTAATCCGAAATATAATTAAATTATTCACGGTATTAACATGTTTTTTTTATTAACATTAATATTATTATTTGTATTAAATTCAATAAAATTATATACAATTTTTTTTCTTTTCATTGTTGTCCCTTCATTTTGCTATAATATTCTATGACGAGTAGAGTGAAACGTCTATAAAATTAATAATAAGTATGACAGCAACAACAACAACAACGAAAACGAAAAGTACATACTTTAAGGCGCAATGTCTCTTAAGAATCGCGAAGAATTCTATTAAGTGAGTAATATTAGCTTAAGTTCTCAGTAGCGAAGACACCTCCACCACTAACAACAACAACAACAACAGTTACTGCTGTCACTCCAGCTACTTGTAATAATAAATAAGAAAAACAAACAATAAATAATAACGAAAATCAATTAAATAAAGTGTATCATCGTTAATAAAGGCAAGAGCAAGAAAAAGCAGTGATGAGTATGACCATTTTTATTAGTATGACCGTTACAACATTAGTCGACTCAGAAAAGATTCATATTTCTAAACAAATACGCTCTTTTTGAACACATAAAAGAGTCAGAAATGAACGTTTTTTTCTTCCTAGACTGTCCTCAGCGAAGAGTTCTAACTAAGAGTCAGAAAAGACTCATAAAATTGTGCGTTTTAGGAGTTTACAATTTCAATAAAAAATAATAATTTATGAGCCTTTATACTCATTCTTTTCGGAACCTTTTATGATTCCTTGCTGAGCCTTTTAAAACTCGTTTCTGAACCTTTTATGATGCTTTTCTGAGCCCTTTATGATTCTTTTCTGAGCCTTTTGAGACTCTTTTCTGAACCTTTTATGATGCTTTTCCGAGCCTTTTATGATTCTTTTCTAAGCCTTTTATGATTACTTTCTGAACCTTTTGTGTTTTTTTTCTGGACTCACAATTTACATTTTTCCAGACTACAAAAATATTCATATTTATGTTTTAATATGCAATACAAATCAAGTAGACTCACAATATAGACATACATAAGTATGAGTCATTTCGGAGTCCTAAATTAGAGTGTATATTTTAATATTAGAAAAAAAATCTGGGGCTCATATTTTCCTTATAAAAAAGATTGCTTTCGGAGTCTAAATAATATGTGCCCAGGTATGGTTCCCAAAAAAGAGTCTTTTTAGAGTCATAACTTTGAACATTCATATTGGAATCATATAAGACTCTTTTCGAAGTCAATTTTGGGAGCACACATATTTTCTTCCGAAAAAGGATTCTTTTTTAAGCTCATAAATATGAACGCTCCTATGAAAATGTTTCCTGGGCTCATAAAAAAAAATTACTATATATTTTTTTTTGTTTTTAGCGCACTTTATCTCGAAACTGTATTCATCCTGACGGACCAATTTTTTTTTTGTTTTTTCTCTTTTTTGTTTTTTTTTTTTCAACTGTCACATCGGTTTTTATGACAGACTTTGTTTCTGCTGCGAAGTGATTTCGAATTGGTCGGTGTGTGTGTGTGTGTGTGTGAAAATGAGATATCCAATAAAGTGGTAATAAAAAAGGTCAAAAGCCATCCCCAACAGCACTAATAAAAATTTTATATATTCAGATTTGTTTTTATATCTTCTGTGTGTGTGTGTATAGAGTGAGATGATAAACAACACTGGGAAAAAACTAAAATTATTGATTACATTCTTTGAAAATTTGAATAAACTGATTAAAAAGGATTATATTAAATATATGTATGTATTTCTTACTAAAAGAAAATATATAAGCATTTTAAAGAAAATTACTATTTTATTGTAAAGAACACTTTTTCTTACCGGGTCCGTTTTTGTTTAGGATTAAATGTTTTTTTAGAAATATATAATTCTCTTTTTTATTGGAGCAAAAAAAATTCCAGGGAAAAGTATCAAGTTTTAATTTAAATCTTGCCGCTTATCATTTCAAAAAAACAATTTTACATTAATTAATAATAATATCGTTTAACGGTCCACTTGTGTCATAGGTCAGGACCGTCATTGGATAATTTTTTTTTTGGGTGATTGATTATCCCTTTTACTTTTCTTTCATTTGGCAAGTATACAAATAACTCTTTGTAATGATTAAAAAATTATTTGAAATTCAAATCGCGCAACCAACCAACGAAACCGCGTCATTTTGTATATGGAAATGACAACCATAAAATAAAATTCCTAAATTCTTCTAATTCTCATTCATTCCCATTTACCGACTTGGACTTTTTTTACAATTTGCTGAGCCATTCAGTAATCCAGCCATCCTCCACAATCAAGCTCATTATCATAAATCATTATTCAGCGGCATTCAAACACATTCAGTTAACGAATGTCATCTAATTTATGAGTTCTTAACTTCTTTTGCCCTCCTTCGACATATTTGGCTTATTCTGCCACTGTTTCTATCTCTCTATCTCTCTCTCGCACACTACGCTACGCTACGCCCTCAACGAGGTCGGTTTGTACAAACAGCTTTCAATATGAATCGAGCAATAAATTTCGCTGGCTCTATCGATTGAATTATAGTCAGTGGTTGATGTGTGTGTGTGTGTGTGTGTACTAACGTGATTTTTTGTATGTATGAATAGAGTGTGGCCACACACACATGGGACTGTATGTGCGTTTTATAAACGAGAAATTTAAACAATTCAGAGGTAATAAATTCTAGTTTCTTTTTTGGATTAAAAAAAATCTAATAAATATAAAAAAATATAAAAATAAGAAGTTTGTAAAAAATAATAATAAGACAGAAAAAATTTGGATTATTGATTTGTTTGATTTCTTAATGAAAATGCATTGAAAATAATTTTACATAAAGAAAATCACTTTGAAGAAATAAGAAAGGATAAAATACGAAAGCAGAAAAACAAAAAATATTATATGTTTTCCACCTTTTGGAGATCATTACACTTACAAAAACAACAAGCAACAACAAGCTATAGCTGTCTATCGCTATTGATTTATATAAACAAGGATACGATGAATACATAACAAAGAAATAGTAATAAATGAATAAATCGAAGAGAATAAAAAGTCAACGATTTTTTGTCATCACTGAATTTAGTCCACCATTGACCGAAATATATAGAAATTTCACCCAAAGACGGACATTAAGAAAGTATATAATTTCCACAATTTCCGATTCTACCATAATAATGATGAAGTCATTATAATTTATGCTCATTTACTGTCACTATTAACTTTATTTATTTAATGACGTTGCAGAGGAAAGAGCAATGTCGTCTGCTAATCAATTAAGTTCCTTTGATTTGAGGTTAATCACGCGTTACTGCTCCCGTTAATGCTTCATTAATTCCGGGATTAGATAAAATACTCGTCCAGTATTCGAGTATCCTTCAAAAAGCTGAACAGAAGTAGTTGTGACGGAAGTTGCGACGGAAGTTGCGACGGTCAGAAAGACCGTAGACGGGCAATGAGAGAAGAGAGGCCAAACCAAAGGGTGGAGGAGGTGAAAGCTGTAAAAAGTATGCACTCTTATATGGTCAACGGTTCCGGCAATCAATTGAAATTAACTAGTAGTGTTATAAAGAGTGTTTGATAAAATAAAAGGATGAGAGAGAGAGAGAGAGAGAGAGCTGTAATGGTAAAAAAGAACTACAATTTCTACATTACATTTAAGTTACAATAACGACACTAGCCACATTTACTTACAGTAACGCGACAATCTGAAAGAACCAGAATAAGAGTCTTAATCAAGGGTGTTTTTTTAGCTTAGATAGAACCTTCGATAGGGACAACTGTCAACACATGCTGTCCTTCTGACTGCTACTGCTGTTATTTATGTTCAGTATAGTCTGGCAAATCATCATGAATAGACTCACGCTTGAACAACTCTACCAAATTATCCAAATTATTATACTTTGAAAATCAGACGTCGATTCTAGCAACTTATAGACGACTTCGTGAATTTTATGGCGCACATAATCGTCCATCTGAACAAGTGAAGCTTGTCTCTTGGAGTGAGACATGTTAATGCCATAGCTTAATATTTCGAGTGAATAAAACAATTTTATTAAAATTACATTTTTTGTGTTATTTTTTACCATTTGAATTTCTATCGGGCTTAAAAAAACACCTTATATAATAAAAAATCGATCGAATAAAAAACAAAACCAACACTACGAAATTGAGTTCACTATCTCTACCAAGCCAACATGTATCGCACTAACCACATAAAATATTCGTAACTAACTATTTGGACAATGAATCTTATATAAACCACTGAAGCCACACGAAAGAAAGCAACCGCAAACGTACTAATGACAATAATTTAAATAAAAAGTGTCTGAAAAAACATAGTCTATAGTCCATATACTATAACTGTAACTGTACTAATACTCGTACCACTTTTTATGCACTATATTTTCTCTCTCAACCGCACTTTCAACTCAACTTTCTAACAGAACGTACATAATGCCATTCTGAATGTTACTTTTGTGTAAGTTTTTTAGCTGCAAAGATAATGATAAATATTTTCTCCGACAATGCGTCTCTTGTCGGACTTGACTTTTGACTTTTATGGCCTCACAAAATTTTAATTTAATTTAATATTCTTGCCTTTAAATGAATGAAAGCACCGAGAAGGTTGCTTTTTTCTTCACTTTTCCTTCAAGACTTCTTCAAAAAATTAAAAGAGCAAACATTTTATGAATAAACCCTGATCTAATTTTAAATTAATCCTGTTCATCTTCTTCTTGTTTTTAGTCTTCTTCTTCTTATACATCTGCTTCTATGTTCTATTTTAAAAACAAAAACGAGACATAGTTTTGCGCTGAATACTTTTGAAATATTAATGAAGTTGGCAGCAAATACTTAATACGATAGTAGCAAATTTCGAACATTGCAAAGTCATGAATAATTAAATAATTAATTAACAAACCGCATCACTTTCATCGTGCTTGACGGCGCTCTATACGAGTACCATCAAAACTATTAATATTAAAATAGAAATATCGTTGTATAGTTTCATTACAATCTCTTTAATTATTCAGCAATTTTTTCGTTGTTTTTTTTTTGGTTAGAAATTTTCGAGTTTCTTTCAGGATATTTAATTCATTCGAATTTCGTCCTGACTTTTCCAATCATCCGATCAAAATCTTTCGAATCAAAATATTAACGGAACGAAAGAGATAAACTGAAAGCTCATTAAAATAAAAGCCTTCTCCTTCGAAGTGTAGGGTATAAAAAAACAAGGAATTTATTTTTATTTGTAGTGGTAGCACCAGCAGCAGCAGCAGCAGCAGCGGCGGCGGCAATTTCGTGCAAGCCTTTGCTGACCGAGCACGGCTCATTCGCTGAAGGCGTTGGCGTTGGTTAGATACGTATGATTTTGGCGCGAAATTTTCAACGGAAGGAAGTGCTTAAATAATTCAACGCCATTTTCAAATATGTTTTGCAGGGAAAATTAAGTTGGTACGTGTGTGTCTGCTGAAAATTGAATAGCTTTTCGGTGTAGCTGATGGCGAAACCATGAGCTGAAGTGCTGTAGTAAATTTCTTTGTGTTCTGTATGGGTTGGTATGCGTGTGTGTGTGTGTGTGTTGCTGTGTTTACTGGTGATTTTTTTCGAAAACAATCCTTTCCTGTGGTTTTTCAGCAGTAGAAAAGGTGGTGTCGTTGAGTATCGAAACGTGTTTCATACGAAATGCGGCACTAAAACTGGCGCAAGCACACACACGCACATAAACCAGAATAATACAGGCATAACTGTGTACACCCAAACGCACACTCCGAGCTTCGAAAGCATATAAAATAATAATTTCTTGGAATAAGTAAAATTAATTGGGTTCGTGCTCAGCATTTCTTGAGAGAAATTTCCAAGTTTTTATTAATTCCAAAAAATATAGCATTTTTTAATAAATAGAAAAGTTATTTACTAACCTAATATTATTTTATTTGGCATTTTCATGCTGTTTTTTTATAAAAATTAACCTCTCCTCTCCTTTCGAAATAAACTTAATAATTAATAATTTTCCAATTAAATTTCAATATTATAACATTTTAAATTTCAGTGTTACTAAATTTAAAATCATTAAAATTAAAAACATTACCTTTAAAATTGTGAAATTTTCAGCAGAAAAAAAAAAACGGGTAAAGGAGTTGCTTTTAATGAAAAATTTAAATCTAATAAAATTTTAACAGCAACAAATTAGTGAAAAGATAAAATGTGAGTTCAATTCTTCGACAATTCTGCGAAAATTCGGCGAAATGTATTTATTTCTCAGTCATTTTTCGAAGAAAAACAAAAAGAAAATAGATTTTTGCGTACGCTGCGCTGTTAAGAATACTTTTAATAGCGTGATATTTTCTACGAATGCTGTTATTTTTAGAGATTTAATGACAAAAAAGAAGAGTCATACGTCACGTACTCGTAGAAGACGCGCCGTCAGCTACTCCTGAAGACTGTACCTAAATCGTGATAATGAAGCAAAATAAAATCTGGTTATTTTTATACACACTTTAATGAGAGTGAAGGAAAAAAAAACGACAAGGATCAACACTCCTTTAGTTTGGGAGTAAATAAAAACAACAACAATGAAAACAACAGCAGCACCAGCACCAGCAACAACAATGCTCTCTGTAAAAGTCATTGAGTTTAATGAACTCGATTAAATGAAATACAAGCCAAGAGACTTTTTCAAAGCGAGCGAAATGCTGTGTGTGTGTGTGTGACTTTTTGTAAATGAAAATGTGTTGGTACACGTGTGCCTGTGTGTGTGTGTGTGTGTGTGTGTAAGCATTTCCGCCTGAGTTACTACGGCTCTAATGCTTTGTGTTTCTTCTTGTTTTCTTTCGTCTGTCGAAAACACATGCGAGAAAAACGCTTGCCTGAGAAAACACTCACTCGCCATAACATAATTTTTTCAGTTGAATGATTTATAATTTATGTATGTGTGCGTGTATGCGTGTATGTCTGTATTTGTTGCAGATGCTTTGCAAAAAGCGGATTAAATTAAAGCAACAGCAATAAATTCCAAGAGTGTGAGCGATGGAAGGAGTTCTCTCAATCCGACAAAAAATTATTTGTATTATTTAAAGTTAAAGAAAAACGGCGAAGGAATACGAAGAGGCGGACGAAGAGAAGTGCAAAGCGACGAAGTATTATCAATTGTAAAGAATTTAATATTTTAGTGTATTTCTTTAAAGTGTGAACAAAATTTACTTGTGGTAACCTTCTCTCTATAATTAAATCTTCATTAAGAAATTTTGTATAAAGAAATTTTGTCATTTTAAAAATAAAATTTTGGGAAATTGGTCACTGCAGTTAGTAATACGTTGCTAGTTGCTCACTTAAAAAGCAAACTTTTGTCAATTAGAAACTTTAAAAAGCAAACTTTTGTCAATTACAAACTTTAAAAAGTAAACTTTGCGGAAATTAGACACTTCAGAGAGTTACCTTTTTCTTACTTAAATACTTTAAAAGTTAACTTCTTCTAATTTAGATACTTTCTAATGTAACTTTTTGAAAATCAAACATTTTTAAATGTAATATTTTTTATCTCAGACTCTTAAAAAAATAATCGTTTTTGTAATCTCTGCAATTAAACTATTTTTAACTTGAACTATTAAAGTGTGGAATAAAAAAATGTAATTCTTAAACACATTTCTTAAACAAATAACACAAATGAAACATAAACTCTTTCAGATTCTTTGTAAAATCAATAATAGTTAACAAACAAGAATATTTAAACCTAAAATTTAGTTAAAAGTTACTAAATTTCAGTCTTAAAGTTAAATAAAACACAAAAATTTGTTTAAAAACGAGTGGTTTCTAACAAAAACATAAATTTAAATATAACTAAATATGTATTAGTCATAAAGCTAAAAAAAAAACAACAGTAAAGCAGAACAATTTTGTTGACAAAAAGACGAGCAATTTTCTTATTTGCCAAAACTACAAAACTGCCAAAGACCATGGACCATCTTTCGAAGGAATGACGAATGCTATTGCCACGAAAGACTTTGGCACTCCAGAGACGAAGAAGAAGCATTCAATTATTTAGCAACAAATTGAAAACGGCTAATATTGACAGAAGCATCTCAAGTCGCATCGTATGACTCGAAGGCATTCGCTCACTAACTCTTTTCTATGCTACCTTCTTCTTCTTCTTGTTCTTGTTCTTGTTCTTCTTCTTCTTCTTCTCCATCTTCAGCGAATATGCAGCTGCAAGCAAGAAAATGCGCAACAACGAACGCGTCCTTTCTTTTTTTGTTACATTTTGTTACTGAAGCGAAATCTCGCAGGATTTCCGGCGAGAATCGTACCAAATTATTGAAAGAGACAACAGGATGGCACAAGATGAAAGACGTTCGGGAATAAGATGAAGTTATTGACACCGAAGTGAAACGCTGACAGCTGCAGACAAACTGAAGGAAGCGAGAAGCAAGAAAAACAAAAGAAGAAAAAAGTAAAAAGGAAACAAAAAAAAAAAAGGAAAACAACAATATTGAATATGAAGACGGAGCGAAAGAAGGTAAATTTAGTCATCACCATCAGGAGCATCATCAGCATCAGACACAATAGCAGCAGCAGCAGCAACAACAGGACAGCAACACTGCAAGCAAAAACAAAAGCAACTACAACGTTGCATTTTTTCCAATTTTCCTCTCTCTCTCTCTCTCTCGCTCTAAGGATTATTTGAGATTTTATATTCTTGATTGTAAAATAAAAGGATAAAATATTCACAATCATTACTTAGAATAACAAAATAAGAATAGAATCAATGAAAGAGAAAGAGGACGAATCAATAAAAGAGAAAGAAAACGAATCATCAATAAAAGAAGAAAAAGAAGAATAAAAAGCAATCAGTAGAAAACATCAAGCGCGGAAAGAACCAAAAAGGAAATGAAGAGGCTATAACGTAAAAAGCAATAAAAAAGATAAAAGCAAATTGCGTCAAGAAAATCCAAATTTAATTTCGTTGGCAACAGCCGAGACGTAGCAAAATCTAAGAAATTTTCCATTTTAATTCGCAATTTAAGTAATCCAGCCATGATTTACGATAGCTAGCCAGCAGCTACGATAGAGTAATGTTTTTATTATTTAAATAGCAGCAATTTTAATAAAATTAACTGAGAATAATTCAGAATTTTTTGGAGCTTTACTTTTTCATTAAAAAGTGTAACTTTTTTTAATAAGCTATTATTAATAACTGCCTTAAAAAAAGAAATTGTTATATAGATATTATTTTATTTTGTAACCTAAAAATATGCAGCTTATTTCTTGCTAAAAAATCCTCTTAACATTTTTCACAATGTTATATTTTTAATTATTCTTTACAAAATTTTTCTCTTGAATTAGCAAATAAAAAAATTGCTTTTATCAAGAATTTATCCGAAAAAAAATGGGTGATTTGTACTTATCCAGTGCACTTGAGTGTGTCGAATACTTCGACTTGGCGGTAATGGAAAGGCCAAGAGTTTTTATAATATGTATTATATTTAATTGGAAATATTAATTAACGGGAAATTTTGTCCTTACGATTAAGTATACAAACTGAGAGAGAGAGAGAAAGAGAGAAAGAGTCAACCAAACCAAACAGTAACCCATAAAAAAAACTAAATCAATTCGTTTGAAAGCATCTGCTTCCGCATAATAAAATTTACACTTCACAAAAATTATTGCATACCTTCCGGCTGTTGTTAAATTAGTTCCAGTCAAACGAAAATTTAATTGAAAGTGAATGGAAATCATTTGCACTTTATGGCACAAAATTTATGCTATTGCGATTTTGCCATTAACCCCTTCGACCCTAATGGGACACTGGTGTCCCGGGCTATGTTTATAAAGCCCTAAATTCTTCGTTCTGCATATAAAATAGTAGAAAAACGTCCCAATCAGTAGTTTATTGTATGTACTGTTAAGTACCGTTACCAACATCGCGCGTATTTGCGCGTGTTTCTTATTACATTCAGTTATTTGTAAAAATTGGCGGAGCAACGACGTGTTTTGCATACTTTTTGGCGAAATATTTAATTTTTTTTTTGTAATTGAACTTATTTGTTAGTAAACTTTGCGAATATATACATAGTTCCTAGCGAAATAATACATATATACACTTATATTGCATATATGTACATATTACAAAAAAAAATTTTGCAAAAAAAAAAAAAATTCTAAAAAAAAAAAAATTATATATATAAGGTACAAGCTTCGCTCGATTTCAACCAATAAAATATTCCATTTCCACCCTAAATATTCAAAAAAAACTTTCGTGAGAGCGCTCCACAAAAGTCGGGTCGAAGGGGTTAACAAATATTTTAGGCAGAGTACTTTTTAGAAATAGCACTAAATTGAAATTTAAGTTTTTAATGCTTGTGAATTGTTTTCATACCGAAGAAAATTTTATGATTTCGTGAAAAAAAAGTGTGCAAATAATTGATAGATTTCAATATAAGTTAGTTTATTAATGTCGATTATGAAATTAAAAAAGAAAAATTTATTAATTGTGACTTAATGATTTAAGACTATTTTAAATAAAGTATTATTTTACGTGAAATTTAAGAAAAGAATAAGGAATGATAATATAATGCGGAAAAGCTTTAGGTTAATTAAAGCAAATTTCTCCAAAAAGTCGTAAATCGTCATCATCAATCAAGCGTGCCATTTTGTATATGCCAACGGAGCAGTCAAGCCTTAATCAATCATAGATCCAAAACAAATTAAAACGATTACAGTCAATACCTCTCAAGGTCAACATCTTCTAACAATATTATTCTTATCATGTTTATGTTACGTTTACGCAATATTTACTTAAATACATATGTACATACTTTAGAATCTTATTGATTTTGTTTAAACGCAAAAGCAATTACTTTAATAAAATATTATTTTACGTGATTAAAATGAAGAAGAATCGCTTTGTTCAAGGTCATTAATACACAAAGTAATAATCCATAAATTATGCATAATTTGTCTACGCAGTTCTCTTTAATACTTTTAAATTAATTTATATAAACGCAGCTTACGATGCTTCAACCAAGTCAAGGACTCCATAAAAATCACTCATAAAAAATTCTCTATGGCAAACTTTTTATATTTACATCTTTTTTTATAAACCGAAAATGTTTCATTTCCCTTTTTTGGTTTTATTTGTTATACAGAAATTAATAAAATCCAAATTGCTTGGAAACTATTTGCGATGTAATGAAAAAAAAAAAATTTAAATATTCTAAAATTAATATTTTTCTGAAATCTCTGCCTCAGGATCTCTGCTCTGCAAAGTAATTCAAAAGGATTCCTACGAAAAACCTCAGACAACCGCGAAGGACACAAAAATCTCTGAAGTAGAATGAAGTTGTTGTTTCTTTTTGTAAACAACTTATTTCAGTGGGACAAACCAAAGGCCAAAAAAACAAAAAAGAAAACAACATGGCACAGAAACTTAGCGAAGAAATCAACGAAAACAAAAAGGAAAAGCGTACAAGCAGCCACCATAACTAATATTGAAGAGCATAGAAAAAAAAAAGACTAAGTAAACAAGATTAAAAGGGAATTTGGGCCAAAAGACCCTTTGGGCCATAAATACTTCAAGTTTAACAAAAATAAACAAAACGAATTGGAAACAAACGAAACAACGAAGAGAGACAGAAGCACCAAAAAATAAGGAAAATGGAAACGAAGAAAGGAGTACATAAAAATGGCAGCGTTTAGAGAAGTTGTCTGTAGAAATAGTAGAGCGGCGCCCCCAAAAATTAGCCCTGCCATGCTACGCCTCTCTCTCCTTTCCTCCTTTCCTCCTAGCCCGTCCCTCCGCCCGTCGACTAATTGAGGAAAATTGAAATTCTGCCAAGTGAGCATTTCGGGCAACCCGGAGAGTAAACAAATCCATTTACATACTCAGACTAACTTGTTATTATTATTTTTTTGGATTACTATTATTATTATTGGCGTTTTCTTCCCCCCTTCCCCTCTCTATTTGCCACTTTATTTTCACCCCGTTCGTTGCATTCGAAAATATTGTCGAAAAAAGGCGTCAAAATTGAGCAATTTGTTGTGAATTATTTGCATTGTCATTTCTTTGATTGTCATTTAAACTGATTTCGTAATAATAGCACTTCGTTATTGTGATCGTTTTTTCCCCTTTTTTTATTTTATGTTATTTTGTTTATAAATAGCAGAATAAAATAAAAAGTACATTCAAAATGAAATGATTCGAAAATGTCATCGGTCAAGCGTGAGACAATGAACCAGTTCATTACGTACATCTATTTTTATAAGATTTGTACGTAAGAAAAATCTTATCTTATATCTAAAATCTTAAAATAAAATCTTATAAAAAAATCTTTTTATATTAGATTTTATTGAACAAGATTTGAGGGTATACCTATATATAACTTTGGAGTTACGAGTATATAGAGATTCGTGATTCATCAATATGTATACTCTTCAATATGTATCAATATGTACGAGTATACTCGTACTCTTCAAAAGTATTCAACTTCTTATTTACCATTAATGAATATACACTCATAAAAACTTCTGTTGCTTGTGAGTATTTTGTAAAAAAAATACATACTCAAAATCTTAAAATGGCTTGTAAGTATATATTTATAGTGTTTGTGAGAAAGGCTTGGAAATCGTTAATATTTATACTTTTCCGATATTAAAGTTCATAGTCTCCATTATTTATGACTCTAAATTCATAAGAATTCACTTCTGCTGATTGTGATTACTTTATACGTGTAGAATTTTAATATTTCTAGTTTCTGAACTTGTGGACCGTTCTGTAATTATTGCTTTTGAATATATTCTAGGTTAAAGCCTGCCTTTTCTTCTTACCATATGTATGGGTCTTGTTATTTATAAATATTTCTAATTAAAGTCTTTTAAGAGTCTGTCCACATAAATATGAAGATTATATTGAAATTAGTACTCGCTTTTCACGGAAACTATAATCAAAGCTTTACTAAAGTTTTGAATAAGATTTGTCGCTGTTTTTTTTTGTATGCTTGACCATTTGCCCGAAATAAGCTGTAATGAATGGCATTCTCGAAGGTATTCCAAAAACACTTGAGTAATAAGCGACTCATCAATATTTCAGTCTTTCTGTAATTCATGAGCTCTTCAAACTTTAAAGTTATAACTTCAAAGTTATACATTATTATGTATTTTCATAGTATGTAAGAGTATGTATTTTCATAGTATATAAGAGATAAGACCTATATTGAGTCCAATAAACGCCGTCTTCTACTTGCATTCATAAACCTAAAAATATTAAAGGTTTATTAAGCACTCATACGAGTATTTATACTGACTGGCTAATCATAGAAGTACTCAAATACTCGAAAGAGATTTTTATAATTTTTAGAAAAAAGTTTTATATGTTTTTTTGGGTAACTTTCAAGTGTCTGAGTATCATGGACAAACATCAGAATGTTCAAATTTATTAGTCTTTATCGACATTAACGCTTGATATTCGTTAAAAATATCATCGAAACATCATTAAATAATGAATAGAGTTTTATTTAAGCGTTTTTAGATTCGTCACTGATTCATTAACGATTTGTCACGACGGAATTGGGCGACTGTTGGCCGCTTGTATTGATGAAAAGGTGTATGGGATGATGGTGGTGTTTGGTTTTGAGCTCATTTCTGTAAATGTATTTTAGAGCAATGTATATATAATGAAAATCATCATCATCATCATCATTGTGACCGAACACATCATCTTTTTACTACGCCAAAGTAGAAAAAGATACAGTAAAAAATTGAGTAATAAAGCACTAAAGTATACAATGCTAATGATAAAGAATATGCAGCCGAATAACAGCTGATTTCCCAAAGGGTTGGAAAAGGATATAAAGAGTGGTATTATGAAATTCTGACGTTCATTAGTGTTTTATTTTATTTTGTTTTATTTTATTTTATTTTATTTTATTTTATTTTATTTTATTTTATTTTATTTTATTTTATTTTATTTTATTTTATTTTGTTTTATTTTATTTTATTTTATTTTATTTTGTTTTATTTTATTTCATTTAATTTTTCTTTAGACAACTTGTTTAAAGATTTTATCAAGGGAGTATATTCGAAACGATGAGTACTCATTAACACTTTAATTTCGTAAGGTTTTTTATCGTATACGATTCGAGTGCTAAACCATTTGAATCATATACGTTTATATCGAATTGTTAAAGAGGTGAAGATAGCAATTATTTCGGAAAATTGATGACGTTCTCATAACAATCTAAAGTACAAATATCATCATTATGACATTATGAGTTTAGTTTGAGAGCTAAAATTTGTCCAACATCAACAGCTTACCTCACTATCGTTACTGTGCAAAATCAGCTTCAGTCCCGGCAACAGATTCGGCTCCTTGTTGACATCATTTAGCGCCAGCCGTGCCGCTGGCATGCACGCCTGACCGCCCTGCCAGCCGCCCTTGCCCGCAATCGGGAAGATGCCGCCGATGTGAAGCTCATCGGGGCGGCCGCCGTTCGTTACGTTCGCATTAAGTACAAGAAGGGCAAGAAGTGAAAATATCCAAAATGTCAACGCCACACCGTCACATGTCATATCCTATTAGGCGGAAGAAGAAGAAGAAAAAGAAAAGTAAGACGGATTAAAGAAGAGGAAAAGCATTTAAAAAGTGGTGTTAAAGTGAGGGAAGAAGAGTACACACACACACACACTCCTCAAAATTTAATGATGATAATTGAAAAAAAAAACGTACGTGAGTTATATTATACGAGATATATCGTACAGTTATAAATATATATACATAATAAAATTTTCTGCCATTTGTTATAATATAAAATGCCATTTTTTATAATGAAATTTAATGGCTTTTTTTCAGCTTTCGCCAAAATAATTAATAATTATTTGTTTTTCATTTAAGCAATTATTTCATATTTATTAACATTACTTTTAAATTATTCATCAACATCAAATAAATCATTAATTAAGCGGCGATTGTTAAATTGTTAACGTGTTTGTAGGATGGCAGCAGGAGGGAGGCAAATATTTATTATGGCAAATTTTCATTGAAAAATGCAATCTTTGCAGAATTCTTCGGAAATTTTATAAAATATTTAATTTGTCAGAAAAATGCTAAAATTGCAAAAAAATTTGTAAAAATGTAAAACAGTTGCGGGCAATGTCAACACTATTAAAAAATCAATATCGCTTTATAGTACATTACAGTAACTTCAACTCGTGACATCAAAATAAGATGAAAAATTAAATTCATTTTTTTAATAACTCATCACTAACTCATCATAACATCATCAATAATAATAATAAAAAAAATTGTATTAATAAAAAAGGCAGTAAATGAGGTTTTTGTTCGAAATTGTACACTAATTAAATTTTTGTAATTAAACTATAATTTCTTGTTGGTCTACGTTTTATAAAGTTTTATTTATTTAATTTTCAAGACAATTTAAATAAGAGAAAAAAAAGAAAAAATTTAGTATTTTTATGGGTGGTTTTTTTCTTTCCTTTTCTCTTTTCAAGACAAGCACGATCTGCGCAGATTTTTCGCTGTTATTGAACTTTCATAGTTTTCAAAGATCACAGAGTTAACGTCAGAGATTATTCCAATGAAAGTGAAATTATAATCATGCAAATTGTATAGCTTTGTAATTCTTTCGATTTCGTTAGATTTCCAAAAAAATTTTTTGGCTGTTCTGTATTCCTTTTTTTACGTTGTTCCATTTCGCTTTCGTAGATTTTTTTCAGTGTTTTTGCTGTGTTTCAGTGTCGTGCTGCTTTTCTTCTTTATTTACGAGTATACATATATTTTGATTATTTTAGGAGAACATAGTTTATTGTTGTTGTTGTTGTTGTTGTTGTTATTTGTTTGTCGGTAGAGTGCAAGTGGGTCCTGCCTTACACGTGCCAGAAGCCTTCAGACCAATTGAACTGGATGATTGCCAAATTCAAGTTTTATTGAACTTTTCACTTTCTTTCTTCTTTTTTTATTTTCTTCCAAATCTTCCAAATTTAATTTTTCTCTTTTTTATATATCTTTTTCACTTCTTTTTCGTCTTATTTTTGATACCAGAATTTTATTTTGGTTTTTAACTTTTTTATTTCTTGCGAATTTGTTTGACCTTTTGTTAACGTCTCTGCTTGGTTTCTTCGTTTACTATACAAATACTATACAACGATAGTAATAATAGTAAACAACAACAACAACAACAACAACAACAACAACAACAACAACAACAACAACAACAACAACAACAACTACAATATTACTACAACAGCCGCAGCAGCAGCAGCAGCGTTCCGTTCTGTAAGCAATTTTTATAAAAGTTGTAAGAAAATCTCTTCAAAACATGACCAGAATGACTTGTCGTTTTTATTACAAACAAAAAAAACGTTAGCAAGAAACGAACGGAAGACGAAAACGAGAAGACGGAAAGTATCGTCAGACTCTGAAATTTCTATACATTATTCACAGTAACGTAATTTAATTTGCCATTTATATGAAACGAAGGCAAAACAACAAAAAAACCAGACTATAAAGACGTTTCATTTGTAATAAAGTTTTCAGTCTTAAGAATTCATTTTCTGCTACATTTTCGTGCTACATTTTCGAGGGTATTGCTGTAGGGCACACACACACACACACACACACACAACAACTTGTTGACCTTGTTGACCTTGTTCACGAACGTCAGTAGGTACTCGTAAGTGTGTAAGTAATTGCCTAAACGAAAGACCTAAGCGTTGAGGAAATTTTACTATAAAATGTGTGTGTGTGTGTGCGTATGATTTTTTTATACTTTTTTTAAGGGTTTTGAGAGCTTTTAATTATGTCTAATAATGCAAAAATTTACCCCTTCATAAAGTACTTGAATAATTATTAAAATGCTTCGTTTTGCTGAATCTGTCAGCATATTTTTGTTGGTTTAAAAAACAATAAAAATTAACTAAAAAAAAATTTCACGAATTAAGAAATGTTTGCGAAATTACATTGTGACAAACTCTAGCGGTCACAATTTGGTCACGCCTTTTTATAATTTTTCTTGCTTTTTAAAGCCGTAAATTGAAGGTAAATAATCTTTTCTATAGATTATAGATATTTCTGTAGAATTTCTAATGAATTTCTATAGGAACTCTTTGACCTTCGGTTAACAATGTACAACGATCACAATTTGTTTCTGCAACGGATTTTTAGTATATTTTTTAGTACTTTAAAGTCGTTTTTAGTACTCTAAAGCACAAACCAAGTTCGTCGAGAGAATATACACAATTTGTTTCTTCAACGGATTTTTATTATATTTTTTAGTACTTTAAAGTCGTTTTTTTTAGTACTTTAAAGCACAAACCAAGTTCGTCGAGAGAATATACACAATTTGTTTCTTCAACGGATTTTTATTATGTATATTTTTTAGTACTTTAAAGTAGTTTTTTTTAGTACTCTAAAGCACAAACCAAGTTCGTCGAGAAAATATATTCACTGCAAAGTGTGAAAAAGTTTCGCTGAAGGTTAGTTAAAATCAATTTTCCAGATAAAATTATGCTCGACGTTATCATTTTCTTTACATAAAATCAAGCAGCTAACAAATATTGGCGGCATAACTTTAGCTACTTTAGAGTAAAAAGTAATCTTTAAGCAACCAGACCATAATCATAAAATTCAATGATATGTTATGATGCTTTTCTAGTTTTTAAAGAAGAGTAAAAAGTTAAAATTTAATTATGTGGCGACTTTATCGTCTTCCAGAAATCTGCAATCACAATCCTTTTGGAAGAGCAAAGCAAGATTATGATGGCTGCAATAAAGCAAGGTCCTCAAATCTGAAGCTTGTACTTTTATGAGATCTTCAAACACTAACCATCAAACGGTTTGGGTGGAAAATGTGGCATCGCTGATCATAAATATGATACTTCACACGTACACACTCTTCGTTCGTACTTCGGTCAACAGACAAAAAATAAAAAACCAACAAAAAAAAGCGAGGGCGAAAAGAAAAGAGGGCGGCCGACGCAAATCAAATTAAATGCAAACAAAGTGAAACCTGAAGCGATTTTTATTTAATAACCTTTTTCACTCATTTTGTTTGTTTTCGTGCGATTGTTTTCGTGTTCCAGCCCGCCCCGCCCCACGCCTCGCTCGGCCCTTTGACCGTTGAACTAACAATCACAAGGCGTGTGGCTACCCACGCCCACCCTTCAGTACTAATTTCGCAATAATTCCGAGTAGCCGGAGTCTTAATTGCCATCACAAATTAAAATACATACAAACAAAAATAACAATCGTCTTCAAACACCTTCAGATTCTCTGTTCTTGTGCTGCTTCCTCTCTTCTTCTTCTTCTTCTCTCTTTTTGCACCCTATGCACACGTTTGTGATGCCTTAAATGAGGCGTGGTAAATATAAAAAAGAATACATACGTATTCTTGCTCAAAATCACCTGCTGATTTCTGTCCGTCCGGCCCGAATATTTTCTGCCATTATAGGCTATTTAGGAGTATGAAATTGGGCCCAAATCGGACAAATGCCACACCTACTTGTTATAGTATAAATAAGGGCATTTTTAAGGGCGTTTTTATGGAAGCTTTTTTTGAGAAAATTTACTATTTCTTAAGAAAATTTACTATTTGAAATTTCATCATCGTTACGCCCACTTTTCATGATCGCTACGAAAGCCACGAATGTAGGGTATATGAGCTTCGACCGGACCGCTTCCTTTGTTGTTCTTATTGCTGTCCTTCCTCTTCTTCTTTGACTTTTCTATGCAAATGCTTGTAAGAATTAAAAATCTGGTAACGGCCTGGTACTTTTTTGAAGCTTACTACTTTTCAGTGAAGAAGACAAAAATTAAATTAAAAAATTAAAAAAAAAAAAATTTTTCAAAAATTAAAAAAAAAATTAAAAAAAAAAAATTAAATTACAAAAAAAAAAAATTTTTTTTAAAATAAATTATTTCAATTAAAGTATGTAAATGCAAAAACTAAATCAAAAAAAAAAAACTAAAACCAAAAAAACGCACCATAAAATCTCAACGAAATAATATTTTTTTATAAGAAAATTTTATTTGATTATTTTCAAATTTTATTTGATTATAAATCATCAAAATAAAGAGAGAGCGACGACCAAAAGTAAATGAAAACTAAAGATACAATAATAAAAATCAAGTGCAGACAAATAAAATTATTTCAGCAGACACAAAACAATTTAAATGTCAGTCAGTGCGAGAAGAAAAGACCATAAGACGATGTACTCGAGTCATTGCACTTTCTTTCTTTCTTTCTTTCTTTCTCACTAACTTCTTTAATCTAAATGCCTGCGGACGCACCCTCACTCTTTCCCGCCCAACGACCATTTGCACCCTAACACAAATATAAACACACACACACACAAACACACTTTATGCCCAACGGCCACAAACCAACCATTTCTCAAACTGTTAGACAGCGTCAACGACAAACACACACACACACAAACACTGTGAAAGCTCCACAATTGCTAAAAGCAACCACCACAAAAAACAACAACTACTCGTAAAACAACAACTACCACAACAACAACTACCACAACAACTACTACAACAACTTCAACTGATGAATCGGAATGACCAGAAGCCATGAAAGTGTAACAATCTCTAATCCGTTACAAAATCACAAACAAATAAAAGTCGCGGTGACTTGAAAATGCCAAAACATGGTCGCCTTCTTCTTCCACTTCTTCTTCTTCTTCTTCGTTCTCTTTCCTTCCTTAAAAGATGTGCATAACCTTTAATCTAGCTTTGTCGTGGCGAAATCATTTGTAAAGTCGTCTTTCGAGTCATTGGCTTTACGCTGCGGCGCAGAACGTTTGAAAAAAATTCCATGCTTCTCTGTAAGAACATGTACATGACC